>JAMJFZ010000199.1:28852500-29454583 GCA_026225945.1 Cricetomys ansorgei
GTCTAAGGTGTATGCAAGTGCTGGCTGGGAGCCTGTGAGATGCCATGATGCCCTGATAGAGAATTATGAAACATTAAAAAGAAATCCTCCAAAAATACCATTGAGTTCATTTCTGGTTGGTCATCAATAGCTGAGCATGGAGCCTCCCCTTAAGTGTGGTTTATATTGCCAGTGAGACTCCATTAAAGTAAACTAATTTTTCCTTTGTGAGTCGTTATCAATTGGATAACACTTTTGGGTTAAGGATGAAGTCAAGTGTTTACCTCCCCTCTCAGCACTGGCACCCTATCTGGTCTAGACAAATCATTTCCTATTCTTGCTAAGGATCTGGGTTTGACGCACAGCACCCATGGGTGCCTACAAACATCTTTAAATCCATTTCTAGGGGAACTCTTCTGACTTCTGCAGGCACTATGTACACATGCTTTGCTCATACATACATGCAAGCAGAACACCCTAAAGATAATAATAAAGAAATAAATGAGAAGTCATCAAAGAAGAAAACAAAATCATATACATATTGGGGCTATTGATCAAAACTAAAGCCAATAAATGTATAGGATTCACAAGGCAAATTCTATCAGTTGAATATGTGAAGAAAAGATGTTTGAAGAATGAATAATGTGTGCCAAATTTTTGTCCACCTGTAGAGTGTAACCAGTTTTCCGTTTAACTTAATCCCATTGTGTATTTCTTGAATTTTTATTTATTGAATAATTTGCTTTCAGAAGTTTTTACCTTGTGCATCTTATACTTTATAAATTAATTTTAATTTCCCCAGAAGATCCCACTCAACATTTCAAAGGGCATAAGGTTTAAGTCTAATGGTTTAGAGGGAGAATTTGCCTCAGAATTGTAAGGATGGTAAAATACTTGCCACAGTATCTACATCTGAAGTTCCATTGTGAATAGCATATAGATCTGGATGTCTGACAATTATGATGTAGATTGTCAGATTATAGATATTTCTATTAAATTTTAGAGTTTGTGATAACATACACAACATGCTCCTGGTATATCAAAGTAGCATGATACATTTTATTTTTGGAAATTAAAAATAAGCAAAATGATTTGGTTGGAAATAGACATTTTTTTGTTTTGATGCTTAAGTTTTTCAATCTACTGTCATTTTTCCAAACCCTAAATTATTCTCACAATCACTGCATTTAAATGTAAGTAATCATGGACTCCTTCATTATTTATAATCTAAATCACTTGATTATTACTTATTTTTTTCAAGGGATGTCTTTCCCAAAAGGAAAAAAAATGAAGTATGAAATTTTATTCTATAATATGTTGTTGGAAGTTTTGAATTGCTAGCAATCAATTAAAAGTCTTGACCACTTCAAAACAATTCCTCTTTGTTCTCTTGAGCCAGGTGAGTAAGAACTGAACATTTTAAACTTTGCAGAAATTCAACTCCATGTATAAGCTGAGAGTGCCACAGCCTTTGATAGCTGTGTAGCATTCCAATGAGGATGAATAAAGCATAACAGCTAAAAATATATGCTAGGGATTGTTCTATGATGGAGAGTTAAACCTAAAGTTTACTAACAAAGTCTATTACAAACTATTTAGAAAGCAACAATTTGGTGGTGTTTATAATGAATTTTACCATAATAATTATCAATAATTATTTTTCAATACAAGGAATAAAATGAATTAAAATTACCTGTTTGCCCTTTGAGATATTAAATAAATATCTACTTTTAAACTCTTATTTCAATCAATTACTCAAATTCATGCATATGATTTAAAAAGACTAGATGGAAAGTGTCACAATTTTTTTTTCATTGTATCTTGTCAGACGTTGTTCCCCAGTCTTACTCCAAGTTCCTCAGAGAGTTTTTTTTTTGTTTACATTACTGAGTCCATTCACAATTTTTTGCAAGACTCCAAGGTTGACTTTGGCGCATGTCCCTCAATGTTAGTTTTTCTTTTTTCCAATGTCTGCAAAGCCATCTGGAAAACTAGAAAACCCACAGACTTGTGGGGACTTTCTGGTTTATGAAATTAGGAATGTCCATAGTGAGAAATTATAAGTCAACATTATGAGTGACTTATCTCAGCTATTTGCCAGTTTACTTAATCTTAACTATTATTAATTTTGAAGCCAACTCTTCATTTTATTTAGTGTTCATCCAATTACCTGAATGTGTTAGCAAAATTCACTTTCTGAACAAATGTGTGAATGAAGTACTGACATACATAAGTAATATATTTATTTTGAAGTTCTTCACAGGCAAACCAGGGTCCAACAAAAACCTTGCTAGACATTAGCATGTTAAAACTAAATTGCTCATCTTCTCACCCAATCAAATACTTCCTCCTACACTAATAATTGTACTCAAGTCTCCCAGAAACATTTTAGTTTTACTGTTTATTTTTTTGCTTGTTTCTAAATCTTATTGTAGGTGGGTCTTACACAGCCCACACTCCAGCATTTAGATAATTGCAGTTCTTCTGCAGTCACTTCCTAATCTTGACTCTCTATACTCAGACATCCCATCATTGCTCTGAAGATAGACACCCAAGTCCTTTTTTCCTGCCTCAGTTTCCACTCCATGCCCCTTACCTCACCAGCTTCATCCTTTTCCAGACTACTTTTCCTCCCAGTACTCATACAGCATCAGTGGTCACCTGGAGCTAGAAGTTCTAGGTGCTGTACTTTGGTCAGTAGCCCTTGTGCATATAAATGAAGCACAGGATACCGAGGTAGCCTAAGACACTGTCACCACATCTCCACACCATTAACACAGTTTCCTTCCTTTCTGGCATCATGAGTCCAAATACTCACCATCATTTTTTTCTCAATTCAAGCTTAAGTAATAACATTGGACTTAGCTAAGATTGATTGATGCAGAGGTTTGGGGAACATGTGTTCCAGTGTCTCAGTTTGGGAAGTTGTGAATCTGTTTGCAGTGGGCCTATCTTTGAATCTTTCTGAGAAAATGTAATGAGTGTCTAATTTCTGTATATGTGATAGTACTTCTCATCACCAAATATGTAAAGTTATCAGCTATTGGGGCCATCTTTTGAACGGTAAACACTGCTTTCTTTGAACTTGTTCATTGTGAGTACCATTATTCTCCTTGTTGGAAGGACATTCTTGTTTCTCTGTGCTACAACTTGAAGGTGTGGCTCTCCCACAGACCATATTTATAATAAACCAAATGTCTTATCTTCCTTTCTTACCACACTCCTTTGTAATGATAAGCATTGCGCTGTTACAGCTTTGTATTAAACAAAATTTCTTAAAGTATGAAGACAATAAATAATAATTTCATGGGAATGATATAATTAATATGCTGTTGAGAAAAATATCTAGGTGAAATGATATGAATTAAACAGAATTTATCAATTTTGATATATGAAGTAATAAAGTATGTTCCCATTAATAACCTTTGATATCTGTTGTTAATCCAATAAACAGCTAGAAGTAGCTAGAGTCTTTAAAATATCCAGTGGAACATTTGGCAGCTATCTCTTTCTCTTTGTATGATGTCCTCCCTCTCTGCTTTTTCTTATGCAATGACTAGAAAACATGGTTCAGAATAGTTAGCTTTGATAATGGGTGATAATTAAATTAAAAGAAAAAATTCATACCATATTCATTGAGAAGAAGTAGATCATATTTCGATAAGAATGGATAGTGCTAGGTTGGGGAGATAGGTCACTTAATAATGGATTGATACTTAAGAATGAGAACCCGTGTGTAATCCAGCAGAACTCATTTAAAAAATCCATTAGTGCTGGCTTAAAATCCCAGTCCTGGGTAGGCAGAGATGGGAAGCTTCCTGGAGCTTGCTAGCCCACCAGCAGAGTAAACTTGGTGATCTTCAGGCTCAGTGTGACACAATCTTAAAAGATAAATAAGAGAGAAATTAAAGTAGATTCTCAACTTCTACCCCTGACACCCATATGCAGGTAGGCACATGTGTTCTACATGTACCTGCCCACGCATATACACACATGAATATGAATGTGAACACACACACACACACACACACACACACACACACACACAGATGCTATTCTGCTAGCCTCTGATAGCTCATACTGCCAAATGAGTCAGGCCCTGATATTCTGGTCAACAGATCCAGTCCATGCAGTTATTGGACATGAGAATTATTTTTTTGTATTTGAAACAATAAGACAACTTTAAATTCAAATTCTTAATTCCTGAGCCTTCACCTTCTATAGATGATAAAAAATTAATAATTGTTGTCTGTAAGGCAATGCTGATGAATAGTTCTTGTTGGGAAACCATCTGAAAATTTAAGAAATGAATTAATGAATCTCAAACACAAGTCTCTATACTCACAGACAGAAATAATCTTGATATTTATACCTCTTCTCCTGTTTCGGCTTCTTTCTCTGAATCATAGGAAATTTATCAAAACCTTTTACTCCACTATTCAAGATTCTTCCCAAATTATGGGAAAATACTTCAATTCCATTCCATTCAATCTTACAATTTTAAAGTAAAATTTTAATATTAATCTTGAACTTTAGAAAGAGCTGTATTTTTGCATATTGGTAGCAACTGGTATAATTACAGTATTGAGATATATACAGATATATTTACATCATATATTATAACTACTATCCTTAATGATAATTCTTTTTAAAAATTTAAATAAGCTTGTATAATGCTTTTGCCTTTCTTATGTTTTTAACTATGCAAAGCGCTGATCTGCTATTGGAGAAAAAAAAATGTTGTAATGTTAACTAAGAGAACAATTGTTCAGTCATGACCAAAAGAAGTAGATCTTTTAGAATCAAATGTGTGGCAAAGGAGAGTAATAGAGACAGAGAAGGTAGTTGAACCTAATCTTATCAAAAGAAAGGAGTAGGTCCTAAATTTGACATGGTGTGAAAAGGAAGTTAAGGCCTCTGAGGTTACATTGAGTGATAAAACGTGGGAAAGGGAAATCAATTTTGAGTAGTACATGAAATACCTTTTCAGCTCCCACAAAGAGTCTTCTTAAATGACCCACCCTCCACCCTCCTCCTTACTTAACCTGATAATTTCCACATTGCTGGATTTGAGAGTAAGTGTATATGTCTGTCTTTAACACTTTAGAATTCTCCCAACCACTGCAAATTCTCATGAAAAAGTAAATGGAAGGAATTAAAAGTCAGAGTTTAGCCAATTCTTTTAAACCCACTTGCTGTTTTTTGTTTGTTTGTTTTTTGTTTTTTGTTTTTGTTGTTGTTCGTTTGTTTTGTTTTTAAGAACCACTTAGATTACTTTTTAGTCCTGGCAGGGAGTATTTCTTATTTTCATGGATAGATTATATTGTATTAAAACCATGAATGTATAATGTGGTTTCTTTGATTAACTAGTGTTATATTCATTTGGAAAGAAATTGTGAAGTTGGCTGCAGCTCACTTGGCATCATGACTGCTCTTAGCATCTATACTGCATGATGTTCCAATATTCTTTCATCTAGCTCAGTAAAAAGTAACATCAGTGCTTCTCTGCTAAAAGCCCAAAAGTGATGTGTTAATGTGTTCAGTTTTTGCTTTGCAGTGTAATTGATTTAAGCCAAAGAGAAATATTATAGGATTTATAATGTAAGTGAAGTCTTTATGGTATTACCAAAATTTATTTTTAAAATGGGAGATTAAATTTTTATTGACATGATAGTTTTCATTTTATTGAGAAATTAAAGCTCACGACTCACTATTAATTAACTTTTAGAGATTTAATTATTCCATTGTATTTCAAATTCTGCTTCTTTGTTCTGCTTTATCTAATAATCTATTTTTTCAAATTTATTCCATCTAAATGCTTTAATAAACATAACATTTAAGAACACTTCTCTGATTTTATTAATTAATCCAATATGTTCTAAAATTATATGGGGCTATCAATAATATATTTCTGAACATGTTTCTTAATTTTGTTGGAAATGCTGACTCTCACAATGCTTTTCTGTGGAAAAATAATTTCTCCTGAAAGGATTTAATTGCATTCAGAAATCTTCCAGAGATTAAAAATGTTGCAAACTAAAAACAAATTCTGACTGATCTGAAAAAGTCTTAGTCACTTTATAACACAAACATGGGAAAATGCTATTAAATATACTTTAAAGGTGATTTGGACTGGTCTTCGAACTTTGTTTTCTTCACTATTAGCTAGTAGTTACCTTTCTCTACAATGTTCAGCCTAGAGAATATCAGTAATATCATCATTTGAAATCATCCTGAAAGTAAAGAAAATGTTTATTCCATGCATACTCATAAACTCCAGGTCATAATTTGCAAACCTCTCATATTAGAGTCTAGTGTTTATTACTTTAATGCCATTTGTTCAACTGAACATAAGATAACAAATAGAACATATATTGGAGTACTTCTATGTCAGAATTATCACATATGTACCTTTGCAGTTTTCTAATTTGATAATATGCTTTATGGAGTATCTGGTGGGTGGTGGTGGACAGTATGATTATGATTCTATACTCAAAACTCAGATCTAATATATTATAGCTGTTTGGGAAATTATTGCTGGAATGCAACAATACTGATGTTGTAAAATCTTGCTATCTCTTTTTCTAACTCTGACACTAAACAGCTTGCAGGTAGTTTTTGTACTCAATCCAATTAAAAGTGAAATTTTGAATAATAGTTTCCCTTTTATTTGCACAATTTGCTGTTATTAACTGATAGATAACCATCTAAAGTGCCATCCATACCGCCCTGATTCTTCTCAGTGGATATAAACAGGATAAAGAAAATGTAAGAGTATCAAACTTTTGTTATATCTCTGAAATACTTTTCTATTGCAAGTATCCAAGGAATTGTGTGGAGTTCATCCACGGGGACATCCAAACTTGTTTATCTTAATATTTTATTCATATAATCTGTAGATTAGACAAAGATATAAGAGATTTTCAATCAAAACTTTAATTAGAAGTACCTTTTCAGTAGAACTTTTTAGGAGGTACAAAGCTTCTTTTAGTACATTGTTAAAAGATATAGTTACATTCTTCAATACTTGTAATTTACTTTCTGTATAACTGCTCCTAGGGTTGGACACATGATTCTTTTGGCTTGGAAATTCTCTACTTCTCATAGGTATGCTTGCTTAATTTACTTAAAGGAAAATATTTGAGACATGAAAACATAGAAAGAAGTCTGGATTGGGTCTCCTACCAGATATAATAACCTCAAAGCCTATAACCCTTAAGGGCCAAAGTTTTCTACGTTATGTTTTGAGATTTCAAGAGTATTCTTTAACCATCAAATGGTACAAATTGATTGATATTATGATGTTGGTTGTGTTTCAGCACATTCTAATGTATACTGTCACCAATCCAATCAGAATTTCCATCCATTCATATTTTTCTAAGAAATAGCAATATCTAAAGAAGCCTGTCATTAATACATTACAAGTATTCATTAAGCAGATGAAAATAGATGTATCACATAATTAAATAGGAGCTCTCAGATTCTGTTGTAGATCATCACGTTCGAAAATGATAGATGTTTACTTGTTTATATCTCAATCATACTTTGGCATTTCTATAAGATAAGTAGTAGAATATAATATTCATCACTACTAAAGTATGTTTTCTTGTGACTATTGCATATTGGGATTCCTATGTCCTTTATTAATCAAAATCAACACAAGTTCTAGGTAGTAGAATGGCCTATGTCACAGCTTCAGTCAATTTCAAAATATTGATTTTCAAACCCACAGAAAGGTAAATTATTTTTAAGGGATCAAGTTATATTCCTATATACTCTTTATGCTATCCCCTAATCCAAGAATTCCAGAAGAGTTGTAAGCTTCTATACTATCTTTGATTATAATAAAGATCAGGGAAATTGAAAAATATAAAACCTATTAAAATAAATAAAAACTAAGGTGAATTTTGAAAAGATTAATAACATTGACAGGTGTACAATAAGACTACTATGTAAGTTCAATACTCAGAATTTATCAATATAAACTAGAACACTGATTTAAAGTCACGGAATCAAATTGATTGATTTGGAAAATTCATTGCCCAGTATTCAATATCTATTCATGATAAAATTCTCTTATAAAAATAGGAGAACTATAATGCATTCAAAGAATGTGTGTCTTCAGCTACCTGGCATGAGGTCAACCGTTTAATTGTAAACTTATTGCTATAGATACTTATTCAGCTAGTTAAGAAACAGAAGTCTTTTGGGGACCCATGTCAGGTTTAGGAAAGGGAAATGGGCTGAGAGGCATATATATATATAGTAAAGGAAAGGTGGAAAACTGTTCATCAAAAGTCAGCATTGGAGTCTGATAGGTAATTTTCCATGCCACACAATGATGCTACGAAGGTAAGTATAGTGATCTAACATGTATAAGTATCATTAATTAAATATAATTTTGGCACTCCTAACTACCTGCTGGTTAAGGGGGATAATTTGAAATGCACAGACATTTGTGATCTCTTTATAAGTATTCAACATTTAAAAATGTCTTAAAATTGAGGAATACTCTCCTTCCTGCCAATTAGTGTAAACTCTAATCAGAGTTTACCTACACTCTACTATACCACCTACACTAAGAATCATTAACCAGCTATGCATAACACATCCCCATTAGCCTTCATAACAGCCTGCTCTCTTAGTGCAAAATTTAACTTGCAAGCCAGATACTGAAACTTGGATGCCATTCAAACCCCAGTTATGCTAGCTATGGATTCTGGCGTTGCTTATCAAGAATGTACCATCCTGATCCAATAATTTCCAAAGGAATTCTGGGGTGAAACTCAGAGGCAGGAAAATGTTTTTCTCCCAAGCAAACAAATAATTTCATGCTAGAAAGACATGTTATAAATTTAATTCCATGTTATGCTAGAAGGACATGTTTAGTGACTATGATCCCTATCTATGTTGACTGTTGCTGAAACTGAGAGTGTCCCATGATTTACTTTTAGTTCCTGCCTTCCCAGATTGGCATAAGAGTTGTTATAAAAGGAAGACTCACAAGACTGTTTTTGTGCAGTGATTAGTTCATTCAGTTCCATTAATAAATGAGTTATTGGACACTACATATTTTGAGATGAGGCATGAATAATATATCTATAAGGGTTAATTGTTGTCAATCAAGAACTAAGAGAATAAGAACTGGACTTACTTCTAAAGCCATTTTACCTTTGTTTGTTTATTTGTATACCTAAATCTCACTGAACCTACAGCATGGTGAACAAGACCAGATATCTCTGAACATTTAAGGAAATAGGAGTTAAGAGTTGGAAGGTAGCTAGAAGCAAAATAGCTGTGAGGACTAAAATTCTTTTGCTGGAAAGAGAGAAAGTAGACATGACAATAGTACTGAGAGATGGAAAATAGACCAGGCCAACAAGTCAAAAACTTGTTGGCTTTTTTACCACAACTGAGTTTCAGGATTTGGCAAGAAACTTAAGCAATGGAACCTACAATTTAGAACTGAACTAAAATGTTTTACTAAGTACTCCCAGCTCACACATGTCAAAATAATTTATTGAATATACATACATAACATAAAATGTAATTACATGTAATTCAAATATCTTAGACTGTTTTAATATATTTAATATATTAATGTTAATGAAAACTAATAAGTGGAAATGAACCCTCAAAAGAGATCAATATTAAGGGATATTTTTAAAATAAAGCACATAGAGATCAATATTAATACATACAAAATTTCTTTTTCTCTTCTCTCTCTCTAACACACACACACACACACACACACACTTAATCGTAGTCACCCTATAGAAAAGACAATGCTCCATCTAGAAGACATAGTTTACAAAACAAAGAAATAACAGGAAGAGATGTGGGATACCCTCTGTTGAATTGTTGCCTAGTGGTTGCAGAGAGGCCCAAATAATACGGGCTACTCCTATTGCTCCTATTTGACATAAACAATTGAGAGTAAAACCTCATTGCTGAAGACACTATACACATTGATCAGAGGACACAGAGAAATCAAGCTAACAGTGATCTGGAAATATCCTCTCCACTAGTTAACATCTATAGTACCAAAAAGTATTGTGGAGGATGCTAGTGGAAAAAAAATCACTAATCTTACCCAGCAGTAAACTTCTTGAACTATAATAATGACTGGCCTAGTACAATACTAAAGACATGCATATGTAGAACAAATGAAAAACTGTAACTCATAGCTTTATTATTTATTTTTATTTAATATTACTTCTTAGGGCTTATCCTGAATGGAGTTCATGCCTAGAGCTGTAAATTTGCCAAAAACTCATAGTTGGGGGGTCATAGGCAATACCAGTATTATATTTCTAAAGGAACATAGTGTCAAACTGCCTTCTAAATACACATCTGCTGTCCACCTCTAAGCCATTATGATTAAAATTTTGGTATTCAGTGGGTGGCAGTTAAAATAGAGTCAATGTATAGAGAATAAATAGTCAACTAGTCAATGTATAGAGAATAAATGATTTAGTAGTGCTCAGGTCTAAATGGGTCTCCTATATCAGCCTGACATAAGGTCTGGGGAATATAATGGAAGAAAGGGCTTGAGAATCTGTAAGAGCCAGAGACTAGGAAACATTGTTTTCAAGTTATTACTATCTTCTAGACATGAAAAGGATGTAGCGCTTAAGAACTGATAGCAGCTAAAGTTTCCAATACAAGACTAGCACAATTTCAAGCCAATAAACACTACAACATGGAGAGGGAAGGGGTTCACAGGGCCTTATTCTGAACTGTTGGTAACTGATAGCCTCTGAGGAAGAGTCTGCTTTCTCCTGTAGTATGACCCATAGTAGGTTTGCCCATGCTCCAATTGATGGTGCCATTACTTATGTGCGTATGATCATCACTAACTGAATTTAACAGGCTTTTAAACATAAAAGAAGGCATGAAGTTGGGAGAGGGTGCAGTAATAGTTTTATGGGAGGCATTGGAGGAGCATCTGAGGAACATGTGATCTAAATACATAGAATTAATGTATGAAATTACCAAGAATACATTTTAATAATACATTTTGAAATGTTTCAGAATGGTTCTATTTGTTGTGCTGGACTGATGCACCAATGATTTCCTAAGGTCCAGGGAAAGGATATTACTGACTACCATCTTGACACTTTTTCAGAGACAAATACAAGCCATACATATTATCCAAGAGTGGCAGTATAGTTCGGTGTCCTCTGGAGTCTGCTCAAAAAGTGTCTAAAGCTCAGTGGAATGGCACCTTTAAAACAAAGGTTAGTGCAAATTTAGGGGATGCTGATGTGATGTCTTGCCTCTTAATGATTTATTTTATTGAATATGTCCTTGAAGATATGGTATTATTTCCATGTTTTTTTTGTTTGGAACCTTGGGGAACCTATCCAAATATTTCTCAGGTGATATAAAGATTTTTAAGCACTGCCATCAGTAGTTACTCACCGATCTTGAGTGATTGTTTGAAGTCAAATACATAAGGTTTCAACATGTCCAAATTGGTAGTTGGATGAGAAGCAATAATTTTCAGCCTTTTTCTTTCAGCACTGGAGATTTTGTTATTTGTAAAGTTCTTCACAAGCTACTGAATTCAAGTTAAAGTACATTATGAATTTTATTTTTTTTTGTGAATTGTTTCTTTGAAAAGTGCTAGGTAAATAACTGACATACAAACAAAAGGAAAATTAGAAGAAATTTGTTGACAACGCTACAAATATTCTCAGTACTAACACGGACTTGGCATGCTCCTATTTTTTATAGTCTGTGTTCTTTGTTGGTAATGATAGAATTATTTTTAAAAGCTCTGACTTGGAACCTGAAATGAAATGATCTTAACTGTTTAGCATTGATAGAGACATAATTGACCTAAAACAAGTATTGCTAGAAATCTAAAATATGGCTCCTTCACCCAGCTTTTTTTTTTTTTTTTTTTTTTTTTAGAATTGAGGGTGAAGTGCTAACACATTAATGTTGTTAGTTTTAAATTCTGGCTAATAAAATTAAAATGGTTATGTGTTCATGTTGGCACATCTTTGAAAGATGAGGCAGCACCGGTAAGATGCATGTTCCTGGACAGTATCTGTCTCAGGAGGACATAGAGTGATAAACATGAAACACTTCCAGAAGACCTGGCTCAACAGGACACCTTCATGTGCTCCACAACACACCATCCAGGTACCATCAAAATATTTCTTAAATGTAGAACATAGCTAATTGCATTAGTGTGAAAAGTCTTAGTCTTACTTATCAGTTTAGAGAATGACCGTTAAAGGGGAAGTGAGATTCAAACCAAATTTAAAAATTCAGTACTTTTATTTTTTTTATTTAATTTCAATTTTTTCTCCCTTTGTACAATACATTCTGATCCCCTCTTATCCCATTTCCCTCCATCTTCCCTTCCCCCAGATCTACCCTCCAACCCACTTCTCCCCAGAAAAAAACTAGTTCTTCCAGGGTTACCACTCAAACGGGCATAACAAGATAGAACAAGGCCTAGTACTAAGGGTACTAGTTCCTTCATCAAGGGTGGACTAGGCAACCCAACAGGAGGAAAAGTGTCCCAAGGGCAGTTAAAAGCTTCAGAGATACCCCCACTCCATTCTGTAGATTTTTGCAGAAACACCAAGCCAGACAACTATAAGCTATATTTAGGGGACCCTGAAAGTTCTGTTTCTGCCCCTTCGGTCTCTATGAGCCCCTAAGGTACTGGTCAATTGACTCTGTGGGGTTTGTTCTCCTGTTTTCTTCAGCCAATGCTTTTATTTTTAATCTTAGTTCTCCTAATTGCTATTTACAAAACTAGTAAATCATGTAAAAATGATTACCATTTTGTAAGATAGTATTATAATAGAGATAAAATTTTGCTTTATTTAAACACTGCTAGTAGCTGCCCTCCTGTAGAAATGAGACAAAAACATCAAGAAAAAATACTTGGTTATAATGTAAGGAACTGGAACACTATTTTTTTTCTTCACATACAGCAATCAAAGTATGAACAATGGGAAATATACAAGGGGAATTCCACAAAAGACTAATGCCTAATGCTGTAATTATACACACACACACACACACACACACACACACACACACACACACACACATCCAAGCTAGTTGCTGGAGAAAGATTGGAGGGTGCAGATAAACATCTATCCAATTTGCCTTTCACACTCACTAGTACTAAAAATCTTGGGTCATTAATTGTAAAGAAATACATTTGTTTTTAGCTATGTAAAATTTATTTCTCCAATAACAACCACAAGTAAATGTGAAGCAAGATTTTGGGAAATGATTAGGCTCCATAGACAAGAAATTCTCTGGTCAACTCTGGGATTTGAAGAGGTTATTATTTCCATAACTGTATAAAGTATTTAAGAAAAGAAATGTGTTTTAGGGCATTGAAAACCTATGTTAGAACATATGTTCCCAGTGACTTCCCTTGTGTTGTTTAATATCTAAAGTATCAGTAGGTAACTATAACATTACCTGGCTGTTCTGTTCATCTGTCCAGGTGAGGTGTGAAAATCAAGAAGCATTTTATAAGAAAAATGATGTCCTCCCCCAGCCCACCTGAAATGTCTGTTCTATTTCCCCTTCTCAGGGAGATGGAAAGGATCATGTCGAGGTAGAGGGATGGAGGGAAAGAATGTAGGGAGAGAACACCAGAATTGGGAAACATTTAAGAGGCAATCTAGAGACTCAGTGCAGTGGAAGCTCTCTGGAATCTACAAGGGTAACCTAGCATGCATCCCTAGTAATAAGGGATAGGGAGTCTGAACAGGTCATCTTCTGTAACCAGGCAAGGCTTTCAGTGGTGGGACTGGGATACCAATCCAGCCACCAGAACATTCGACCAACGACCCACCCTGCCCACAGGAACTTCTGGGGCACTGGAGGGACAGAACCACACCTCGAAGTGCATTCTTGGTACTTTAGAGCTGGCCAGGAACAGGAGACTGGATAGACAGGAGACAAGTCCTAAAGATATTCTGCTAGGCTTACAGATCTGTCCCTAGGCCAATTGTAATCGGAGAAGCTTCCTCTCACAGCTGATGGAAGCAGACGAAATCTTATGGATAAACATTGGGCAGAGCTCACAGAACCCATAGGAAGAGGGAAAGGGGGATTGCTGGGACCAGAGTGGTCGAAGACACCAGGAAAACAGGCCTCACAGAATCAACTGACCAGCACTCTTAGGGGCTCACAGAGATGAAGTGGAAGACAAAGAAAGAGAAGATTTCCTCCTGTAGGTAGAGTTCTGCCCCTCCATTGCCTCAGTAGATCCCACAAATGGGATAGGTTATAGGTCAAAGGTTTTATGGCTGGGTTGTTTTACCAGTCCCGCCACTGGTCTGTGATAGGTCCCCCACATATTTCTTATGGTTGTCTGGCTTGGTGGTTTTGTAGAACTACTAAAAGCCAGAGTCAGTAGGGGGCCATGGGACCCTTTTCCTCTTGCAGGGCTGCCTAGTCAAGCTTTTTTCCATCTTGTTATGCCCTGTTTGATTAGTAATATTGGAAGGTCTGTTCATTTCTGAGGGGACGCTGGGGAGGGGGGCAAGGGGAGTGAGGAGATAAGGGAGATGGGAGGAGATAGCAGGAAGGGAGGGAAGGGAGGCTGGATGTGGGATGTATGAGAGAAGAAAAAATTAAGTTAAATTTAAGTCTTCTATAATAAATAGGAAAAACACAAAAGACAAAGAATGTCAAAGATTTAGTTACTTAGATCTACTTGATTTCCTTGAGTTTCTGCAAAGTATCATGGTTGACTTGCAAAATCCATTTGTCATATTGAAATGCCTCACTTGAAAAAAATTCAGTGTGTGCAACTTCCCCATAAAAAATGAACTGACAAATTCCACCAATCTCAGCAAAATTATCTTTATGCAATCAAGCTTAGAAAATTTTAGTAAGACACACTATGTTCAAAGCATTTTAATACAAGACTGTTTAGTCATGGTATTAGTCTGCTGGGGTTTCCATAAGAAATAGTATAAATTGTGTTTATTAAATGTATTCACTCACAGTAGGTCCAAAATGGAGGACTTCTTGGTGGGAGTCCTCTTTCTGAGTTACAGATTGCTGCCTTCTGTCTGTCTTCTCAAGATAACAGAGCAGGAGAACCAGGTCAGCCGTTCTTCTTTTAAGAACACTAGCCTTATCAAATCAAAACTCTAACCATATGATGTCTTTGAACTCTAAATACTACCCACTTCAAATACAATGGCTTTGGGGTAAGGGCTTCTTTCTGTGAACTTTGTCAGAGATGGGAATCTGTTCATAGCACTGAGTTGTTAAACTACCCAAAATTCATGACCTTATCACATACAACATGCAGTCATTCTTTGCTTGTTCCAACAACAACTATAATCTCCAAAGTCTTGAGGCACAAACATCATTTTCTTTGGCTTGGTGTCCCTTCCTCCTGGCCATCTCCACCCTATGCCTGAGGTGTGGTAAGGAAGATAACGTCTGATGACTGGAGGCTCAGTTCCTCTCTTTCCTTGAGGAGTACGCATTAGGATACCATAGCTTTATTGTATCCGTATAAGGCTCTACAGCATAGCTTCATTCCATTCTTCCATCTGGCTTTCTCCATACCATTAGTTCCAAATGGCAATATCTCTCGGGATATAATTACATCTCTTTTCTTGAGATGGCTAATTGAATTGATGAATAATATCCATGTTCTTTTTATCAGATATCATTCATTCTGTCTTCACAACAAGCTCTGACTTTCACAATAAAATACAAAGTTCTTGGGTTTTAGATAGCTTGGATGCATTTACCCATATCTGTGTAATCCAGAAGTCCAAGATCAAATGGCATTCAACTCAACTCCTGATTTTCTGGTTTTTATTTTCTCGGGATATCCTTTCATGGGGATGGGAGCAGAGCCCTCTAGTGTCTTTTATTATGATGACACTAATCCTATAAGATCAACCTCTGCATTGAGAGTTAAGGCTTCAGTTTACAAACCTTAAAAGGGAATAATACAGCTTGTAACGTAATGTTCTCTATGTAGACACAACACTTTATAAGTTTTTTATATTTAGCTTAATGTTTAATCCTATCACAATCACGAAGACACCACTGGGCTATTCAACCCCACATGAACCTCAGAAAGCCTTATACATCAGAACTGTTTCAAAAGCAAAAAGTGGAGAGTGTAATCATATGTTAACTATCTGTTACGTTCAATCCCCCACTGCAGCGTGTTAATTTTCTCACGTGTCTGCTTTACATGTGGATTCATGCTGAATGGGCCTCCGGCCTCCTCTGTCCACCTCTAATAATTCTTAAACAAAATAGTTTTGTTTTTTGTTTGTTTTTTTTTTCAAAGCCAAAAACCATTTTCTGACTATCTGTCTTGTTTCTATACTTTAAATAAATGCTCACATTAGGGTACCTTCGTGTATTTCTATCTACTGAAGTGAGCTCTGTTATACAACTGATATCCATACTGCTGTTGAATGAGTGCCTGTTATATATTTAATCCCACGCAATGTAACCAGCTGTCCCATAAACTGCCACCATACCTTTCTCACTATGATGGACTATTTCTTTATTCACTTAAGTTGATTTTGATGGATATTTTATCACAGTAATGAAAAAAGTAACTAATACAGATAATTGGGAACAAAAAGTAGGTGTGTCCCTCTAATTAACCTAAAAATGTGGGGTTGAGGTTTTTAGAACTGGTTCATAGGAAGGAGGAAGAATTTGAAGCTACAAGCTAGAAAAGCCCTAGAATTCTGTACCCACAGCTTCATGGAACATTGTGGTAGGAGTATAGAAGCACAATGCTCAGAGAAAAACAGAAAGTGAAGGCCTGATACATGTCTTTTCAATGTCAGCAAATGGTTTGATCTATCAGGTACTAAACAGGGGTGATTCTTGTTACATTTTACCAAGATATATAACTGCACTCTGTCTGTGTTTTGAGAATCTGAGTCAGAGTGAGTTCACAAGCAATGAACTAATTTGTTTACCAGACAAAATCTCCAGATAATAGAATTCAGGCTATGTCATGGTTACTGCTCAGTTCTCTTATTCAGCTCTACCATGAAAGAGACCAGCAAGTGGAACAAAAGAGATATTAAAATGTGTCATTTGGTGGGGAAAGGAAAGAGTCTAAAGTTGCAGACTGATAGGGCTGGAGCAATTGTTCAGAGTTTAAGCATGCATGCTGCTCTGGCTGTATACTTGAGTTTCATTCCCAGCATCCAAGACAGGTGGCCCACAACTGCATGTAATTTCAGCTCCAGGGGATCAGACACCGTCCATCTCTGCAGGAACCTGCACTTATATGCACATATTCACACATAGATATGCCCATACCCATAATTAAAAATAATAAAAACAAATCTTACAAAATAAGATTACAGATAGAATAGGTATTGATAAAGCTCCTGAGATTATTAAATGAATAAATACCATACCATCTATTCTGCCTAGATGCCTTGATAGCAAGACCACCTACCTGTAAAAGGTTCCAACTTGTAAAATTCTAAATTTTCTTTAAATGAGAGAGCCTAAACTGAGAATGCCATTGAAGTCATTCCCTGCTAAATAACAACCATCTACAGAAATATTTCCCTATGTTCAGCACACAGAAGATGATGTAACTGCGGTCCCATGTCATTAGACTACACCTCAAGCTTGCAACAAATTCGGCAGTGTTGTTTATCTGGTATTTATTTTAAAGCTGTAAAGATGCAAGGGTAAATAGAACAAGGCACTTACACCAAGTTTCTGGAGAGCAACTGATATTTGGAACTGTGTGGCAAGGTTTCAGTTCCTGCCAGGAAGTCATGAAGGGCCATTGTATGAAGCTGTGTAAGTGAAGCCTATAAAGAAATGGAGACCCCAGGTCAATAGAGATCTCAGGGCATGCACAACCATTTAGTTGAGATGCATGCATGAATTTGAGCTGGATTCAGTCAGAAACTGTGTGTGATGTGGGAAACAGAGCAGGAGAGGTGGGATTA
Source organism: Cricetomys ansorgei (assembly GCA_026225945.1). Classification (NCBI taxonomy): domain Eukaryota; kingdom Metazoa; phylum Chordata; class Mammalia; order Rodentia; family Nesomyidae; genus Cricetomys; species Cricetomys ansorgei. Next base: position 28,870,446 of record JAMJFZ010000199.1, read on the forward strand.
GCTAAGTCTATGAGGCTGCAATGATTCTATCATGAAACCCAGATAGGAGGCATAGAGCTACAAGACTTAGATTTTCTTTCTTGGGCTTCAACCATATTTTGATCAAATCTTTCCTGGATATGTTTACATTCCTCTCTATTGTATTGGGAGCATTTACTCTATGGTATTGAATGTTAGAAGGATGTAACTTCAAAGATAAACCTTGGTCTGTCTCTAAAGAGATTCTGCACTTATATGCTTGCACAGTGTTAGAATATTGAAGAGTATGGGGTCTTTTCAAGTTGTACTGAACACATTTTGTAAATAGAATACATTTGCATTATAAAATGAATATAAGTTTATGTAAACAAATGGTGACAGGTTATGACTAATAAGTGATATGGATGGCTATCAGTTTATCATGGTTATTTTGATTGTTAAATTGGTAGGATCTATCATTACTTATTAGAGATGAAGTGAGGGGGTTTTGGAAGAAAGAAATAATTATGTTTTAATTTCAAAATTATTAAAAAGGGAAAACAATAAAATAAAATAAACAAATGTAAATATGAACTGCCTCAGAAGAAGATAAAATCACAAACTAGCTAAGGATAACTATTCTTTGAGCTTTGTTAAATTACAATTCTTTATTCATTTGTGGCTCACATCACAGTTCTCCACTAATGAGGAACTTTTTGGTTCTCTTATTTTATGCATCAGTAACATTGAAATCCTCTTAAATCAGTTATGTAATAGATATGGGTATAAAAGTTTAAGGCTTCAGCTGTGTATTTACCTAGACTTAGATAAAATATTCATAAAAGAAAGGAAAATATTTTAAACAACTGGGATCTCAATAAAGAGATATTTAAAATACCTCTGTAGCTATCGATAAGACTCTTTTATTGTCTTTTCACTGGCTTGGTATAAATGTGAACAAGGCAACTGTATTCGAAGTATGCTGGATTCTAATGCTATATTTATTGATAATCTTTGGATTGAGAATTCTGTTAGAAATCTGATTGGCCTAGTATTCAAGTATAATTGAATAAACAGAGATAAAAATCTTTGTTTCTATGCCAAAATATTTAAAAACAAAGACATCATAACTAATTAACACTTGATATAAAATCATAAAATAACTTACTTATGGATTTGATTAGTCCAAGCTTAATGTAATTCCTGATTCTACCTAAGGAATCTTAGATGAACCATTTGGCAGGATCTTTATACATTGTTACTCAGCTCATTTTATTAAATCTTTCATTTATGCCAGTCATTGTTGGTTGCAAAGGATACTAAACTCAACAAAAGTCAAACTTGACTAGCTAGAATCTACTTAAATAACTATAACCTGATTAGTAACTTAAACAGTGAAGTTGTCATTTTAGTAATCACAAGAAGGTAACAACTACAGAACTGAAAATATTGAGGTATTCTGATCACTTGGAGAAATCATTCTTCTTAAACAAGCATTTGATCCAAAAGTTAAAGGTTAATGGATATTGATTATGGATAAATGCAAATACAGATAGTATTTCTGAAGTTCTGAGGTGAATGAAAAACATGTTAATTTAAGAATTTCTGAACCTATATGTCAGATATGATTAAAGATTTTAACCATTCATTTGCAATTAATACCTGCTGGGAAGGGAAAATCAGTTTTTGGCAATGAAGTATCAGTGAGTATATCAACCAAACTCCATGTCCAGGAGCTATTGGCCAACACAAAACAGCCTCCAAGTTTCTCTGTACACATTTATTATGTGTTGTTTTGTTTTGGTGTATTATTTTTGTCTAACTGGTTTTTGTTTGTATTGATTTTTGAGACATAGAGGGAGAGAGAGAAAGAACATGATGTTGGGTGCATAGAGAGGTTGAGAGGATCTGAAAGGAGCTGGAGGAGGGAAAAGTATGATCAAAATACATCGTATGAAAAAACATATGATAAAAATGCTGTAAAAGTTTTGAAAAGGAATTTCAGTTTTTCCTGTGGAGAGCATGGATAGTAATGATAACTTGACTTTATGTTTCAGTAGCAAGTACTCCTCAATGTTTCAGTGTTTTCATGACTAAAAACAAGTAAGCACAGCTGTCAGAAAATTGCATCTTAATTGGATGACCCAGGATGCTGAGAGAACATGCAGCAATTTTGAAAAAAGTAGAAAGCAATTTTCTCATACAAAAATGTCTATGAGGGGGTCACAAGAAGATAAGCACACATTCTACTCCTTTTCTCACCATAGCTCTCCTTTGTACAGTCCTTAGGAGGTAGTAAGACAATATCAGGGTCTTCATAACAAGGGAAGGAAAACACAAAATATTTTAATTCTTGAGGCATGGGGAAATTTGACTGAAGTGCTTCTCTTTGTCTGTTTTGTCTGATACTAATAGAGTACCATGGAGTGAATGCAAAGATGGAGATTTCTTTATCTGGTTCTGAAAGCTTGGGACTCTCAAGGCTTTATTCTGTAGAGTGCTTTGTGTTGCACCATCTCAAGCTAGAAGGTAGAAAGGAAAAGCTCAAGAAGGTAAAAGAGAACCAAAAAACTATCACAAAAAAAACCTATTCATGATGACATTAATCCATTCAGATAGGCAGAACTTGAATGACCGAATCACCTCAAAAAAGGCCATACTTTTCAACATTGTTCCATTGGGATTAGGTTCCCAACATGTGAACTTTGGGTGACACATTAAAATTTCAGCATTACACATGCAAATTGATCATGTAAAAATAAAGCTGTTGAAAACAATCTGTAGCTTATTAAAATCTTTGACTCACTGGAAACAGAGAGAAATGGCCAATAACTATGAGATCATTACATTGTACATCTAAAAATGACTTTAAGACACTTCACACAATAAGAGAAAGTATGAATTGTGATTTTTTTCTGTTATTTTTGTATCATTCGTAAAATGTATCACAGACTTTCTAACTGTATAGATTAAGAAAAGTCAATTTCCAATGACTATGTAAATTTAGTTATTGAATATGGAAAGAAGAAATAAAGAACTTCATGCCATATGTACCACATTATGAACACTTGGAAAGATATGTTTTATTTAAACTGACTTTCATAATGGAGAAAAAAGAGAAATGTCAGTTATGTGCTTGTCAACACATTATAAATCTATGATGTCTACATAGTGCCTCATAAGAACACAAGAAGATACAATGTCATAATGTAGCCAGCAGGAGAACATGAGAGAAAATATATAGTCAAACATGGGCAATGCTACTCTCTTAGTCTGCCTCTGGCTTGATATGTTTGCCACTAGAAAGAGATAACATATGACTAGGAGATTGTGGAGAGTGATGTCATTGTGTAAATCTCCTGCCAACATCTCTTATGTTATGAGGCTTGGCACTATGAGAAACCAGAAGAGGGCCATTGGTAAAAGTGAAGCCCCAATAGTAGTTGAAGACCCAGAATGAAGGTGTCATGTACAGATATTGAAGCTTGGCATTATGAAGAGAGCCCAGGAGAGGTTATTGGTGAAAGTGCAGCCTAGTTGAAGCAAGGGACCCCAGCAGTTTTTGAGATGCCAGTACCGTGGAATTGCCACCTAGGGCAGTAGCAGTGGAGTGTATTGGATATTGATAATGTTTGTCTACTGTCCAAAGACATTCTGAAAAGCTTGATAGATATTTGGTTTCATTTGATCCTATGCACTAGGAACCCTTGTGATTGTTCTTCTTGTAGATAGTTTTGCTGGTAAAGTGTTAAATTATGTTGTAAAGGTAATGCAATTTTTTTATACAGAAAAGGAAAATTGTTGCAGAAGTTTATTTTTAGTTACATAAAAAATAATCTTTTTGTGCACTGTTCGGTGAGGAGCTATCTAGGGCGTTTTGTATTGTTTGCAGGTGTTGTATTTCTATAGTGGATGTTTAATTGCTTATAACCTACACGTAGTACCAGTAGAATATCTAAGGAGTTCTGAATCAATAAAACACCTGAGTTCAGATGCTCAAGGTTCTACTGTCCAGTCTGGCACTTGCCAGGACAGCAGTTCCCTCTGTTGATGTCTGGCAGGGTTTGCACATATGAATATGTTTGCCGTGTTGCTTCTTTGGTGAGCTACCACAGCAGTGTACTTCTACAGTGATGAGTTGTCTAGATCATATAGTGTGCTTGGACGTCTTGATAGCTGGAAATATCTGTGTGAGACTGGTCAGAAGGCCCAACCCACCCTGAGTATATATGTCTAGAGGTTGCATGTTACTTGATAAAGTTTACTGAAAAAAGAATGTTAAGTTCATGTTAGATTTTTGCTATAAGTTTTTGTTATCACTTTTCTTCTTTAATTTGTAAGGCTATGAGACTTGAGTGGGTACACTGCTTTATTGTATAGCTGTCGAGCCTCTCCTTCCAACTTTAGGGCAGCAGAAGCTGTCTGAGACTAGAAAGAAATGCACAAGGACAAACTCAGAAGAGGGTGGAGAAGAAATCCACTCAGGTTCAACATAGAAAACTGTGAATATATTGCTGCTGCTGCTACTGCTGTTACTGTTTTGGGTGGTGTCCCTTGAACCAGAACAATTCACCCACTCCAGTGTGTTCATTACCAAGAAACCTGGGAGCTGTTACCAAGAAGCTGATTCCCTCTCAAGTGTTTCTCATGTAAGCAATTTTTTAAATATAGCCCTTGGGGATGGTCAGGGAGAATCTGATTTTGCCACTGGTATCAGTAGAGAACTTCTGTAGCTATTGTCCCATTCCTGAACACTACAGCAGTCATGGCAGTTTTCAAACTCCTGCTTTACTTGGGGATAGTGTGTTAGTAAAGATTACTCCAGACATATCTAAAAGCACACCAGTATAATTTTCTTTAGTTATAAGAACTTCAGATAACCCTATACAAAGATGTTTTGGTGGACCCTCCACCACGACCACACCAGACCTCCTCACTGCAGTCCTCAGTCTAGACAGTAAGGGATACCTCTCTCACCTGTGGCATTATTTCACATGTATTGGTGTGTATATAAGCTATGCTTCTCTCACTCTACTTGGAGCAGTCCAGGAGACTTCTCATTATTACCTGGTCCCATGTAGTGCTATACTCTAGAACCTACCTAACAAGTACCTCATCCAAAGTGTTTAATACTTAATTGTAATTTTTGTCATAGGTACAGTGGACTTAGTTGGTAACATGAAGAAAAGATTTTACCTCTTAATTTCAAGTACAACTAGTATGGACAGTAAAAGGTGGCTGAAAAGCTCTAAAGAGCTACTAACAGTGCAGACGTTGAACAGCTAACATTGAAAGAGTGCTAAATGATGAAACTGATACAGCAAATGGATACAACAAATGAAAGATGCAGAAAAATCTGCAAACATGGCTACAGGAAGAGACCCAGCAAGTCACCAATAGTTACCACCTCTGACTAGCAAGCAGCTTTAGTCCTTAGAATTGAGTCTTCATGTCTCTATTGTGGAGTTGTAACACTGAGAGACAAAATTTTCCCATCACTTCAAGCTTAGGGCTTTCACATTATTTACCAAGTACTGGACTACTGGCAGGTAAAGCCAGAGCCATAGATAGCACCAATAGCTAGGGACCGAACATTAAGTCCTTATATGGTTCTGACATAAAGAGCACTTACTGCTATTAGCAAACAACATGTTTCCATTTGTACTTTGCCATTTGAATAGAATAAAATAGCCTCAGATGATTAGTAGCATATTTGGAATGTAGATTTCAAATATAGATTAGAGTCAGACATAAACTAAATGCAATTTAGATTCAATTCACCATTATCAAATCTCATCTGATTCCCAGACTGGTATCTTGACATACAGATTTAGTCTTGAACATTTGAACATTTATTTTTTCAAATTTTCTCCTTTTCTCTCTCTTCCAACACCATATATGATATATGAACACATTTATAAAAATAGAGAACATATGTTTATGTATGTGTATAATTATACATACACATGTAATTTTCCAGTTAACCTAAATTATACACTAAGTATAAATCTATTGAAGTGCTAAGTTGTGTGACTAAAGAAACATGAACAAATGTCTAATCACTCCAAATAAGGTCCTCAGAAAAACAAAAAATGATTGCACCAAAGTCTAACTTAATGAACTAAAGAGCTTATTAGGGTTACTTACAGGAGGAGTATTATGGTATTAATTACTGGAGCATCCTAACTCAGAAGCAGTTGCATTACCAAAGAAAGCCATCCAAGAATGGGTGAGATTCATAAAATATGAATCTCTAAAGAGTTGTACAACATGCAGACATCCTCTGCCAATGACTATGCCCTCTCTCACAGAATTTGTACCCTTTTTTTAGATCATTGGGTTGGACTTTATGAATCCTGTCACTTTCATGATAGTCTCAAGTTTTTAAAGTTTCATCGGGCCCCTGAATCTTATGGTCTTTCTCTTTCTTCCAAGAGGAAATGTTTTAATTCAGAGAAAAGCACTGCAAAATACTTCACCACATCCTCAGGCTCTAAAACTTTTCTGCCCCCTTTTCCATGGTGCAACCTGAACCTTGGAAGGAGTGATGCTTTATTATTTTCTTCTTTGCATAGCTGAACATTGTATAACCACCTAGCAAGGAGCTTGACTGGCCGAATCTCTGTAATAACCATCTTCTCCAACACAGGTTGACAGAAACAGTAGCCTGTGGATACAACTGTGTTTAGAAGGTAATTTAACAGGGATGTCAACCTCCAGTTAACAAAGCAGTAGAAAATGCTTTTCAAGTGTACCTTCCTAAGTCACAGGCCTTCGCTCTGGCTTATAGTACTAGAAGTGCTTTCCTTCCTATCAGTGAGTCTTAGTTTCAATGGGAAAGCAGTTGTTTGCACTCAGAACAACCAGGAATTTAATATTCTAGTAACTGCAGATACATTTGCCTTGGCTTGTTGATAAAGTAGTGCAAGGTCTATAACCAAGCAATGTTGCAAGTGAAAATTCTCCTGCAGCAGCCTGCATAGCACCAGGACACAACCCAGCCACAACAAAGGTGCTTCTATTTCTGTTCTAACCTCATTTCTCATGTCTTGCAACAGAAATACAAAGTGCTTTCAGCAGCAGAGCCTTACAATTTAGCTCTGGCTTGCAATTACAGCAGTGAAGTATGATTTGTAACTTGTAAAATTTCAGGTTCCTCTCTAATGTACATCTCAAAAAGAAATAACTCATTTATGGCCCTAGGACCATAAGTTATGTCTCAAGAATCTTATGGCCCAACAAACTTAAGCTCAGAAGATTAACATTTTCTACCTATACATGGTGTCTTTTTTTAAACTCTATAACTGCTATTGTTGTTATTTTTACTAATCTTACAGATGCTTTTCTAAGTTTATAAGAAACTTAATAGTTAATATTACATTGGGAAACATTTTTACCAAGAGTTGGCAGTATCCCCAGTAAGTACCAGCTGATCTTGCACAGCTAAAGATATACTACAACAGATCTCTTAGTACAATCGTTAAAGAAAGGAAAGATCCCATTCCATGTATCAGTTCTTTTCTCCAAAAAATGTCAGACAGTAATGTATATGGGGATACTAACCCTTAAGCACTCCATAATTTACAGTGATTTTCCATGATCCATCAGGTGTCTACCCTGGTATATGGCTGTTACCAAGGGGCTAATATACATTTCCCCATTCTTCATTCTCAGTCACATTGATCGCTACTTGGTGGCCAAGATGAGCAAAGCCAAACTATAGTCTTCCATGTCAACTTCCCAACTCTGACAGGTTCTAGGGTAGCCTAATTTCCCTTCCCTTTGCACAGGCTACACCTGCCTGCTGAAAAGGCCTCAGGGTGATGTACCAATTTCTACCTCCATTTTGCATTCTGACAGAGAAGAATTGTCCACAGCATATTCTGAGGGGCTCACTGTCCACCTCTAAGGCACTAGGGTAATCTCAATTGTTTTCATCAATACTATTTTATTATTTACATCTTCTGTAAAATGCTGATGGAGCTTGAAAGCCTTCTGAAAGCTCCCTGGCACAGTGTTTAGCTGCCTTTCTTCCATGTAAGAATTTTGGCTACTCATGACCATATTTGCCTTCAAGTGACTAGAATAGACCTCTTTTCTGCTTTGGCATTCTCTAGTTACCTTTTGTTTGCTGTAGTATTTTAGGTACCTGATATATATTCTGACCTAAATCATTCAGATATATCAGAGCCTCTTCTACATTAAATACCATAGTTGACCATGGGGCTCGGCAAAGCCACTAATACCTTATGCCACTGCTAGGGTTCCTCCTAAATCAACCTCTTAAGTAATATTCCTATAGATAGGGTCCTACTAGGTCCTGTGAAGTGGGCATCAATAATCACTTCTCTCATGCTCAATTCTCACAGTACTACTTGTCCTTCTTCTACTGTGTTTCAATACTTTATATTCATGAGGATATCTATGAATTATAACTAAGTATCCCAATTGGCTAGTATGAGCCAGTTCAACAGTTATTGATAACCCTCACATTGCCTCAGGATATGAAGGATTTGGTGTTTTAAATGAAATGCCCCTGAAAGTTTCAGGCATCTGAATACTTAGTCCCCAGTTTGTGGTTCTGTTTAAGGAGCCTTGGTAGGATGGCCTTGACGGAGGGAGTAAATTACTAGAGTCAGGCTCTATGATTTCAAAGCCTCGCATCATTGCTAATTTGCTCTCCCCTGTTCTCTCCTTTCTGCTTAGTGTTAAAGATGTAAGTTCTCAGCTTCCAACTCTAGCTGCCAAACCTCTGTCTGCCATTAAGGAATCTTATCCCTCGAGAACTATAAGCCCAAGTGAACTTTTTCTTCTATATTTTGCATAGGTCAGAGTTTTTTCCTAACAATAACTTCAAACACCACTTATTTCATGCTCAATTCCCTCAGTAATATCTGTTCTTCCTCTACTGTACTTCAATTCTTCATATTCATGAGGATCTCTATAAGTTATAATTTAGTATCCCTATTGGCTGGTATGAGCCAGTTCAACATAGAAAATAACTAACACACAGGCTTTTTCTCGAGGAGGGATAGACAGTTATATTAATTTCTCTGCTTACACGGCATTCAGACTGAACTGATATGCCCTTTTGTTCTGCAGCTTCATGAGCCAGTCTTCAAGAGGCCCTTTCACTGATTATTTCAAAGTGACAAATAAATCACTTCAAAGACAAACTATCCTATGATTATCATCACTTCCTAAATGAGCCATGTTAAGGCACCTTGAGCCTTGGACTGTAACATGTACATCCTATTTCAAGCTGAGTACTCCAAATTTTCTTATTTTCTGCACCTCTACTAATTGTGGGTCTCTATATTGTCTCTTCTATCACACTGACTGTGTGTCTCTTTTACTACAAGAAGAAGCTTCTCTGAGGAAACTTGAAAGATGCAATATTTTGTGGATGGAAGGTTCATTTGAATGTTATGTCTATTTAGCACATGTTATTAGATTCTTTTCCAGGGGCAATAACTTGCCATGCCACAGATTCTTGGCACAGTTAACAAATGCAAGGAATGAGTTCATTGGCCTTAGGTACAATTAAAACATGATTGGCTGCTTCTTTAACACTGGTAATGCTATTATACCACTGGGGACATCTTGTCATGCCATTCATTATTGTAGTTTTAAGAATTCACAGCTGGGTGAGTTTAAGGATTAATTTTCTACTCTTATTTTGCATCCATAGCACCTTTCAATACTAGGAAAGCTAGCCATAAGGATATAATGTCTAGTCTATACCAACTTGATATCTATATGTCCTGAAGCCTTTGCTATCATGGCATGGAGATTCATCAATACCCTTAACAATAGCCTGTAGTGTTGGAATCCCATTGGCTAATAACTCACAAAGAAGTAACTCATTTCTGCTACTTGGTCTTTAATTTGTAGTATTATTTAAGTCTTTCATCAGCTCCAGTTTTTTGGATTTCAGGGAGATCTCTTTTTTTAGCAGAGATTTGTAACCTTGTAATCTGTCTTTTGCATACAACAGCTGTGAAAAAGAACAAGCTAGTACTTCTGTCTCATCCTACCTTTTGTTCCACTTTTCCTTCTAAACTGCTAATGCAAAAAGCAGAATTCATGTAGTTTTTGCTGGTGTACTCCTTCCTTATTTGGGCAACATTTTCTTCCAGAAATGAGCTTAAGTTGTGTGACCTTTGGGCCATAGGAAACTATACACAATTTTTGACAAAACCTGCTTGAAATCCTATCCTCTATGTGTGCTACTTTTAGGGATTTCAATATATTCTTTAGTTCACCAACAGTTCTGCGGTCATCTGTATAACTTGTAGTAGATCCCATTCATCAAGGAGGCATGTCACATAGAGGAAGATAGCTACTCTGGGAATCTATGAAAGAACATTCCACTCTTTGATGGTTTGGCCTTGTTTGCATATCTTATCACTCATCACCAAGACCATAGGACTTCCACTACAGTAATGACATCATTAAATACCACACGAAGATATATTTTGCCTAGGAGAGCAGGTCTTCCATCACAATTTTTAAAAATCAGATACTTTCCCACTCTTTCATTATTGAACAATCAACTATAAATTAGATGGTAATTGCTAATTTACAGGTGAAATTTTCCCTCGCATTTTCTCCCAAATCTCACATTAAATTCGTTGGCATATTCTGCTTCCCCTACTTTCGTCATATATGCAGTCTGATTGTGGTCTGTCATGCCTATTTTTTCATCTTCCAGAAAGGTCCCTCTGTAGTTCACCTGCTTCTGTGCAGGTTCAGCTTCTGTACTTCTCAAAGGAGCCTGAAAGATGTTTTGACATGCTGCTCAAATTACAGTACTCCCATTACCAATCTCGCCTAAAGCTCAGAAAACATACTCACAGTATTAATATTATATTTCATTATGAAAAAATATTTATTATCTTGTAGGATGAGAATTCTACACAATCTACTTTCCAGTAGTTTCTTGGATATCATTATCTAATCTGTTCCTCTTTATACTAGATTACAAATTCCCCTTCCTTACTCTACATCCTTGCTAAGCCTCAGGATGCTTGTGATTTTTTTCTTAATTTTGTGAAGAACATTACTCTTTCAAATATGTTTACATTTCAGTCTCTCTGTTAATATCTAAATTCACATATAATTTTGTCAAAAAAGAGTTTGGAGTATTGAAGACAGTGGAAAATATTGAAATTCATTCAGTAAGAAAAAAGGCAAGACAATGACTAGATTTAATGAAAATAGCAAGTACAATCTACAATTAAAAGGAAGAGTAAGGAAGGGAGAGAAAGAAGGAAGGAAGAGTACACATAAAGAAAGAGAGGAAGATGGGAAGAAGGGCTATCAATAGAATAATTATATCTGAAGATTTAATACTTAAGTCTACTTCAAAATGAAACATTTACAAATATGAGTTCATATAAAATTTAAGAATTTAAGTTGGTAACTATTTAAGTGGTTAATTAATGTCTCCTCATGTAATTTCTCCATCACTGTGATAAGTAACACTTTGATACAATTTTATTCTCAATGGAGTCCAAATTAATTGAATGGGATAATCTTAGAATTTCAATCTTCAAAGCTGTGAGCTGAATAAATTTATTTTTTTCATGAATTATCTAGCCTTGTGAATTACCTAGCCTTGTGTACCTAGCCTTTATGAATTTCCTAGCAATGGATAAACTCAAACATATATACAAACACAAGGTTCCTGTTAGGGAGAGGTGACCAACTATAATTTACTTAAATAACAGTTTTTTGATAACTATTGGCTAGATGCATGTGTCTTGATTACATTTGTCTTTTGAGTGATGATACATGAAAGGTTTTTCTTGGCATGTGTCAAAAAAAATCGCCAGGGTTTTTTTCTCTGTTTCTTCCTTTTCAATCACTTTTCCTCAGCCTCAGCATTATTTATCACAGCATCAGCATGGATCTTTGGTGATTCCTTGGTTTGTTGACATACATAGAAGTGAATAAAGTACAAAGAACATGCCTATATGAGACTAACTTTTTTTCTATGTGAAATATTGATATGTGGATTTTTTTCCCTCCTTTTCTTTTGTGAAAAGACAACAGAATAAATTATTTTCTTTTGTAAGAGTTTTCCCAATTAGGTACACTAAGAAATCAGTTTTCTGAAATACACATAATTTATAATATTTCTAGACTGTTTATTATGTTAGAATATCATGTACTAGGACATTTATGAATGAATTTTATTCTTTGCTGTTCTGGAAGCCTTAAATTTAAAGTAAAAGGTGTTTCATTGCATCCCAGCATAGAGGTTTTGCACAGTGGGAGAGCAAATAAAATGTAAGCTTGGTTCTTTTTTCGGTGCCTACAATGCTACCAATTTCAGCTTAAGAGCCCTAATATCACAATCTTATTTAACTCTACTTACATCGAAAAAGCCCAGCCTTAAATTCATAAGAATACCAGAACTTGGAACGTCCTAATTTGGACAGTAGTGTTCCCTCACTTGCTCTGTGTGTTCAAAGTCTTGCTACAGGTCAGTGCTATTGGGAGGAACTATGAACTGTAGACGGGGTTTGTAGAATGTTTGTAGTTTGGATTGAGGTCCAACAACTTCATTTCTCTTGAGCTACTTCATGGCTTTAAGATGATCAATTTGCCACATTCTCTCCCCACTGCCATCCAGCACACCCATTTGAGGCCCCAAAGTGTCCCAGGATCTTAGTCTGGAATGTGCAAGTACATGAGGTAGGAACAATCTCTCTGGCTTTGGTCCCCACTGGTGTTCATCCCCTACCCCTCTCTCAGTGTATGTGTGTATATGTGTGTGTGTCCTTCTCTCTCTTATTCTGCTCCCCATGTTAAATAAGCTCTCTACTCCAAAGCAAACTTATCTTCTTATAAGTAAGTTAGTTGAGGTATCTCATTTGTAAAGAAAACCTCACACATGGCTTGAGTTTCCTACATATGAACTTGTGAAGACACACTGAAGCCATAAATGCATTTAGCAAGATACAAGTTTAAGTGGATTTGTGCTTGTTCTAAGGGCAACAAATAAAGACTATACTGAAGATAAAAAGGAAAGCCTAGATATTATCGCCTATGTATAGAAATGAGTCATTTTCATTCACTATCTCTCTTTGAAGTACTCACACAGAAGGAGGAAAGTATCTTCAGTTGTTAATTTTAATTTATATTGTATTCACAGCTAACAGCACTGTTTACTGATTTTCAGAATTTCATCCTGACTACATGTTGTTCTCCACATTAATGTAGACATTCAGTCAAATCCAGATGTCAGCTAAACAGATAGAGGAAAAAAATGAAACTTAAAGTAATAGTAATGAGTGATTTTTTAAAATGCAATGTAGGAAACTACTTTAGCTTGAAACGTGAAACACGCTTTGTGTTACTAAGCCAATTTACAAAGATTAGCTTAAAAATGATGCAGCAGCTTTAAATAAAATTAAAAGCCTGATATAAAGTTTGACTGTGCACATTGAAAACATTCACTTCAGAAAATAGATTGATTTTGAATGGGACATCTAATTCCTTTTTTCAATGTTTTTCCAGAAATGTAAGTCATGAGAATTTTAGAGAATCACAACAATGTTCTGAAGAGACGTGTAGCTACACAGCAATACTTACTAACTTTAGAACTTTAGACAGAGTAGTACTTACTAAAATATAACTCCACAAAAGGTAACCTATATTATACACTAACAAAACTAGTTTCTAATAATTCCTGTGACAGTCAGGATGAGAAATATTTAGGAGTTTTCTGAAGTTCCCTGGAGTTTTCTTTGTTCCTAATGTTTGTCATGTCAACTGCACCCATCATGCCACATACACAGGAGCCAGCCCCTCAGTGTGCACAGGACACACCCAAAAACTGGACATTATGATGTAAACACAATGCAGCAGTGAGACAGGTGCTTTCTCTGGTCAAGAAGATGTACCAAGATCTAACTTGCTTTTAGCTGTTTTAATGTGTAAATGAAATCACAGAATGTTCCCATGAATATCCTCACAAAATTTTTGTGAGTGACACACTAAGAAGTGTGCTATAATATCAAGTTTTATTCTGACTGCTGAGAAATTAACAGATCCTACAGACACCTAACAAGGTAGTGACTTCAATGAGGAATTTGAACTTATGAACTCTAGTTCTGAATTTCACCCATCACATCAAATATAAAATCATGACCTGGGCTAATGCCACTGCTGAGGTCCAGTGTAAGTGTTTTCTGGGCTCTTCTGGCATTTAAACCTTGCCTCATCTGTTATTGGCTCTCTTTGAAAGGAGCCTGTGGTGTTGGGGCAAAAACTGTGAAGGCCTCCCTCTAAGTGGAAGAAATGAGTATGATCTAAATGCAGAGAACAAAGTACTTTGTGTTTAGATTAAGAATCTGTAATAACTAACTCCCAGCCTAGCACAGTGGCTATGCAGATTTATGAGTTGAAATGTTTACATGTTGGTATCAATTCCTCCCTGGTTGGTTGTGACCCTAGGGTATTTATTTGCAAGCTTTTCACTTTCAAATGCACAGAGATAAAGCAACCTCCTTCAAGACATCTGGCTTTGTTCCCCACCCCCTACCCCCACTTTGAGTCTTTCAAGACCCTTTTTGTTCTTTTCTTTCTAACTTGTTCAATTTAGGACAATCCTTGAAGCTTCGCTGAGTCAATTCTCCTCCATGAAAGACAATATAAACCTTTCCCCCACTATGCAAAACAGGCCAATCACCAGTGAGGGGCAAAGTGTGATCTACTGATCATTCCTATTTTGTCTGATTTTGGGGGATAATGATTGAATGTATTATTTGGTATCTAGTAATACTTTTTTATTCTTTTAAATATTTTATATTTTAATATATTGGAAATGAAAAATAAATCATATTTTATGACTTATAAATCTTGTTTCACATTGGAAACATTATAGATCATTTTATTTTTAATTTAAGAAACTTGAGGAATTCACATATAAGTATTATATTTATATCATTTCTACTCTTCTTCCCCTGTCAAGTCAAATCCATGACCTTTTTTTCTTCATTATTGTTACATGTGTGTGTGTGCATGTGTGTGTGTGTGTATGTGTGTGTATTCAACCTGGTGAGTACGTTTAGTGTTGCTTGTATGAGTATATATTTAGATCTCAGGTGACCAATTGGTATTGAGTAACCTATCTGGGGGCTCATCCCTTGAGAAGACTGATTCTCTCTCTCTCTCTCTCTCTCTCTCTGAGCAACTATCAATTGTCTTGTATAAGTGACCATATCTTTTGTCTCTTTGAATCATTTCATTTCCCCAATCTTTGTATAACCTTTGTATTTGTAAGTTGACCACTAAAACCATGAGTAATAATATCATTCCCCTCCAATCTGCTTCAGTGTTAGTAATTATTGCCACCTGTACTTATTAGAGGGCATTTTATTTCCTTCATCAACTACTCCTGTAGTTTCATTATTGTCTTATTCAATAAACACAATAGATTCTAAAGTTCTTTTGGTCATTCTGTAGCAGTGGACAAATAACTTCTTATTTGGGCATGATTATGGCTTAGGGAACAATCTACACACTGCAAATCTATCACCCAATGTTTAACTGAAAATGTGTACTCAAAATACAGTAATACTAATGTGGGGTCTAAGATGCCATGTGATTCATCCCTGATTCAAGATTAAACAGTCATCAGTCTACTCTTTGAAGGTATTAGGTCACCAAGAAAACAAGTAGAAGGTATTTTTGTTTATGAAAATAAAATAAAAGTAAAGGTATTAGCTTTTCTATTAGATAAAGCCTTCAAACTTATCAAGATATCATCTTCATTGGTTTAAAAATAAAACTCAAATATTGAGTTATATTTTCCTATTTAAATATATAGAAGATGATGGATCCTTGACCCCTCTGGCATCCACCGTCCCTCCCCTTTCCTCTTTCTTAGGGTTCCCTGATCCTCTGCAGGATGTTTGGCCCTGGGCCTCTCCATATACTCCTATCAACTCCTGGAGGGAGCCTCTCTGGTGAGTACTGGGCTAGGTATCGATGTATGAGCAAAGCAGAATAAGCTCCACAGTGTCAAGTGACTAGCATTCGTAGGGGCTCACTGTAGTAGTACACTGCTGTAGTGGCTCATCAAGGAAGACACGGACATGGAGGCATATTTCATAACTGCAAACCCTGCCAGACCTCAGGAGAGGGAACCACCGTCATGGCAAGCACCAACCTGGACAATGGAACCATGAGCATCTCAGCTCAGGTGTTTTTATTCTTTCAGAACTCCTCAGGTGCAGATCATAAGCAATCAAACAACCCCCACAGAAATCCACCACCTGCAGGCAATATGAAAGGTCAAGGCCTAGGCAGCCTCTCACCTAACAGTACATAACAATTATTTTGCCCATAACTAAAAATAAACTTCTACATTTCCCCTTTTCTCTATTAAAAAAAAATGCTTTGCCTTTACAGCACAATTTAACACTACACCAGCAAAATCATTTACAAGAGGACCCATCATGAATGTTCGTAATGCACATGACTAAATTATACCAAACATCTATCAAGTTTTTTCAATGTCTTTGGACAGCAGAAAAGCATTATCAATGCCCAATTATCAGGAATTCACTCATGATCTTCTGAGCTCCTCTCAAGGGCTTGGATCTGGCTCCATCCTCTGCAGCCACACAGTTTGTCCTTCAGGCTCTGGCTGGCTCCACTCCACTGCTGCTGCTGTTCTTGGTGCTCATTCCATGGAATTGGCATCTTCAGAACTGCTGGGGTCCCTTGCTGAAACTGGGCTGCACTTTCACCAATAGCGTCTCCTGGGCTCTCTTCATGGTGCCAAGCCTCAACTTCTCTGAATGAACCCTTCATTCTGGACCTTCCAACTATTACTTTGGCTGCACCTTCACTAATGGCCTCTCCTGGCTTCTCACAGCGCCAAGCCTCAGCTGCTTTCCAAAGACTCCTTCATGCCTTCAAAACCAGCACCAGCTGGGTGACTCTTACAGTTCAGCTGCCAGCATGAGATAAAACCTTGGCTGGCTCTGGACGACAGCTTTTGTGTGCTGACCCTGAAGAAACACTTTCCAGGACCTACCATAGAGACTGGTTTGGTGGAAAAATAACTGGTCCCCTTGTGGAGTTCTCATCACCATAGCAGATGTGTCTTATCAGGACCTCTTGTAGACAGATTTGCAGAAAACAAAACAAAAAACCAGTCAGTTTAACTAAGAGACTTTTTGGCTCTAAGAGGCAGGGAGTCCTGGGCCAGTGGGATGAATCTCTGGTTGAAACATTCTGGAGTTTGGTACTTTTTTCACCACCAACTCAGTTTGTGAAACAGCAAGCTGCAGGGAGGAGTATCAACTCCAGGATCAGGAAAAGCAGTAAGAACCTTGCTTTTTCCTGCTCCCAGATGAATTCTTTATCTCTAAAGGCCTCCATTCTGTGACTCTCACCTTGGAGATTTTTTTCCTTATTTATTAATTTCACAGCCTTTTCTCTTCAAAGACGCTTATTTGTTTCTTTCAGTACTCCTCCTTCAAGAGCCTTCAATTAATTGTTTAATATCTATCTTCTGGTAGGTTTCCTGAGTGTACTTTACTGGACTCTGAGGTCTGAAGTTTCTTTCTCTACTGACTTATCTCCACATTGCATTAGTTGGCATGATGTTGTGCCCCACATTGTATTTGTACACCATTTGTATTTGTACAATACTGTGCTAGCTCGGCAAACAGGACATGGAGGCATATTCATAACTGCAAACCCCGCCAGACCTCCGTAGAGGGAACCACCACCATGACAAGCACCAACCTAGACAATTGAATGCCGAGCATCTCAGCTCAGGTATTTTTATTCTTTCAGAACTTCTCAGGTGCAGATCATAAGGAATCAAACAACCCTCCACAGAAATCCAACACCCGCAAGCAATACAAAAGGTCTAGGCAGCCCCTCACCCAACAGTGCATAAAAGAATTATTTTTATACATAACTAAAAATAAACTTCTACAATAGCTCACAGTGACTAAAGCCACAGACAGGGAACCTGCTGGATCCTCTAAATACATTTTATGGTTTTCTGAATGGTGTTCTTGAAAAACACTGATAGGCTGGAGTGGGGGAATCTTTGATCCTTTTACCTCCCCTTCAGACTTTCTTGCTCCTGCTATATTGCCAGGTCAAACCTTCATGTAGGGACTGGTGCCTGGCCTTGTTCCATCTTGCTATGCCTTGCTCTGATTGTTAGGTGATCCTGGGGTAATGATTCTTTTCTGGGGAGAAGGTGGGGATATTTGTGGGTGGTGATGGGGAAATAGATCTAGGGGAGAGGGGAGATAGGGAGAGCTGGAGGTAGAGGGAAGGGAGGAGGGGGTTGGGGTGTATGGGATAACTTTTATAAGAGTAGAAAACTTTTTTTAAATTATTTTAAAAGGTGATACATCCTAATTTTATTTATTTAATTCTTATTTATGAATCTTTTAATAAAATAAATACTACATTTATATGTAGGCTTATATTATAAGATTATTCTTTTAAGAATATTTTTGTGTATTTAGCAACTATAGAATGGCTATTTTTAAAGTTTTTTACTGTTTCTCAGTTTGTTATAATAACTTTTTACTCAAAACTTATTTTTCATGTTTGTAGGCTACATTACTCAGCAGCAGAAGACAACAGATTTAGGGAATATGTAACTTACTTAAGAATAGAGATAATGAGAATAGAGAAATGCTTTAGGAGATTAATATTAAATAGAATGTATTTAACTTTATAAGGGAAAATAGAAATATGTAATTTCATGCCTAATTTGCTTATGACAATTTTTTTCAGACAGGGTCTCAGTATGCAGACGAGGCTGGCCTCAAACTTATCATTCTCCCACTTCAGTCTCCTTAATGCTGGCAATAAAAGTGTGTGTTTCAATGTGCAGCTTTTCACAATATTAATATTTTTAGTCTCTTTAGGAAAATACTCTTAATATCTACCTTCCTCAGCACATAAAACAAATATAGAACTTGGTATGTTCCTAATCTACTGCAAACATGGTCACAGCCAAATTATGCTCAAGTGCCTTCTATATTTGGAACTTAGAATATTTGCCAAATATATGATTTGCCTTCAATGAGTGTGCTGTGGATCCAAGTGTCAACAAGAGGTCTCATTACACTGAAGAACCTGGCTTGAAGCCTCATTTTGCTAATGAGCACATACTCTATAAAAAGCTTTTTTATGTACCTGAGTGTCAGTGGACAAAATTACTATGATAATATAAAATGTCACCAAATCACAGAATATATTTTTTACTAAGGCCATGTTTTATCTTACACTGATATTAGATGTCAGAGAGAAAAATATCCCCCTCCAAATGTTGTTGAGATAAAGTAGATATATGTGCAGAGCTTTTAAGTTTCCTGTTGCTTTTATTCCTAAACCTCTTGGTTGAAATAAAGTCTTCTGCTCTTAAAAGAGCAAAGTCCTCTTAACTGAGAGTCTCTTGCTACTTTTCTATTTTCTTGTTCTTTGCTTGTTCTTACTTCTCTTGTTCTCACTTTTATTATGCCTGCTGTTTTCTTTTCTCTTTTATTGAAAATCGATTCTTGGCAGGGTAGTGGTACAAGCCTTTATTCCCAGACTTGGGAGGCAGAGGCAGGTAGATCATCCCTGAGTTCAAGGCAAGCCTGGTCTACCATAGTTACAACAGAAAAACCCTGTCTCAAAAAAGACAAAAAAGAAAAAACAAAAAGAAAAAAAAAGGAAAATAGATTCTTTTCTTATACGATATATCCTGATTATAGTTTCCTTGCCCTATATTCTTCCCAATTCCTCCCCATCTTTCTCTCCTCTAGATTCTCACCCTTTCTGTCTCTCATTAGAGATAACATCAAAACATACCAAAATAAACTATAAGATTAAGCAAGAGCTATCATACAAAGTTGAACACAGAGATCCAACAGGAGGAGAAAAAATCCCAAGAACAGGCACAAGGGTCAGAGACTCACTTGTCACTGTCAGAAGTCCCATAAAAACACTAAGCTAATAGCTATAATATATGCACAGAGGACCTGGTATAGACCCATGAAAGTCCCATGCTTACTGTTTCAGTCTCTGTGATCTCATATGTGCCTTGTTTAGTTGATTCAGAGGGTCATAAACTTCTGGTGTCTTCCATCCCCTATGTCTCTTACAATCTTACTGTCATTCTGCAGGATTCCCAGAGCTCTGGAGGAGGGATTTGATGGAGATCTCCAATTTAGACTCTCTTTCCATATAATATGGCTGTGGATCTCTGTATCTGTTCACATATGCTGCCAAAGAAAGTCTCTCTGTTGATGGAGAAGGCACTAATCTATGAGTATAGCTGAATATTATTAAGAATAATTTTATTGATAATTTTTATATCAGTCTTGTTTGGTTTTTCCCTAGGTCTCTTGAGTTATCTAGTCTGGTTCTTGATTACTCTAGTAGTGTCAAGTACAGAGTAGGCCTTAATTCAAATCAGACATTGGTTGTCTACACCAACAAGTTTTGTGACACCATTACCTTAGCATATTTTACAGGCAGGACAGATTGTAGGTCAAAGATTTTGTGGCTGAGTTGTATCCACATTTCTCTTTTAGTAGTCTGCTGAATGGGTACATTCACACACCAAAGATACTAGGACATAAGATACAAGTCCAGCTTGACTTCACCATGTTCAATCAGATATGAAGATGTTGTCTTCAGCAATGGGGGTCCTACTGTCAGCTTGTGGATATCAATCATTTGTCTTAGCATAAGTCTAGGTTGTTTGAGGATTTCCATGGGACCCTCTTGGCCAATAACTCAATTGAATGCAGCCCAGACCTGCCACAGGAAGCCTTGCCTGGCAACAAGAAATGTCTAGTTGAGACTTCATATCCCGCATTATTAGGAGTCCTCACTAGGATTATCTTCATAGATTCCAGGAAGTTTCCACTCTACTAAGTTTCTACACTAACCACCAAGCACACCCAATTCCAGTTGTCTCTCCCTGAACTGTCTCCCTCCATCCCATCTCCCCCAATCTGATCCGTTCCACTCCCATCCTCATGTGCACCCAGTACACCTATAAAATCTATTCTGTTTTCCCTTTGCAAGGAGATCCCTGGGTTCTCCCTAGGCCCCTCCTCTTTACCTAACTGGGTCTATGGATTATAGCTTGATTATCATTTACTTAATGTATAATATATACTTACAGGTGAATATATGCCATATTTGTCTTTCTGGGTATATGTTGGCTCATTCAGGATGATTTTTTTTTCTAGTTCTGTCCATTTGACTGCAAATTTCATGATGTCATCTTTTTAACAACTGAGTAATACTCCATTGTATAAATATACCACATTTCCTTTATCCATTCTCCATTGAGGAACATCTAGATTTTTTCCAGCTTCTGTTATTATGAATAAAGCCAAAATGAACATGGTTGAGCAAGAGTCCTTATGGTAGGATGGAGTGTCCTTTGGGTATATGTCCCAAAGAGGTGTAACTGGGTGTTGAGGTGTATCCACTACCAATTTTCTGAGGAAACTTCATATTGATTTTCATAGTAACTGTACAAGTTTTCACTACTAACAGCAATGGATGAGTGTTCTTGTTGTTTTAAGATTAGTAATCCAATCTTCAAATGGGCAAGGGTTGAATAGGTAATTAAAAGAAGATGGACAAACATAATATATTCAAAAGATTCTCAGTGTCATTAATCATCATCCAAAAGAGTAGAAATCAAGTCAATAGTTTCATAGATGACAGAAATATAAAGTGATACAAGTAGCTATGAGGCCACTAAAAGGAAAGATGGAAATGTTACAGAATCAGATAACTACATGTGACAACTTCACATCTGTTTAAGTTCATTGACAACTCATCAACTGTACACAATTTCTCAGTATATAAATTATACCTTAATACAATGGTTGAAATTATAAAAAGAAAGAAAGAGGGAAAGAACTTACTCGGGTTTGGAGGATGGTTCTGTGGGTAAACATTTGCTGTGCAAATGTGAGGACCTGTGTTTTGGAGCCTCTGATACTATGCAATCCCAGAACTGGTAACACATAGCTATAACTCCAGCATTAGATGCTAAAGTAAGCGAATACTGGGAACTCATTGGCTAAGTGTGCTCTATACAGCTATAGATAAGAGATATTGCCTCAAACAAAGCTACTAGGTGACAAACCTGACTTTAATCCCAACAGAGGCAGAGGTTCTGTGAGCTTGAGACAAGCCTAATCTACAGAATGAGTTTCAGACCAGCCAAGGCTGCATAGTGAGAACCTGTTCTTATACCCACAGGTAAGTATAGTCTTCACCTTCTTAAAAGAAGCTTCTCTTTGCAACAGAAATCATTACAGAATCCACAGGGAATCAAAATTCATAGTTGTGGAGCCCAGTCCCAGTTGATACATCTACAGTACAACCCCTTCATCTAAGGGTCAGAGAACATAGAGAGTAGAAAGTAGAAACAGGGAGTAGAAAGATTGTAAAATACAGCAGATCAAGGAGTTTGTTGCGAGATGTTGTTTCCTAGTTATATGGGAAGCTACACTTATAAATTCTCACTAATATTACTACCAAAATAGAAACTTAATAGGACAACAACATTAGACATGTGAACTAGAACTGGAGAAAGCTTATGAGGCCTCAGCCCTACATAAAGTTCTAAAGACAAGTAAGGAATACTGAGTTGAAGAAATGGTCTTCTCAGAGAAACACATACCAATTTGTTATCTAATACCAATGATTAGCCTTGAAAATATCTATGCAAGTAACATTATACAGACCGAGTAGGCTCTATTTAGGATATGCATACATACACATAATAATTTAGTGAGAAACAAGGCCTTGAATTTGAAAGAAAGCAAGTAAAGTTATGTGAAATGGTTTGGAGAGAGGAAAGGGAACAAGGAGATGATCTAAATATATTATAACCTCAAAGAGCAAAATATGTAATAGTTAAAGAAAACAATAAAGTTTATTGATGCTTTGTTAAGTACAAAATCCATGAAGGAAAGATAAATTGGATGTCATTTGCATGGATATATATGATATAAATCCTGAAACAAACCTGACTACTTAGGAGAAAACATGAATTTCATGCCTCTGTGTATATGCTCATAATTTATAATTTTAGAAATGTTCCACTGAAGATAACTTAGAGCAGGGAAAATTTGTATGAGTGAGATCAAGCAGGCCTACAAGATGGCAGAATGGGATTTTAAAGTTTAAACAACAAATATCTTTATGCAAAAGTGTTTCATTAATAAGATTGCAACAGAATGATGTGTATCAGTAAAACAGAAGGACAAGATGCAGGATGAAAATCAAAAATTGAAGAAAATATTAACATTGTTCCTATCAGTTTTGGGCAAATTGATATCTCATTCACACAAAAGTGGATGTTAAATAAAGATCAAGAGCCAGAAGTAAATATAATAGTAAATATAATATATTTTCTGTGTTCAATAGTAGATATTTTGAGGGAATTCTGAGCTCTGATATAAGATATGGTTTGAGAGAGTTGGTCCTATTAGGATATTCAAAAAGAGAAGGGAAAACTTATCTGTGAAAGATGTCATGTGTTCCTGAGAGAAGAAGCAATACATATACAGATATATTCACCTGTACACTCCTGCTCATGGGCATTACCTGTAGCTACATTATCCTTACGCAAAAATGGAGCTGCTCTTTCTTTGAGCCTTATCCTCTTTAATGAATTGAAATCCCTATAAAATCATTAATTCAAATCAACCTTGTCCTTCTTATGCCGTTCTTCCAAGAATTCTGTTAGAGTGACCAGGAAAGTTATTAATTCATCAATACAGGACTGCTCTGTGACTATGTGCTTCAATTTAGAGAAGGAATGATTACTGTTACTAAAATTTACAAGCAAGCATCAACAATGTTGAAATATCTACTTGCTAAACAATTATTTTTGTCTCACTTATCCCACTGAAGGCAAAAATAGATTATAGAAACCTTCTGTCTGTCTGGACAGTGAGTGCTAATAATACTTCCTGTGGATGCAGTTGTGGGAGTGAATTTTTTGTATCTCTGTACAATGCCTTCAACTTCCAGGCCTACTGTCTAATTTATGTTACCCTATTTTATATAGTGTCTTTTTTGCCCTAAGTAACAATAGCAGATGTGCTGGCTAATCTTGTGTCAACTTGACACATAAACTAGAGCATTCTGAGAAGAAGGAAACTTAATTGAGAAAATGCCTCCATAAGATCTGGCTGTAAGGCATTTTATTCATTAGTAATTGGTTGGAGAGGGCCAGACCATTGTGGGTGGTTTCACCTCTGGGCTCATGGTCCTGGGTTCTATAAGAGAGCATGCTGAACAAGTCATGGGAAGCAAGCTAGTAAGCAGCACCCCTCCATGACCTCTGCATCAGCTCCTGCCTACAGGTTCCTTCTTTGTTTGAATTCCTGTCCTGAGTTCCTTAGGTGATGAACAGCAATATGGAAGTATAAGCCAAATAAATGCTTTCCCTACCTATTCATTTTTGTCATGTTGTTTCACTGTAGCAATAGAAGCCCTAACCAAGACAGCAAACCTTTTTTATGTATTTATTTATTTTTGAGATGGGGGGGTCTCACTCTAAACGCAAGGAGGGCCTCAGAATCACAACAATCCTTCTGCCTCAACTCCCAAGTCCTGGGACAGCAGACATTAGTGACCATACTCAACACTAGAGTTAAATTTTATCTCTAGTTTTTCCAATTTAAAATCTTGCATAAAAAAAAGCTTAGACTAACAAAATAAGTAACGTGTATATTCTAGATATGTTTCCCCTCTTCACCTGACTCAGGTAATGTCTATGAACCTGCCAGTACACTATCCATTGTTTGAGCATCACTTTAATCCTCTTTGGATCTCTACTTTCGGTAGGTTAAAAGCTCCTGTGGCATATTTCAGAGAAATAAGAGCTGTTTTATTCACAATGTGGAGAGTATGGTCTGTTAGAAGGATCTCTTGATGTTGAAATGGTCACTTGTCTGATGTCATGATAAACAGGATTGTCCATAGTAAATATACTGTGTCTTAGAGTTTTTTTCTAGCTCTTCAGAATAATTCACTCATGTCTCATAAATGTAAAAGTGAGGATTACCATGGACATTGAGAACTCTACGAAGCAGGTTGATTTCTTCTTCCTTATTTATCCAGTCATGCCTTAACATCCATATGGAGTATTTTTAAATTATA
The DNA here is from genome assembly GCA_026225945.1 of Cricetomys ansorgei. Lineage (NCBI taxonomy): Eukaryota > Metazoa > Chordata > Mammalia > Rodentia > Nesomyidae > Cricetomys > Cricetomys ansorgei. Next base: position 28,895,592 of record JAMJFZ010000199.1, read on the forward strand.
ATTTGGAGTATGACTTCTTTCTTTATTCCGGTATCCAAATTATCCCCATATTGAACATTTGGAAGTATTTTGGTTGATCTATGTCTTTCTGATAAACCCCTATTAATATGAGCTTTATTTTCTTTACTTTTAAACTTGAGCACTTCTATCATCTATTCCAGCTCTAGAGTTGCATAATGTGCTGATTCTATTTTTAAAAGCTATTAAGTCATGTTCATTCTATTTTGAAGAAGATGCTATTCCACACATGGAATTTATTTTAACATATATACTTATTTGAAAATATCAAACAATTCTGCTTTCTGGGTAATTGTTATGTCAGTGATTTTCTTAATCTCATTTTGCATACTTATTTTATTCCATTAAAAAGCCAGTGATATCCAGGCATAAAGAAGAAAATAAAAGTAAGGTGAAAATAACAAGAATAGAGTCTTATATCCATGACCATCATGGAGAGGGATGAGGCATGAAGGCCATTTTGATTTTAAAAGTGCTATTTACTAGTCAGTATGTCATGGTGTGGTATCCTTTACGTATATACACAATGGCACTTCCAGGGCAAGAACAGATCAGCAAGAGTTAAAGTACATTTGAATGTCTGCCAAAATTACTTCTGTTGTAGATTAGCTTAGCTGTGAGTTTGAGAGTTCATCTCCTATAAATGTGCAGTCCATGCTGCTTATTGTGAATAGAAATGGATATGTGTGAGAATGAGCCCAGAAAAACACTGAGTGTGTTGGCTTGCCAGTATCATACCTCCTGAGTCTGATCTAAAGAAAATATCTCCTTGGATGAGAAAGTTTTGTTTATGACCTTTCTGCTGAGACTGTGAATATGTCTGCTACAGAGCTTAAATGCATAATGCTGATACTGTCCCTTGCAAAGCTTCCAGGGAAATAGAGCAACTTATGTGCTACTTAATTAAGTTTAAACTGTCTCATGGGAGTTTTCTATGAAAGACAAATATTTTGGCTTTATGTCAGCCAAATGAAAGTTATATCTCAAGTCCTTAATTACCAAACACACATCCTTCTACATGTGAGATGCTTTTAAGAAGTTTCTTGCAAAGCAGGAACAAGAACCAAAAGATCTCTGTCCATGTGGTGTGAGAACATATGAGCAGAGTCAGACAATGATATATGGTCATAAGTGAATAATGTGGCTAACTGATAGAAGGCAAAAGAAAAACCATAATAGAATTAGGATGACTGCAATGGACAGGGGTATGAGTGGTATCATGTAATCATACTAAACAGAAGAACTAGAGTAAGCCTCTTTAGATGGTGAGATTAGAACAAATTGGAAATATGGAAAATAATTATTTCATAAATATTATTCCCAAATCTGTTTTATTGTGAGACTCTTTTCCTTTGTTGGTGGGATGTTCAGGTATATGTGGATTGTCTGGGTGCTTGTGTGAACTCTGGGTGTTAGTGTGGTATCCAGGTGCTTGTGAGATACCATGGTGCCTGCAGGATAGCTGAGTGCCTGAAGAATGTCTGGATGCCTATGTGATGCCAGGGTCCCTCCATGCTTTGGCAGTAAAGCCCAACTTCAAGATGAACTTTGTCATGTGTAATCTCAAGCTAATACAGGCTGGGGTGATGTCCATGATCTGAGCTGCCTACCATCACCAAAAAACATGGACATGCCAGTGAACCATGCTCCTACCACACAGGCTTGACTTAACATTTTTTTCCTTTTTTGAGAACATAGGAGTGAGAACATAGTAGAGCTGAGAGAAATGGAAACAGGGTGTGATTGAGATACATTGTATGAAACTCAAGTAATTAGTAAAAGTACTCTGCTGCAGGCAAAAAATAAAAAATAAAAACCCTTGTAATTTGCTAATTCCTTCTATGATAAAATACAAACCTACTAAGGAGATCTCTAGGGCTTTATGTTCCAACTTTCCCCATTCCAAATCAAACTATGTTCTACTTTCTTTGCCTGAATTTCCTCTTGTCCCCATTCTTCCATGCTTTACCCAAGCCCAGCTCTTAGTTCAAAGTTTAAGTACTGTTTGATCAATAAAGGCTTCCATTAGATCACTCTAATCTTCTAAAAATAAAATCTGTCTCAATTTGTCCTTTAACATTGATCATACTTATATTTTAATCCCTTGTTATCAAATGGCTTGTCACCTTCTCCCCCCCCCGCTCCCTCCACAGTAGGTATTTTCTAGTACCATGACCTTTGCCTTATCGCTTTCAAGTACCTAACAGGCTACAACATAGTAGTTGGTGAAGGAATATTTTTAAAACAAATGTATACATTTTTTTACATGATAGGTTTTTCTCCTGTATATATAGCTTTGTTGAAATAATTAAGAGAACAGTCAGGAAGCATCCTTCCACAGGGAAAATAATTCCCTATGCCTTCTATGTTAGTGGCTAAAATAGAACTCTGGAGACAAGACATAAATATAACAAAAGGGGGAAATCTTGTCTCAAAAGTATGTCTATACTGTATTGGAAATTCACTTGTTTATGTTCCTTAGTTTGTATTATACTCAGTGACAAATTTATGGGGAAATAAATGTAGTTTTGATCATAGAATTGCATAATTTGTTTTCAACTTCTAAGTAGAATGTGGGGAGGGAAAAGATGGAAAGTCCCAGAATGACTGTCAAGAGAGGCAGCTTCGTAAATCATTTGAGTAAGCCATTAAGATCCCTTAAATGGAAGCATAGATGATTGGGTGATGGGTATAAAACCCATTTGAAATTGTTTCATCTTTAGGAACATGGTTCTGACGGCTAACATCACACAAAGAATAGGCTTTTTTACAATATTGGATGTGAAGGTTTTGCCTTATATTAGTTATGTCAGAAAATCTAGAAGAGCTAGGTGTTGATGGTTTTGAAAATTCCAAGGTATTTGTAACATAAAATTAAGTATAATAATCACTGATTTGAACAGACAAAATTTACTTTGTCAATATGTCAATATTTCTAGCTGACTTTGTAAATTAGCAAAATTAGAGTAATAAAGGTGAATATGATCAAAACATATGAAATATTTGAATAATTTTTAAATATCTTTATGAAACCCATTATTTTGGATAATGAATATATGCTCATTAAAAGTAAAGCATGAAAATAAATATGCATTAATTTAAATTAGTGAGAAATATTTCTGGTGAGCATATAGGCATGTATTGCACAAAATAAAGTCTGGAACATTCCATTATGGTTAGAAGGAGTAGAAGAACTTACAAGTAGTTAGAGCTTAACAACAGGATGAGGTAGCGTAGAGATGCCATATGCTCAGAAAAATGTTGAAGGTAAGTATGACAGAGCATATTTGATAATTGTCTGAGTACATCATTACGTGTCTTAATTCTCCAAAATAATGAAGCTTTCAATGATTCAGTGACAGAAGAAAATATTGTAGTGCTTAAAGAATTTGAGTCAAGACTGAAAACTGTATAAAAATCTGACTAGAATCTTTAGTTACTGGATATAATGATGAAAGCAAGAACTTCAGTTTATTGTCACTCTATGTTCATTATTCATATATGAATAGATAGACCACACCTGTAATATCATGAGTTTGTTTTGATAAATTAATGTGTGGCATTATTTTTATATACTAGAAAGTTATTTTCATCCATTTAGATATTAAAATTTATCAACTGGTTGACTTTCTCCTGTCACTCTTAATCTAATGAAATTATGTCCATATAGATTTAATTAAGTTCAAAATGTTTAGAATGTATATTTCAGACTTGAAACAAACAACCCATTAAACATGTCAATAATCATGATTAGACAGAAAAATTTGAAAATGTGCTACATTCTTCACAAAGAAGGAATAGATTAGTGCCTATGACCTCCCTATCCATGGACATTTGATGGCAAGGATTACAATATCAGATATTCCTTGGAGGATTAGGGGAGGGAGAGGGAGACGGAGAGGGAGAGATAGAGATGATAGGATTCTCTAATGGGAGTTTATGACAAGTGGATTTGTATAAATAAGTAACAGTTCTGTGGTATTAGTGTTTCTGAGCACACACACACACACACACACACACACACACACACATACACACACACACACGATTCATGCATACCTATAAATCTTGGAGATGTAATTTGGAAGATTAATAACTGACATCCTCATCATGCCACCTCAACTGAATAAAGTCTTGCTTTAATTCCATCACCTTAGCTGTGGATACGGAATAGTGAAATCTCTCTAGAATCTGTTATGTAGTGTTGTCTAAGAAAAACATACATGGTAGAAATGCATAGTTCCTCCTCCTCCTCCTCATCCTTGTACATAAGAAGATATAGTGGAAAGAGCCTTAGGCAGAATATAACACTGCTGATTCCACATCTTGACTTCAGAACAATGGTAAATGAATGCTGTTCTTTAAGCTATCCAATCTACGGTAGTGTGCTGTAGAAGTGAAAACTGAAAGAGAAAGCCATATCAGAATAGTGAGTTCTCTTGTGTTTTAAGGTAGGGGCTTCCTCATTGGATTGGCTACTCTGGATAGCAAGGTATGGAAAACAGTATACTGTACATAGTCATCCAAAGTATTCAACTAGTTTGGTCCAATAACCAAACAGTGGATAAGTTATAGTCCATATAGAAAAAATACAAGAAATTAGATCACATGGTGTGTTTTGTTCATTTCTGAAAGGCGTGACTAGCTGAACAGTGACCTACATTTTCCTGAGATTTTAACCCAGTAGTCCTAATCTGTCCATGATTCCTTCTCTCCTTTTTTATTCCAGTGGCTCTGATTTACACCAGTCTCCATAAATCATCTAGCAACAATACTTGTAGTCTTAGGTTCCCATTGTCATGGTTATCCAGTAGTACCTGTTTTGTGGTGGACGCTTTATCAACATAAATAGTCAAGACAAAACTATCTGACCCCAGTGAGACTCTGGCTTCCCCCCAGTGAGTTCAAGAAGAAATGGACAAAAGAATTTAGAAGTATAGACTATTGTGACAATTAAGGTAAAATGTAGCTAAAAAGAGACAGGAGAATTCAAGGAGAAAGTAGATTACCTTTTCCTCATTACCAACTAATTTTCCCAGAGGTCATCTTGAGTACAGTGCCCACACTAGGTTTATTTCTTCTAACCAGCTCATTAACCTGACAACTTTTTCCCCCCCATCAACCTTTTTGACCTAACATTTCAACCATCACTAAAGCCTATACAAGCTTAGAGTCCATTTTCTAGTAGTATTTTAACTCATCACAGCAAAGAACACACCCAGGTATACAATCCAAATACTGTGCTAATCTCACTATGTCAGAGAAAGCATATATCCATGTCCAACTATCACGACTACTTCCTTTAGTCTGACTTAGAAGTAGTTAACATTTCTCCTCTTGCCCCTCTGTCCATCAGGGGCTCACATGAAGATGCAGCTGCTCCAGTGGGAACTGCAATCTCCCAGACTGACAACTGGCACATTCCATCTATGACAGGAATTCTTGAGACGTGGAATCTAAAACAGCAGCCAGAGGCAAAGCTGAATATCCCACAGATATCCCACAGTAGTGTGGGATGGAACAAATGCAAGCATTTGTTTTATTCTTCCTGACAAATGGGAAGCTAGAAATCATATTCTTGTGTAGTCTCTTGCCAAAAGTCCATGTTGGCTTTCTGGAAAAGCTTGAACCTACCTGAGAACTGACTGACAAGGTCTACTAAATAAACCATGTGCATCTGAGAAGTGAAAAATTTAAGAACATGTAAGTCAAACACTGTTTTATAAGAATTCAAGTTCACCAAGAAATTCAACAAAATGCTATATAATTTGTATAGGATCAGTTCCATTATAATTGATTGGGGGTCAATAGTGTAGTCGCTGCTCCAAACATCATATAAGAAGCAAAAGAAAAAAAGAAAAACAGAGATGGGAGGTATTGTCTAACAAGTTAAGAAATGCTCAGAGCCATGAGAAAGTAGAGAAAACAACAAGGTAGACACTTCTAGAACTTTTAGGAGAAGCCTGGACTTGCTAAGAAACTGACTACAGAATTCTGACTAACCAGTTGGAACAGAATAAGTATCTTTAACTCACTTGGTTAGCTGTGTTTAGTTACTGCAAGGATTGGAAGCTGTTAAACACAACTCAATGAGAGAGCCCAAAACATTAGGAAGTACTGAGGAACAGCACAGTGAGAGAGCCCACAGCAGCTGCTGAAATGTCAGTGAGCTAAGAATACCAAATATAAGAAAGAATGCATGAGTGTGAATATGTAAGCAGGAAGCTTAGTATCAAGTCACTTCTTCACTTCATTTCCCATCTGCATTTATGTGGTTACTAGAAGTGGCAGCTGTCCCTCTGTATTTGTTATCACATCTTCTCAAATCATTTTACAAGTGCAGAATTCTTTTGAAGTTAAGTATACTGAATTACATAATGAGGGAAGCTATACATTCTTCCCTGGTAACATGTCACAATATATAAACTACGTATTTAGATCCAAAGTCCAAATTATTATCTTTCTACTAGAATGTCTACTAAATTCCAAAACAATGGCAGCACACATTCTTATTAAAGAACATAAAGACACAAAACAGGGATTGAACTGCATCCTCTCTTTTGGCTAGTTTTTATACTGGCAGGTAGTGATATGCAAATGATTAGAAGAGAAAAATCAACAGTCACACCCAGATGTAGACCCTGTATGCAAGACTGAACCATCTAAGATGATTTTATGCCCACTGATGCAATACTGGAATGAATATCAAGATAATAAACTACTTCTTAATTGGATTTGAGATATACTCCATGGGAGGGAATAAATTTCTGGTACTACAGATCTGGCCCAAAGCCTTTCAGAAAGGTAGTCACAGTCCCTGCAGGAAATAAACTACTGACATTTTTCCAAGTTGCCGTGTAGTGAAACTACCTTCTTAAAATTTATGCTTATAAGCACAGAGTCCAGCTCTCAGCCCTGGTCACAGAATCCTCTTTTGACAGTGACTGCTTATCAAAGTAGGGGCTCATAATGGTGAAAGTGCTGAGAATAGTTGATGGCTGATGGCTCCACCACAAATGTAACATATATGTCACCCCTTACAAAGCCTTGAGAGCATCACAGAGGGATACCTGGGAGAACTATGGGCTCTAAATCAGTGGTTCTCAACCTTCCTAATTCTGCAACCTTTTAATACAGTTCCTCATGTTGTAGTGACCCCTAACCATAGGTTCATAACTGTAATTTGCCAGTTATGATTCATAATGAAAATATCTGATATGCAGATGGCCTTAGATGACCCATATGAAAGGATCATTTGACTCCCAAAAGGATATGATCCATAGATTGAAAGCTATTGCTCTAAAGGATGGGCAAGAGTGCAATAAGATGCTTTCTTCTGAATGTCAATCATGAACACACAACGGCTACCTGTGACTGCCTGCGTGGAGTCTAAACTACCATGAATGAATGGATAGTGAATACATATGGGAAAAACACAAATAAATAATAGCAGTAAGTTCAAATCTAAGGCTCATAAGCGCCCAGCCATGAATTCATAGCCTGATATACAATGTCAGACATATGCTTCCTTCGGAAAGTGGTTGGTTGACCCATATAACATTCATACAGCTATTGTATTGATGGACATATCTCATCAGGCAGGTCACTAGCTAAAACTGCTGCAGACTTGTTTTTCCCTAGCAGCCTACTTAGCAACTTTGTGTACTGTGTACTACTAGCTGGAAAGGAGGAAGCTTCATGGTTAGTACTAATATGATTTCTCCAGGTCCTTGTGACCAAAGCATGTGGTGTTTTAAGCAATATGATATTATTGTCAGGAACTGATGGTTAACTAAGACATGGTATCAACATGGCCTTTAAATTTATCTATACATTATTGCAGTTCTCAAATCTCACCGAGATATTTCTTTTTACTGTGGATGACAGTTAATGCAGAAACTCACTACCGGCCAATTACTGAGAATAAGTGACTGTAGTCAATACTCAGCCTCAAATTAGACATGCATATTACACCTCCTATCCAGGGCTCTGGGTCACTCATGGAAGTAGGAACATAAAGACAGTAAAGGCCAAAATTTGGGGAGGACAGGCACAATACAGTATATTTAGACATGATAGGACAACTGCACTTCCAAAAATAAGGCCGCTGTGTTCATCTGCACAAATCCTCACAAGCTCAAGCCAAATCATATTCTATTATGGGGCAGAAGGGGCTCATAAACCCCAACCCTTACAAAGGAACTATGGACAGTGGACAGCTTCCAAGAGAGGGAGAGTCAGTTTAACTTAAGGGTATGTAGCTCCTGGTAAGTTTGACTTCACACTCCAATGAAAATCCCACATCCAGAAGTATGTGGGGAGCACAAATTGCAATCAATGGGTTAAATAAAAAAGGGGACCAAAGTTGGGAGTGTGTGGGAGGTGAGGTGAATATAGGAGTGTTTAAGGGGAGAAATTAGAGTTGAATATGCTGAAAATATACTTCATGGAATTCTCAAAGAATTAATATGTTTTTAAAAAGGAGTAAGGAATAAAGGAAGACGAAAGGAAAATAGGAAAGGAAGGAGGAGAGAAGAAGGAAAGGAGGGGTAGGAATTGGGAAGGAGAACTAACCTGAAAGAAGGGTGTTGGCACAAGGAGGAGATGAGACGTTAGAGTGAGCGAATGTGCCACAGTGGATCGGTTACCACTATGATATTGTCAATTTTAAAATATGTTACAATAAATGAAGAAGATAAAAGTAAGCAATAAATGAAATACACCAATAATTAGTGACAGATTAATAACAGAATTTCATCATATCTCCAGGATCATTGCTTTGTGAATTAAAGTTTGAATCTAGAACATAAGTGAAAAAATATATTTTCTTCATATGTCTAGGCTTGTAATCATTAAGCTGCTTCAGAAACCTTCTGTTACCTAGTTCTATTTCTCTTTATGATTTCTTTTTATAATTCCATAATTTGTCTTATAATTGTGGGACACCTTACTCATATAAACAAATATAAATATTGAATAAATTTATTGGTTAGAAATCCAATATTCTATTTCTGGGTTACTTTTATGTTTTCACAGCTTATAGAACTTAATTTTTTTCTGATTCCAGACAGATTTACAAATCCTTATTTTTTAATTGGACTGAGTAGATAGATGCATTGAATCATCACCGATGGAAAAATAGACTTGTTGATCCTATTGAACGATGACAATTTTTTTTTTAATTTAGTATACATTGGCTTGCTGAACTCTATGAAGGAGACTTTAAAAATCTTGTCTATTTCCTTTTAGGGTCAAATGGTCTCCTAAATACTAAAGCACCAACAAACCAACACAAGTCATACAAGCACAAATCCTGACATCATTGAGGAATGAAGGGTAGGACCTCAAGTGTATGAATAATATTTTGTTCATAACAGTATGCCTTCTGTCTATCTGATGGAAGTGTTTTCTAGACATTACCTCCCTTTCCTAGCAAATTATCTTAACACCCCATAATGACCATGTAGCTTCTCTCTACTGCACAGTTGTAAAGGTATGATGGCTACTCATCTACATATGTTTCATCAAAATCTTTCTCTAAAGCTTTTAAATTAGTTTTGTAATAAATGACTTTAATATAGTTTCTTTTTCGTAAGAGGAAGGCTAACTGTATTATCTGCAATGTATATTATAACTCTCTAATGCTGTCTGGTATTAGGACAGACTTAATAACAGGTAATTTTCAGAATTTTGCATGTTACTATTTTAAATAGAATTGAGCTTCTTTATTTATTATTCTTTATTTTTTAATTTAAAAATTTTATACACTATATTTTTATCTGATTACTTCCCCTCCCTGAACTCCTCCTAGATCTCTCCACTTCTCTACTCATCTAAGTTTATGTTTCTATCTATTTCGCTCCAAAATAAGGCCAGGAAAAACAACAACCAAAATCAAAACATGAATGAAAGAAAGAAAAAGAAAAGCAAAATGAATAAAAAAAATAAAAAATGAAGAAAAATGAAGAAAAAAGAAAAAAATGAAAGAAAGAAAGAAAGAAAGAAAGAAAGAAAGAAAGAAAGAAAGAAAGAAAGAAAGAAAGAAAGCCAATAAGGCAACAAATACTGAAACAACAAAATTAGGAAGTCCATTTTGTCTTGGCCATCTATTCTGAGGCATAAGATCTACCCTGGAATATTGTTAATATACCAAACGACAGTCCATTGGAGAAAAGTGATTTTCCTTTTTGCCAGGGGATATCAATTGCAAATAGCTACTTGGTTAGAATTTGGAACTTTGTATCTTTTTCTTCTAATCCTTGCTGGAGTTTTGTATGGTTTGAATGTGTATACATCTTGTGTGTTGTCATAGTCTCTGTGACTTCATATGTGCATCAATCCTGTGGTATCTAAAGGTGCTGTTTCCTTGTATGCATCCATTGCCTCTGGTTCTTCTCACCTTTTCTTCTTTTGTCGCTGAACCTTGTGGGGGGGTGTTGATAAGATATCAAGACATAGCATGAGAGCAGAATAGAAATGAGATTTCTTATAAACAGGCATGTTCATACAGTTAAAGGAGCCATTTCAAACAACTGATATGATGGATGTTTTTAATCTACTGATAAAAAGTATTGATCAATAGTACAATTTTTTATTGTTGTTCTTGTTGATGATGATAATACTGTTTATTTTTTGACTTAGGGCCTCATTTAAATCAAAATGGCCTCACATTCACTGTGTATCTCAATATGACCTAGATCTCCTGGATGTCTCCCTACACTTCCCATGTGCTTGCATTACATAAATTCACCATGATACTTGACTTATGTGGTGCTGAGGATTAATCACCAGGGTTCCTGCATTCTAGACAAGCACTCTATCAACTAAGATGTATCTCCAGCCCAGGTTTAACCTCATTCTAATAATAAGCTCTATGTTTTCTAAAAGAATTTACCTTGTTCATATGAAGTTGCCTGAATTCAGAATAGAATGATAAACCATTGAATCCCAATAATAATATGTATCTATGTCAGAGAAATTTAGTAATTTCTCTGTAGAGCTCACTAAAAATAAATTTTAAATGCATGTGTGCATGTGTGTGTATGTAAGAGAAAGATATGTTGTTCAGGGTTTGATATGAGATTCTAAAACCAGAGATAAGATCACAGTAACAACAAACACATGCTAGACCTAACAGAGTAGTAGTTCTGTGCCTTTTCTCTTTGCCTTGGAGATTCTCTTTCCAATTCTTTTACTCTTTCTACATTTCTATTAAAACTCTCACTCTGGGAACTGTGGGACTTCTTTAGTCATGAATCATTATTTCAAAGATGAGGTGATTTTTCAGGAATGACTTCCATGGTGGTTTTGCTCCAGTGCCTACTGTTGAATCATTAACACAAGGTTAAGCATTTACACTTTATGTCCCATTATCTCCACACTTGAGGAGTCTGTGAGAAATTACCTATTGTAAAAAGGAATGCGATTTTGACTGTAATAATATTCATCCTTTAATAACAAAATAAGAGAAATTCACTTTCAGAAATGAAGACAGGTAGAGAATATAAAGAAATATTTATGTGTAGAATTCATGTCTGAATAAGTTTTTTAAGGAAATGTAAAAGTAAATAATGATCACAAATATTCCAGTTCATTGGCCCCTAATATTTTATCCAAAAACAAAAGTCAAACTTATATCAATTACCTTATTTCATATCTAATTAATACAAATGAAATATAAACATTTCCAGTAACTTGGAATGTAAAAACAAGAACAGGATTTCCATTAATTGTTCAAATGTAATAGTGATTCTCTGGTAATATTACATTGGGCAGTGTCAAAACTGCAGTATATTTTAAAATTATATTGAAAAGGCAATTCATCCTCTCAACAAATGCAATCGAGGCTCTCGTCTTGCCTCAGACTACTCAAAGCATTAGAAAAATGTTAAAATAAAACAAACTAACAGTGGATGGGAGTTAGAGAAGAAAAGAGCTACTTAACTACATTTATAGAAGATAAAAGGCAGTCAAATGGTGTCTTAGTTAAGGTTTCTATTGCTGTGAAGGGACACCATAACCATAGCAACTCTTATAAAGGAAAACATTTAACTGGGGCTGGCTTACAGTGAAGAAGTTTAGTGCATTGTCATCACATCAGGAAGAATGGCAGCAGGAAGGCAGACATGGTTCTAGAGAAGGAACTCCAAGTTCTACATTCATATCTGAAGTAAGTAAGAGGAGAGAGTAAGATTGGGCCTGCCCTGAGCGTGTGAAGCCTCAAAGCCCTCCCCCAGTGACACACTTACCCGAGTAAAGCCTTACTTCCTCTAAAAAGACCTAGACAACAACATGGACTCATCACATGGTACAGACAACATTGAGATAGATAGAGATAGGTAGATGTATGGTAGATATATCAATAATTAGTACAGAAAAATAGATGGAACAAGAGAAAGAGTGACTAAATCTCTACATTAATGCACAGTTTATTCTTAATTGCCTGTTGATAAGGTAACCTGCCATCATGACAAGAACATATAGCAGTGGATAAATCCAGACATTTGTACTAACATGCAAGTGATTTATGGCTTTTACAGAGCAGTATCTTACTTCAGTTTCTAATTTCCAAATCCACAACAAGGTGAATGATACAAGAACCAAACGTTCTCTGTGTGTCCAGTGGGTTCCACTACAAGACTTGTACTCCATAGTCAGGGAACATAGGCCTATGTCAGAACTCCTGATGACCTGACAATCTTCTCTAGAAAGAGATGACTCACTGTAGTAGTTCGCCTACTGTGGCAGCTCACCACACAGGACAAGCAAGTGCTTTCAGAGGTGCAAATGCTTCCACACCTCAGCAGAGGAACCATCATCCTGGCCAGTGCAATACTCGATCTGAGAATTTTGATAATCTGAGCTCAGATGTTTTATTAATTCAGAACTCCTTAGGTATTCTACTGACAGCACATGCTGATCATTAGCAATTACACAATCCCCACAGAAATTCAACACCTGCAAACAATATGAAACACCCTAGACAACCCCTCACCCAATAGTGCATAAAACAATTATTTTAAATATAACTAAAAATAAATTAGTGCAACAACTCACCACCCTGGAAAGTAAGAAAATTTGCTCTCAGAAAGAGATAGGAGAAAATTTCAGGTATACCTGTGCCTAGAATATTGATACTTCCTAGAACTGAGTGTGAATGTCTTAATTTGACTTCAACAAATTTGGCCTACATGTGCGGAGGAAAAGAATCCATGCTGAAACAGGGCATAGGTTCATGGAAGCATTATTACATTTTTATTTGGAAGTGTGTTGATCATATGTGTTGTCTGAAGAACACAACCAACTAAAAACATATCAAAATGTGATATTATTTGATGAAAACTGAAATGCAGAAGTTAAAGAGAGAATGAACTCAAGTACTGCCTGCTTGTGTCTTAAGGACGTGACTCCAGGTGCCATGGTAAGGAGTACAGAGCTGAAAATAAAGATGGAGAGAGAGAAAACAGGTAACAAAATCTGCTTTTTTACTGTGTTCTGTGAAGCAAAGTCATATGATAGCAGTGAAAGGAGAATTGAGATCTATAATACACAAGTAAAAGTTAAACACATTGACCAAAATTATAATCATAGAATAAAAGACGTACTTATTGCTACCTGTTAGAACATAAGATGTGATTCCCTTTGATTTATTGCATTTTCTTACAAATAATGTGATACCCATGCAATTAATTTTTTCACCCACGCAATTATAAATTATAATAAAACACTGATATTCCTGTCATAACTCTGCTTTGCACATTTTAAATATTTTTTCTCCAAGTATACTTTAGGCTATTAGATGCTTCTTCAAAATTACCTCATAGGGTACTTACATTATTGAGAGCATTAAATTTTCAGTTTATCACTTGTACCAAATTTAATGAAATTTTTATTTTATTTTAGAAATTTTCTAAAATCACACACAAGTATTTTAATACAAGTGAAACTAAATATTTCTGAAATGAGTCAGACAGCGTTTCTATGATTATTATTAAAAGTTCACAACACCCACTATGGAAAATATGGCTTGTTTTCTGACTCACACACATGCATTTCTTATAGAGAGACTCTCCTATCTGAGACATGCTATGTGTAAGTGGTAATTTACTTAACCATGCTGGTTAGGACTCTCCTGCCACTTTTATTAAAAAACTATTAGTTATGAGGTGTTTTACACATCCTTAGTTCATATAAAAGGTAAGCTAAGTTTGAATGTGTTTGATGAGTGTGCCTCTCCTCTTCAGAACATGTAACTGTGAGCCACTCAACAATGAAACTCTTAAATCTGTGACACATTTTTAATGATACATCTTCATAGCAGAGCACAATGGGATCTTTGAGTGAGTAACATTTTTATAATGAACTAAGTTCTAATGCAGGTACTTATTTAGTTTGATAGCCAACATATGCTTTTAAAAAATAAATACTAAAACTAAATATATATACATACATGATTATCCATTTTTATAAATTTAGAATATAATAAGAATATGTGTGTGTGTGTGTGTATTTCACTTTGGAGTTCATAAGAGTTTCCCGAAATAATTTTAAAAGATGTTATTTACTTACCTATGAAAATTACCTCCATTCAATATCATTTTTATTATGTTTTGTAACAAGCTTATATTATAGAATGTTTCTTATGGATTTTTCACACATACTTAGTTTTTGGCACCTTTCCCTCTTGTTTATCCTTATCCTGTCACCACTCCATGTTGATATTTTTAGTCCCAGTATTCTTAGTCTCCATTTTCATGTTTGAAGTGTGCTTTCGTCTCCACACCCACGCCCTATCTAATGCTCTACTTCTAGTTTTATCAGCACATAGTTTTAAGCCTGTGTCTTGTAAATATGTGTAACTCAGATCCATGTATAAAGTAGAAAATGCAGCATTTGTACTTCTGAGTCTGTGTCACCTTATTCAGCATACTATTTTCTAGATCCTTCCCTTTTCTTGCCAACTTCAGTCTTCTTTACTCTTGAATAGAATCACATTATGTACGTTTACCACATTTTTAGCAACCATTCTCCACCTGATTTACATTTAGGTTGATTTTGCAGTTTGCCTGTTGTGACCAGAGCATCCATTGTATATTAAATTACAGGTATTTCTGATTTAGGGTAAGGAGTCTATTGGCTATATGCCCAGTAGTGGTATAGATGAGTCAGGGGCATGACATTGTCTTCAGTGGTGAGGTCATTGATAAATTGACATTTCTTCATCAAATAATCTACTTGGGTGATAATTGAGTTAAACTTAGGGTAGCACATACAAAAAGAAGATATAAAAGTAAAAGTGGACTTGCTACCAAAATGGTTCCAAATGAAGGGGAATAAGAGAGTAATACAGGGGTGAAAGTGACTAATATTTAGTATCTTATGTATGAGATGGTCAAACAATAAATGATAAAAAACACATCACTTATAGGTTAGAAATGTTTCTGAAGTGCTTGGCTTATAAGCAAGAAAACCAGAATTCCATTCCTAAAAACCCTATAAGGAAGTGCATCTCAGTGTTGGGCTTGTGATCCTTGTTCTTCAGAGGCAGAGACAGGAGAATCCTAAGACTTAATGACCAGCCAGTCTAGCCCATTCATTTCTAGGCCAATGAAAAAAATCTGTCACATAGAATGGGCTTCTTTCACAATCTATTGTGGTTGGTAGGTTTTTCTGGCATAGTAGCCTAGACTGGCATCTGTGAATTCAGTGTTTGTAGCTACAGAGACTGTGGTAGCATGCATAGCCTGCTCAAGTCTAAGCCAGATGGGGTCCCAGCACTTAGAGAAGTGAACAAAAGCCCTTATCCCTAACCCCAAAACTATAGTTTTCTCCAATGAAGTCTTACTGAGTATACAGACTACATTTAAGAGCAGGCCCTATGCTGAGCACTAAATGGTTAACTCAATAGTATTTTTGGAAATTTTTGGTCTTGAATTGATTTGTCTGGGTAATTTATTTTTATGTTACTAATCTTTTGCATACATATTTTGATTTCAGATATTTGCTTTTATGAATTTTGTATGTATGTTTATGGCTGTATTTGTGCTTTTACTTTTTTTCCTCCTTTTTTTATTTGTAATGTAGTTGCTATTGATCAAACATTATAAGATGGCATCTATAACATAGGTAAATGTGACTAAAGATTTCAGATACTTGCCTTCATAATAATCTGCAAAGTATAACCATATCTTCTAGACTAGTATACTTACTATAGGATTAAAAATTGGTTTGATTTTCATTTGTTTGGTGGACAGCTTTAATAGACAAGATATTTGGTCACATCATAGTCATTTTCCACTTAGAAAGTAAAACTCTGATTTTACTCTCAGGCTACATGATTTGTCAGAGAAGGCCATTACACAGCTCTTGGAGTGAACTAATTATTCATGCCTGGATACTGAAAGAATCTGGTCTTCCTTACTATAGCAAATCAAAGACCTCTATATAGAATGATATCAAATACAGCTCCTGAAGACTTCACTTGAATTTATCTTCAAGTAAGCACTTTGCTAACCTAAAACATAAATTTATCTCTGTGTTTTTTCATTCAGATTCTTTGGTTTGATTTTAATTCTGTGTACCTTATTGTACACAGACACACAACAGAGAATATGTCTGAATTTCCTTACCTTCACAATAATATACTTAAAGGACTTCACTGAATGAGCTCCTTTGCTTTTCTCTAATAATTACTGATTTTCTTTCTGAAAGAAAGTATGATTGATCTGATTAGTAATTTGGGAATATATATACCTCTCATACTTTGTTATCAGAGCCAACAGGAAACAAACTCATACTCTTTTTCTTTTAGTAGTTGATGATTGGTAAAGAAAGGTCTGTCCTTGTGGGATAGACAAATAATAACTTGTGTTTTTCCAATGACTAGAGCTGAAACTGTGCAATTCAAAAAAGATTTTAAACATTTTTGAACCATTATTGTGACATTTTTAATGAAGCTTCTCTCAGTAATAAAAAGTTGACCTGTAGCTGTCATTTTTATGAGTTAATTTGGAGGGAGAATGGAAGGAATGATGTAAGTTTTGTTTAGCCTCACCAAATCCTTCATATTCACATCTACTTCATAGGTACAATTCAGTATGTGATGGCTTCCATCGGTTCTACTGATTTATGTCCAGTGTACCTCCTTATCACTTCCTGACATAAAGAACCTTTTGAAGAGAGTCTGTAGATATTTAAATAAATATTTAAGAGTCTGTAAATATTTAATCATTTAATCCAGTAACATGGCTGCTTTAGCAAGGGATCACATCCAGGGGTCTATATAAAGGGATTAAGTCCAAGAAAGGGATCATATCCAGGAGTCTATATGAAAGGATCATATTCAGAGGCCTTATGGTCCAGATGGAATGTAGAAAGAATGTAACACATACCTTTAATCCCAGTACTCAGAAGGCAGTGCTGGTGTATGCCTTTAATCCCAGCATTTAGGAGACAGGAAGCAGAACTAAGAAGGAGTCAGTGTCAGACAGGAAGTGACATCTAAGATGAGTCAGAGTAAAGGGCAGGCAAAGTGATGAATCAGAGGAAGAGTTGGCAGAGTGAGTCAGAGTGAGGACACAGTAAACTCTCATGATATTAAAACAGGCTCTCAGCTCAGAGAAGTAGGATAAGAGACACAGAGGATAAGCCACAGAAGCGGTCTGAGGCAATTGGAAGCAAGCAGTCAGTATAAAGCAGTCTGAGGCAGAGATAACATACAGACACAGTTCTGCAGAAGAAATCAATATCAGATGAGAAGAGTGAATCATTTTGTAACTGAGAAAAACAGTTCAGCAGAGAAGTTGCAGGACATAGCCAGAGTCAGAAGAGTTCAGTCAGGAACAGTCAGCTGGCTCAGAAAATCAGTTTGAACCAGAAGAGTTTGGAGAAGAGTTTAAGATAGTGAGTTGATCAGTATAGCTCTGAGTTCAGAAGGAGCTAGTCACAGTTGCTTAGTCAGTAAGTCTTGGAAGTTTAAACATTTAGATTGTACAGAGGCTGAAGCTTAAGCCTTCCAAGTCTAGGATTAAGAACAGATTGTATGGAGGCAGAAATGTTCCAGGATTCCAGAACTAGGACCAGAAATTGAATGAGACAAAAGAATAAATTGTCTTTTTGCCTTGAATATATGTCTACAGGAGTCTGTCTCAGAAATACTATATTCTTATTATTATTAGTCAAAAGTACTGATCTAATACAAGAACAAGAAAAAATTAACTTTTTCTTTTGATGAGAAAAACAGTAAGGGAGCATAAAAACAGAGAAAATATTTGTAGTCACGTTTACAGTCCACTAACCATATTAAGATTATCAGGAAATAAAATACTGTTTTTTATTAAAGACATGCAATCTTTTAGGTACATATATGAAAAATCATAGCAAGATGTTTCTAAGTTAATGCTCTTCCAATTTCTATTGTGTATCGGTCATCTTGGATGCATCTAGATAACTTTGTATCTGATATCTGTCAGAGAATATTCATTCAGCTGTAATGAACTGAGATCTGAGTCTGAGGCCATGAAGAAGACAACTGAAGATGTGTGTGAAATGAATACTTTTCTGAAAGAAAAAAAAAGTATCAACCAGGAGGTAATACTCTAGCTATGGTGGAACAATAGTTTCTGGAAGTTAAATGAGAGCAGAAAGGCAAGGTCCAATCTCTCAAAAATTCAACTGCCCAGGCAAATAATTAAGAAATTATTGTTTAAGCTATGAGTAGAAAAACATCAATGTGATAAAGATTCAGAAGGAACAAAGTTTTTTGATAGGATAATCCACATTTCTCAATCCAGAGCCTCCTTCATCGGAATACCAAAGACTGCCTTAAATATGTGGATAAGAATTAAAAATGCAATTCTTATTTTTGTAATTTTTATAATTATTTTGTAATTCAAATGATTTACAGAAGACACTAATGAAGATTAATCACAATACTAAAGGAAAGTAATTCCAATTGGAGCTTTAAATCTGGCCACAATATCCAAATATAGTTCACATAATGCACTTACCTGAACTGCATATAAAAAGATATCAAATGGAAATGCTTTTCAAAAACATATAAAGTATTTAAATATCAAATTGCAAAATTACCTTTGTATCTGGAAAATCAATTCTATATTTAACTATCTCTTTTTTTAGCTCCAAAATTATTGTTTAAGCTATGAGTAGAAAAATATCATGATAAAGATTCAGAAAGAGAAAATTTGGATTAGATAGGATAATCTACATTTTTCAATCCAGATACAAGAGGGAAACTCTAGTCATAGAGAAACTAATGAATGAATTCCAAGGTAGAATGTTGACATTATTCCTGACATTATCAAATAATGCACAAAGAAGACAAGTTACAATAAGATCACTGGACTGTCAGAACGATTGTATCTGTGTTATTTGTGGCATAAATTACCAATACATTTTTAATATCAATGTATTAATTGATATCCTTCAATTTTAATACCAGTCAAATAAAAAAACAACTAATTCAAATATTTCCCCATATCACAAATGAATTATTTATGCCCATCTAAGGTAAATTTAATTTTCTGTTTTATTATCAGCATGCACATTTGCATTCAAACTTAATTGAAATGAGACATTAACATGAGCATGGGGTATCAAAGAGAAAGTCAAGTCCATATTTATTGTAAGAATTTCTTAAGTTCATTTCTTTTTTTGAGATTGGCTGCAGATTATGGCTTGCCCCGCAGTTTTCCATACCTAGCCTCGATATTCACAGTGTGCCAAGTAAGGGAAGAATATCAGAGAAGATTGTAACTGCTTAAAACTATTAAATATAGAGGTCATTAATTAGAGAGAGAGCAAGGATAGTGCATAGAAAGGATGGAGGGAGAAAGTGGACAGGATTAAACAATGTAATTATATTTTAAGTTCAAAACATATTTTAAAAATTTAGGATTAGTCAGTGCAAATGAAAGTTTAAAGATTGTTTTTGAAAAGGCATATACTTAAAATATATAAAGTATAAATGAATAGATATACATCATATTGCCTCAAGAGAAGGTTTTATTGTGTTGAAAGCTATTTTTTAAATTGAAAGAATAACTACTCAGGGAATATTTTCTCTTCATAATCAGAAATGTTCAATTTTCTTAGAAATTTTAAACTAGCAAAATTTAGTCTTTGCTTCCCACAGCTTTGCTCATCCACGACTGATGCTACAGTAAATGCTGAGAAGTATTTTTCTTAACATGATTACTTTCTTTTTCTTTTGCAAACTACTTTATAATCAGGATTTTTCAGAAGTATTAATGTCTCTCCAGCCTTTTGACAGTCTCAAAAATAAAAATACCAGCATTAAGAAATATCCTCTTTTGAGTGGTAGATTCTCAGATATGTGAAAATTCATAATATGTGAAATGTAAGCCATCAGATTCTGTGCCACTTCTTGTTTGAACTACAGCCACACTGTCCATCAGTCATAATTCATTTTATGCCATTGTGATGAAAAACCCTGACAAAAGTAACCAAAATGACTAAGGGTTTATTATTTATTATCTCATGGCTCCAGGTTACAGTTTTCATGACAGTATAGTTACAGTACTGGAAGCTCCATAATTGAGGTACAAGGAGCCACTGATGAGTGATTTACATTGGTGTTGAGCATGGTCTCTCCATCCAGTGTAGTCCATGATCCCAAGCCAGGAATGGGTAACACCCAGAGTGTGTGGATGTTTTCACTTCAAGGTAATCTATACAATCAAGGTAATTCTATACAAGCATTCCCAAAGACCCATCTCCTAGTGATTCTAGATTGTGTCAAAGGAAAAATAAAAGATCATCACACCATCTATCGTGAGGTTAAGAATCTTCCCAGACAACAGAGCTTGTAACTATCATGATCTGAATCAAATCCTTAGGTTTCTGAAGCAAGCTTCATCACCATCTCATGGAAATCTTACAGTGCTTAGCAATGAGTAACACGTTAATTTTTAATGATAGAATCAGATAGTTGTAATGTCAAAACAAAGTGTAACGGTATTTAGTCAAAATTTATATTTGAAAAATAATGCTTGCATTTCATAATTTAAAAGAGCCACTTAGGGCAATACTTACTTTTACATTTATTCATATATATATATATATATATATATATATGAATAGATATTATGTATATAATATTAGCCATTATTACTATTATCCCTTACTTTCACATTTATTTATTAAACAAACTGCATTGTAAATACAGCTTTAGAACCTTTTCACTATTTATACAATATAACTAAAATATCCTGTATATTTTAATATCAAAAGTTTTCACTGATTAAAATATCTTATTTCATTTTATTTAACAGATGGCTTACTAATGTAAATAAATAAGGAACACATTTTTTTTACACAGACATTATTTCATGTGTAATATAAATGTTTAAACCATCACATTTTGTATATAATTTATGCTTGGACTTCTGTTAGTATGAAAACAAAGAAACAATCAAAATACTATGATACAAATACAATAGTACCTTTGTAAGATAAACTTCTAAACATCAAATTGCTTTTTTACAGTTTATACATTTGTTCAGTTTCAGTGACTATTGCCATTACTCTTCACATAGTTTTACCAAATTATTCTTCAGTTTTCAACTGCACTATCAACTGAGTGAACTTTTGGGCCTTGTTAAGTTAGATGTTAAAAAATGTTGGCATTATGTATTGTTCTCATACAGAAAGTGACAACCAAGCAAAATTCAGAGTTGTAAGGATCAGTCTCAAATGAAACACTTACAACTCCTTCACCTAAAGTTCAGGGAACATTGGAGAAGAGGTGGCAGAAAGACTGTGCTAGCCAGAGGAAGAGGCAGTTTACCATGAGATTGTGTCTTCTAGGGATGCTTGGAGCTACACCCATAAAGTCTCACCAAAATGAGTGCTGAACAAGGATGATGCCACTAGACATCACTCTGAAGATATCTGAGAAGAAACCGTAAAGAAAAAACTTAGTATTAGGGACCTAGAATTCTAGAGATGGGGGAAACCATTTGCAATGAAACATGTGGAATCATGTGTGCGAAGAGCTTGATAACAAGCAGTGGATGCAGTGGGTGATACTAGAGAAGAAATGAATGAAGAAGTCTGTGAATGAATGCCACCCAGTGCCCTTAGTCATATACTTGCTCTCATTAGAAGCAGTACTTCAGTTTCCATAGAAGGAAAGAGAAATGGGTGAGAAAATTAGGCAGAGTATTTTTTAAATTGTATTATATTTGTATTATAAATTATTATAAATTGTATTATATTATATTTGCATGTGTGTGTGTGTGTGTGTGTGCATGTGTGTGTCTGTGTAAATTGCATGTGTGTGGATAATTACAGAGACCAGAAGAAGGCTCTGAGTCACCTAGAATTAGAGTTACAATGATTCTGAGCACCTAGAATTGGTTCTGAGAACTGAACTTCAGTCCTCTGGGAGAGCAGCAAACATTCTTAACCACTCAACCATCTCTCCAGCCCATAGGACTTTTTCAATATAACTTACAAAGGGTCACTTTTAAATGATAAAACTATATATAATACTGCAGCATATGTATCCTATTTGATCAAATGAATGAATTTATTGAGTCTATTCAGTGGCAAACTTGGGGAAACCATGGTGGATTGGTATAAATATCTCTTACTATAGTCTTTACTAGTAACTCCCTTTCAATTACTCTAACTAAACCCCCAATCTGTGTAGGCTATTTGCAGTCACTATCTATATGTAGCTTCAAAGTCACCTATTAGTCTCCTCTTTACATCAGATCACTAACTCTGCATATCTGACAGAGCGCTTCTGAGGTCTGTATTGGTGGTCCTTCCTGAGAGATATGCTCTGCTTCCTTTCACTTACTTAAATTTGTGCTGTGAGCCATGAAGACTGCACAAAAGATGATTCTATGTGAATCACTAGTTTCTTAGGATGCAAAATACTGCTCACTATACAGAAAGCACATTTATTTATCTGTGTTTGAGACAAGGTTTCACTAAATAATCCACACTATCTCACTAATAACATTCTAGTTCAAGTTGTCCTTAAACTCATGGCAAACTTTCATCCTCAGTTCCCCAAGTGGTAGAATTCCAGATCTTGACTCGCAAGCCCAGCTTGCACTTTCAACTATAATATTTCATTACTTAAGCATCTACGAAATGGAGTTCTGTATCCTGGGTATCTGGCTGTGTAGCTGAAGTGAAGGTTTGGAAGTGGTATGAACTGAAGAACTATATCCAACAGTAGAAAAGAATATCTGCTTCATTTTCCCTCTAGTGTCAGCACAGCACATGGACCTCCGTGGTGACTTGATGCTGAGCCAAGTTCCATGAGTGTGGCTTTTACTCATTTACTCATTATTTTATGTGTTGTCAATATTTATACCTTTCACATAGTTAGTTTAAGAAGCATTACTCTCAAGTATTGAATGTGAGCAATCCAGTTCCTTGGGTTGACTCAATAGTGTTTAACCTTGTTTTCCTGTCAGGGTTTCTGAGCCCACACAAGCACATAGCAATCTATGGAGGCCGGAAACCCTGCACTTTGTGGGTCAGAGTACTTGGAATTGATTTAGTTGAACCTAGATCCAACTTGATATGTCTGCAAACTCCCAGACTTCAAGTTGAAGTATACAGGACATTCCCCAATAAATCTTGAGCTGCAGTCTTTCAGTGGCCTGGCTCTGAGTACTTTTTAATTTGGGATTTTTGAAAAAAGTAAAAATTTTTTTTTTGTAAAACTTGGCATTAGTAATGCTATGTTAAATTTCATGATTTTTACTGAAGAAAAACTTGTTAATTTTCCCAGGCTTTCTGCACTGTGAGATTTTCCTCTGTGGCTATCAGGTCACAGAATTTTTCCCAGAGTTGTCTTGCTTGCTTCTTTCTCTTGGCAAGACTTACCTGGATGAGAATTTCCTCAACATGGGTGGAAAGGTTAAAGCAATAAGAATTTGCACTGCTGATCCCTGTGTGACTCCTTTGGGAAGGCTCTTACATTGACGTGGTGTACTAAGACTCTCTAGGGGTTACAGGAAAACTCCCAGTCTGATGCTGAATCTGCTGTGAGCCAGCGGTTATGAACTTGTGGCCCAACCGCAAGGAACATCTTAGTTAGAGCTCAGACTCAACAGAGCCTTGCTGGGTGACCTCCGGCAAATTACCTAACATGGGCCTGTCCCTTGTTTTCCGGCCATAATATGGGGAAAAAATGTTTGCTTATTTGAGTAATGCAGTTCCCAACTTTTCTCCCTAGTTAGGCCCAGAATTTGGAAAAATGCCTGTTACAGGTAAAGATGAATGTACATTTGCTACATGAATGTCTAAACAGATAAATGAAAACAAAGTATTAGATAAATTATATATAATATAGCATCCTTAATTTTAGCATACACAGAGTATCCATTAACTTATTAAAGTGAATTATAACAATAAGAGGAAAAAATGACTATCAAAATTACAGTTATAAATTCATGATGAATTTATATTATAGAGTTTGTTTTTTTTTTCTTTTTGAGACAGGGGTTCTCTGTGTTTAACTCTGGCTGTCCAGGAACTCACTCTGTAGACCAGGCTGGTCTCAGACTCACAGAGATGTGCCTGCCTCTGCCTCCTGAGTGCTGGAATTAAAGGCATGTGCCACCACTGCCTAGCTAGATTTCTTTATTAATTCTATGGTTACTTTTGTTTCAAAGATATTTTATAACAATACAAAGAATTTACAGAACTTGTGTGAATGAATCCTGCCTTCTGTACACTTATAGCCTTGACAGTTGACATGTTTGTAAAAATCTGCATTATTTCAAATAAATTAATACAGAAGATAAATTTATTTGAAAATTCCTATATAAAGGAAAATTATTTCTTAGAATAAATATTATCCAATTATGAAAAGAATAGGAAATTTTCATTAAGGTGGTAAAATAAACATCAGTAGGATAGCTAAACATATCTTTTTTCTTTTTTTGAAATATTGTAACAATAAAAAATGACATTGTTTCACTTTATACTTCAGTTGGATATATAATATTCCTAAAACCTTAGGATCCAACTTATTCAAAGATGTGGCAGCCATTACCAAAGCCTTAGT
Organism: Cricetomys ansorgei; assembly: GCA_026225945.1. Taxonomy (NCBI): domain Eukaryota; kingdom Metazoa; phylum Chordata; class Mammalia; order Rodentia; family Nesomyidae; genus Cricetomys; species Cricetomys ansorgei. The sequence goes on from JAMJFZ010000199.1 coordinate 28,920,685, forward strand.
TAGTACAGGAAATAGGTTAACACTGATATGCAACACACAGGTGTGTGTGTGTGTGTGTGTGTGTGTGTGTGTGTCTGTGTGTGTGTGTATTCTTTTAAATTTGTCCTCACACTTCATCAGACATCCTTGAGTCCAAAAGGATGGTTTGGAAGCATAGGTCAAGTCATTCAATTTAAGAAAACACTTCCTAGTAGGGAATGTAAAACTGTGTGATGAACTTGAATTTCTATCCTACGATGTAAAATAACTTTCAGGAGAAACTCCTTTGAAATATTTAGGGAGTTTTCTTTCTAAGCAATTTTCCCATGAAGATCAAAGGATAATTCTGCCAATTCTACAATTTCTTGGCTAGATAAATTCTTGATGCCTTCCATGGAGAGATCTGAGTTTCCATATTAATGAAATACTTTCCATGATATTAAACGATGGAAATCTACTTTTCAAGTGTATTTATAGAGAATATTGTGCTAGGTTCTTCTACAATAAGACTTCGTGTGAAATAAGGTTGGGAAAACAGAAATGTACATAGTGTGCCTATGGCTATGGTAAGAAGAAAAAGCCCCATGACATCCCAGATGTTTTTACTCTTCCAAAATATGGCTGAGCTTCCTGTGTGGTAATGACTCCTTGAGTATAACCCATGATTTTTCAGTTTTTTTTTTTCTCCCGCAAAGGAAACATATTCTGCCATTGAGTAATAGCTGACAGTCATTTACACACAAAAAAAAATCTTATATTATTTTCACCATTTTCTATCCAAATAACAATATCAAAATAAAGAGAACTCAGACACTGGTTATGAAAATATAGAAATTGTGGCAATAACAAATTAGTTCCCAGAAAGTCTGACAGTTTCATAAAACTTTCCTTTCTCATCATGCATTGGAAATTCTGATACAAGCGGGAGTCACAGCAAGCTCATACGTCTGTCTAAGCTAAAATCTAATTTCATGAAAGTGCATGATTGGAAGCAGTACTGTTGGGGCAGAAACATCCATGGGATTTCTGTAAGTAACTGATGAAGTTAACTGACATTTGCCTTGCCTCTGGAATCCTTCATGAGCATATGATTATATTAATTTTGATGGTAAGTTATATGATATATATATATATATATAAATATATATAAATATATCTATGTTCAATTGTATTTCTATCTTTTAGTAGAATAAAATCATAATCATAAGCCCCTTTAAAAATCTTAGTGATAGGATTCTCTTTTAAATATTCTTTGGTCACTCTAAACAATAAATTTGGAACTTCATGATTTTGGCTATATATGCAGATAATTTAGTATGAATGAAATAAATTGTTCTTTTCTGATTCTGCTAAATTTGATGCAAATTAACTTCTCTGTGTGTCATCCCCTCTCATGTGAGATGAAGATATAAGTTTCCCCTGTGGAAATCTTCAATGACATTATGTTAAAAAGGTATATTACATAAAATCATTCCAATCAAGACTTTTTCACACAGACTACTTAGTTACTTCTTATATTCCCCAATAAATAGATTGCATTTTCTCTATCGCAGTTATTGAAATGAAATCTTAGAAGCATTTGAAATGAAAATGTTCAAGGACCAGTACCTTGGATGACCCCTTCCTTCGCATGTATGTATGTTTATAGGAGACTTACTAATAGAAAGATAAAACATGAATTTGAGAAGATACTGTTAAAGTTATTTTGTTAAAAACAAATTAGTGTATTCTGGGCATAAGCTCAAAATCACTCAGCTACCGTAAAAATTGCAGGCAGCAAATCATAACTAAGTTTTCTATATCTCTCTCTTCTGGATGGACCTAAGGCTTCTATTATAGTTATTTGTGTGTGTGTGTGTGTGTGTGTGTGTGTGTGTGTGTGTGGTGTGTGTGTGTGTGTGTGTGTGAATCTGTAAGACTCAGTTCAGCTTTCTCCATGAGCAATGTGTGTCCCTCGGTTACAGCTTAGGTTATTATGATTGGTTTACATGCACCTTTCCTGGCAGAGTCATTCATTGACAACACAAAGCATTATAATTTTGGATTATCAAAGATGATAGATTTTTATCATTTTACTTGATTTAGTGAATAAAATAAGAGCAAATTTCATTCACCAACCTATCTATCTTTCTCAGTAATCCAGGGATTGATAGAATCAGCTACAGCGAAATTCTTTTCACCATCAAGCCTTGAATGAATCCATGTAGGTGACCCTAGCAAGGACCCATAGCAAAGCCTGACAGACTATCTCCTGTAACCAGGCAAGGATTCCAGGAGTGGGACTGTGTTACCATCCCAGCCACAAAATCTTCAACCTATAATCTATTCCCCCAACAGGATCTTCTGGGGCAATAGAAGGGCAGAATACCATGCCAAGGGAAGGAACCTATGCCTGACACTGCAAAGTTAGCCAGGAACCAGAGACTGGATAAGCCTGGAGACAATTCCTGATGACATTCTGCTGTGCTCATAGATCAGTGAGTAACCCAATCATCATTATCATCAGAGAGGCTTCCTCCAGCAGTTATGGGAATAGATGTAGAGGCCTAGGGCTAAACACCATGCTAAGTTTGGGGAAGTTCATGGAAGTGGGGGAGGATGGATTTGGGGGACCAAAGGGGTAGAGAACACTATGAAAACAAGCCCACTGAGTCAATTGACCAGCACTCTCAGGGGCTTACAGAGACTAAAGCAGCAGACACGGATCCTGCATGCTTCCCTATACTGATATTATGGTTGGTGTTCTTGTAGAATGCCTAAAACTTAGAGTAGGGGGGGTCTCTGACCCTCTTAACTTCCCTTTGGACCTTTTTCCTCCTGTTGCTTTGCCTTGCCAGCTGTGATCTAGGGGCTCCTGCCAGGATTTGTTCCATCTTGAATTGCACTATATGAGGGGGAACTCTGGGAGCCTTGGATAGTTGGTTAGATTTCCTTACTGATGAACAGGCTGTAGTCAGTACAATTTGCCAACTGTTGAGTACTGTCAAAACATGAGTGCCACTAATGCACTTTTAAGGATATCTTGCCATACTGTTATTGTTGTGGTTCACAGGACTCACATCTGGACAGTACTACTGATTGTTTTCTTGCCTTGGTGGCTTGCATTACAACTCCTGGTCCTATGAAAGTCAGACTGCAGGAAGGAGGTCTTTGGGTTAGACCCAGCTTAAATCCTCCAATTCCTGTGTCCAAAGTGTGCAGTGTCTCCATTCATAGAGACTTACATTCCACCTCTGAGAGGCAGCCAAGGGCAACATCAATAGCCAATACTGCTTTGGGAGTCACTTAAAATACCTGTGCTGTATTTTTGTTATCCAGTCATCTTTTGAAGGACATTCAGAAAATCTGTTGTTAGTTTGTGTCACCCAGAATGACAAGAGGGCTTCACCCATGTTAGCTTAACAACATGGCTGCCTAAATAAAACCTGACCAAAGACAATTCTAATATACATGTTAACATGGAAAGGGTGAATCTCATGGAACCTCACCTATCAACAAAGAATACAGGCAAATAATTACTGGAGAGAGAGGGAGAATTAGCTTCTGTTGGGGTAAGCCCCATAACTAGCTATCCGATATTAATGCTCAGTTCTGGATTTATATACTGTATACAAACAAAAAATGATACTTATAAATGCAAACAATACTAAACATATGCACAAAAGAAATGAAACTAAAACATGTTTATGAATGTTGGTAATTTTATACTCTTGAATTGTTTTAGGTCTTAGATTTAGGCTTAAGTACACATTTTTTTCTAATGTGTAAATTTTCTTAATGTGTAAAATTTTTTAAATAATATTTTATTTTCAAAACTCTTATGAAATAGTACAGAATTTTCTTATCTCTTGTACTTCTACTTTTTAAATTTCTCTACTTTTAATATCTCTGATGTTCAGCATTAACTGTCAACTTGACAGATCTAGAATCTTCTAGGAGATATGCTTCTGAGCATGCCTGCGGGCCAGTTTAGTGATTTCATTAATTGACATGGGAAGAACCATGTTATGTGTGGGCAGGCCCATTCCCTGGACAAAGGATCTGTACATAGTACAGAAAAGTAGCTCAGTGCAAGCAGACATTCCTGCTTCCTTATGGTAAATAATTTATTTTCCTTGATTTTCTGATTACACATTAAACTGTGAGAATGTATTAACCATTTTTTTTTCCTTTAGGTTGCTTTCTTTGCAGTATTTTTATCACTGCAGCTTGGAAAGAGTATACGATATATCACATTAGTGAGGTGTGTTTGTTACAATTAACGACCAATGTAGTTACGTGAGCAACAACTGAAATCTCTTCCGGATTTACAGTTTCTTAGGTTGAATGTAACGTACTTTTTCCATGCATGATCCTGTCCCAGGGAGTGACATCATGTTCAGCTGCATGTATCCTTAGGACTGTCTTGTTCTGATTTTTTTCAGCTGTCTCTTGTTTTTAGTGCTACTCTTGGTCCTGAGGAGTAGTGCTCTATTGTGCTGAAGGATGCTTCTTTATTGAATTTAACTATTTTGTTGTTCTGTTGTTAGTCTAGGGTATAGAATTTCCAGAGGTAAGCTATAGAAGTAAAGTATCATTTTCATCACAACCTATCAAGGAGCCACATTTTAACATGAGTTATACTTGCTGACATTGCTTTTTGTCACTCAACTGAAATAGTTTAATTCAGATATATCCAATATGATCAAGTTCTTCTTACCCTTTCCAGACTTTTCTCTATAGCATAAGGTCTCTGTGAGCATCCTACACAGTTTGTTGAGAGTGTTGTATCTAATAAAATATCCTAAATTATGCCTGAAAAAGATGTCTTTCTTTTCTATATATTCAGCCATTTATAACACTATGGATTCATGGATAGTTATAACTATCCATAAGTGTACTTATAACTCATAAGTAGCTTAAACCCTCACTTATTTTAAACTAATAGATTTTTATTTTTAAGATTGCCTTAAGTTTACAGGAAAATTCAGAAGAATCAGAGAACCACCACCAGTGCTTCTCCCCTCAAGTTTTCCTGTCTTCTTTGTACTGTACATTCTGTGGGTTCTGACTCACGAATAATGACATGTATCCATCATTGCTGTGTGAGGCAGAGCAGTTTCGTTGTCCTAAAAATCCCCAGTCCATTGTTTAGTCATCACTGCATTCCTTCTGTGTGCCTCCTAGTCTTCTTCCAGTGAGTAACTTTTAAGAACTATTTTAATATATAAAATCATAGGTTTGATTACATCCACCCATGCATGTATATTGTAGTACGTTAGTACGTTGCTCATAGTTTCCCCTCACTATACTCTCCCTGTTTTTCCTTCCTCACACTAGTACTCTTCCTATCCAAATACCTTCCCTCATTTCTGTGTGTAGGCATAAGTCCATATATACATGTTGTTACATATACATTCCTCACATGAGAGAAAGCATGAAATATTTAGTTTTCTTTTTCCCATAATCTTTCTATTTCATCTAGAATCTTTGTTTTCCCTTAATAGTCCATAATCTATTTTTACTTTCATGTGACACACACACACACACACACAACAAAGAGAGAGAGAAATTACATGAAGAATATCTTCCTTCATCTGTCTGATTTAACTTAATATGATGTTTTCCAGTTCCATTAGGTTTTTCAAATGACATGATACCTTCATGATGAAAAATTCTAGTATGTGTGTATACTACATTTTATTTATCCATGCACTTGTTGATGCACATCTAAACTGGTTACATATGATGGTTGCTATGACTATTACATGAATAAACACACAAAATAGTTCTACAGTTGTTGATTTAGAACTCTTCATGTGTGTATGTTTATTTATATACACACATAACATAGTCTTGAAACATACACATAACACACATGCACACACACATACCATCTTGAAATAGTACAATTATATTCTCTCCCTTACTTTATTTTATCAGTCAGTTACAACAGATGGTTATTATGTTAGTAGTAGTCTGGACTGACATCTGTAGTCTCCCAGACTACTACTACTCCTTAGCTTCTATTCTGATGAACATACCTTTATATGTGACTGTTTTCTTCTCTTGCAGCTTTCAATATACTTTCCTTATTCTGTTCATTTGGTGTTTGACTAATGAGTAACAGGAAGTTTTTACTTTTTTTCTGGTACTTTTTTTTTCTGGTCCTGTCTATTTGATTTTCTATAACTCTCAAGCACATGGAAAGACACCTTCACCTTATATATGGAAATTTTTCTTCTGTGCCCTTAACCTAGATTTCTTCTCCTTCCATACTTATTACTTTGTGTCTGCTTTTTTTGTAGTGTTCCACAGTTTCTGCCTGTTCTTGGATTTTTGTAGATTTATCATCTTCTTTCTCGTTGTCTTCAAGTACTGACAATCTTTCTATTTTATTCAGTCTATTGTTGAGGCTCTCCATTGAGCTTTTTATTTGACTTTTTCAATTTTTCATTTAAAATTTTATTTCTGAATTTTCTTTGGAAACTCAATATCTTCACTAATACTATTTTACTATCTTTGATTGTTTTCCCTATTTCATCATCAATTCATTTGTGTTTTCTTGTACTTAACTTGAGCATTTATTCATATCTTTTGAATTCCTTGATATTTTTATAGTTGTCATTTTGAAGTCATTGTCTTGTGTAATCTATGCTGTTTTCCCTCTGGGAACATTACTATGGAGGTACTAATTTGGGGGCAAGATGTAGTATCTTATTTTTAAATGTTTCAAGTGTGTTTATTTGTGTTTAAGTGTTTTATAAATGTTTATTTGTGTTATTTTATTTGTGTTTCATGGTGGGAGTGGCCTATCTAGAGTTACATAGGTGGTATCTTTTGGTATGAATATTCGTCCCAGCCCTGTAGAATAGGAGTTTAAATACGTATTTGCTGCTACTTCAACTTTCAGCTTTTGTGTCATCTGAGATTCAGTCTTAGATTCAGTCTTGTTTACACACTAAAAAAAGAACCCAAAATGGTCCTAGTTTGCCTAGGAACAAGTAAAGCCTCTGTGGACTTGAATGAACCCTCTAAAGGTGGCAGAATTTTGTTGAAAGTCCTCAAAAGTCTGTTGCTAGGAGTTCAAGGTTCTGTCCATAGTCCTCAGGTGGTGGGGACTGGATTTTGGTGGGGGCAGTCAGTGTTATTTGTGGGAGGTGGGACCTGTTCTGCTAGGAATTCAGGTTGTGGGAGCTAGCAACATGGTGGGTGAGGTGCCACCTGTGAGAGGTGGCTATGGCTCTGTGAAGTCTAGGTGGTAGGGGCTACTTTCATGGCCAAATGAAACTATTTTAATGAAATGCATTATACTAATAGAGTTGTGTTTAAGAACCTCAGCTTCATTGAATGCACATTCATTTCATCTATACATTTAATGAATGAAAAAAGAATTATTGGTAGGCTCAAATTTTTTATTGTTTACTGGCAATTCAGTCTTTCCAAAACACTCAGTATGATAAATAAATTAAAAAGGAACCTCTGAATACTGATTTCCATATTGAGTTAAAAAATTAAGTATGACTCAAGTCTCATGACACAGGTCACTTGTTGTTTATGCTACTTCTAAAATGCTTTCATGTGACTTTGGAAACTAGCTTTGTCATTGAGTTTGTGCTTTCCTTTACACAGTAGATTCTGTGAAGATTTATGATTTGGAGTAGGAAAGTTTATAGTCAGGGCATACTTAAGTTGTAAACAGAACTATTTTATGGATATGAACTTTTATTCTAGACAGAGTTTTACCCTATATTGTGCTCAGTAAAAATAAGGTCCTTCTACTAAAGATAAAACTTCGAATCCAACTCAGTCCATAAGGGGATTCTTACTTATATCTGGAAATGGGAGCTTTAAAAAACAGCAGGTAAGAATATTTTAAGGGTTTCTCCTGTTGCATATGATGTCTGTCATCTTAAAATCGTTGTTGAAGATCAACATGCGTTTAATATTTCTACATACAAAGTCACCAGTTTAACTCCAATAAGCATTATTGAAGAATAATTTGTATTTCTATTCTCTAATTCACTTTGTCAATTTCAAATATTAAGTGTTGTACATAAATTTTGTGTAGTTTAGTTTTGTCAGTTGAGGCATGCATATTCTTCTCATTGAACCTCACAGTAACCCTAGAAACAGTCTCCCCAGTCACAGACAAAATTTTCCCTGCCTCTCTATGCTTAAAAATAATTGGCTAAAAGTACTGGCTAATTTTATTTACTTTCTTTTAATTATGTCATTCCCCATTCCTTTTCCTTCCTCCAAAACTTCTCATATACCTTCCCTTGTTTTGTTTTGTTTTGTTTTTTTCAAAATCATGCACTCTTTATTTTTTCACACTAATTGTTGTTACTTTTCTTTCTTTCTCTTTTTCTTTTTTGGTTTTTCAAGATGGCGTTTTTCTGTTGTAACTCTAGCTGTCCTGGAACTCACTCTGTAGACCAGGCTGACCTTGGACTCACAGATATCCACCTGCCTCTGTCTCCTGAGTGCTGGGATTAAAGGTGTGTGCCACTACCACCTGGCTTTCTTGTTGCTTTCTTTTTTAAATTACATCTTTAATCATATTGAACTTCTGTGGCATTTCAGTGCAGGTATATATCATGTGATATTCAAATTGGAGTAGATCCATTCAACTCCTCAAACATTCATTACATCTTCACCACAAAACATTCTAGAATCCCGTGTCACCATGTTTTGAAAGGTAGAGTTTACATTTTGGCCTCCAGAACATTCTTTTGTTCTCTGTTTGTAATGTTTGCTCTCTGGATCTGTATTTAATACCTTTTTTGACTGTCTATGTCTTGTATGTATAAAAAGACTATTTTCAGTAGAGAGAAATTATTCATAGTCATTTCAAACAAAGTATAGAGCAAAGTTCTTGTGGTACTTTGTAGCAATCTCCTATATTAAACATTTAAGAGACTTTTATTTTGAGTACAAAAGTGTAGCTCAGGCTAATCCAATCAATAAAGTGAATTGATCAGCTCATCTGCAAGAGAGTTCTAAGGCTTGTTTTTGAGGTTGATGCTTTGTTATACCTGATATTTTATACCTAATGCTTTTATTATACAAACCATCAGGATTTTCTGCACACCACATGAAACGTTTGCATAGACAACATGAGAACAGCACAATTTGAACTGACAACCTACACCATTTCAAAAGACATGGAATGAGCATGAGCAAGCTATTTCAGAAATGTGTCCACCATCTTGAGTTGCTAAGCACTCACAAATCTGTAGATGGTTATCAGTATAGGGGTTATACAGTTTAGCTTTATGCTGTCTCATGTTTTGGACATCAAATGCAAGCAATGGGAAGGAATTGTAAAATCATAAATATTTTAAACATTATATTTACCAAGCAAGGATGCTCTAGTCAGGGATTATGGTGACTAATTGGATCAGTCATTCAGACCAGCTAATGGAATCTCAGATATCCAGATAATAATATTTCTAACTGACCATAATGGTGTTTCCAATTAGATTAATATCTGAATGATTAGAATGAGTAAAAGGGCTTCCCCAGTGTGGGTGAGTACTGCAGAATCAATTGAGGCCTGATTCTATAAAGAAGTTCTTTTACTGTTCTTCCTGACAGAGCTTGAGACAAAACATCTCCTTGTCTTGGACTTATACCATCAGTTTTTCTGCTTTCCAGGTCTTCTGATTTACATTGGACCTGCAGGGCAATCTTGTAATACCCACCCCATTCAGTTTTTTTTTTTTTTCCTTGAAGCTTTTGCTTTTCCAAATAAATACTGAACAACATGTCCGTTCAAAAATTCTTTCTCTCCTGTTTATCAAAAACACATTTAAATGGTGACATTGTCTCTGGTACCTTGGTAAACTATGTGAACTCAGGAGTGAGAGTTTGTAAGGACTCGTCATCATATGACCTAATTCACTGAGACTTCTTGGATGTGAGTCGTCCTGTGTGAAACTCACATTGAAATGTGCTTGTTGAAGCATCAGTGTTGAGAGAGGAAGCCTTTAGCAAAGGTTAATGTATTTCTCGTGAGACAACATTAATTCTCACCAACATGCTTAGTTTTCTAAAAGCTGCTTGTTATCAATTATAATGTCCCCTCCTGTTTTCTATAGATAGTAGTGTGACATTATCACATGTCCTTTTACTGTGATGTAGTGATACCACAGGAGGCCTTCATCAGAAGATATAAAATCTGAATATCTTCGCTTTCAGAAATGCGACCTAAGTATACTTCTTTTCTTTATAAATTCATTCAGTATCCATCAGTCTGTCATAGTAATTAAAAATAGATAAAAGTATTCAATCTGACACCATTGTTTGGTGTGTTGGAATATTCTCAAAAGGGAATGTGACATGTTCCTTTCTATGGCCATTGCCTCACTTGAAACCTGGCATCAGTTTACTTTTGACAAATCACTGTTTCTACAAAGACTTCTCTCTTCCCAAAATCTCTATATGTTCATCTTGACCATTAAGTCATTGTGCTACTTTATGCATATTAAACATAAGCAGGCTTAACTCTGTCTACTGCTTTATGAGCTGTTTCTGTTTTTGTTGTTGCTTTTTTTTAACAGCAGTACAGATTTTAAAATAAAAAAGATTTTATTTAATCTCCATTAAAACAATGCTTCCCATATCATTGGAGAAAACATCTCAGTGAGTATGCACTGAAGTCATCAATACCATTCTTCCAGTCAATAAATAAAAATGTTCAAAATTTGCCTTACTTAAAAGAGAAACTGTATTTATAATACAGATCTCCAATGTACCACCTCACTAATTCCTGTTTCCTATATACAACTATATCTCTGTCCCAAACTTCTATTTAATTAGCTATAAGATTTCTATATTTGTCCATTGATATCCAAGTTAGTCCTTGGCTAAATCAAACTAGGGAGACTAATAGTCTCCCTAGGAGTGTATCTCTTGCCAGTTTCCTGATTGTACTACTTTCTCTCTGTGACTCAGATACACCTTTCCCCAAATTTTACTAAAATTTTAACACGTATAGCTACAACTATTTCCCTAATGTCTGCCAAATATATGGAAGATTTCTGGTGAATAAACAAAATTGAGAGAATGAAAGTGACTTTAGACTATGATTGAAAGATCCAGTGAAATAAAAATTTTATTAGAAATTTAACATTAAAGTTTGAAACAGGTAACAGTTAAAAATGACATGAAAAGGATTGCTTACAGAAAGCTTGAAAATTGAGAATAAAAATCCAAGGACAAAATTCCGTGAAATGACAGAAATCAATTATTAATAGCCATGCCTGGAAACAAAAAAAGTGTAGGCATGAAATGAAAAGAATACAATTGCAGTTGAAAAGATTAAGAATGAGATTGCAAAACAGTACTGCTCCAGGCCCAAGAGACTCTGTTAGATAAGGAAGAACTTGGATCGACTGGAAGAGAGGCTATTACACGGCTAATTGATGCAGGTTTACAGGAATAATTGGGGAAGAAGCCAAGTTTCCACACATAGAATATTGAATAGGAAGAAAAGACAGAAAAATATTTGTACAAACAATAGGCCGAATACTATTGGCCACTAGAGAAATAAATGGCAGAACAAAACAGTGACAAGTGGAGCCAAAGGAAGAGTTCACAATGTTCTCCTCTGATATTGAGGACAGGTATAGATGCTCAGAAAATTGGCTCCCAATGCAGAAACAGGTTTGCAGGGGATATTTGTTTAGATGAAGTGTTAGCAATTCTAGACCGATTTAACAAAAATATTTATTTGACTGATTCTCTCATCAGTTTTCTGTGTGAAAATTAATGTCCCTTTATAAATTATCATTTCAGTATAAATCATTAATTTTGAAATTATTCAATACCATTAAAGCATAAGTTACATTTTGGACATTTACTTTAAAAATCTCTAATACGAAAGATCTAAATATAATGAGATGCCATGAAGAGGTATACATTTCCTCTGTGTACAGCATTATGGTACATGCCTGTAATCCCAGTACTAGGGAAGAAGAGGCAGGAGAAAGGTGAATTGAAGATCTGCCTGGGCTACAAAGTACTTTTAAAGGCAAGAAAAATCCTAAGTACTGAATAAGTACTCCAATAGCTAACTGACTGAAACCAGTGTTTCATTCAGATCAAAAGCAGAATACAAAGGAGAGTAGACGAGGTATCCTTTAAAGGTAGTACAATATTGCACCTTGAGTTAAGAGTCCTAATTTGTACCAGATTGAGATGGCTAATTCAAAATTATGAAAAAGTAGGAAAATATTAGGACTTAAAATTTTAACAGAAAATTTGAAAGACTGTGTTGGTACACTTCACAATAACATTAAAGTGCTTGATTTTTGCTCTTCTTGGCAAAACTTTTTCCACATATTTACTAATGCAGTTTGTTCTCATCCCACATGCTTGTCTTCTCATCCTCAGACCTCTCCCTCAGACCATAAGACTCACACCATACTCAGTAACCTTAGGGAGGAGTGTTATTTACTGGAAAGTGAAAGATTCACAAATGCCTTTTTTATTTATTTTTATTTATTTATTATTCTGAGGGCATTCTAATGCTGGTAACTATAACTATTGAGAGAATGCTTTCTATAATTATAAATTGCATGTTGAGATTTATTTTCACATTTGTATACATTTATCCACTTTAAAAATATTCTTTTAGTTCTTAGGATAATAGAGTGCCCAGATATGAGAAAGAACCGAGGCATGGTGGAATTCACCTTTAATTCAAGCACTTGAAAGCAGAATAAGGAGTTTCCTGTGAATTCAAAGACAACCTGGTTTACATAATGAGTTTTATGCCATCCAGGGCTACATATTGAGACTGTACCTCAAAAATATCCACATAAAAAGTAAAGGAGGAGATCATTTAATCGTTGATCTACACTGGCATAGAAGAGCTTGTCATTTTATGTTTGTTCATCAGTGAAAGTATTTCAAAGTCTTGGGAGTTTTAGATCCTTTTTTTTTTTCAGATGTACAATTTAATGGTGAAACCGCCAAAGGAAACAATGAGAAAGAAATCATAATAAGCAGTAGGTGGAGCATGCCTTGAAATAAAGACAAGAGAAATACAACACATGTGTGCTGGAATCCCAGTGTACAAGCTGTGACTGTGTGAGACATGGACTATAAAAGCAAGCAAAGAACATTTCAAGAGGGAATGGGTAAACTACTTAAACAATATAAGAATTAAGATGGTTAAAAATGTTAAATACCAAAATCAACAGACATCCGAACATGGAAGGGTGAACATTTTCATGGTATCTGACACCTAGACAAAGAACTATAGGCAATTAATAAGTAACACTGCTGGGGAGGAGAGTTAGCCTCTCCCAGCGATGAACCCTCCTTATTGATTACCCAATGCAATGATATCCCTGGAACCAAATATTCAACAAAACTGGACTGAGCCTACTGTATTTGTATGTTTGTTCATATATATACATACATGCACACATATGTATGAATGTAACAAAATAAAGAAAAAAGCTTATCAATTTGAGAATGGGAGTGTATGGGCAGGGTTGGCAGGTGAGAACTTAAGACACTGGAGTAGGGAAAAGGAAGGGGGAAAGTGAATGTAATTTTAACCTAAAATGTATTAAAAATTAAATAAAAATAATTGTGGCCACTAATGTTTTAATAGCAGTGCACTTTAGAACAGGAAGCAATAAGCAAGAGATTAAAATAAGCCCAAATTATTAAGTATTGCTGCATAATATATAAAATAGTGGGATAAAAACACACACACACACACACACACACACACATATATATGTATGTATCCCATTTTAAATAACAAATAAAAAGTTCATTTGGTCTCAAAGAAAATAAATTATTCTAATATACTATAATACATAATATTTAATTTGTCTAACTATAACGTTATTTTAAAGTGTCCTTTGTCTTTTCGTGCCTTCTCCCTAAAGCATTTCACTGAGACATTTATTACATGTGACAGTTCAACTTGGTATATTGTTATGAAGTTGAAAAACATATACAAAACCAGGACCACTACCATAGCAAAACCAAAATGTGAAAAAAAAATTTCTACAAAAGTTGATTCAGAAATGATTGCCCCTCACATCACTGATCTGATTTTTAATTTATCTACTTTTCTAGTTGTGACTATTACATTTTACTTTCTGCCTAACTACTATCTCTTGGGATGATGTCATCATGTTATTTATTAAAATAATCACGTGTATTGGAAGTGTTTTCCTGCTTACAGCAGTGTACACTTCATTTTAAGGATATACTGGTTTGCTTACATATATTTTCACCACTTGATGCATACTTGATTTGGTTCCAAAATTTTGGGCAATGTTTTCATTAGCGTTTTACCATGAGGTGTCACCTATTCAATTTTCTGTTGCCTTAGCAGAATACCAGACAGATTGCTAATTTCTAAAGAAATGTATTTCTCACAGTTCTGAGTGCTGAGAAGTCCGTCCTGAAAATGCTAATATCTGAGAAGAGCCTTTTGCCTATGCTGTGGCATGGTGGGAGGCAAAAGCATCAGAGACAAGATAGCACAAGAGCGAAGACAAAGGAGAGCCAACTCACTTCTCAAACATGCACACTGTTGTCATAACAAATGAACTCCCACCATAATCACATTAGTCTATTCCTCCTGAAAGATATCAATGCAGAGAAGCATTTCATTGCTAGTTTTCTGTAGTATGTAAACACTGGGGCTTAATAAATTCTAACCTTACCTAAAGAGAAGTTACATGGGGATTCAAATAAGGAGGTTTAAATGCAAAAACTTAGATAACATTGGAATTGATTTAAGCAAGGACTGATGAATTAAAGTCAAAGAAAATTTTTAGGTAATGAAATAATTGCAGACCATCTTTTCCTCTAAGATTGAGAGCTCCTAAGATTCTTGTTCTTACACCTTCCCAGGATTGGGACCCTGATTCATGGAAGGAAGAATAGTCATGGCATTTGGGAAGGATACATTTGTTCAAGATCTGGCAGCAGTCATACAAAACATATACATTAATACTGAAGAAGATGGAACTACTGCAGGTTCCTACAGATCTCTTCTTGTACAAATTATTTTGGTTCCTATGTATCTTTTATTTTCTATATAAATTTTAGAATGAACTTATCTATAAGAATGAAGAATGTTAAGTCTTTTGATGAGAAAAAATGTTCATCTTCTAAACAATTTACCCAACATTGCCAAATTATCAATGTAGAATCCTATTGTAGGAATACAGAATACTGCTTTAACTTTCATAAGTAATCTATATTTATAATCAATGAAATGCAAATTATAATCAGTGAACAGAATTCAGAATTCATTAACTTTAACAGTATGTAGATCATAAAATGACTGCCAAAGCAAGCTATAAAAAGCAGGCATGAAGAGAATGAAAGAAATATAAGAAATACTATTTTTATTTAAGAAGATGAGAAATTCAACTGTAGGGTATGAGTGATTGAGTTTGAAGTGGAAATGAAAGCTCCTTGGATGAAATTTTCACAAATACTCATGTTCACAGGACAAAGAGTACTTTGTCATCAAAGTCATCTAAAGGAAATAGATCTAAGATACTCAATATAATTTGCCAGGGCAAATTCATTTTCACTATAGAGTCTGTGAAACTTGTTGCCTTTGTTTTCATAATTCATACTTATGGAAGACGATTCTGCAATTTGGAAGATTTGGAAAGGTGAATGATGCTGCTAATAGCAGTGCCATCTTGGACAAAGAGCTTAAGTGACAATGGGAATATTTCTATTCATATGATGAACTATGCCACCATGTCCATTCTGTTTATCATCAACGGATCATAGAGAACAATTTCCTGTTTGTTTAAACGGGGCAAAATAGAACCAGACACTAAGTTAACTTTTTCCATTTGCCTAGCTAAACTCTTGTTACTGTCATAATTATTTTAACAATAACATGGATTGAAGCCATTCACCTGGGGTTTGTTAAGAGCGATAATATGTATTTACCTGCCATGTAAAATGTTTTTCTTCTACAAAGAGCCTGAGAAGCATGAAATTGTATTTCCTTTTGCACAGCTGGAAAAGCTCAGTAGCCAGTTCATATTTCATGGCGTATACTTTCTGTGTGAGATCAAAAAATAAATGAAAAATGTAGAGTATAACACATTGTTACAAATTTAATATCAGCCACATACATGGGTTTCATAGTGTATTAAAAAGTTTTAAACAGAATGTGAAAATACCTAATTAAATATAACCAGAAATCCTGAACTTGTTTGTGAAGTGAAGATTTATTTACTATGGTCAGCAAACATGGTTTGGATGTCTGTTTGGTTCTTATTTTATGAGCATATAAGTATGCACGTGTGTGTGTGTGTGTGTGTGTGTGTGTGTGTGTGTGTGTCTGTGTGTGTGTTTATGTAAATTGTACATATGTGAATAAGATATGTGTAGAATCCTGTGCTTGAATATGGTCACAGAAATGTCTGGACATGTGTAGACATTAGAGACAACTTTCAGTTTTGACCTTTACTCTTTACCTTGTTTGACAACAGGTGATTATGCTATTTTGCCTCTTTATAATTCAGATTAGCTGACCAAGGAGATTCAGGGATTATTCTACCTTTACACCCATTTTTCCAGAGGAGTGTTGAAATACTTTTACTGTGCATACATCTTATATGTGAGTTATGAGATTCAAACTCAAGTCCTCAAACTTGAAACAAATGCTTCTGGTCCACTGAGTCATCTCTCTGGCCTGAGTCTATGGCATTTCATGGATAAAGCTTTGACTGGCAACAATCTCATGAAAACACTGTTACCAATGAACAGAGAAGTCAGTTTTCTCAGAGTTTTAGCACAACTTTAACAACAGCCTCCCTTGAAGGGAATCCTGGCATCCTTAGCATTTATATGCATGATCATTTTCTCAAAAAAGTTAAAAGAAATTATCATAGGTATGTTTTATCCAAATTGTTAGAATAAGAGATTAGTCATTAAGGGAATTGAATTATGCATGCAGTTTCTCTTTTACCATTTCTGAAAGTTAGAATATTTTAAACCAGAGGAAGTTTTATTATAGTATAGAAAATCAAAATTGTCATTACAGTACAAGAGCAAATACCAGAGCTTCACTAAAATTGATTGCAGTAACTGTGTTTTGAAAAGCTGTGAAGGAGCTGCTTTTGACTCAAAAGCTCTAAAATATTTAATAAATCAGAAAGAAAACATATTACTCAAGTGTTAATTTTACTCACTTCCTCTCAACACCAGTTTTCAGTGGGAAATTACAACTTGTAATTTAGACCCCACTGCAGATTTCCCTTTTTATCACATAGGACTTTCAGGAAATTAGTTCATACAATGAATGTTTAAGCCACCAATGAAAGATGATAGAATAAGGACCAGAGTTTACTTCCTTCTCTTCAAATATCCTGTGGGAATGAAATACATTATTTTAAGATATTTAAATGTCAAACATGATCCTGGAATGCAGATAGGATCCTATCCATTCACCGCAGTACTTCTGAAGACGTTGTACAGTCAGGGACAAGTATTGAATGGAAGGAGCAACTAAACAGAGAAAGCATAATCGAAACCAATCAAGCAAACAAACACATACAATATCAATAAATTCTGGAAAAATCACTGTCCCCATCTGCCTCCAGACTGGACAGCTCTGAGTAAACCCAGGCCAAAAGAACAATAACATCCTAGGATCCAAATGTAGAAGTGTCTACAGAAAACAGGACACTCACTGACCAGTTATACAAATGGACAGATGCTCATTTTTATACTGTTTGTTGAGTTCTTATCACTTACCTGGCCTCCAAATCATGGCTTCACAGGACTGTGATATGTAGACAGATATTCTGTTCTCTATACTCTTTTTTATTATTTATATTTTTATCACTTGGAAATCATCTACTGATGGCTTCAATTTTCAAAAATTTTTGGACTTCTGTTTTCTTTCACAGGATATAACATTTTGCAACCCTTGGAATTTAGCCATGTGTTGGGAGATCCCTTCTAGCCAAATACTCTGAGATCCCCGTCTTTGTCCTTCTGTATTCTCCTTAAACTTTAGACCTCATTCTTAATTTGTCTCTTAAGAGTTTACTCAACCCTTTACTCAAAATAATACCATCATTTTCTATGATGGCACAGGATGGATCTGTCATATCACTGTGATTATCTTACATATTTAGTTCTATATATCTAACTTTCCAATTGTATCTAAGCTACAATTGAGCAGAAACATATCTCTACTATTCATTGGTGAATACTAAGAAACTGATTTGCAAACTGATATATGCTATGGACTTATTAAATATATTTAATAAAGAGATGAGTGAATATTCTGCAAACAAGAATTTACTTGGTTACCAAAAGCTTGGAAATGGATAGACGGCAATAATAACTTTGTCATCATACATGAAAATATTTAATAAATGCTTCAAAATTTGATGAGCAAAATGAGTTGTATAACTTAATTGATGCTGTTTTGAAGATGGAAATGTTAACATAACTGAGTAATTCATAAGATAACTGCTTTTTCCAATGTATTTTTGATAATCGTATTGAACTTCTTGAGAGAATCTACTATTTTTAATGTGTATGAATCAGGGAAATGGTAAAGGAAAGGTATCAGGAATATATCTGTATTTATTTATTTTCATAAATGTTAGTACTCTAAATTATAGTATTTATCAAATATTTCTACTTGATAAATAGGACAAATTATGTTTTTAAAGATTTGGTTAGAAATTATATGTATACAAATAACAACTAGTATACAAAAAAGTCATGAATCTGAAAAACAGTAAGAATGGTTTAGAAAGGTTTAGAGGGCAGAAGGAATCAATAAAAAATACAAGAGGAAATTACTTTAAATATCTGATCTACATTCTATAAAACAATTCTATGAAAATGAAAAATTCCATATAATTTTAAATTATGCATTTTGTGTCTACTACTTTCTAGAATTTTGGTTTATGAATATGCTAAATATTTTGAGCCTGCAGTAAATTAAAGAAGAGGCTAAAACTTATTTATCCTTTATCATAGTTGGCTTACTTCTGTCATCTATCTTCATCTTTGTAGACATAAGAACCTTCAGAAATAAAAAAATACATAAAAAAATCAAGTCTACTTTGGTTGAATATGTGGGTTAACTTAAAGTTAAGATGAATTTTTGACTGTTCTGTTTGTCTTTGACATAAAGATTTCTATGAAAAATGTAGATATTTTATAAATACGTATTTAAAGTATCTGTATAGTTAGATATTTGTGGGATTAATTTCTGTCATGCTATTTTTTCATTTATAATCACAGGTTCTGAGATTATACATGCATTTTGGATGATGTGCATATGTACCTGAGTACAGAGTTAAGTAGGTGTCTAATCAATGTATTTGGGAGGCATGGGCTGGTAAAAACATGGCACAGTTAAATACAACCTTGATTGACTTTTGTCAGGAACTTTTCCCCCACTATCAAAAAACTGAGAAAGGGTAAATAAAATTATGGTTAAAGAACAGAATGTCCCAATAAATTATTTAAAAAAATTACACTAGTACTTTGGAAAATGAGATTTATTCATTGTGAGACACAGATGGTTATCTGAGAAGATGGCTTTGGATTTAGTAAGGGGAAATCAATTTTTTTCCAAAAGATTTTTGACTTCTTAATGCCAACACTCAGATGTGGAGAAGCACACCGAACAACATTGTGCAATTTTCATTCTTTCCTCCTCCATTCATAAATAACATTTCTTCCATCTGAGTACAGTTTCCAAACACAAGCTTCAAAGATCCTTGCTCTGATAAAAAAGGACATTCTTTTTTTTTCGAGTGCTAGTTAAAATCTATTGAAACGTGCCTCAGAATGTTATTAAAACAAAAGTTCAAAGTCCTTCAATTTTTCCTTATTTGGGAACCTTTTAATTATTATGAGTCACTAGGAAGAGTTCTTCAAGGAAAACTTCAACTTCTCTGATAATTTCTGAAAAAAAAAATCATGTGTTTTGAAATGTGCACATATGAAATTTATCTTACTAGCTAATATCTGTCAAAGTGTGTTGATGTTGAATATAATTCTTGTGGCCATCAATGATTTCTAATGACCTTATGAACAATCTTTGAATCTAAAATTGATAAATACAAATAATATAAAGCAAATAAAGCTGTGTCTATAACAGTATATTTAAAAGCCAGCATAATCGTAAGCCATCATGGTTATTTTGAGTGTTATTTATCTTAAAAATCACATATTTAAATTAATGTCCAGACTCTAGGAGCTAATAATTCAAAATAATTCATCTGGTGAAATGGCAGATGACTATCATTTTGCTGGAAACATACACTGGTATCAAATTTGGACAAAAACTTAACAAAGGATAAAATGGTCTATTTAGTTCCATTTCTTCATGTCTTTTAAAGAGATTAAATAGTAAAATATCGTAGATAATATTTCTATTTTAAGAATATTTTTGAGAAGCTTTCTGATCTCCCATTTTATACTTTTATTTTGTTTGCTTATACTATCATCCATCTAATCTATTTGTGTTTACACTGTGTGTGTGTGTGTTTGTGAGAGAGAGAGAGAGAGAGAGAGAGAGAGAGAGAGAGAGAGAGAGCAAGCCTGTGTGCACAGATTTTTAGATATCAGAGGACAAGAGGACAACTTTCTGGAATCAATACTTATCTTCCACATTGTTTCAGGGTCATTCTTGTTTCTACTGTGCTTCATACTTCAACGTGGCTGGCTGACTAGCTTCTGGGTTTCCCTATTTCCACTTTCTATCTCTCCATCAGAGTTTTAGGATTACAAATGTGTGCCATTGAATGATGGATTCCAGGCATTTAAATCTGGTCATCAGTCTTAAGCAGTGAGTGCATTTGTCTGATGAACCATCTAGCTTGTCTTGTTTTAGGTATCTAAAATGTAAGTAAAGCCTGAGAAATGTGACACAGTGTAACATTATATACTATTAAAACACAATTAGCATTATCATTATAATGAGTCAACAATATTGGAAAGGTTTGTTTACTTAGAAATATACTCTATGTGTTAA
Organism: Cricetomys ansorgei; assembly: GCA_026225945.1. NCBI lineage: Eukaryota > Metazoa > Chordata > Mammalia > Rodentia > Nesomyidae > Cricetomys > Cricetomys ansorgei. The sequence goes on from JAMJFZ010000199.1 coordinate 28,941,668, forward strand.
ATTTAAGTAAGAAAGAATATTTACAATTTGTAATGGGCATTTTACTTGAACTTTACAATTACAAATTTAAAGCTGAAATATGTAAGCAAATTGTAAACTTCACTAGGATGATTGATGCCAACTCTGTTTACCTTTGCAACAAATTACTGCATGGCAAATGAGATCAAATTAATAGAACAACTAGCCTGCTTTCTTCATGAATTATATAGGTATCAGGTGCAGAATTGGCATGCTGTATGTGATGCATGAACCCAGAGATGTAACTTGGAAGACTTCATAGTTAAAGGACTGAACCTCATGGTCACCTGTAGTCATTTTCAATTTCATCTTTGGCAAAACTGGGCTAAGAAGACTCCAAGGCCAGGCTTGACTGGGACTGTCTATTGTACATCCTACACTATGGCAATTTATTATGGTTATGCTTCAGGGAGGTCTGGGTCTAAGATTCTTAGTTAAAGAACTTACTTCTCTGCTATGTTATGCATGTTTGTGTCCATCCAAAATGTACATGTTGAAGTCTTAACACTCTAGATGGTAGCCTGAAATGATGTGGCCTTTGAAGGTGATGAAATCTTAGGTAGCGAGTTCTCATGAATGAACTTCTACTCTTCTTTTTTTCATTCTTTTTTTGAGATTATATTGTAATCAGAACAGTTCTTCCCTTCCCTTTCCTTCCTCCTCCACCCCATGTATACCTCCTTGTTCTCATGTCCATGACTACTCCATTCTAAATACTTAAGCACAATCTGCTCAGTTCTTATAATTTTACTTGCATGAATATATTTTCAGGGCTGATTATTTAATATTGCATAACCAATTGGCATTTTTGTTTCCTGGAGAAGATTATTTCTACTATTCTCAGCATTCCTTAATTGTGTTCAGTTCTTTGTTTAGGACTGAAGCCTAATGGGCTTCCTCTTTTCATAGTAGCATGTCTATTGTTGTCATCCTTACTCAGGTCATGTTTAGGCAGCAATGTTGATGAGATGCCATGGGTGTAGTCTATGACATTTCTTAAAGTCACAGTCTCACAGCAAACTCCTTGTTCTTCTAGCGCTTACAGACTTGCCTTTTCCTTCTTTTCCACAATAATCAATGAGCTCTAGGAGCAGGAGTAGTATTAGGTGTATCAATTGGGAGTGAGCTACATAACTCTGAGTGTTGGTTCGTTGTGACTTTCTGTAATTGTCCCCATCTATTGCAAAGAGAGTGCCTGATGACAGATGAAAACTATACTTACCTGTGGTTATAAGGGAAAATATTTAGAATAGAGTTGTGGATTTACTCTAGTTTATTAATGTGGTAACTATAGGTTTGCCTCCAAGACCCATGAATTTATTACATGATATTATACATAAAATGTTATTATATGATAATATATTTCTATATATTTGCTATTATACAAAAGAGATTCCCAATGACTACTGCAAAACTTCTAAAAATGATAAAATTTCAGCAGTAGAGCAGAACACAAAATCAACTTGCAATTATCAAGAGAAAGAGAACACAAAAAATCTCCTATTCACAATAGCCTGAAAGAAAATACAATACCTAGGGATAAACCTAATGAGGATTAAGGATTAGGGATCTCTACAACAAAAACTTTAAATCTCTGAAGAATATAAATATATTAAAATGTGAAAGACATCTCATGCTCATGGATTGGTGAAATTAATATTGTGAAAAATGACCATTCTCCCAAAATCCATTAACAGATTCAACACAATTCCAACCAAAATCCCCATCTCATTCTTCACAGAAACAGACAAGCTAGCTTCAAATTCATATCAAATCAGAAGATCCGAGATAACCAAAGCAAATTTTAGTAATGAATAATGCTAGAGGGATTACTATTTTAGATGTTCAAATATATTTCAGAATCATAGCAATAAACAAAATATGGCACTGGGTCAAAATCAGAAATGTATACCAATGGAAGAAAATCAAAGACCTAAATATGAGTACACATAACCACATCCATTTAGTATTTGATAAAAGATGCCAAAAACAAATGTCTGAGATGGGGGAGAGGGGTCAGCTTCTTCATCAAATGGTGCCTGGAAAACTGGATGTCCACATGTAGAAGAATTAAACTAGATCCGTATCTATCACCTGTAACAAAAACTAACTCAAAGTAGATCAAAGGTCTAAATGTGAAAAAAGAAACTGATAGATGAAACATAGGTAGCAACTCACATTTTAGAGGCATAGAAAAGGGTTCTCTGAATTGGACTCCATTTGCCCAAGGATTAAGGACAACATTTACATTTTAAAAATAGTTGTCAGGAGATTTTTTTTTTTCATCCTTAGACCATGTGAGAGCGCAACAACAAAACTATGAATCGGAACAAGTTCTGATACATGGTAATAACACCAAGTATGTCTCCTCTTTCATCACAGGTTTACTAACCACTTGATTGTGAAAAATAGAGCTCACTTATTTATGATTTTTAGGAGCTAATCACTGTATTAATCCAGCAACAGTATCCTAAAAGAACAAAGAAAGGCTTCTAGAGAGTGCATCACTGAAAACGAGAGAATTTAATAGCTTTTCTGACAACACCTTGCAAGTCATTCAACTTCTGCTACATTTCATTTCCGGCTACATTTTCATTTTCCAGGCAAATTGGTTCAAATTCAAGGAAAAGAAAAACACCCCCACTAATAAATGGGAAAGTATCAAAGGATCTGAGATCATGTCTATAACCACAAATGCTGCTTTCTGTTCACAGAATACCTTTATCCCTTCTCTAGTCCCCCAAAAGATCCATCTCATTGTAAGATGATAAGAGTGAGATTCAGTACATGGATTCTCAGTCTAAGTAAAATCTAGGTATTAATGACTGGTCTTAATACCAAAGGGGAATGATAGCTTGCCTTCCCAACATTCAGCAATGAAGGTCAGAACAGAGCAAAATGTCTGTCAGAATAGGACAGTTCACTTACTACTGCTCTATGGAAGCTATCAGATTTGTATTATACTGCAGCACATTATAAATGGAATATTAGAAATCCCACACTTATAGATTATATATTTATCAGCAGAATCAACTCATTATCATGTAAACTTCACTATTTCAAAGTCTGAAAGGAAAGTAATAAGAAATCAGTCCAATTTCCCAGAAATAAGAAGAGGAAAACAGTGCTAGATCATTAAATATTTAAATCTATTGCCAGTAGATTAAGTAATATTAAATATGTGTGTGGAAGACAAAAACTTGCTGAAGCTTGAATTGTGTCCTTGGGGTTATTAAAACAGCAGTGACTAATTGCCAGTTAACTGGAATAAGCACATGGAAATAAGCACACAGTGAAAGTACTGATCATAGATGCCTTACCTCATAAGTTGAAGGGAAATTTTCCTAATCTTGAATATTATGACTACCTCAACTTTTTTCCAGGTAAAGACAGCAACACTATGTGATTCTCCTGGAAGGATGAACAGGTAAGTGCTTATATGACATAGCAAGATATTTTTAACAGAAAAAATCCTCTGACCTGAAATCAACAAAAGCAAGTTTGAACAGGAAATGAGAAAGCCATTCCTCACTTCCAGAAATTATAACAAATAAAGGTAGTGTGGTTATGTTGATTAGATCCACTGAACCTTTCTCTATGACAAAGTGAACAAGTGCTGAGAATAATCAAGGAAGTAAATAAAGGAAGATAAAAGCTCACAAGTATTCTCTTATTGTAGTCTTGGGATGCCAAGTGTTGGATTGAAACCTATCCCATCCCCCTGCTGGGCGACACTCTGGAAATCCACACTTTTTGTTTCTTTATTTTAAAATTCAAAGGAGGATTCTTTTTGACAATGTTAGTTTCTGGCCCATTTCCATACTTCACACTGTGCCAATGGTAAGCTTGAAACCTCTCCTGGAAACTTGACTACAGCTATTCATTTTAGGGTAGTGGTTGCATCACAGGAGAGCTCTTGCTTGTAGATTGGCTCTAATAATATGCTCACTATGCAATGAACCAGATTTCCTAGGATACTACTGACTCTTAGATTTCTTCCTGGTAGTGCACTGGGTAAGGAGATCATAGGGGAATTTCCTGACAGTATACAGGAATTTCTACAACCTTCTCATATTTATTCTGGGAAATACAAAATTTCTAACAATAATTTAGACTACTTGTGTTTATGGAGACTATTATGACCATTGAATACAAAACACACAGATCAACATTTTGTGCTTCTTGTGACCTGCCAGCAATCTGGTCAAAAATTCAAGAATTATTCAAATATATAATGAGTGTCTCTCTATGTGTATATTTATTATTTATCTATGTCATCTAGTCTTCTCTTACCTTTGTAAACTTTCCTTCTTTTTTTGAGAACATAGACTAATCTTTTCAGTTCTTCATCTAGAAGAGCTAGGCAAAAACATAAATATGCAGACAATTAGATTAATCAATATACTACTTATTAAGGAATGCAATATTTCACATGAAGGAATATTCAATATTGTGAATATGAGATTTATCAAATTATATATTTTCAACAAAATAATCTAATATGCTAAATCAGTTATGAATAACATTAATGAAGGTACAAATGTTTAATTTAGTCCTTTTGAGAAAGTGACTTTACTAAGGATGTTGTAAATGATCACATTGAAGGTTTTCAGGACAATCTCAAAAAGTGATTTTGATAAACAGTAGTCACATTCTATGCCTTAGGGAATACATACTGACAAAAAATACCCTCCCCTGGGCCACTGTCTAGACCACAGGAAACCTTGTTGGTTAACAGGCAAATGGGACATCACAAGGTTCCAACTCTGAAGTTTCCATAATACTGTAGCCAACTGCTAGACAGTGAGTCACCCCTGATGGCAGCTCTGCTGACAGCACAGAGACTGTTTAGAGAGTGGTGGATCTGATCTCAAATCAGGCCAAAGCAACATCAAACAGCTCAAGGGAATGATTTATCTCTGATGCATTGGAATTTCTGCATTTAGCAGAATCCAGAAATCTTCACCAGAGCAAGAAAATACTAAAACTTTAGAAATAAACAACTTTTCATGACTCAGCTTGCTTTGAAGAAGCCATCTTTGGATAAACAGATTTAATCTAGATAAGTTACAGATTGTAATGTCCATGGAAGTGAGGAAGTTTTCATGTATCTGTCCATTTTTCAAGTCTCTGTTCATGTCCGTGAGATACATGACTAAATAGAGAAATGACAATTATGTATCTCAAATGAGATCAAAGAGGGATCACATGACATAATGCAACTAAAGTTGACCATTATTTCAGCCTCTAGACACACAAATGTGCACAATTGTTGGGTTCCTATGCATGTTACTCATGCTCATATTTCTTAGGAAAATTGAATTTTCATCATTTCAATCCAAGTACCAAAAAATGATGTCCAGTGATGAAAACCTAAATCAAAGACAGATACATTGAGCTAAAAACATACTTCAGTCACATCTCCTTGCTACAGCATTCACTTTGAGGAACTGTTAGTTTTACCTGGGTGGATTTTACATTTGGAATATCTTCCCTTAACATGAGGTTATGCCCATTGCAAATGATTGGTTCACGAAATCACAGGGCTTTAGCTGGGTTGCAGGAACTAGCTTGGGCCCAGTTGGTGTATATGACCCACCTCTCAGGGTCAAGTAAAGAAAATGTGTTTGAGATAGAGACTGCATCTTATTATTTTTCATTTTCTGTTTTGCATTGATGTGGCTGCCAGCAAAAGCTACCAGGAAAACTTACATCACAGTTATGTTAGTTTTAGTGAGTTCATACATATATAAATCTGTAAAATAATTATAAGTAATTTTATATAGTGAACTGTAATGATTCAGTCTTATCCCTCTGTTTCCAATTTCAGGTGATCACTTCTTACAGTACACTTTTTTCTCTGCACAGTTTTTAGGCCTACTCTGTTGTTGACTGAGCCTTCTGTTAATTTTATCTTTTGTCTCAAAATTTGAAGAATTTTTTTTTTGGTTTGTTTCTCAGGAACATTGTTTATACATCATCTATTATGGAACTCTTGTTTTTGTGTATATTACTCCAATTTTCTCCTATTTCCAAGTTGTCAACTCTGATTCTCAGTGTTGGATACATCATGTTACTTTGTCTTATTTTTACTTGATATTTAGATATGAAAATATACACTCGGTTTGGGAAATTTTAAACTCAAATGATTATGTTAGGTAACTTTTCATCTCTGTGATAAACACTTCAGAAAAGCAACAGAGGAAACAATTGTTTTGATGTAAGGTATGAGAGTTTTCAGTACATGACCAGCTGATTCCTTGCTTTAGACCATAGTTGAGGCTAAGCATCATTGTGGGAGTTTGTGGTAGAGCAGAGTTGATTATCCCATAGAAGACAGGAAGCAAAGACAGAAAGAAGCAAGAGGGAACCAGGGACAACCTCCTAAATCACATCCTACTTATTTATTTCCTCTAGAAATACTCAATGTCCTGCACTTACCAGTGGCTCCTAAGTCAGTCACTAATTGAATGCTAAACCAGTAACGCATGAGCAAGTAAGAAACATTTCAAATTTAAGCCACAATTTATTGTCCTATCTTATTAAACATTTTGCCCTCAGTTATTTCCTTTTCCAAATCGTACATATGCTGGAATATTTCAAAATTTCTGACCTATTAACAAATATGTGTTCTTCTTTCTAAAACCCTTTTATTACTATTACTTTGTATTGATATCTTATATTGACTTATCATTACTTTCTTATATCTACTTAACAGTTGATCTCATCTAATAATAGTTTCATTTTAGAAAGTATATTCTTCAGTTGCACAATCACATATTAGTCCAATGGTATTGTTTCTAGTTCATTTTACTTACAGTTTCTAACAGAAGCAGTTTCCAGAATGAAATACAAAAGAAAATGAAGGTAGTATCTATGCAAAAAGGACTATGGAGACAAAAAAGCCCACTTTACATGAGGAGGTTACACTATTTCTGCATATTTTTGCAATGCTCTTGCCTATTAGAACTTTGGGAAATTTTTGATTCCTTAGTAAAATATTATGGACATACTATGGTGCTCTTGTTACTAAGTAACATAGTTCACTAACATAACTATTGTTAGTTCTTGGAAGCTATCCACACTATGAGCTCATGCTCGATTATCTAATTCCTGAAGAATCTTAATTAAAAATGAACTTTGGGGAGTGTTACATAGATACAGTTAATGTCATCACGAATTGTTGACATAAATTTACTGCTATTATAACATTAAGAAATGCTGCAGAAATGTAACCATTAAAGGTGGACAAATGGTAACACAAGGCTAATTGATGTTCATGTCATGAAATCTCACTTAGAAATAGTTTGAAGCAGTTGAGAAAGCATATCTTAGCTGCTCCTTGGAAAAAAGTGAAACTTGAGATTAGATTGACATATATTTAGAGTTGCTTGAGGAACTCTAACTATTGAAATGCTTAAAAAAATAAATAAAACCACACCATGGTTTAATACAAAAACAATTTTGACTACGTGTTAGATGTGCTGACAATGTTCTAGAATAATACATATTAATTCACATCCACATCCTTGGGCTATATAGAAACATGCAAAGGAACATCACTTGTCCTACCTGATAATCTCACTTTTCTCAGCCTGTAAGTGAGCTACACTGTCTTTATAGTCTCAAGGGATATTTCAAAGTTCATGGGAAAAATTCTCTGTACAATGTGCATTACCCATGGAAGAATACCCTAAATGCATATCCAGGATCGGATTAAAGAGTTTGGAAAATATACAGCATTTAGAGAAACAATATTCTAATGTTAATTTGTTGATGGTTTCAAATAACAACAATTCAAATTTTCTCACATCAGGCATGCATGCCATAGCACAGTCAAATGTCAAAAGAACAGCAAACAAAGCTGGAGAGAAGATTCAGCACTTATGAGCAGTGGCTGTTCTTCTAGTGGACCTAGTTTCAAATCAAACTACCTATAGGGAGGATCACAGCTTTTTGTAACTCCAGTTCCAGACTATCTAATGCACTCTTCTGGCAGCTGTGTTCATAACACATGCACATGGTACACAAACATACACATAGCCAAAGTAATTATACAAGCAAACAAAAACCAAACAAAATGGTATGCAGTAGAAATAAACAAAATAAATAAAATAAAACCAAAAACATTTAAAGACAGGAAAGACTGTTAGGCCAAGCTAGTTCTCAACTATTTTACTTGAAATTTCATTTTACCTTATGAAAGTAAGCTTTGCTTCCATTTATTTCCCTGAAATTCCACAAACATTCTACCTACATTTCTGTTCTCTGACCTACAGTGCAATAAAAAATGATTTCTAGTTTTTCCTGTTAGTTGCAAACAAAATAATTCTTTTTCAGAGTCAAGCTTATTGCATAGCAAAAGGTTAAAGTTTGTCCAACTAGTACTTCAATCCAGAATGTTTTGTTTGTGAGGCAAGGGAAGATTTACCATGTTCTGATAAAATTTGTTCTTCTCTAATTAAAGCTATTGAGGGGATTTGACCCAAATTTCCAGGTCAAAGTGAGTTAACCCTTAATTTGAAGCAACTGAACCTTTTATTTGCAAACAATGCTGATGCCATTTAGAGATGTATTCACTATTTATGTTTTTCTATTAAAAAAACTATGTACCTATAGTAAATCATCTTAAAACAGTTCTGCTTTATTCAGTAACTTTGCTTAAGTGATGAGTATATGCAATGTAGAGCCTAGCTTATCCAATATTGCACTGTGAATAAGTATGTATGTTTATACGCACTATTAGACAGATGGTATTGTACATAAGAATGTTGCTCCGAAGCACTATTTGTAAAACTTTCAAACTTTCATATTTGGAAAACTAAAACAGGAGTTCTGGTGGCTGTGAAAAATAATTGGGTATAAGGATAAGATTTAAAATGTAGAAAGGACATTTTCAGGTTAACAAAGTGGCAGTAGATGATTGTTTTCTAGGGCCAGTCATCTCATTAGCCCCAGGAATGTTACTGCTTTTCAGTAACATACATGATTGCCCTCCTATTGAGTTGACCTTAAGTCTAATATGACAGTTGTTGGTTGCCACTAACATGTGAGTGCCATTTATTTCACTTTTATGCATGCCTTGCTATGCTAGATATTGCAACTAGGCAAAACTGTTTCTCTCCTTGGGGAGCTTGCATAGTATTTTCTAGACTCATGGAAGCTACATTGAAGGAAAGAAGCTTTCAAGTAATATATAGTCCAAATTACTCAAGTAATATACAGCTCAAAGTCCTGCATCCTAATTGTGTGATGTCTTCAGAAAAATGGTCCCACCTCAACCCCTGAGAGGCAACAAAGTGCTATGTCTATAATTTATATAAAGTGTAGCTACCACCCCTCATTAGTGAAGCTTCTCTTTTCACCAAATTGTTGCCATCACAAATGTAACTGGACACAATGCAGAGATCAACAGATCATGAGGAGCCAAGACCTAACAAATATACAGCTCCTGCATCTGTGGCTCAGAGAACATCACAGAAGAGTGGGTGGCAAGAATGTAAGAGCCAGAACACCATAAAGTCTACTGTGAAACAGCCTCTCCTAGAAATGGCTGCATAAACAAGACTGAAACAATGTTAATATTCATTGACATTTTAACACGAAATGGGGAAATATCACTGGACCCCACCTATAGACAAAGAAATACAGTCAACTAATATGAGAGTGCAATGTGACAGGTGCTTATGGGAGCATAAGGGATGAAAATGGGGAAAGAGAAAGGAAAGAAAGTGTTGTAATTTTATTTCAATTAAAAACATCATCATCATCATAATCACCATTATCATCATCATCAATTTGGAAAATATTTGAAGAACTTGTTTAAATGGTTTTGGTCGCCTACTCAACCTTCATTAATTAACTCTATCTTCCCAGCATACTCTGCCAAAGCCTCATCCTTTAGCACAACCTTATCAAAGGAAAGAGGATGGAAACATCAGCATCAAAGGCATGCAGGGTGGAATCTCAGAGGAAAGAAGGATTCTACTTCCAAGTAAGGGGGCAGGGATGTAAAGACAGCATATTTCCATCATAACCCTGATAACAAAAAGATAATTCTATTTTGAAAAGCAGTAACGGAGCAAAATTGATAAAGTTAATCATATTTAAAGCAAAATTCAAAGATTGTGAATGCAAATTCTGTAGATGGTATGATGATTATTTTGCAAGCATGCTTTAGCTTCCTGGAAGTCCTTATTGAACAATATTTATGTTTTGCATGAATTCACATACTATTAAGCAATCTAGAACATTGTTTATTGTTTTGAACCTATTTAACTAAAAAGCATGGTAGTTCTTTACTTTAACACTAGCAAGACAGACCTGATTTTCCTAAGTAGGCAATTCAACCTAAAACCTCATTAAATTTTATCAGACATTTAACATTTAAAAATATATTCACTTGAGTCATAATTCTAAAGAAAATGCCCTAAAATGTATCAGTATTTTTAATATAATATTTAAATTTTATTTAGATTGTATTCAAATGAGATTATTAAGACAAATCAAGTAAGAGTACTAAACAAATTCCAAATTTCATTATCTTAGTAACCCAACTCTCTTTTTTCTCTCTTTCTCTTTTTTCTTTCTGCTTTCATTCCTTCAATTTTATTCTATTGTTTTTTATGCTTCATCACCATCTGTTAGATTTATAATCTACTACTCTGTTACAAAGAAAAAAAGTTCTTAACAGTATTTGAAGATTATTCAGTATGCTAAAACATCATTTCTCTCTTATTTCAGAGAAAAAAGTCTTTGAGAAGAGTCGTTATGCTACTTTCTTGTCAATTTTACTTAGAATTAAGATACTGGGTTTTGTGGTCCTAACAAGAGGCAATGATGCTGTTTTTAATTAAATAAATATATTGCTTATAGAAAGCCCCAAGACCTCTGTTTTTACAGTGCTCAGAGTCCCAGGGATAGGCAGATAAAGCACCTGAGTATAAGCAACAAAATAAAATCAACAATAAGCAATAGATCACACAGCAGCAACTTAAAATTACACCAGCATCAAAAAGAAGGTTGGAGTTCAGCTCACTTCTGCATACTGCCAGAGGGCAATTCCTCTTGATTGCTTAAAGGAGTTATATCCCAGAATTGAGAGGCATTTAAAAAATGTAAGTGAAGACAACTTCCAGCCCTGAAGAAGTAAAGCCTGAAAACTGGGGCAAGTCTGGTCTTCTCTTGATCTTAATCCAACCCTCTCCCATTACTACTATAGTTTAAATTAGATCACAGTGAGCCAGAAATATCACTGCAGAATTCGCATACATTAACAAATGATGTACTTAGTTTAAATTTGCAGCCTTTATTCTCAAACAATTATTACCAAATAAAACAGAAAATAATACATTTGCATGGTTAGAAACTTAGTCTGATACTCAAACTTCATTCAGATATATTTAAATAATACAAGATGGGCTTGTCTCCATATAGATTCATGAAGAGAAGGAAGATCTGAAGCTTTATGGGTAGCAAGGTAATATTGGAAGAGGCAGAGAGAAATAGGCATACAGTGATGGGTACTTGGTGATGCAAAAGCTTCTCATGCAACCATGAAGCAAGTCCAACGTCAGAAGAACTAGTGTCCTTTTTCAGACCCTATTACCTCTATGAGCTAATGCAAAGCATGCATCCCATCTCCAGCTTCAGTTGTTCTAAATTTAGGAAAAGGCCCAATATTTCAAATACATGAAGTGTTTATTTTATTAAAGTTTTGTTAAGTAGAAAGTTGGCAGTACCATAAGTATCAAAGGTCCATTGAATTCAACTGAAGTTAGAACATAGAATGATAAGATGAAAAAGTTTATCTAAACTACAGCTGTTTAAAAATTGTAGAGAGAGACTTATTCTGATTATTTCTGCTAAACATTTATAAACAGCTTCTCTCCTAAAGTTAACTGTAACAAGTGTCTGGCTGACTCCCTATAGTAGGAATTACAGATTGATAGACTCTCACTGAAAATCAGTAACTCCATTTACAGACCTCAGTTAAAACAATTGAATCTTTCACTTTTCCTTCTCGCTCCCTGCGTATCCTTGGGTAGGAATTTTAGTGCTTGCACTCCTGTTTCATTAGCTATACTTTGTTGTCTTAACTACCTCTTTCTTTAATATTCTCGTTCTTTCACTCATGAGTTGTTTATACCCAAATTTGTACCTATTACATTGGGAGGAGAATAATAGAGCCCTTTCCAATCTAATCTAAAGAAGCTCACTGGCCACTTTTCATGACTAGATGGCTTCTATTCTGCGACATGAGTCCTCAAAGTTCTTCAAAATTCACTTACTTAAGTACCCCAATTTATTACTTTTGTTAACTATTCTAGATATTAAAAGTCAGCTATTGCTCCAGAGACAAGTCTAATCTATGAAGCAGAAGACATATTAGTATTTATCTGGAATAGTCTTCATGTTAAAAGACTGATAGAAAGACCAATTCAATATCATAGATTACAGGAATATTCTACATCTCCATCTGTCTCTCTAACTCCTCTGGGGTCCTCCTTACCATCCCTACCTACCCAACTTTATATCTTTTTTTCACTTTTTAAACATATTAAGTCCAATTTGTGCTACACATATACTCTTTGTTGTGTGACATCCATAGATTATGTTCAAGCTGTCATGGGCCACATCATTAAAGAAACCTGACTTCCCTCTCCCAGCATCTATCAATCACCAATAGCTCCTTAGCTAGGTGTAACCCACAACCTCCCAATATTCTAATACCTGTCTCCTGGAACAATATCTTTTACCTTTGACCATCCTGCCCTCCATCACATCCTCCTCTTGATCTTGTCTAGATGTCTTTTCTCTGTTCTCACATTTCCAGAATAAACTTCCAGTCATTTTTTTTTTCAGTTTTGCTTCTGGTCTGACATTTTATCATAAAGACTCTCTCATTCCAAACCTATTTAATTGCCTGTGTACTAATTTTTTTTTACTACTTTCTCTTTGAAATCTCTGTGGTTGAATGCAGCCAAGTATTTTGCCTGTGGTTCCCATACCCAGCTCCCTAGTACTGGTTTGAAACATAGATGGCATTTCAATCCATGGTTTTAGGCAAGCAGCTCAATACTGCTTAGAAACTCTACTGTTAGAGAATCTAGCTTTCCCTTCTATGAGATTATCTTCCTATCACAAGAATAGTTGATGAGACAAGCTACTGGTTGTCCTAAAATGGTATATGTCAACTACCTTCTACTTATGTCTAAATACACAGTAAACTACTTTGCATTAAAATCAATTCCTCAGTCCCTATTATAATGAAGGGCAATTTTACCCAGTAGTCCTTTTGGAGAATCTTGTGTCACCCTCTTCTTTTTTTCATCTGTCACTGTCTATAGATTCGAGATATAAATTGTGATCCTTGTTTATCGTTCATGATTTTAATTTTGAATTTAAGAAATTACTTCTTATCTATATTCAAAGACTCTACCTATGTTCAGCTCGAGAAATATTTGTAAAGTAGAAGAGATTATATTTTGTGACTGGCACAAATCATGTAGACTACCCATCTGACCATTTCTAGGATATAATGATCAAATAGATTATGAGATTAGTTTCCCAGAACTCTGCCATTTCTCTTCATGAAAATATAGGCAACATTATTTTTTCATCATTGCCTAAGGAACAGCCTATGTAGCTGTTTAATACATATCATATGTCTAAGTTGAAGAAGTAATGTGGATGGTTTTCTCTTTAAACACAGGTGGACAATGAAAGGTCTTCTAGAATTTTATTTAGATTAAAAATATATTTCTAGGACATTTCTAGGACATTTTTGGTTTCTATTTGGAGCCATTGGGGTGAATAAAATTACTTTTATGAGGAGAAACATTGCAAAAAGAGAAATTTCTCTTACCAGTGAAGAATATAAGATGTTCTGAAAGCATCGTGACATCCTAAAGTAGAATAATAATCAGTGGCACATATCTTTTACCAAGAAGAGATCAAAATGTTTTACCTATATTTATTACTTTTATGTTTATCAATGAAGAAACATAGCTATATAGATGGATGAAGCACCTTGCCAAGGAAACACAGCTACAAACCATGCAAGTTTATAAGCTCCAACAGCAAACTCTGCTTTCTGTTGTGTGTTTTATCACTCACCAGCACTATAAGAAAATACAATGTATAGAATAATCTAAAAAGTGACATCCAGGTACTAGATGATTGACAGGAAATAAAAAGAGAAAGAGAGAGAGTTCCCAGAATGCTACTCTCTGAAGTACCCATAATAGGCTTAATACAACTACTAAAATAGCCAAGCCAAGAAACTCATCCCTGGAGGTCAGGCTAGGCTGGTGGTAAGCCAAAAAACCTGCCAAAGGAATGTTGAACAGCAGAGTTTAGTGTGTTTGCATTAAGAGAGCCTAAGGAAAAAGGACTAAAGTACGGTCAAGGTTTACAGGTTGAGACACAGATCGCAGAGGTCAAAAAAGGCAAGTGAGAAACAGGAAAGAATTCCATCCAAGGAAAGAATCATGAGACATGTGTTCCATTTTTAGCTGCCAAAATGATGGAGGTGGGCGTTCATTTACACTGGAATTTACACAGGATTGTGGAAAACAGAGGGTTCTGGGTCTGGGAAAAACTTGTGGGTTTAAACAGATGCTATATTTGAGGAGTTCAATTAATTTTCAAGCTAATATTCCCTTCTTTTGAGAAGTTTTTCTGGACTGGGAAGACTATATAACTGTGTCTCTCCAGAATAACACAGAGCAATGGCACAGAAAAGAGCCTGAAGAAGCCAGATGTCTGATTATGAGGTCAGAAGCACTGGCTAGAGTTTTACTCTTTAAAAACTATGAGATCTCAAGGAAGTTAGCTACCATTTATTAAAAAATAGGTAAACAATATATTTCAAATGGACTTTAAAAATTGTTATGTACTAATCCCAGCTTAATGTTTCTTAGTAAGTAGAATACATCAACTTGTTAATTGAGTTTCTACTTCATGCATAGAAGAAGGGTTTAAGAATTCTCTGACATTTTTCAGTCCCAGACAGTAAGCATTCTTGGAGAGTCAATTTAAAAAAAATATTTATTTATTAGAAATTTTCTTCTCTTATATATTGTATTCCAACACCCTTCCACCCCTCCCTTCATTCCTCCAAGCTTTTCTCTATCCCCCAGATACACCCCCCCATTCTTCCCCTCCTACCCTGCCTCTCCCCAAGAAAGAACAGTCTTCTTAGGGTAACTTTTCAAACATGGTTTTAATGCAGATATTCCAGTGATTATCTGACATATGCCTTCAGGATGGGACACTAGAAACACTCTCCAAAGCTCACAAGTTAGAGAGTTTGTCATTTCCTGAAGAGGAGGTACAAAATCAAACTGATAGAGGAGTTGTCTCATTGTAAATGAATATTGAGTCTCCAAAGTCAATGCTTCATGAAGACATTCAGATTTCTTAACAGCTCGAGTAATTCATAAATATCTGATGGAAGGATTTTCAAGTTTTATAGCAGAACTTAGTTGAATATGGCCTATGAGAGTCTCTACAAGTACAATTCTGTGGAAAATTTGGTAAGTCCAGGGAGACCAACATTCTGAGTCCCTGAACTCCAAAACACAGGCAGCTGATAAGGAGAAGGAGGACTTAACTAAGATAGCCACATTCTACTTAGAGATTGCTGGCTAAACACAAGCATTCATTTCTACTGAACTTCTTGGCACTACTATTGAGAGAAAGTGATTGATGCTTAAGCAAATACACTTATATGACACCTCAGAATGAATTAAGGGGAAAATAAAGGATGGTAATACATGGCATGGATTCTTGAAGGTTTATGCTTAGGTATTTTGTACCTGACTTCTCCAGAGAAACTGAGAGTCACAACAGAATGAACAGTTCTGAGTTCTTATACGATTCTGTAAAGCTTCTGCAGAAGTTTTCAACCTCCGTTGAAATCTTGTGACAGCTCCTGTTTTCCCTAGTTCTTCCCACCACTGTGAGTGCTTTGATTTCCATGTAGTTAATGGTACCAATATGAAAAAAAAATTCAGTGTTTTAGGCTGAGTACAAGCTGGTACATTATGATAAGGAACAATGACAGAGGAATATATTTGGCTTCCTCTTTATTACTGTGGATAGCTGGATCCTCTTGTGCTTCTTCATCCCTTGTGTTCTTCTAAGTAAATAAGTTTACTAGTGAGTAAACACTTGATAAAGACCAAAATTAATAGAAGGCACAGAACAGTTAGATGTCTACTTACAAGTCGTCCCATTCTCTTTTAAGTCCTAGAAATTACTGGATTTCAGTACTTGAATTTTACTAAAAGTACAACATTGAATACTCCAGTGGCCATTGTCAAGCTTGAAAAAACAAGCTCGAACTGTGCTGTTTATTTTCAATTTTGTAACTCTTCTGTTCAGTATGTTTCTACCAAACTATACAGAGATGGAACAATTGAATTTTTTCATCTATTTCTTCAGTTTGATGAAGAAATACCTTTTTATAAATTACCTTTTATCAACCAACATGATTATGAGATTCAGCTATGCTTGTTCATATTGCTCTGGTTCATATCGCCATTTTTGGCAAATAATGTAACGTTATGTAAATTTATATTCTCTTTGATGGATTTTACAATTTAAGAATTTATTTTGCTCTTGTGCTGTCTTATTTTGATTTAGTAGAACAAACATCATCACCATCGTAAAGGCTCAGCACTGACTTAGTTGGCTCCTGGCAAGGCTGAGACAATGTTTCTTTAGGATATTTTCCCAAGAGTGGAATTATGAACACTTGGGTCTTCTCATTCACAAGCTCATGAGATGATGCCAAATTCCTTTCAGAAAAATGTTAGTAGTGCATTGTCTGCTTTGTGTGAGTTCCCATTATACTCTATCCTTGCCAAAACTTCATGTTTGGGGACTTGTTACATTTTGCCAATCTGGTGGGTGTTCAATGGTATCTCTTTGTGGCTTTAATTGGAATTTCCCTCATTACAAATGTCATTAAAATGTTTTTATGCTATGAATGATTCACAGAAATGATCATTTATACATATTACCAATGAGTATATTAAGCTAAAGACTTGTGGGATCTTTAAATCCTGAATAACATTGATTTTTAGAGAATGTGATTGCTGGTACAATATGAATTGTTGCTTCATAGTCTTTAGAGTATGATATTTATTGACACATAAGAATTACTCTTTTGCTTATCCAGTTATTCTTTTCAAAAATAAATCTTTGGTATTCTGTTATTCTTTGATAACATCATAAATGTATACAATGTTTAGATCATATCTACCCTCAATGGTAGCCTCCAGCTCATCCAAAATATTTACATCCCTCTCATAGCACCATGTTCTTTTTTTTTTTAACTACTTTTTCTTTCTTCTTTAAACGATCTACTGAGTTCAATAAGTATTGCCTGTACTAGATTGAGTGCAAGGCCATCCACTGGAATGTGGACAACTTAGTATATACCACACTCTTGAACACCACCAAAGATTTTTCTCTTAGCCATCTTTTAGAATCAGAAGATAATTCTGCCAGTTTCAATAAGGCATTTTTATAACTTTGTCTTGAATTTGCATTGTAAAGGCCAAAGTAGGCAAGAGATAGAAAGTAAATTTGAAAGCTTTTAAAAAACTTGACAAGAAGCCATAACAAAATGATATGGCCTGTGTTTATACTCTCACTCTTGTTGCCAGTTTGTAATGTTGAAAGAGGAAATTTAAAATGCAATAGATACTTGGGAAACCATATTTTCAACTTTAATTTTGTCTCAAATGAAGAGTCAATCAGCTAGTAAGGATTTAAAACATGTTGGTGAAAATATGGAAAGAGGTTCCAACCTCTTCCACACTTTGATGGGATAGAAACTAGAACAATTATGAAAGTAGTTGGAGATTTTGTTTAATGAACTACAGTACTATTAATATACTACATGTGACATATACTAATTCTGATTATCTGTATAGTCTTGTATAATCAGACATATTTAAACTATTAATTTCTGCATTTACTACTGATCACAGTTCTATTAAAATCAAGAGGAAACTGGCTTTACAACCCTCCACATTTTTGTATTCCTATAACACATGATGTGGAAATGGGACAGAACAATGTTATCATTGCTTGAAGTTCCAAAGACATTTTGGTGAGTATATTAACTTAGTACTATACATATTTGAAATTAAATATTCTGTATGTTTTTTAAACTAAATATTATAAAATGTGTATAAGTTCCCAAAAGAAGTTAGATGTAATGTTCTGGATTTAACATTAGTTAGCTAATCATTTAATTTTGTTTTATTATTGTAGGCTTTGGGCTAGGATTATACCTCATGCATTCCTTAAATACTTTCCTTAAAGAATCAAATACTTCAAAATAGAATTTTATACTCAGCATATGTGCCAGCCCTCAGGCCTCAACTATTTTCACGTTGAAAAACAATGCTGCACACCTCATACCAGAAAAAATGCCTTCATATACATAAAATGATTCTGATTGGATCCTAGCAGTCAGCCCACATAGTACCATACCAGTGGCATCATTTATTACTACAAACTTGGCAATGGTACTGTAGGCGGTTATACATGGTAACAGCGTATAACTCCTTTGCCCTATCTTTCAGTACCTCACTTCTCTTAGCCTTTGTGCTTGTATTTATGGCATTTATGTATTTCTGTAATACTATCTGTTCAAAAAGAAGTTAATAGCAGCAACACCTATGAATACGGCAGGAGAGAATTCCAGGATTCTCCCCAGAACAATGGAAGTTTTAGAAGTAGTAATCAGGTTTCATTTTCAGTACATGTTTTGTAACTGTCTCTTTTATGCATACTTACTTTCCTTAAAGGTAGCTTCAAACATAAAAACCATCATGTTAGTAATAGTGAACATTCAAATTATAGCTAAATCTTATGTACTAATTCTGATTGTTTTATATCATTACTAATTAGCTGTGGAGCCATAAAAAGATAGTGAAATATAAATGTGCATTATTATACATCAACTTTCATTTTTTATGCAAAGAAGGAATTACATTTCTTTGGATGTGGCTATGGATTTTGTCAGTTAAAAACTAAATTCATGGATTTCATCTTTGATAAAAGAATCATAGGTATTATATAGAAAAAATATAAAGAGAAATATTATACTTGATTCTTAAAGGGAAGACTTTCTGCCATTTAAATTAGCCTATTATGTTAGAATATGTTTAAGGTTTCTTATTTGGTTTCTTCATTAACCCTGTATTCATATCCACTTTGAACCTATATATTGAAAAAGACTGTTTAAAAATTGTTGGGGAAATTTTTCTCCATGGTCTGTGTGAATTTGGACCTTTTGCTTCTGTGAATGACTTACTCTTCCATTGAGACAAATGTAGGTGAAAAGTACTTGGAGATGGAGCCTGCTTCTCTTGCTTTGAGGAATCTTTCTTTGACCATGAACACTGACTGATCCAGGCAAGGTTCTTAGACACTCATTTCTCAGTGAGAAGCTCCAAGGAGAAAAACATTCAACAGTCTTACCCAGCTGTAACCACAAAAAATGATTGTTCCAGAAAGATATTCCCAATGGTGAAATAGTGATATCTTTATATTGGGAAGGATAACTAATATCTGCCTAACTTGATCTAAGCCAGAGCAATAGGAGAGAATCCATGCCATATATTGTAAACATGGACAACATCCTGTGCTTGGAGAAGTTATGAAGCCTAAAAGCAAATGTAGTACCGACATTTTATGAAACCAGTAAAATCTCTAACCATATGATACTTATCTTTATACCTACATATGAGTGTAGCTCTTATCTCTCAACAAAGAAACTTTTCTTGAAGCATATATTATTATTGGAGAGATCCAAAACTTATTCAAGTGCATCTAACAGTTGGCTGTGTGGTGCGCAATCCTGATTGATACAGCTACAATGCAACCCTTATTTCTACATAATCACTTGATGCAGTATTGAAATTTAGTCATCAACACAGTTAGTACTCACAGTTAGTGAGTAGCAAGTTTAATGGCTATTGAGTGAATTACCTGTCTAATATGTGTATTAGATCATCGCTAAATTTATTCCCTCAACTTTTGTTTTGGTTTGGTTTTTGGTTTTTCGAGAAAAGATTTCTTTGTTATAACTCTGGCTGTCCTAGGACTCCCTCTGTAGACCAGGCTGGCCTTGAACTAACAGAGATCCACCTGCCTCTGCTTCTCAAGTTCTAGGAAAAAAGGCGTGTGCCACCAATGACAGATTCCCTCAATTTTTATAATAAGTGTTTATATCTTTAATTTAAGGCTTAGTAAAAATCACAGAAGAAGGGGTATAAAAATTGTAAGAACCAGAGAACCATGATGTCTTTTGTAGATAACATCTTCTATACAGAATAGGTAAACTGCACCCAAAATCATCTTCAAACAAGAGCTGCACAATGACAATATACGTTACTGTGCTGACATAGATTGAAGAAATTTTCTAAGGCTCCATCCCTAGATAAAAAGCTACAGAACATTAATGGCTGCTGATAGAGGGAGTTTCAGTTTTCTCCAGGTATAAATCCTCTGAGAGATTTTCCTATATCAAATGGTCAGCCACAAACATATCTACATACAAGGAACAGTAAATGGATCTGGTAGTTACATATACAAATAATCAAACACACACTGTAGCAATAATTGAAGAAATGGTCATGAATTTGAGAGGGAGTAAACAACTCTTCATAGGAAGAGCAGCAATGAGAAAAAGGAAAGATGGAAATGATATAAATTACAATACTCATTTATAAAATACTTACATATTTAAAAATTAAATTAAAAATAATGAGAGTAAAATATTATTTTTCTTTGTTATGGTATTACAATTCACGCTGGTGAAAAATTAAACTTCATATTAACCAAACTACTTAAGATAAATAAATATTATTGCTATCATGGATGAATTTATTAATCCTAGGACCTACTGGTGCTTTATCTGTCTAAAGACAAACACAGTTGAATTTTCACTATGGCTTCAAACCAGATTTTGATTACTTCAGAACAGTTTATTAAAAGCTATGTGCTTATACAGAGTCAGTTTCCTCTCTTTGTAGGGGAGACACCATTCAGATGACACACGTGGCCTCAGGATGTCTCCTTGAACAGAAGTGGCAATTCCAGTCACTTGATACACCCTGTTGCCAGTCAGAGCATGCCACTCTGCCTGGTTTATGGCTTCCTTTTCACTTACTAGCAGGTTTACCTCCAATAATAACCATTGTCAAGAATGACTACTCTTGGAACTTTGTTCAAATGAAACTCATATTACACAGTAAGCATTAGAAAAAGTACATGGAAAGTCAGTGTTCTCATAGATTCCACTGGTTTGCATTTTTATCTAACAAGTAATATTAACACACATCATCATGAATAGTATATTCAAGGGAGCTATGAACAAGAAGTTGTGCGTGTGTCCACAAACATTTTACTGATGTGATCATTGCTCCGTTGCTGGTAAGTGAGACAGCCAGTGGAAGCTATCTTCAAATCTACTCCTAAGTGTTATTTTATTTTATTCTAATAACTCCTAATAAAAATAAGGTTATATTTAAGAGAAACCAGGTTACACTATCAGAATACACAAAAATTTTTAATGACTTCAGAACAAACTCACTTATAATTAGTGCTCTAGTGTTCCATTGCTGTAGATAAATATCATGACCAAACACATGGGCTTGTTTCATCTTTTAACTCTCAGGTCATACTCCATCACTAAGGAAGTTATGAGAAGAACTAAAAGCACGAACTTTAGGAATGATGTTTATTGGTTTACTCTCCATGTCTCGCTCAGTCTGCTGTAATATACTGTCCATGATCACTTTTCCAGGGATAGCCTTACCCATAGAGAGCTGGTCACTTCCACATCAATCATTAATCAAGAAAATGTCCTACAGACTTACTTGAGTGCCAGTCTTAGGGAGGCTTTTCTCAAGGCAAATTTTCTTCTCTTGAATGACTCTAGCATGTATCAAGTTGGCAAAATCTAGCCAGCACAAATGGGTAGAAGTTTTCAGAATACCCTATAATAATTATACAAATAGATAGATAGCTATAGATATATAGATATATATATATATAATCAAATAATTCAAGGTCTTTAAGGTAACATTTGAAAACTGACGAAGACATTTATAAAAGTTTATTTCCATAGATAAAAGTTACTACTTTTAACGAAGACGTCTCATTTAGGACTAAGTGTTCTAAGATCTCTCACTCATTGCACATTGTCTAGTCATTAGTCTCTTTATTTATTCTTCTACTGAAATAAAAAAAGCTTCTTTGATGATTTCTAAGCAAGACACTGATTTATAAGTATAGCTGAATGTGGTTAGGAGTCATTCTATTGCTATGTGCCTTTAGCAGAACAGTAGTATTTGGTTTTTCCTTAGGTCCATGGCCTATTTATTCTGAAGTTCTTGGCTGTCCAAGCAGTGTGGGTCATGGAAAGGGCCTTAAACACAATCAGATATTGGTTAGTTACTTCAACAAGATTTGTGTCACTATTGCACTAGAGACAGGGTGGGAAGACACCAACGAAACAAGAACTTCTACACACATGTCTAACACACATAAGAACTCACAGAGACTGTGGGAGCATGCATAGGGCCTGTATGAGTCTGTGTCATATATGGTCCCAGTGCTGAGAGAAGAAGTGAAACATATGCCGCTGTCAGGAGCCCAGAATCTATCTCCTCTTGATAACTACTAACAAATGAAAAGTTAGTTTTCTCCAACAGAGTCTCAGTGAGAAAGCAAACTATGTTAAGGACCATCTCCAGGCCCAGGGGCATGTGGTCAACACAAAATAAACTCAACAGCATTTTTGGAGGAATATATGACATTCAGTGGAATAACAAAGAGAAAACACTACTTCTAATGGCTCTTTCAATGTTATGACTTCACAGTTTAGTTGGGTATATAACATTCAATGAAATTATTGAGTCTGATAATTTGAGAGCACATCCTTCCTCTTTGATCATATATTGCTTAAAACTATTTTATTCTTAAATAATGTGTGATCATATACTGAAATTTAATTTTTTATTTTTCATTTAATTTTACTTTTTAGATGATAATATAATCACAATATTTACCCCCTCCAAACCCTCCCATTGACCCCTGCATGCTCTCCTTCAAGTCCATGGCCTCCTTTTTCACTAATTTTAATTGCATGCATAGGGAAGGATAGAAGGTGGGCAAAAATAATAGTACAGATGTCTAAAAAAGCCACAAGATGCCATTCTAGCAATTATTTACCTAAGGATAAAACCTATAGTGCACATAGTTCTGTATATACATATATACACATATACATAAATACACATACATATATAGTTTTAACAAACTTTTCTCATCTGGATTGGTACTGCTCCTTTCAAGAACTGAAGTCCACCTAACAAACCTAATACCAGACTTGAGACAACCTGTTTTGAGTTGTTGGACAGGATTATTGAAGAGACTCAAAAAAAAAATACAGCCTATTATTGAAGTCTTTGTTTACCCCACAAAGGTAGAAAGTAAGTCTCTGTTGCTGAAGATATCATTTGTGTCAGACATAAGTCCCAGAGGCCCCTAAGGTGTAACTGTCCTGAATGTTCCCTCCCTGAGGACTAGATTTCATGGTACCAGAAAGTACCATGTAAGATTCCAAAGGGGGAATGATGCCAACAGTCCAACCCAGCCACCAGTGGTATATGAACCACATATATTCCAACTTCTAGAATACTAGAGGAAGCTAATGTTGGAAACAGTATGTATTTTCCTATGAAAATATGTACTTAAGTAAAAACTTGCATCAAAATATTACCTCCATTCAGGTAAATTGTTGATACTGTTTACCAGCTTGGTGAAAATTCTTAAAATCAATGAGAGACATTATTGTGATTTTGAACACAACTGAAGTGAATTGTGTGGGTGGTAATTAATCACTTTTTTTTCACCTGCTGATTCACTGCTTACTCACAGAGATACCATAGAAAAATAAAACTCTCATCTGAATTACTTTTCTACTAAGAAATAAATTAATAGTAATAAATGGATTAAGATAATTTATTTCTTTATGCCTTGCCTATAATATTAAAACCATGTAAGTGATGGTTCCTTTATTCCAGCTATAATAACAATTTTCAATTAATAAATATATGTTTAATGTCTTATTTTAAACAATAAACCAACCAGAAAATTGCAAATTATTAATTATATGCACATTGACATCACTTGCGTATTTAATCAGGTACAATGTTGTAAGTCCCACTGAATATAAACTTTGGGCAATCAAATAGAGGCAGTGCCTCTCCTTTAAAAGTTTCTTTATTAGATACTGAGAAAAAAATATAGGATGAACAAATTGTCATTGTCTCTTTATTTTTAGGCTTTTCCACCAATATCATTTCTGGGTGACTCATCACCTATTAGCTTCATGAGCCAGTTACCAGGGTTGTTAGAGAATGAACGCTGTAGCTTCAGTGTGCTCAACAGGATGTTCTTTTTAGGGATGGAGACTGAGAAAGTCAGAAGTTTGGGCTATTTCTCTATCTCTTTCCTTCTCTCTACACAATCCTGTTGTCTACTACTCCAGAGATTCTGGAGCTTCCTGTTCTTTTGTTTCAAACATGTTGGAGAATTTTGCATATGGGTGTATGGAAATTTGGGAATATGTGTGCGGTTCAGGGGCTGTGCTTGTGAAAATAAAAATATGAAAAGGTAGATCATGGACTGATAATATGCAGTCTAACAAGTTATCCTTGCAGAAGAGCAAAGCTTCACGTGGGTGAGCTAGCCTGGCTAGCTGTAAGCAGGTGATCATTCTGAATTTCTTTAAAGGTCTTGACATCCAGTACTGCCGTTTACATATCTAGCTTTAAAATATCCTTATTCTAAATACAAACCACAAATCATAAAACTGTACACTAAACACACTGGTCAACACTCTCAAGCCACATAAAGGGTTATTTCATTATACCATAACTTGCTAATAGTCCATTGTTTCCTTGCCCTGTGGGTCAGTTTCTCCTATTCTTTCAGCCCTGGTAGCCCTTCCATCTGCTAATCCTCCTTACCCAAAGCCTTCAGTGTGGTTTGCTGATCTACAAATGCACCACCCACCTGGGCAGAGTCCCACAGCTGGCTTCCTAACAGTGAAATCCACACAGGTTATAAAAGCAGCTGCCACAGCAGTAAGAAATCATAAAATTAAGTGAAGTAGTACATGCTGCTTCTTCCCGAGTCCCCACAAGTTTTTTATTTTCTTCTTTGTTCAGTTACTTAGAAACAACCTAACACCCCCAAATAAACAAACACAGAAACAAGAGAATATCTTAAGGGAAGCTCTGTCTGGTTCAATACAGAACAAAGAGAATATGCATCTTTTTAAAACCCAGCTTCATGTCTGACCCAGGGTTGGCAGTGACAGTCTAGTAACAAAAACATTCAGACAAGTTCTAACAAGTTTGCTCATTCTCTCTTTCTTTCTCTCTCTCTCTTTCATTCTTTCTTTCGTTCGTACTTTCTTTCTCTCTTTAATGATGACCTACCGGGAGACATTAGGGACTCATGCAGAGTGACACCAAAAAATAAGTTACCAAAAAATAAGTAAGAGATGTTTATAAGCCCTGATAAATGAAAAAGTCTCTTCTTGAGAAAACTAATATTTTGTACCTGTATTTTAAAGACATTTCTAATCATCAAATCTAAAAACTCTGTTCCTTTGGTCCTATGAAGTATCCACTTCCCTACAGTAGAGTGTGGGAAGCTGGCATCACTGTGGGCAGGGGTGGGCACTAGGCAAGGTAAACACATTAGGAAAAATTACACAAAATTTCTACTTCAACATGAAAAATAAAATAATTTTACCATAATTTCATGTTGCATTATTTTCAAACTCCACAGAAGAGTTTAATAATTGTATTTTAATTAACTAGATGAAAATGTATTAAGAGTGGGAAAGTGACAATTCTAAATTATTAGCAATTCCTAGATGAGAAAGTTTGATTTTAATTTGCTTGCTAATTAAGATTTATAAAGTTAGAACTACGGAAACATAAAATTAGAAAAATAATTATATATTATTAATTGTTCATACTTTTTAAAAGTGAAAAATGAAGCAATTTCTAAGAATTTAATGTTAAAGTATTACATAAATTATACTAAAATATTGGCATTGTTTTCGTAGCTCCTTCTCACAACTTTAAGATACAGCAACATCTGCTATTGATAAGCTTTGTTTTGAAACAGAGAGACAGGTAACATCTTTTAGTAAAATTTCTCACTATTTTTATCTCTCCCTCTCTCTCCCATGCTCCAACAAATAAAGACTGCTATTAGGGATAAGGGAACACACACACATACACACACTCACACACACACATGTGTATCTTTGTATGTAAGAATTTCTTAAATTATCATCCCTTTCTTTATAACATTTATTTGGTATTTTATAAGCTTTAATGGAAGAGAATTTTCTAAATAACAGTGGACTTCTATTTAATTTATAAAGATTAATTGAGATAATTTCTTTAAAAATATGTTAATAAAACATTAAGTACATTTGAAACATATCTGTGGACTCCTTTTTCTATTTAAATGCAAACTATTCTGAATTGGCTAACATTAGAGTAATGGATCTGGAATGCAGAATTGCATGTCTTATGGTCAAAGAACCAAAGAGAAAGACCTGAGCTACTACAACTGTAATCTTTGTCTTTCTACACTTAAATAAAGCCCCTCTGAGTCTTGAGGATAGAGTAGAAATCTCATGTCTATGTTGTCTCCCGTTAACTGTGTTTCCACCAAGAAAATTTGCTGAAGCCCAGATTCCAAGATGATCCTTTTAAGACTTAGATAAAGTGTATCCTAGATAAGGTAGGAGTACGTGACTGCAGGACTTGGAAGAGGGCAGAGGTGGAAAGTTCAGATGCCCAGCACAGGATTTGTCCTGCAGATTTAGGGGATCATCAGATTTTACTCATGAAAGAAACAGCATTTGCCATTATAAGCTTTATTTTGAGTCAGAGCATCACATATTAATAGGTTTTCTTAACAATTTAATACTATTTCTTTTTCTTCCACTCTCCCATTCTTCCACTCTCCCATACATATTACAAAGAAAGACTTTTATTAGGCACAAGGAAACACACACACACACACACATACACAGATACACACACACACCCACACACACGGAGGGGGGGAGCAAACGAGAAAAAACTGAGAGAGAATCACAGTCATACAGCAAGGCATAAACAGAGAAAGACTCTATAGAAAGCAGACAGGGTACTTGGGAAGGTGAAGCCCCATCAGTCCTTGAAGGCTGTGGCTTTTAAGGGTCCTTGAGGGGAGTCTTTCCCCCAAGTTTTAGGGTGGGGCAATGTGAACAAAGATGGGGAAGCTGATGGGTACACAGTTGGCTTTGAATTTGCCAGACTGATACAGGTAGGGCAGAAAGAGTCTCTATTCACTAGAGGAAAAAGTCCTTTGGGTCTTTCTTTGAAGTTGTCAGGCTTTAGGCTCAGGCCAAGAAAGGTAAATTAGGAATTTTGAGGGTACATATATACTAACTTCATCTGGGCTGTTTAAAGGAGTGGTGTAGAAGTAACAGCAGTTAGAGTGTTTCAGAGGAGGGTCAATGTAAGGTGCTGGGATAGATCTTAACAGGTACTGAAGTTTTAGAATATAAGACAGCCCTGTGGTGACAAAATATATCCTTGAGTTGTGCAATGTGAGTGAGGCAGCATCTGTAATCTGCAACATAAAAAAGGTGAACCTGCTTCAATGACATTATTTAGGAATGTAAACCTTTCTTCAAATTTCTGAAGATATCTTGAAGAGTTATTTGTTGTTGTTGTTTGTTTGTTTGTCTTTTATTTGTAAGAAAGATTGCAAATATAACTGTGGATATTTCATGTTTTCTAACTGAAAATCAGGCACTTAAAACCCTAACCCCACATACACACATAGTGATCCCTGAGCATTAGGGTTGGGAGTCATGTTAGTTATGATACACACAAACACACACACACACACACACACACATACACACACACATATGGACTGGGCTCCACAACTCTGCATTTTGATGGGTTGTGGTTTTCTGTTATGGACTCCATCTGCTGCAGAGAGAAGTTTCCTGGATGAGGATGAGGACTATATTTATCTGTGGATATAAAGTCAAATGTTTAGAATTAGCTCATAATGCCTCCCCCATACACAAAGAACTACAAGCAACTAAGAAATGCTGAGAGTGGGAAGAATAGACTTCCCCAGGGAAAAACTCATCAATTGGTTTTCTGATACCAATGACCATGCCCCCAAACATATACATACAGGTAACAGTATCTAGAATTATATGTGTGTGTAACAAAAAAATAAAGAAAAAAGAAAAAAAGAGAGGCCATGAACTTGAAAGAGAGCAAGGAGGGTGTATGGAAGGGAGGAATTTGTAGGGAGGAATGGGAAGGAGAAAATGATGATACATAATCACAAAATACAATTAAAAACAATAAAATAAAAAATTTAAAAGTCATAAGCATTCTTTAAACCAATACATCAGTTATATGTTATTACCAAGTACATCAGTGAGTGGAAGTATGCTTTGGGCTAATGATATATAGTATGCACTTTCATGGATTTCAGGAGACCATAGGCTTAACAAAATAAATATATAATAATCAAAATAAAAGAAGATACACATGATTTTGAACATATATGACATTGGATTACAGAATTATCAGTTTAGCATATGAAAAATATTATTAATTATATAGTAAAAGCACTACCGTGGAACTCATTATTCCCAAATTTGGAATTCAGAAGTGAACAAACACCATTTGTGAAGGTCATGTTTAATCAAAGAATTTATATTATATATTATTTATCCATGAGCATGGGAGATATGTCCTCCTTCCGATATCTTCTTCATTTTCTTTCTTCAAAAACTTCAGGCTTTTGTCATACAAGTCTCTCATTGGCTTATTTAGAGTTACCCCAAGATATTTTATAATATTTGTGGCTATTATGAAGGGCACTGTTTCCCTGATTTCTTTCCCAGACTTTGTTATTGTATATAGGAGGGCTACTGATTTTTTTTGAGACAATCTTGTATCCAGCCACTTTGCTGAAGGTATTTATCAGCTGTAGAAGTTCTCTGCTGGAATTTTTTGGGTCACTAATGTATACTATCATATCATCTGCAAATAACAATACTTTGACTTCTTCCTTTCCTATTTGTATCCCCCTTGACCTCCGTCAGTTTCATATTGCTCTAGCTAGAATTTCAAGCACTATATTGAATAAATAGGGAGAGAGTAAACAGCTTTGTCTTGTTCCTGGTTTTAGTGAAATTGCTTTGATTTTCTCTCCATTTAATTGGATGTTGGCTGCAGGCTTTCTGTAAATTGTTTTTATATTGTGTGAGTATATCCCTTGTATCCCTAATCTCTACAAGACTTTTATCATAAAAGGGTGTTGGATTCTGTCAAAGGCTTTTTCAGCATCTAATAGGATGA
Organism: Cricetomys ansorgei; assembly: GCA_026225945.1. Taxonomy (NCBI): domain Eukaryota; kingdom Metazoa; phylum Chordata; class Mammalia; order Rodentia; family Nesomyidae; genus Cricetomys; species Cricetomys ansorgei. The sequence goes on from JAMJFZ010000199.1 coordinate 28,971,196, forward strand.
TCATGTGCTTTTTTTTTTCCTTTCAGTTTGTTACTATTGTAGATTATATTTATTGACTTATGTATGTTAAACAATTCCAGCATCAATGGGATAAAGCTTACTTGATCATGGTAGATAATCTTTTTGATACGTTCCTGGATTAGCTGTTAAGTAAAGGGTAATCGTGCTATAATCCACAGATCCAGAGAGGCTACATAACAAGGAGTGCACTATGTGGGACACATGGATCTTTCTGGAAAGGGGAAATGAACAGGTCTTGTGGATGATCCGGGGACAGATGGCAACTGGAGCAAGATAGATCAAGTTGGTAGAGGGACAGAGAGAGTACAGGAAGAGACTGGAATTGCAGTGCATTTGGGGAATAAAGTAGAAATCTAAAGCAGTGGAACTTCCTGGAACCCAAGAGGGTGACCCTAGTGAGGACTCCTAGTAATGGAGGATGGCTTAACTGGCCATCTTCAGTAACCAGGAAAGGTTCCCAGTTGTGGGAATGAGATACCAACCCACCCACAAAACTTTTGACCTACAATCTGTCCTGCCTGCAAAACGTGCTGGGGCAGTGGAGGCTCAGAGCCTGTGGGAGTGGCAAACCAGCTACTAGCTTAAATTGAGGCCCATGCCAAGAGAGAAAGCCTATAGTTGACAGTGCCTGGATGTCCAGGAACTGGAGAATGGATAGCCCTGATACCTAAAATCTGTGCTTGCCTTCCTCTGGCACCAGATGAGAGCATGTGTAGAGCCCCAGAGGCAGACATGACACTGAGAGAGAGTCTGAATTGAAGGTCTCCAATTGGTCCCTCGGAGCTCAGGTAACCCCACAGAAAAGGGGGTGAAAAGATTGTAGGAGCCAGAGTAGTTACAGAAGACCAAGAGAATAAGGCCCACAGAATCAACTAAGCAGGGCTCAAATGGGCACACAGAGACTGAAGTGGCAAGCACCAAGACTGCATGGGAGTGCACCAGGTCCTCATCATATACGTTATGGCTGTTAGTTTGGTGTTTTCTGGGTCTCCTAACAATGGGAGAGGGGTGTCCCTGGCACTTTTGCCTGCTCTTGGGACCCTTTTCTTCCTACTAGGTTGCCTTGACCAGTCTCAATATGAGGTTTGTGCCTTGTCTTATTGTATCTTGTGTTGTGTTTGGCTGATATCTCTCAAAGTCCTGCTCTTTATTGAAGGGAGCTGGAGGGAATGTGTATCTAGGGGAGAAATAAGGTAAGGGAGCTGGGAGGAGTGGAGGAAAGGCAAATTGTGGTTGGGATGTATTGTATGAGAGAAGATTCTATTTTCAACTAAAAAATTATATTCAAAGCAATAGTGATTAAATATATGTCATTATAAAATAAAATATTCTATAGAAAGAGGAAAAGAGCGAAATAAATGAAGAAAAGTTTCTGAAGGGAAAATTTGTTTCTGTTACACCAAAAGGGAAAGGGGAGAGGAAAGAAAGGAAGTAGAGAGTGAGTGAGTAAGGGGGGGCGGAATGGTTAGGTGTAGGGAGAGGAGGAAGGAAGGAACAAAGGAAGGAAGGTGAAGATGACAGCCCTACAGTCATCTATTAATTTTCATGTAGAAAGAGAAAAATAAGTTTATCTGTTAATTTTCACCAATTAAAAGTAAAATAATTTAATAATAAGCACTCATGAGCCTGAAAGGTGGTGAGGAGCAACCAGCTCAACCTTCTCTCCTTAAAACAACCTTATAGAGGTATTGTAATACATAAAACAGTTCCCACATTCAAATGTGTATAATCCATCAGGTCTGTATATGTGTATGCACTGTGCAGTCATTACCACAATCTAATTCCTGAGTATTTATATCACCTCCAAAAGAAACCTTCTATTAGTGGTCACTCCCCATTTGCCTTCCACAGTTCCTTATTCCAGGCCAGAGGCAGCCTTAATCCATGTGCGTCTCTAGGATTTGCCTATGCTGGAGATTTTATACAAAACAACACAGACAAAAATAATTTGAACTGGCTTTCATAAATTAGTAGATTTCTCAAGGACCATTCACGTCATAGTTGTGTATCACTAGTTCATTTACTTCTGTTGCCACAGAATATTCCACTTTATAAACATAAAATATTTCATTATTTACTGGCAGATGCAAGCTGCTTTGTTAGGAACATTTTTATGCTGTTAACACATAATTCTTGTGGCTTCATTATTTATCACTGGAATTGGGTTTGACAATGCATTAGTGACATAATCTGTCACTCTTTACCTTCATGGGGAAAGGTAAATGGTCAAACCTCAGCTTGTCTCTTGCTAATTGGTTTGAGATTTTGGAGCTGCTTAAATATTACCTAACATGATCACCCCACTTTCAACCATGAAACTCAGATATTTTATAAGAAAATCCTTCTAATACATGACATTATGGCCAATTGTGCTCTGGAGAACATATCTTGGTTTTAAGATGTTTTCATCAGTCATTGATTCATACTGTAACTATGCTCAGTCCTTAACAACACAAACACCGCCTTAAAACACGGTTGTAGTTTCCAACACCTGACTCATCTTCCACAGCTCTCACTCTGTGCACTGAGGCATTATTTTAAGCATCGTGGTTTCCTTTACCTTGTGGGAAGTGAGGAAAAGGGTTCCGTTAAGGTATTGTTAAGGTACTAAATAAGGATGTGTTAGATCATGGGAATACAGTGAATTTATCCCATTCTTAGTCATAGTGAGAAACCATGCCCCAAATGACTTATTATGGAAAGCAATTACCTACTGCAACTTGACATAACACCACAGAGAGGGAATTAGATGATTAATGCGAAAAGATGTGTGTGGAACATGAATTCGCACCTGTGATTCACCTTTTTTCAAAAACCTGCCAACTAGTGGAGTAATTTGATCTGAAATTAATCTTTTAGTGGAAACATAGATCAAGTAGATCATCTTTCTCCAATATAAAATGTCTAATCATTAAAAATGTTAATTCCAGGCAGAACACAGCTCTATAAATGCAAAATTGGGGATGTGGAGACTATCCAAGCCCTGAGGCTTGCTAGCCAATCTGTCTAGCTGAATTGGTGAACTCTAGGTTCAGTGAGAGACCCTGTCTTAAAAAATAACGTAGGGAGCCACTGAGAAGATACCTGATGTTGACACATGGCCTCCACAAGCCCCAGGTACATACACATGCCCACATACACATCTATGCACATACATACTAATACTTACATGCACGCACATATAAATATTTGTTCATTTGTATTAGCATGATTGCTATAAGATCAAATATAAAATTGGAACAGAAAAAAAGTAATTTTCTTTTGGATAAATATAGAATGTAAATTAAGTATAAATAATTTTTGTACAGAATTCGAAATGTCTTGTAAGATATTTAATTTGTAATAAACTGTACTGTGGTTTTAAGAGCCTGTATTCTGCTGTACAAGTGAGGAATGATGGACGTTCATGGTCCAAGGTTTCCCCCTGGTGGCCACATCACCATCATCCTACCAGGAAGGTCGATGGGAAGTGCTTTTTCTGAAGGAACTTTAAAATGCAATCATCTTGGGGAAGCATTGTCCTGTAGCATCCTAGGCATCTTTTCATCAGAGCTACCTGGGACTTGTTAAGACAATACACTTCTCTTCACATTAGAGGCAATACTAATGATATGGCTTTTCAACAGGTGCCTAAGGCATTCTAATACTAGAACAGGTGGTCAGGATGCTGTTCATCAGTTCTTTGATGCTTTCCAAATGGGTACGGCAATCAACAGACATTCTAACTAGAAAGTCAGGACCTGTGGAGCCTAATGACACTCTTTTGTGGCTTTGTTTGTCCTTGTGAAATTAACCATTTCATTATTCCTTAGGACATCTGTATCAACATCTTAAATTCTATACTCATGTGAAATAATGATTCAATAAATTTTACCATTATTTTAAAACATAGTTTTGTGGTCTGATGTCATCTGAAAAGGTAAAAGTTAAGGTCACCTCCAAAGCCCTTAAAATACCTTTAAGAAATACCTCATAACTTTGCAGTACAATTTAAGAGAAAAAATGTTTTATGTTTGAACTTTGGTAGCTGGATAAGAACCAAGATAAGAAGATAAACAAGAAACCTGTTTCATTTGCTCAAGAATCTTACCACTTGTCCTTTGGAAAATGGCAGGTGACTGACAATTACATCAAGTAGTACAATCAGTAAAGAGTGAGACAAACCCCGACTTTTGCTATTGTCTACATAAGGATCTGCATGCAGGATATGTTTTTCCAAAATTGAAACCCAACCAACTGTTCACAGAAAATGAAACTACATGTAAACCTTAATGTTCTCTGCCATTGGCAGAATTTAAAACCAGAAACAATGTAATTAATTCCAGGAGTGAAATGGACATAAATAATAAGTTACCTATGTCCATTTTTAAAACTTACAGTTTAAGAAATATCCCTGAGTTATTTTCAGTCATGTGGACTGAAGCAGAGCCATTAATTAGTTGTGCATACCAATACAACAACTGCACCTGCACCCAGCATGTCATTACGCTTTTCCTCTATTGCTAACATTGATAGAACCTTCTCCAGGTCTCATGTTCCTTTATCATTTATCTATCATCTATCTATCTATCTATCTATCTATCTATCTATCTATCTATCTATCTATCTATCTATCATCTAGCTATCTGTGTGTATCTCTATATCTCTAACCTCCTCCTTTCTTTTACTGAGGTCTATCATCATCAATGTTTAAAATATGTTATTTTCTAATATTTATAATAAAACAAAACTAAATTTCTCCCCTTGAAAACATATTCGTTAGAGCCCTGACCTATTTTCACTCCCTCTTTACCACTACATGCTTTGCAAAACATTGTTCCCTAAATGGCTCTATATTCATCTCCCAGGAGATTCTTAGTCCACTATAATATGTTCTTTCCCATGGTTTATCCAAAGCACTTACACAAGTCACCAACAACTTTTATGAATGTCTAAATCCAGGGAACAGTTTTCAACTGTTCTCTAACATGGCATTCTGGCTGTATCCAATGCTAATAGACAATGTGTTTTTTCCTTTGAAAATGTTCCATTCACAACCTCTGTCCTTTGCTGCAGTTTTTTTCTTTGCGTGTGTTTTATCAGGAATGTATTTCCTACTGCTTTCTCCTTGTGATGTAGATCACTAACAGAGTTTTCAGAGTTTGGCCTGGGCTTTCATTTTTTATTTTTTATTTTTGTTCTACTTTTCATAGTATGTTCAATCATACACACTGATACATGTATATATATATATACACACACACACATTTATATTAACATATAAGATGTTGCATATAATACAATACATTATATATGATATATTATATTTATAATAATTATATGTAATATATCTCAATTATATATAATATATAATATTGTAATATATATATGTATACACACACACGTACATAATTGCACACTAGTGTTTATTGGGTTCACAACTCCATCCATTTCCTCAGAAGACCAGACATGTTTCTCAAGTATATGATATCTCCATATTGACTTTATGCTACCCTTGTAATGAAAATCCTTTTACAAATTCTTGTTGTTTATGGTTAAAGAAGAGAATATTTCCCTGTGTTATGTACCTTGCAGTATTTGGTCACTATTGTACTCTGATGAAACTTATTTTCTTGTACCCTCTCACCTCCATTCATGACAACTTTTATAATTCTTCTTTTTCCCCATTCTTCTTCTATATGTTAAATTCCTACATATGCTTCAGAGCTTAGTTCTAATGTCACTACATTAGGAAAGATGTGTTTGTTTATTTGGAATAGGTTATAAATTATTGGGTAACTGTAATCTATTACAACTGGTTCTAGATGTGAATGAGTCTTTCAGTACCATGATACAGACTTTTTTCCACCTTATTATTTTGGCTGACCTCATATAGTATATCTCTCACTCAAACACCTGTATTGAATGAACAAAATATAGTTGTAGCATTTATTACTCAGAAAAGTATATTCATTGCAGACTTATATCAATGATAACAAGTCTCAGTGAAAGTTCCCTATACCTTGACTCAAAATCTTATTAACTTAATGCATAGGTCATGGCATGAGAACGCCAATTTTTTTTTTGCTATGTATTTTTATTATCTTGACAAAAATGAAGTTAAAGCCGAAAAGAGAGAACCACAATGGAGAAAATGCTTCTACAAGATTGGCCTGTAGGCAGTTCTGTTGGGCAATTTATTAATTAACTACTGATGTAGGAGGTCCTCACTCATTGTGTGGTGTCACCCCTAAGCAGGTGGTTTGGAGAGTATAAGAATTCATGCTGAGCAAGCCATGAAGAGCAAGCCAGTTACCAGCATTCTTCTCTTGGCTTCTTCAGTTCCTGGCTCCAACTTTGTGCTTTGGGTTCCTGCCCTGACTTCCTTTGGTGATGGCCTGTGATGTTGAAGTGTAAGATGATATTAACCCCTTCCTCTGCAAGCTGGTGTTGGTCATGGTGTTTTACCACAGCAAGGAAAATTTTAACTAAGACACTTGATAAACTTAATAAGAGAAGGTGCTAATCTGTTGTCTTTAGGATGTGAAATTTCCTCTGTAGATTCATGTGCTTAACTATGTAGTCCTCAGCTGTCTAGGAATGTGTTGGAGCCTTTAGTTGATGGGCTCTCGCTGAATGAAGTACATCACTGGGGGCAGCTATTGAAGGTTTATTGACCAGCCCCAATTCCTGTTCACCCTCTGCTTCATGAGTGTGGATGCAAAGTGACCATTCAATATCCTGCTCTTCATGACTTCTTTGGCCACTGCTATGCCTTCTGTGCCATGACAGACTGCATCATGCTGGAACTGTAGGCAAAATAAACTCACTCCCTTAAGGTTGCTTTTGTCAGGATATTTTATCACAGCAATAGAAAAGTTGTTAAGACTGTTCTGCTAAAGTAGTCCTATGCTGGGGATTAAAAAGACCACAAAAACAAATTTTGCTATCTCAAAAGGGAAAATATCATTGATGAGAATGTAGAGAAGTAGCATCTTTGTATATTGCTGATGGAAATGGAAGTAGTACAGTCCCTGTGTGAGACATTACTAAAATCTCTAAATCAATTACCCATGCCATTAGTGTATGGTCCAGCCATTTCTTTCTCAAAACAACAGAAAGCAGTGGACAAAATGAGAAAGAAATCTGAATACTAAGAATGCTTTACTATGTGAATAATAGAATATTATTAATTTCTGAAAAAATAAAGTTTTCCCACATGTTAAAACAGATAAACAGGAACTGAAGAGATTGCTTAGGAATTAAGATCACTAGCTGTTCATCCAGAGGATCCAGGTTTGATTCTCAGTGCTCATATTTCAGTTTACAACTGTCTGTAATTCCAACTCCAAGGGATACAATATCCTATTCTAGTCTTCAGAATCAATAGTCATACACGTGGTGCATAGACATATGCAGGCAAAACACTCATTCACATAAATTAACTTATTTTAATTTAAGAAACAGATAAATCTTGAATACACTGTGATACATGAAATTCAGTTTATTGTCAAATAATATTTCCAACTCGTAATTCTTTTTGATGTGGATAACTTAATTCCTTAGATAAATTATGTGTTTTCTCATTTATCCATTTATTTTTATTTCTGAGTATGTTTTCAGATTTCTATTTTGTTCAAGAGAACATAATTAAGATTCCATCAGTTTCCCCACATCTGGCCAGTGGAGCCCTTTAAAGCTGGTCTCTGTGCCTGTATGACACGTTCCCACCTGCTTTTGAATATTCCATATTTTCTTGCCAAACACAACATTCCTTCATGCACTTCAGCTAACCCAACCCTAAAACTAGTTATTTTTCTCCAGGAAACTTGGTTCTTTCCAATGGGTGTTAGTATGACCTTGAAAACAAGACCAGGTTTAAGTATGCTTGCTGTCAATGGAGGGAAAAGGTCTAGATCCCCATATGAAACAGATCTAGGAAATATGTGTACACACTGACACATGAATACATACTTCTATCAGCATTTATTCTCCTGCTGATTTCTACATATCAAAAACTAAGTGTTCACATGAATGTTTCCTGTTACAATAAAGCACCTCACCATGCATTCTCCTCTTCTCATTTCTATATTGTAACCCCACTTCTCTGGTGGTTTTAACTGTGGATCTTGTTATTACTAACAATTGTTGCACCAAATTCCCTGATCCTGTTGCATGGTTTCAGCGTGCCAAAGCTCCAGGTCCAGTCAGAATCTTGCTCTGTGTTCCAACTCATTTGTTCCAGCCTCTGCCCTCAAAGATAAGTCCCTCTTTCAAGCCAACCCCTGACAGACCACATCTCCTTTCTCATTCAGGGGTACCTAATAGGTTTACTATTTGCTTATTCATATAAGGAAGTTATGAAATAAAGGAAGGAATAAGGAAAAGAGGTAGAAATCAAGAAAAGGAGAAAGAGAAACAGAAAATAAAATGATAAGAACAAAGGTCACTCATGTTTTGGGGTGATACATCTAGAATTCAAAACCAAGTGTGCGTGACTTTACATTCTAACCTGTTCCTCATAAAGAATGTTATATCCTAACACAGCTTCTGTCTTTGTGTGTGTATGCTCTTTGCACCTCCAAAATGAATGAGATTTCTTTTATAATCCCATATTGGTTGCTGTATGCTTTACCAGTTATAAAGTTTCCATCTACATATATGACAATATTAAAATGCAGATTATTTGAAAGATGCACACTACATAATGAAATATTTTGCACCCTAAAGGATGAATTTGAAAACTGGAAATGATAGTTTAATAAAGAAAGTAACTAGTAGCTATGGAAGTTCATACCCACCCTCAGCTTAGCTGTTTACATATCAACTCTCTAACATTTCCTTTGACAATACTACTCTCTGGTGTGAGGTCCTTGTTTGTTTTCAGGACTAGTTTGGAAACACAGGGCTTCTAGCATGATAGTGTAAATGGAAAGTGCAAAATTTGTTTATCATCTTGATTTAAAAGATAATCTTGAGAATGTTATACAATATCTTATTATTTTTATTCCAATTAAAGATGATATATTCTCAGAGATATACATAATATAAATATTTAACTCTACTATGGTATTTACCAACCACAATGAACTTAAATAGAAAGATTTGAAACTAATAGAAAAATATATAATATCAATATTATTCTTAGGAAAACCATAAATACTTCAAGAAAATCTTTAAATAGAATTTAAATCTGTATTTTAAAATGCAGATTTTTACCAACAATAATTTCCAAATTTTTGCCTAGGTTTTTAATCTACAATTTCTCAAATTGAAGCAAATATTAGAAGCATTTTTAAGAGATTGAAATTGGGGAAAACCATTAAATTATCTTTTAAAAATATACCAGCATGATTCATATATATATATATATATATATATATATATATATATATATATTCTTCCCTAATAATATCTTCAGTATGAAAATACTGTTGTCCTGAGTAGCTTACAATGTCTTAGTGGTTATGATTTTTCTCTCGATCTCTGTCTTCAAAACCTTGAGGACACTTGAACTGTGCACTGTTTGGGCATACCATGTTATCTGCTGCATCTTTCTCAACTGTGCATAATGCTGAGAGCACAGCAGTTGACTTGATATCCTTCTCCTTGCACAACTGAAATTGTACAGTCATTGAGTAACAACTTCTCGTTTCTTCCTTTCCACCAAACTATAGAGCTACTGTTTTTTATCTCTGTGTATTTGATTACTCTAGGTACACAGAATATGTTTTTGTAGAACAGCATTGTCTTGCTTGGCACAACATATTTCATGTTTATTGGCACTGACACATATGACACAATTTCCTTTTTCTACGCTGAATAATGCTTCATTATATGTAAAGATTTTTTGCTTTATTCATCTCTCAGAAGATGAAAAATTTTATGAAAATTGTTTTTAAAACAAGACTAGAGATGAAATTTCATACACAATTTTAAGATCCATTAAGTGTTTAAATTACTTGTTTTACAAATAGAAATTCAACAAATTCAACTTTCATATGTATAAAATATATATATACATATATATACACATATATGTATGTATATGTATTATATACATATACATTCATATATATATACATAAGTATGTATATGTGTATATATATATGTATATATATACAGATGTATGTGTATATATGTGTGTATATATATATGTATATATACACAAAGATTGTTGTAGTCAATACATGTATATACTGTTTTCTCTTTTAAAATATGTACAAAACATATCTGTGAGTTTTTATATCTTTTAAGAATATTGTATTTGATCTACTGATAACAAAAGAATTTCTTTTTGTAACATTTATGGATTTTATGAGTGTATAATAATTGACTTAAGACATCTAAAATTGATACACTTTTATATATAGCCCAGGTTACCTGTAGTTGTTGCTCAGTCTCAGGGTTCTCTTTAGAATGATCATGAAGCCTGAACGACTTGGAAAATGGATGGGTAGCTGTGGTTCACTTTTATGGCAATTTTAAATCTTGTCACTATGAATAGTCAAACAAAAGTCCAGACATGTTTTTCTATTAAATTTTCACTTTCTAAACATTTATGTTTCTAATAGCATCTGTAGTGGTTTTGGGGAAGTCAGTTAATATATTTTAAGTTGTTTGAAAATATGATAATTTTTATCCCATTTTCTCCAGAATAGTTCTTGTCTACTGTCCACATTCTGAATAGAAGCAATGTTGACTTAGAGTTCACAAAAGGGTATGGAGATTCTTTCCTCATTCCATCAATAACTATTTTAAATGTATCTTCTGTTTCCTAAGGAATTATGTGACAAGAATAGCATTTTATTAACTCATGGAAAGTCTATTTTAGCTGCATCCAAAGACATCTTCCTCAACTAAAAATACTAGACACCGGTTGCTTTGAGCTCAGTTAATCTATTTGGCTGGGAGGATGCTTCTGCAAGTGGATGAGGTGATGAAAGATGTTCCTGCCTTCTGTTAGGGTTGCGGAGAAGCCTAAGTTTAGTACTGATGTCAGAAAAACTGATTGGACCAGTTATTGAATAATTGTCTTCATAGATGCATTGGGATATAACCAAGAATGACCAGATGTACTCCCCTACAGGTGTTCCAGTTACTTCCTCTTTTATATTACTTAACCCCTTCAATGGATGCAGCAGTGCTGTTTCTGGACATTGTCCAGTGGTGCTTGTTGTATTCAGGGGAGAAGGTAAAAGTTCAATGTTAATTCTACCTGCCAATCATTTAGCAATAGAGTGTTTCTCAGAAACGCACTTGGAGACTTCTGACAGATATCACACAGACACATAGAATACTGAGTCTGTAGCATTGTTAATATGATGTGAAAGAACTACTTAACTGAATATATTAAACTCCTTAAGAAATTAAACTATAAATAGAATGACAAAGAGAGAGGCCTGGGTTACATACCCAGATATCAGGAAAAATAATTTTTATTTTTAAGCTATTATGCTTCTTTATGTATTCTAAGCATTCTAAATTCAAACTGAATTCAGATTACTTCTAAGTTGCCTCTTAAAAATGTTGATATGTAATGTGGACCAACTAAATGATGGGTATAAGGAGACCTGTTTAGAATGTAGTTAGAGATTATTCTGGTTTAGTAAAATGGCAGTTGTAGATTCTCAAGATCCATGACTTCATTATCCCTGGGTATTGACTAAGTGCCCGATTCTAGGTATGATTTCCCTATTGTTGAGTAGATCTTAAGTATAATTAGACAGCTAGTTGGTTACATCCAAGTTACATGTTCCATATTTTGCCCCGGTAGGGTTATCATTATGTGCTGGCCATTGTTATAGTTAATAGACATTGTAGCTGGGTAGAATCTTCCCCAAGAAAGAGCACACCAATTGGTTATCAAATATCAAGTGGTAAGTCCTGAAAATATACTCAGAAGTAACATTATACAGACTGAACTGATTATATTTAAGAACATATAGGTATGTAATAACAAAGATTGAAAAAAGAATTCATGACTATACAACAGAGCAAGGAGGAGTGTATGAAAACGTTTGGAAGGAGGAAAGGGACTGGGAAAAGGACATAATTATAACCTCAAAAACATAAAAGGAATAAAAAATATTTTTAAAAGATTTATCAAAATTAAAGGAATTGAGGCAATCTAATCAAAAGTGTTGATGCTCTGTCTGCTGAATCATTTCAGGTTGTGCAGATTTGATTCAACATACTTCTGTAACTAACATTGCTGTGCTATTCTTAGATAGCATATGATGCATTCAAAATAGATATTACCTACATTTTCATTGCATCCAAAATTGTTGATAGAAAGTTGAAATGAAGATGGTGGACTGTTAGAGTCAACTGTGTTAGATGGAGACTTTAACCAGATCAACCTGAATACTTCTCCTGCACTTCCCTTAGGAGGACCTGAGGTTCCAAAGAAAAGGTGAATACATGCATGCTCTTTAAGAACAGCGTTGTAAGCTGGCAGTGCTGGTGCATGCCTTTAATTCTAGCAATCAGGAGGCAGAGGCAGGTGAATCTCTGTGAGTTCAAGGCCAGCCTGGTCTACAGAGTGAGTTCCAGGACAGCCAGAGTTACAAAGGAGAAGCACTGTCTTGGGGAAAAAAAAGAATAGTGTTATATTTATAAAGCAGAGCAAAAGAAAAAAATATAAGGACTCACTATCAGAGATAGATACTCACCACTGAAGCCCACCAATGACAATAATCAGATAGTGATGCCCCTGACAAGTGAACTTAGTTTCTCTTCATTGTAAATGGCATCAGGAAAGAGTTTATTTGGGCTATATAAAGTACATGGAACTTTGGATAGTGTAACATCCTTTAAAATATAGCAGACATGTGAACTTATGTTTATTATTCATTCAAGTATGTCAGAGTAACGTATTTTCATTATTTCTAGGGGGCAATTTAATTTCTGACTTGCCTCTGCCTGCCTCTTATGAACTCATTAAATGAACTTGCTGTGGACCTCTGTCCTTTTCCAAGCATCCCTAGATGAAATCAGCCTGGCTCATGTCTTTGTGCCGGACTGTTCTACTCCCCCAGACCTGACCCAACACTGGATGTTCACAAGTCTTTAGCCTGTCAAGGAAAGGACACATTATCCTACTTGATTCGCGCCCATTGGTGATGAGATGGGAGAGGTCTGTTTCTCATCCTTCTTTGCTTCTTGGCAGGTTCAGTAATTGGAACTTGCCTGTTGGTACATATTTGGTTCCCCAGCAACACTTTGGCATTGCCTCTGAAGTTCTAGGCCCTTAGTAGGAGTTTAATTGAATCATGAATATTGTATAATTTTCTTGACTCAAAACAACAAAAATATTTCCTTTTCTCATTGGTTTCCAGGGTCGACTGGGGCTGTCTACCTATACGGCAATCAGACCTGCTTTGAGGGAAACAGGACCCAGGCAACTTGAGTCTGGTCTGCTCATTGTAGATGGCAGAAATCCAGGAGACTAGAAATGTATTATTCCTCCCCTAGAGCTGTTCTTCTAACCCACTCACACTTCTTCCCAGATTTTACTCCTAAACAAGTCAAAACCCAACTTAAAGCCCAGGTAGATGAATTTATGAGTCAAGTATTTATGTTACAAACATGAGTTTGTGCCCCAGGATCTATATGAAAAATTGCTGTGTGGCTTTACCCACCTGTAATCTGGAGTTGTAGAAACAGGCAGATTCCAGGCTTTCTTGCCAGGCAGCCTGACTAAACAGCAAGTTACAGGTCAATGATAGAAAGTGTCTCAAAATATAGTAGATGGCATCCCTGAATACGAATTCGAGGCTGCCTTCTGGCCTCCAAACCCACTTTCACACACATGTTTACACCCCCCCACACACACACATGTGCACACCACACACACACACACACACACACACAAATGTGCATAACACACACACACACACACACACATACACACACATACACACACACAAGAACTGTGGTTGTAATGTCCACTATATTTCTTGGGAAATCTTGCAACAATGGTGGTAGGAGTAGACAAATGATAAAATGTAATCAATCTCTGTCAATTAACTCCACTTTGAAATTAATATCCAAATATAAATAAAAGCAAGAATCAGATATATTGTACGACATATCAAAACACCAATTTTATTAAAAATTAGACTGGTTGAAGGTATTAATGAGGCTCTATACTCAATAATGGGCAAATCTCTGAGTAGCAAATATGTACTCTGTTCGTAAAGGTTTTCCAAAGAGATTATACTAATAGATTACAAATGATTTATAGATTTATTATACAAATAGATTAGATAGATAGATAGATAGATAGATAGATAGATAGATAGATAGAAAGAAAGATAAAAGATAGATACATTAATATTTGGATAGAAATAGGGCTGTACAGTTGGAGACTGAGGTAGACTTTTATTAGAGGAGATATTTTCAGTGACTTGGTTCACATGATTATGAGGGCTGAGAAGTACCACAATAGGCTTTTTGCACATTGGAGAGCCAGGGAAACTGCTAAGAAGGTCTCTGTGTAACCCTAAAGTCAGATAAAGAGGTCAATAATATTACTCACTAACAAGCCTGAGAGAGGTACAGGGAGCTAGATGGGCAGAGGTGTGCTTGCCCTCTTGATTTATTTCACTGATTTAGATACTAGTCTCTTCCAGAATTGTTTCAGATATTCCAAGAAATAATGTAGTACTATGTTTCTATATACCTCAATCAGGTTAAAAATAGTAATTAATAAAGAGAAACCAACACACCTATTGATAAATATAGGACCAGGAACTGTGACCTTTCTGTATGATTAAGAAGATACCATGCAGGCAACAGTGAAACCAAAGAATCTAGATAGGATGATCCATGCTCACAAGCCGTTCTAATTTCTCAGTATTCCTCCACATGGTTCTGATGTTCTTTGTTTTGGGGAAAGAAAAGAGACAAGAAGAGTATGTATCTTCTCCAAAGATTTTCATTTCTTGATTGTCTAGATGTACCCACTCCATGTTAGAATTTTGAAACACAAATAGTATACCTCTAGGATCTTCCTCTTCATCAGAATGTCTGGAGTGGTAGAACGCTATCATCCATAGCTAAGCATATTAAGGAAGAGAACAAAAAGTATATACTCTTCAGCTCTCTAGTACAAAATACATGTTATGAAACTGACCCAAACAGTTTCCTAACGCATGGGAGTGGTGTTGAAATACAGATTCCTGTGTTGTGTATGTGTGTGTGCTCATACAAGCACAGCGAAGGATGTGTGTATGTGTGTGTGTGTGTATGTGTTTGTGTGTGTAGGTCAAATATTAACCTCACTCATCCTCCTAGGGAAATGTGCACTTTGTTTTTAAAGTCAGAGTTTCTCACTGAACATGAAGCTTGCCATCTCTACCCCCATTGCTGAAATTACAAATTTGCACTATTGCACTCAGCTTTTTAACTATGGGTTTTAGAGATTGAACTCAAATCACAATACTTATGTGTCAGACACTTTATCTACTAAGGTATATTCCCAGCCCACAGGTTCACATTTAATCTCATATTTCCAAAAGAGTAGAGAGAGTTTTTGTTTGTTTGTTTGTTTTGTAATCTCATTTATATGTTTTCCTCTGCTCACAGAGTTTGTTCCAGGGTTAGGGTATTAAATGTGGAAATGTAGTTCCTATCTCTTTTGTGTCTTATTTTATCTACGCAATGTCATTGTACCACTATACAACACTGTATAGTCCATAGAAGACTGTTTCATTTTCAAATTCAGCTTTAATCTCTGGAAATTTTCTTTTCATGATAATGGTAATAAATTTGCTTTTGTTGTTGCTCCTCAAAGTGAAAGTATAAAATGACAAGAGGAGTGGATAGAACTCATATCCTATCTATATAGCACTTAGAATACTGCCATCTAGATGCCAAACATACTTCACACATTTGTGTAATACTTTTTTTTCCATTTTTCAATGTTCCTTGATGTCAAAAAGTGTTTGAAAGACTGGATATTCTATCTTGGCTTCTTTAAAGGTGACAAGTTTGAATCCATTTGTTCCAAACAGATAGTGGTTGATTACTTTCATAATGTTTGTTGTACAAGTTGGCCCAACTTCTAAGGGCAGTGTTTGTTGTAGCTTGAAGCATCCACAGCTGGGTGAGATTGAGGCTTACCTCTTTTCTCCAATAGCTTGCATACCACCTTCTAGCACCCTGAACATGTAGGAATGAGGTTTCCATATTCTTAATGTCTCCATGTACTACAGCCTAAATATATGGTGTCTTCACAATAAGACCTTAGTGGCAAGATCTGGGATGGGGGTTGAAGGGAATAGAGAGGTGTATTGGTGTAATTGTGGAAATTTTATATTATTGTCAATAAGGAGTATACCTATGCTGCTGCTGAGACTTGACACTTCCAGGTTTCATTTCTCATTATTAAAGGTAATTTAGGAAATACCATCCATATATACTTAAGGTATACTGTTCCTGTTTAGCTTTTATTTTTATATTCACCAAAAGAATCCATTACTAGTTTTCTAATCTACTGAAGTACTTAGGTCTCGTGCCTCAGTTATGCATATCAAAGTCATAAGAAAATATAAAGCTAGAAGAAAACAAATGAACTAACATTATATTAAATTTATCATTATCACTTATTTTTATTATTTTGTTACTTTATTTTTTAATGATTCCTTTATTCTGAATTCAAAAATTCAATATTATCCCCTTTTCACCTTATTATTTATGTGTAAGATTAAGAAACTCATTTCAAATATTTATTTTCCAAATCTAGTTTTATGTACTTCCTTTGAAATCAACATAACTGCCTTATCTCCTGTTAAGCCAATATACTCAAATTTAATGAAAATTTGTCAGAACATGTACTCAGGAATTTAGCATTTAGTAACATTATAAATTTTCTTCTGGCACTAATTCTACTTTTGATATGTTACAATAAATCAAGTTTGTGCTCTTTTCCATTAAATCAAGATAAAGCATGAAAAGAGACTGAAGACCTCTAAGTTATAAAGACCTTTAAGTTATGAAGACCTTTAAGTTTTTGTTTTTGTCTTGATTTTAGCCAATGGTATCGACTATACCTTCTCAGCTGCCACCAAAAGACTACAACTACAGCAAAAAAAAAAAATGTGAATTTTCTCAATGAATGGTGTATCCTTAAGTCACTATGTTGTTTCTTACTCTGTTATCTAGAAAGTTTTGATTTAGAAGTGCTAACATACAAGGACTGAAATTTTCTTTCAATTTTTACCGACTATCCGTAGCACTATTATCAACAGATATGAAATTATGTAACATAGGTTTGACTGTTCTTTCACATGATAACATTTAGTCTTCAAGACAATCACCTTCCTCTGTAGCTCTGTTGTATACATAAATACTCTTGTGAACTTCTTACTATGTCTGGCCTTAAAACATATCTTTTTTCTAAAACATGTTCCTTCAAGTGATCTTCCTATGGTCTTTTGATTGTCCTGACCATGAATGGCTCTGATAATTGTATGAAAGAGCTCTATGCCAGCAGGTAACTGGACTGACTGTCATTTAAGAGATAACAATAGTACAATTCTACTCACCTCCATTATTTAAATAAATATGCCATTCCTTGATATAAAGCAAGGGATAAGAATAAATGACCATGATAGGCTGATATTTTAATAAAACATAGAAGGGAATCAGTGAAATGACTTGACTGAAAGAGGCCTATGATCTTACATGCACAAATATAAACAAATGCTGAATTGCCCTTGCAGATGATAATAATTTCTAATATAAGAACATAAAATGATTAGAATTTGCTGAATATGTGAACTAAAAGTTTACAGGAAAAGTTGACTACATCTCATAAAGAAGGAACACATAACCAAGATTAGATTAATGCGCTGCTTTCCTCAGTATCAGTCTTGATACTAGTCCTTTCCTTTGACTGGATGGTCCTTCAGTTGTTTTATTTCCTATTCAGCTATGGAACAGCTGATTTTATACACTCTGAGTGTTTGAAAGTGCTGATTGGGAAATAGAAAGTGAACATTCTGGTGATACAAATTGGGTCTATTAATTTCGAGTCGCTGCTTGAATCTACCTTCAAAGCAGGCAACTTTATTACTTGGTAATAATCATTTCAGTTGTATTTGAATTAAGCAATGTATGCACAATTTTTATTCTAGAGTATTGACTTTCCAGACACCCTGGCTCCAATAACCCAAAGTCCTCTACCAAAAGATATAAAAGACTCTTCACTACAGCTGTAGATCAGAATCCTACATAAAAACAACTCTTCTATAAATATGGATTTAGACTTTATTTTGGTTGATTATATTTATTATGTCTCAGCAAAAGCATTGTGTGTGTGGTCTTGGTCTTGGTCAAGCATTTAGTAAAAAGATATTGAGAGCCAAGCACTGTGTTGTAAACACTTCTGAGAGTTGCTAAAGTTTACGATAGCATTTAAATCTGAAAGATATGAATTTGGTATGATATATTTCAGATATGAATAAGGATAGTGACCCAATTTCACATTTTCCAATAGTTTTTCATATTTCCCTGAGACATAGGATAGGGATGATGCTGTCTACAGTACTAATTCTTTTGTTAAAGGCTGCAGAAGACCTTAAGCCCAGTTTTCCTGGAAAGAAGCAAATCCAGTTTTATGAAATGAGCTGAGGGAAATTGTAGGTAAGATATAGCAAAGGAAAGGGTTAGCAATGACAGATTTTTTTTTTTTATGCCTAGGCATAGAAGTGAATATGCAGCATAAATAAAGCTACAGTTTCTTCTGGTTCCACGTTTTCTGTCGGTCACTCTCTTTTCATAGCTTCATAGTAAATTCCAAAGGTTTCAATGGTGGCTTTTTCTCCAAACAACACCTAATTATCTACATCCTCTCAGGGATGTGCTTTTTAAATTAACATTTTGTAGATAGGGTCTTACATGTAGCCCAGGGTGGCCTTGAATTCACGGTTCTTTTTTCAAGTGCTAGGACTGTAGGTATGTGCCGTTGTGCTTGGCTCATATTTTTCTCGTTAGCAAAAGAATTCCATAGAGCCTAAGAAGAAAATTTATCTAGTAGAATCAACAAAAAGTGATTAAGTTTGCGATTTCATCTAGGAATACAAATAGATTTCAGGCTTGATCAAATTCCTTACATTATTGCTATATTTGCTCCTGGATATGGGTCATGAACACAGTGTTGGTTACAGCCAACCGCTAAAAATAGATTTTTTTCAGTATATAGAATATTATTAAAATGCCTTAGTCATCATTTTGAACATCATATGTTGAACTTATACAGAAGGTTATGCAGATTTCCTCAGATCTGGAACTAAGGTGAAACTCGTGCTAATAGACTCTTCTTGGCTATTATTGAATCATAGCACAGACCCTTGCTGCATAAATATTTGCACTCATTTCACACTTCAGTTCTTCAACAGTATTTAGTCATCTAGAATAGACAATCTATTTATTTCTGTAATAAAAAGTGCTGACATATTTTCATTAAAGTATCATCAATCAGAACTTATAGTCTCTGTTTATGAGATAAAATGGGTTAGATACTTCAAGGAAAATGGGGGTGATTTGTAGCAGGAAGTGACATTTACTTACATAGCTAATAACAAAAGATAAAAAGTCACATAGTAAGATAGCATTATTTGTGTATAGACACCATTTAAATTACATTGAGTACAATGCTGTTCATTGTTGTGTAGCAGCTGTTTTATTTAAATTGAAACAATCTCCTTAAGGTAGTTGGGAGGCTTGTCAGTCTCAGAAAGCTCAACAAATTTGCAAGACTCCTAAAGCAGGTGAAACTTAGATATTCATAAAGCTCCTTCATGAAGTTTTATAAGCAATAAAGAATTACTTAGTAAAGGAGACTCTGGAGGAACTGCATACAAACTGGGTCTACAACACAATTTATGCAGCTTTTGTGACTGACTCACACTGGGGTAACCTTTTTACTTATTCACCTGGGTCCCTCATGTTCCTATAAGTAACTCCACTAAACTCATTGCTTCATCAACCTAGATTTGGGTAGAATTATTCATTTAGTGTGTCATTGAAGTGCTGTTTGTGGTGAATGGAGTTTTTTCTTTCCATATCCTTCAGGGAAAATTCATACAATAGAAACCTAAAATTAGATTCCCAATGCATCTTTCTAAAAGGAAGAGCTCATGGTCAACAAACTTTTACCTAATTATTTCATACTTGTCCAATTCACTCTGTCTTATGATCACACTCCTCCTATTAGATTATATTTTAACTCTATTTCCCAATAAATTCATACTCTGATATTGTATTTCGCAATTTGGTGGGTGATATAATCAAACCTATAATGTTTTTATGGATATTTATATGTTTATCTGTTTATATGAATATTATATGTATGAATACAGTGTATGTTTTAATGCATGGTTTATTTTCAATGAATATTTACTAAATCATAACCTGGCAACTTAGGAAAAATAATTCATTCTGTTTCAATATTAGTACTATGTAACAACATAATCTACAAACTCCAATTCACCTCCCATACTAAGGTTCCCTTCCTCCTGCCCTCCAGAAAACAGACTCTGATGGATTCTCATGGCAAAAAAGAGAGTTGCACCATCTTTTGCTTTAAAGCCTATTTGTGTGTTTGGCTTATTATATATTATTCATATTCTTTGGCCTTAATATAATAATTTCTTTTTATTTCACTTTGGGTTTCTTCTTTGAAGACCTTCCAGACACGAAGAATGTTGTGGGTTAGCAAGGGAAAGCCCAAATTAAGGAAGCTAGTGGTTTGGCAATTTAAAACCATTCAGAAATATCTTTGTTGAAACATCTTTCTACTGTCGAGTTCTGACTTGTTTTAATATCCTTTATTATCTCAGGAGAAGCCAACAGATATCTAGTTATTAGGTCTGTCTATTATAGGGGGCATAGAATGGAAATGTTTTTATTTTAGGGTGCTGTTTATTTGCTAAAAATGGGGCAATTAACTCAGGTTCAGCTCACATTACAGAAATCCAGTCAGAGGAGAAAGGGAACAGGAGAACAGTGTCTTTATTTCTTTATCTGCATAATTAGGACTTAGTTTCCATGGCAATTGTGAGCACACATCAACAGTAATGTACTGTTAAACCAGATTTTGACTTTTATTTAAACCTCTGGCAGGATAACCTTGCATCGGACATCCTTATATGCTCCACTGAAGACATGTTGATTTTGTTTTCTGGTAGATCTTGGTTAAAATGAAGGGATAGCCAAATGATCAGATTTGCTCTTTAGAACTGTAGCAGTGCTCATCTCTTGGATAAATAATATTACAACTGAAGCCACATAAACACACAGGGAAAATTGAATGCTAGGATTAATTTCTTTGCACATGGAAGCAAGTTCATATTCTTGACATATTTTGGAATCTCTTCTATGAAATTGATTTTACTATGTCTCAGGTATACTGATGTACTCAAATAGATGGATGATAGATAGATGGGTAGATAGACAGATAGATTGATAGTTTATTGCTGAAAGATAGATATCTAAACAAGCAAAAACTCGGGTTTCCACAAGTTGGGATTATTCTTCCTTTTTATTTTTGGAAGAATTTATATTTTATTCTAATTATTGTTTCTTATAAAATTTTATTGTTTGAAAATTTTTTCCTGGGGACACTCAGCACATTCACTCCAGAAAGAGAACTCATATCAAAGCAAAGTAACAATTACATCAGAGTTAAGCTTAATGAACCAATGAGTTTTTCTTATGGTTGCTAACAGAAGTGTGGGTGAGCAGTTTCTTACAGGAGCAGAGATAACTTTAGAAAGAACAGATATTTGGCTGAAAATCACTCCCAACACAGGTGACAACTGAAAAGCTGCATCCCTGGAGCCCTCTTAACAAACTGCTGTCAGTTCAGCAGGTCCTAGAGACAACCTCTCTCTAGAGGTTGTCTCTTTTGCCCACCACTCATTTACTATTTTTATATAAAACAAGTGATGGTCCAGGAGTCTTACAGGTTTCAGCTTCCTCAGACATGTGACATTTGCTCCTGTATCTCCTGAGCCTCCTTCCTGGAGAAACTCTTACTGTTTCTTCTGCAGATTTTGTTAGATATTGTTCATTGACTATTGTGAATTCATTGCAACAACACCACACTATGCAGCTATGGAGCTTGTTTATGTAATTAATTCCTCTCTTACTCTAAAGATGAAACTTCAGTTAGCTAGAGAAAAAAAAATTTCCTCCACCTCATACAACTAGTTCAAGATTACATATACAGCCTGAGTGGCTCTCATGAAGTCTAAACTAATTCATGAAAAGGGAAAAATCTGTGAAGGCATTTATGAATAGTTACTATGTTCTTTTACTTTAGTCTCTTGTCATGTTAATACAAACTACCTGCTAGTGTCAGCCCAACTCTTTATACATTTTTTTCCCCAAGTTGAGCTGCTGAACAGCATTTAACCTCTGGCTCTTCTCTCATCATTATAGCTGATGGATTCATCATCTGGAAGAAAGAAAATGAACCAAAACTAACCCCTGGTGTTCTGTGATAGCGTGGCTTTAAATTTCCATCATATTCTAACACTGCATTGATGCTGGTTCACAGAAAGACATTTGCTCCTCAAATCATTCACCACTTCACTCGTCTATTTTATTTTTATCAACTTTTTTACATTATTTTCAATATCTTCTTCCTGTGTGACCCTACTGTTAAAATTCTAGTAGTAATTTTTGATTTTCTGGCTGAGACACTTGTACCTTGCATTCATCAATATCATCATTCTTAGTGTGTTCTGCTTATACAGAAACCTAATTTTAATATGTCATAGTTCATTAGCAATAAATTTCCTTCAATTAGGCCCTACTGGTACTTTCTAAATAACCTATCCTGAGAATCATGTGTTTTATTATTCTCCAACGAATAATATACATCAGTCCCCTAGCAAAACTCTGTGCCAGGCAAATTCTAAGTTCTTCCATTAACCACTCAGTTCGGCTCAGAGCTTTTTGTTCTATCATGGTGGTTTGCAAGAGAATCCACAGCCTCAGGTAATCTGATGTAGGTTTGTGTGTGTGCACACATATTTGCCTGTAAATGTGTGTGCATGCTAAATGTATTTTTAAAGAAGTCATTCAAGAGAGATTAAATTGTCTGTTTTAGTTTCCTTTAGCTCCACGAGTTTATTTGCACGGCATCCTCACTTAAAACAGCTTAAGTTTCTTCAGTAACTTTTTAATTAAATTATATTTTATTAGTTACAACCACAGTATCTTCCTCTGTTTGTTTACATTATTAATGTCAGTCTTCAAAGAGATCTGGGGATATTAATTGCAGTTTAATTATGCAGATTGGGCCACCCATGCAATTGTTTATTTCCTTAAACATATTATATTGTTACTGTAAAAGAGGGAGCCAAACTATCCTGATCCCAGATTAAAGGACTGCAATAGCATCATTTGGAGTTAGCATAGTGAATCCACTGGGTGTGTTATAGCTCATTTCAAATTATAGAACCAATAGTTTGCAATGTGGCTTCCATTGCTGTTGGTACTTGAACTGAACTGAACAAACAGTATAACATCAGTGTGGTTCTGCTTAAGATTTCATTCTGGGTACTTGGAAAGAAAGAAAGAACCTTCCATTTCTGAAAGTTTAAAAACATTGTATCCAAGATCTCTTACTAGAACATAAAAGATGCATATTTGTTCATGATACAGTATTCAATATAATCTTTTTGCTTGGTCTATCTATATGCCCTTTTTAAAAATCCCATGCCTGTACCCAACATTTTTAGATGTGACTAAACTTTTCTACTTTCCCCCATTTGTAACTCACCAAATAAATCACATGACTTCTCTCTCTAACCTTGCTGTTTTCTTTCTCTCTGGAATAAGTCCTCTCCAACTCTTTATTCACCAATGTCATTCACCTTACTGCCATAAGAATAAATAACACTTTCTAAGGAGCAGCACCAGACCTCCCTTCTTAAATCTTATTAACATATTTTGGTTATTTGTGTTTTGTATCTTTAGTTTTGGGATCAGGATCTCGGTGTGGATTCACCACTATGGCTTTGAATTCATCCCCTTGCCTAGGTAACCTGAGACGGGCATGGCAATTTTGTGTTTTATTTTCTGTTGCTGAGTGTTGAACCCAGAAGCTTCTGCATTCTAGTCACACATTCTATATTCCCTTAATTTTATTTATTTTTTTCAAAAAATTTAATTTTCCTCAAAACACATAAAAATTTATGATTAATTTTATTTTACCATATTAAAATTACGTTATATATTTCCCGCCCTAGAACAAAAGTCCTATGATAACAAATCCATTTGTTCTGGAATCTCTAATATCAAAAGGAAGACTGTGTTTCATAACTGAGAGAAGACCAGGCAAAGCCAGAAGGTGGGGGCGTAATGATTCAAGTGAAGACTTCATGAGAAAATGGGAGGAGTGGTTGTATCCCTAATAAGCCATGTAATCATAAACTCCAAAGCACCATCTCTATAGACAGTTACTAGTAGATACCCTCTAGTGGGCATGCTCACTACTGTCTGAGTTCTCTCCCAGTAGAGAGCACACATTTGCAGGTCCCTTTTATTTTCAGCTTCCTCTGTCAGGTGTTCCTAACTCTTCTCGGTGTCTATATACTCCTCTCATTATCTAACCCCCTATCCAAAAGGCTATTGTGATGTCTTCTTACAACATCTATTTTAAAATATTCTTTTCTGCCAAAAAAAGAATCTGAAAGTTACTTAGAGTCTTGTCCCTTTTTCTTACACTTATACTTCACATTTTTAAACCCCTAGCACCAATGGTATTCAAAGAAATTTCCTGCCCTCTCAGGAGACAGTTTCTGCAATTTCTACCCAGTTAGCTCAGAGCAACAGCTCCATCTAATGACATGACTCTATTTATCTAAATTAGCCTTGGCACTGATACTGATATCTAAGTTCTGGTATATGGAACCAAGACTTCACCATTACACTACCAGTCTTATAATTTGTGCTATTCTTTATGGATTGCAAATAAGTTATTCAAGTCACAGGAATTAAGACATTACAGTACTTGCATGTAAAACAGTAGTTTGAAAAAGGATAAGTGAAAAGAAATGAAGGCAATTGAATTGTTGCTACTCTCATATAATCACCAAATTTTTATAAATCTCTGCTCCAATGCCATTCCTTAGAGGCTAGCAAACACACGTGACAATTCTCACTCTAATGGTCAGTGAAAGCGCTTCCTTACAGTATAGTAAAAAACAAACCACTATAGATGTTATTTCTTTATATTTAATGTTTTATTCATTGAACACCTTTAAACTTCCCTGCTAATCATTACCATATATAGATTCATTGTAAAGTAAAGACTCTTATAAACATATTAATAATCATGTATAAAATCATAATTTAGAAATAATGCTGTGATTATGGCGTATTCCTTCATATCTTTGTGCAGTTGTGATTGGTCTTGCCTCTATTGCTGCCTCCACCATTGAAAACTGTTCTTTCTTCCCAAGACAGTACAATATTGTAGTGGTGGTCCTCAATAGCTCTCATAGCTATAGCTGTAACCTTGCTGAAATTATATGTTTCCTCCAACAGTGATTCTACGTGGCCTGATGGGATTTCACAAAGCTATTTGAGGTTGGGAAAAAGCTACAAAATAAACAAGACAACTTTAAGAAAAATGAATGATCCCATGTGATGACAAGTTGACACTGATGCATTTTTCCATTTCTGAAATAGATTACCAACATTTCCACAATAGTGTCACAGTATGCACAACATAACAGGTTAAATTGTTTCAGTCATGAATTGAGAGACTATTATAAAAACAATAACTGTCAAATGACACTTCTATTTAACTTCAGTGATCACAATTAGTGACGAATTTATGGTTTCAAAAGAAATCAAGTTTTACATTTGAACACAAATAAATATTTTTGAAACAAATAATAGGAGGCAAGCTTTGACAGGGAACATGGCAATGGATTCTTAGATAAGGCATGAGATCATGGTAAACAGAGCAAAATCAGACAAAGGAATGCTGTAAAAATTAAACACTTTGTGAAATTAAGGTCAAGATATATGGAATGAAAGCAAAAAAGAATGAACAAAAACACACTATTATGTATTTCCATTAAGTTCCAACAAAAAAATCAGATAGCTCAACTTCAACAAAGGTCAGGGGGCAAAGCAAAACAGTCTTATACTAGTGTAAGAAAAATTTGAATCATCACAAGGATGATCAACACATGTCCCTTGACAAACCAAGTAGACTGGCAGGATTATGGAATCCATGTTGTACTTTATGTAATAGTTCAATATTTGTGTTCTCAATTTGTTAGGCCCATCAAATAGAATCTCAATAAATGATGATAAATCATATGTCTATAAGGCTGAGGCAGAAATAAAAGCCTTAGGAGAAAATCTGTTATGTTTTACATAGGTGTTAAAGGACTGTTCTCCAGATTAAACCAGCATACATAGAGAAGGATTAGGCTCCAATGCACTGCTTTACAAGGACACTGAACATCAGAAACTTTGAAGGGCTTTTTAAGGCATAACTGAAGGTAGGTATGATGACAGTATGTGGATACTTTGTGTACAATTGGCTAAGTAATATGATACCTTCCTTATCCTTTACCCCAAATCTATGTATATAATTAAAATTATTTTCAATAATAATTGCCAAACATGAAAAGAAATAGTAATAGGGAGATACAGAGATAGCTCATGGTTTCTGCTCTTAGAGAGGATATAAGTTCAGTTTTCATCACTCACTGGAGAAAGCTCACAAGTGCTGTAACTTCAGCTCCTGGAAGAACACAGCTTGGGTTCTGTGGGCACCAGAACTCATGTGCGTATGCATATGCTCACACACATACACATAACAAAAAGTAATAAAACAAATCTTTAAAAATACCAAAAAATTATATTTGCAAAATTGAAGAATAAAGAAGTATTTAAATTCACCTGTCAAAATTCCCACATTAAAATCACTTGAGAAAGCCAAGATGCAAACCAGCTCCATTCTAATGATTTTAACTTTCTGAAATTTATATATTCTATAGTTGTACCAATAATTTTGCCTATTGTTATAGCAAATGGTCTTAAATGTCGTTTCTTTCTATTTTTCTTTATTTCTTCCTCTTCTTTCTGTTTTATGTTTCCTTCCCTTTTCCTCCTCTTTCCCCTCCCCCTCCCTCCTCATCCCCCTCCTTCTCCTTCTCCTCCCCCTCCTCCCCCTTCCTCTTCCTCCTCTTCTTCTTCTCTTCTTCTTCTACTACTACTTCTACTTCTTTTTAAGACACGGTCTCACTTTGTAGCTGGCTGTCCTGGACATATATTTGGATGGCCTTGAACTTATAGATTCACCTTCCTCCACCTCCTTATTGCTGAGACTAAAGCACTGTTGTCAATTCAGGGTGGTGAGTTACAGTTACATTCTTATAAATACTCTATAGTGCTCTTTCATTTCTCTATCATAAAATTAAAATTTAATTATTGTTTCTCTATTATAATGAAATATTTATTTTCTCTCTCAGATTAGATTGAGCATTTATGTAAAATGTAATAACTAGAGACATTTCCCAAGAGTTATACATTCCCTTTGAAATGTAAACACAATATTTAGGACACTAGATCTAACATGTAACAAACAGAAAACTTAACTTCTTTAGTGTGTTTCATAGCATTAGAAAATTATGACTAAAATTTATCAAAATCTCACTTTTCTGTATTTGTGCCTATGAATGCTGAGTATTATTTATAGACATTTACTAACATGCAAACATATTATATGATTCACATGCTTTCAGCTATAATGCTAAATTCATTGAGGAAAGAAAGGCTACCTCCAGATTAAATCCTCTTTGGCTTAGCCCTTCTTGGACAATGGTCAAATACTTTCAGAATGTGTGATGGCACATACAATAGAGCTGTCACATAAGTATGACTCAGGAGTTGATAATCTCTGAAAACTGCTTTGCATATTTATATTCTCATTAAGATCAGAGTTATTTTTATAATTTCCTACAGGAAAAAATCAGGACAGCACAAGGTTCACAAGTAAGGCCAGGAAGAACAGACATAGAGGCTATTTTTTGAGTTAAGTCCTATAAAGTTGTTTCTCCAGCACCATGCTATTTTAAGGACCAGATTGTTATTGTTGAAAATGAGATCATATTAAATTAAAGAATATGATACTGAAAAGAAATTTGCCATATGCTAAAGCTATTTCATAGAAATATTCTCATCTCTATGATTAGGAAAAATTAAGCATCCACATTTTTAAGCATGATTATTTTATTGAGAAAAATAATTAGAAAGGAATGTATAAGCTTGTTAGCTATAAATAATAATCTAAGTAATTAAATCTTTCCATCGCTAAGGGCTTTTCAAGCACAAGTCAATCAAGTCTGAGGTAGGTAAGTAGTTTTCAAAGTGGTCTGCAAGTGAGACCACACAGGAAGTGCTTGGCACAGCTAGAATGAGCAAATAATGCTTCTAAATTCTATTGTGCTCATCTGACATCAATACTTCACACTCAAGGACTGATTTTAGGAGTAGAAGTGAACACAT
This sequence comes from Cricetomys ansorgei, assembly GCA_026225945.1. NCBI lineage: Eukaryota > Metazoa > Chordata > Mammalia > Rodentia > Nesomyidae > Cricetomys > Cricetomys ansorgei. Next base: position 28,999,747 of record JAMJFZ010000199.1, read on the forward strand.
GTTTATAAAATTCTTCGTATAGACTCTGTTCTGTCATCAATTCCTTGTACTCCTTGGAAAAAGACACAGGCTCAAGTAGGAAGAGACATACTGTTCCAAATAACAATAAGAATGCAAGTTGAGCTGTGTCATTTCCTGGATTTTCTTTAACTCATCTTTATCTTTGCAGTCAGGCTCACTTCCATTCCCAAATTAGACCAAAATTCAAAATGTATTTATAGTTTTATTCAGCTAAAATTAAGTCAAAAGAAAGGTCAAGTTACCTTTGGCACCCGTCTTGTGCTTTTTTCCTGACTTTAGGTTATAATCATAACCTTTCTCATGAAAGACATTGGAGAATATTTGTTATCAGCTATTTCTCTAAAGAGAAGTTCAGCATGTGTACAAGGAAGGACATTTTAGGATGATTTAAAAGGCATGATAGATTACACCGTAAAGTCAGATAGTCTATTGAAATAGAAATAAATTGAACTTTGCCAAAAATGCCATCCAAACAGATTGTGGTAAGAAATTCCAAATTGGGCAGCCAAAACAAAGTTTCTTTTTAGAAACGCATGTTTTTTTTTTTTGTTTTGTTTTTTTTTTGCAATGGAGACCTGAATATCTTTTCTGCAACAGGAGCAGAAACAATGAAAAGAATCATTATTCAAGTTTTTCTTCTAAAATCTATAAGCTCTTCTGACTTTGTTATCATCTCACTGTAAAAACTATTAAAAGTAGCTAGCAGCTGTGGACTCCTGTTAGTCAATTAAAAGGGGCAACAATATCATGATCTCGCTGGATCAGAAATTGAACTTGGAGTGTTCCATAGGATGACTTGGCAACTTCCATTCCCTGAGTTTATAAATTATTCTGTCATGTATGAAATTGGTTAGGAAATCTGTTCAGCCCCATGTCTTCCAGTTTGTTAGACACACTCTAAACTTCTGAAGGTTTGTGTATAACAAAAGGCTGAGATGATTCATACATTTTGGATCAATCCCAATACCCAGTGATGATGGCCTAAAACTCAGAGAACATTAAATGAGAAAGAACTTCAGAAATACAGAAGAATGTCATCTTGGTGTCTTTGTAGGTAGCAGGGAAGTATTTAGTTGTGCCAAAAAATTAATAACAATAAAGCAAATAGCATATTATAATTTATGACTCAATGTTTGGCTGTGTTTCCCAGATTCATTGTGAAAATGCACAACTTTGAAATGGGGACTGTGGTAATGCAGTAGATGGAAAATAAGTAGATAAAATATTAGAATAAGAGTGATGATATCATCAGAAATGGTAAATTTTGAAATAGTAAATTATTTGAAAGTAAAATAAAACTCATGATTTTGCTTTATTCGGGTCAAGGTAATAGAGATAATTTTACTGAAATATCACATAGGTAGTTGGGAATATAAAGTCAGAGTTCTATGAGTTTGACTGCCAAGGAGCAGATATAAATTCTTTAAAATAGATACAGTGAATCCCCCTGTGCATGACTGTTGGGGGAGAGAATCGATGAGTATAGATCTATTCAAAACTTTGAAAGCATTTAAATGATCAGGAATGAACCCGTGATAAATTCTATGAGTGTAATAGACAGATGAACTCAATGACATCAAGAAGCCAAAGACATCTATGAGTAAGAATCTTTTCAACAGTATCTGTGGCTTGAAGCAGATTCAAGAGAAGTCTCTTTTGAATTTTGCGACTGTAATATGATAGATGGAAACCAAAGTTAAGGGTGAAAGAGGAAATACATTTAGCAGAAAGAATTTAGTAGAAATGAATAAATAATATGAGGCACTTTTAAGAAAAGAAATACTATTATGAAATAAAGACATAAACAAGGGAGAGTATTTATACAAGTATTTTTGGTATGAAGGAGACTAGACTGTCTTTCTAAAGTGTGATCATGCTGATCACTAAAAGTTAAAAGCACTAGAGATTAATGCTTTGCCTTAATAGCCCCTATGTGCTTAAAAGCTACACCCATCACTAACTAATCAATTAGTCCCTTCATCTCCATGAGATTTCATTATATCAGAACAGAAATTAGCAGAATTTCAGGACTCCTAGGCAGACTTTGTCAAAAACTAATTGTCCTCTGTATGTTTCTTAAAAGAACTACTTACAAACTACTGCCTGGATTCTGGATCCATTCATCCTCCAAGTAATTATTCACTAAGCATCAGAACCTGCCTGTAAATCTCATTTCCTCCCCCAATATGAAGAAGAGCAGATACTTCCTGTGTCTCACTGTGGTGCTGATTTGTACTCTCCTACGAGTTTTCCAGTACAAACTAATGAGCTTGTATTCTGTGATACATTTTCAATCTATCTATTTCCAGTTTGCTCCAGATAACCTTTGGAAATTTAAGGGGAGTATTTTCACCCCAACAACTGTTCTCATTGTAGAGGGACACCTAACTTATTGACAGAAGAAGAAATCTACTTTTAGCACAAATAGGGGAGCATACAGGACAAAGTAGACATGAATAAGTAAATGGCCATATATATCAGACATGATGTTTTCCTTCAGAATGAAAATATTCTTCACTCCTTCTGCCTCAGTGGGCCAGGAAGTATTCTCCACAGTCAGGCAATTACTCATCACTACTTCCTTGTTCTGATCTAACCTGGGTGCATGCTGTGCACATGCTGGGCTGCTCTCCAGAGTTCCAGTTCACACTACTTCCTTAGCAACTTCACTATCTTATTGTCTGTTCAATGGGTTCAACTGTGCTCTTTCTCGGTGTTTCTGCTTCCGCTGTTTCTCAAAAATTCTTGAGCCTTTCTGTTCCAATTATACATTAGCCATCTTTGACTCTGTTTTTGATAGTTAAAAAAATAACATGCCAAGCAGTATAAAACAGACTATAACAATCAATTTCCACTTACTAAGGAAAATGAGGAGATAAGTCTAAAGTGATAGTGTTATGATCAGTTATCTTAATAAAATGGGCCAGTATACTGTAGTTAAATTAGTGAAGAATATTATTCCTTTCTTCAGAATTTTCTCATGAAAATTTAAAGTTTCATTTTTTATAAAAATAGCCTAATGTACTAATTTGGCCATTTTGAAATAACTTTGCCCACTTGTCTAATCAGAGACACATGGTTTAAACCCAGATGGTCAAATAACAAAGTTAAATACAGGTGTAAAAATCAGATCACTGGTGGTAAACTGTAAGGAACATTCTTTAACTTAACTATAAGGCAAACTTTCTAATTTTACTGATTCAGAATGAAGCAAATTTAAAAAGAGGCAATGATACAGGATACTGGTGTATGGGTATGGTATCCATTTAGGATACAAGGGTGGGACAGAAATTGAAAGAGAGAGAAATTAAAATATAATCAAGAATATAAAATAAAATATCAAATATTTGATCAAATTTCACACTATGGTCTATCATGTTGAACTGAGAATTAAATTATTGAATTTGTGGGAATATTATCCATGTACTTAGTTACTAAATAACTGATAATAATGTACTTTTAAATATGTTTATGGGAAAAAAGCCCTTTTCTATAGTAATAGAAAAAGGAGGTAGTAGTTCTCAGAAAAATGACTGGTTAGACTTTTCACAGTAGACTATAGTCTTCATCAATCTCACTGTAGCATTCAATTACTAGCAGGGAGTTCACCAGTGACCTGACACTCTAGATGAATGCTTTTGTACTTTAAACAAACAATTGTTTGTAGATTCTTTGGCACATGGTGAGAATATCTGTTAAATTATAGAAATTGGCAGAGACAATGATGCATTGGTATAAATGTGATAAATTCTAAAGCCCTTGACTAATTTATCTAGCTATTTTCATATTCTATTGGAAACAGTACGCTATCTAAATTTGTCTAAAACTAATTAAATTTCCCTTTGAGAACATATTTTAAGTATTTAATGCAGAATCTCTTTACAAGAAAAATAAGGTACAAAGTTATACTCAAAGCTATTACAATAGTGTAATTATAGAATCAATCTCTATCATTTATATAATTTGTCTATCTTCTTGCTCATGACTGTCCCTTCAAACAGAACATATTTTAGCATGGAGGTACACATCATAAGGGCAAAATGTTTTACTTGTGTTATCTGTAGCAAGAATAAACCTTATTCAATAAATTAAGGAACTAACAAATTAGTGCAAATCAAAAAGGAATGTGTGAAAAAGACAAAATGTCATGGTGCTAGTTTGTCAACTTGATAAAACCTAAGATTATCTGAGAAGAGGGAGCCTTGGTTGAGAAAATGTCTCCATAACCTTGGCTTTTAGACTTGTCTGTGAGGAGTGGATGGTATCAACCTTAGATGGTGATTCTAGATTGCATAAAGAAAGTAATCTGAAAGAAGCATGAAGAGCAAGTTAGTAAACATCATTCCTCCATGGTGTCTGCTACAGATCCTGCCTGAGGGTTCCTGCCCTGCTTGAGTGCATGGGCTTAGCTTCCCTTATTGACCAACTGTGATCAGGATATGGAAACCAAATAGTCCTTTTCCTCCCCAAATTGTTTTTGGTTGTGGTGTTTACTATTGCAATAGAGAGCAAACTAAAACAGTCATTTATTACATAAAATTTTAAATTGTGTTCAGTGTACCATGCATGTTTTATATGTAATTTTTAAATTTCAGGCAGTTAAAATTGTGAAGACATAGAGGTAGTATATGTATGTATATATATATATATATATATATATATATATATATATATACATGTGTTTATATATATATATATATATATATATTTGTATATATATCTATTTACACATATACATTTATATGGATATATAATATATGCATTTAAGACATCATAAATATATTAGAATTCTTCTAAAATTGTTTCTCTAGGTAGCATTACCTATTTGCTCAAAAATCTAGAAAAAGGTAGAATTTTTCAATCCTAAAAATAAAAATTAATCTGTGTACAAACAATCAACATAAGAAAATAAGCAAAATAACATAACCAGCATTCTCCTGCAATTTCCTCTTCCTTCCATGAGCCTATAATATGTGATTAGAGAGGATTATTTGATAAATTGTATGCTTAATTTAGGTAGATAAATCCAGATGCGGAAAGAAGTGACTTATGCTTCTAAGTTTGATCTTAGACATTTACTACTTAATTTAGTTTTATCCTGGTTCTCAATAACTTCATGAGAGTACTCGATAGTTATAAAAGCATCCTGTGATGATTTGTGGTTAGGGAAAAAAAATGCATTGACACTTCATAGGAAGGAGTTCACAAGTCTCAGAGGGCTGGATAAATTCTGAGTTAAATAATGGTATTTTGCTCTATCTACCAATTCCTCTTTTACAGAAGACAAAATTAATTACTTCAGCCTAGTCTCATGGGTTTTTAGAAAGCAATTATATGTCTACAGACTAGAGTAGAAGTAGAGAGGGGATTCACAATCTCCAAATATTCAGAGAAATGAAAAATAAATGTATATTAATAGAGGTATAATTTGCCAATAATAGAGGTGTAAATTGCCTTCTGAACCTTCATTAACCATATGGTTAAAGACTAGCATTCAGGAGTTGTGAAATGAAAAGGGTATATGCTATTAAGAATCTGTCAAAATAGAATCTTATGTCATGAAAAGGTGTTAAAGGCTTTTATTCAAAGTATTTTTTTTTCCACTGACTGAAGGGAATTTGACCTGAGTAACGTGTTCATGACGTGAACTTTAATAAGAAGGATGAGGCTGTTTTAGCAGGAATGATTCAAGAAAGCTATGTATTCAAGTAGTTATAACTGATACCAACCAAGAATGCCTGCATTTGCTCCACACATGTCTTCAGTCACATTCTCCATGTCTGATGAAAATGAGGTTGCTAGCTGACCAGGAAGACTTGCTTTTCATTGCCATGATCTCAACTCTCATTTTTTATTCCTAGTCCTGATCAGTTGTGAAAGATTCTAGGAAGGGACTCAAATAGGTCTTCTGGTAAAGAAAATGATCCCAGGGCTAAGTTAAATGGATGGCCTCTAACCACATAACTGCTGCACACTGCCCCAGAAGCTCTTCATTTAATCCACCCTTCATTTTCTTCTTACTTGTTCTCTTCTACTCTCCCTTCCATCCCTTCATGGCTCCCCCTCCCTTCAAACTACTCTCCCTCCATTCCTTCCATTGTACATTTCCTCACCTTACACATTATCTTCTGAGATTTTGAAGCAAGTATCACTAGGTAAGTTAGGCTGGCCTTAAATATAGTAAATGTCTGCCTCAACCTCCCAAAATCTAGGATAATAAGTGTGTGCTGTGCACCTGTTCCAAGTTCTGTTTAAACTTTTATCTAATGATTGATGAGGAAATTACACAAAAATAGTCAATGAAAATCAGTCCAGATTCATAAAATAAAATAAGCTTGTGTTTCATCTATACTGGATTGTAAGGCTCTTAGATTACAATAATGAGGTTCTTGTCCCACATTCAGCCTTTACACAGAGTACACAGAGTGCAGTAAAACCACAATTGGTTTTAGCAATCAGAATGTTTCAAATATTTCACTCAGGAATGAAATCACAGCTCCAATACAGGGAGTGTTTTAACCTCTGGTGGCTTTTTAAACTTCAATAACCTTAAACATCTCAAAAATAAACAAATAAAATCGTGGACTTTTACATTAGAAAAAAAAAACTTCAAAATCCCACAGCCTAGTAGAAAGACGGTAAATAACAGAAGAGTCTGGCCAACAGCTTTGATTTTCTTCCTATAAACTCCTGCACTGTGCATCTTGGAGAGATACCTGCAGCTCTGAAGAATGTTTTATATTTAAAATATTCAAACAGAGGCCAAGTTCCTGTTCTAACAGCCTTATTGACTGTTACAAAATGATGAGGGAGTTCATGCTCTTGAATCCTAGGGTGTGAACAAAGCTCTTGCCCACACCTTCCTAGTGGCAGTTGCTAACAATCTCTTTGAAGTTAAGTCTCCATGAAAGAGCAATGTAAAAACCCTTTTTATAACTGGAAATGCAAAAGACATGCTTCTGAGCTACTCCCCAGCCAAATTCCAGTAAATCTCATATTATTTGCCTCACTTTCCCTAAACCTGCTGTGATTTAATTCTGTTTCAATCCTATCCAAATTACCCCTCTTGAATTTTTTTGCTTAGCAAATACCTTTTGTCAGCTATATTATCAGTGCTTGTCAAAACTGCATGTGAGAGTCTGAAAAAAACATCATTGTAAAACTAATACTCCCCCTAGTAATTCAATTACTGTGGAATTTGGACATGTGTGAAAAGATCACTTAGCTCCAAGAATGGGGAGACATCTAAGGTAGAGAAACTTGGTGAGGGTTTTCATTTTGTGTTTATTTTAACTTAAAGTTCAAAACAAGTTCAGCAGATTAGAATCCCAGAATATGGATATTACCTCTTTTTATTGTTAAGGAGAAAAACGAAGTCATTGAATTCTTTTCAGGAGTCTCCCTCCTAGGTGATGTAGCTATAAGCTGTGGGCAAACTCTTGCTTGCTTCACTTATTTTATTACTAGTGGCAAGTAAACCAGTGGTTCAACAGGGAGTGAATGCCTGCCTAAGCGCCCAGAGTGTTTAGGATATGAGGACATATTTGAGGTGTTTCGCCCCTGAATCTGGACGTGATTTTCCAAATAGTCAGTGACATTATCCCACTAGTCCACATCTGATCCGTGGTCTTGTTCTTTCAGTCATCTATTCATATTGATTCATAAGTATTTACATAGACTAGACATGTAGGATACGGTATAAAACACAACAGAGGAAATACACTTGCATTCCATGAATGAACACTGTGATTAAGTCTCCACTCAAGACACCTGTTTGTAGTCAGTTATTCATTTTTAAATGCCACTATATTTGTTCATGATTTGTAGGCACTCTCATTGTATACTCTCAAGAAAAAAATGCATTTGAATGAGAGGCTTCTATCTCAGAATTCCATGTAGGTTCCATATGGTAATAATATCAAATGAGGGGAATTTGGAGATGACTAAGTGCGTAAGAACATTGCTGCCAAATCCTCGGAACCTCCAAAAAGAGTTGGACATGATAGTTCATCTGGCTATAACCTCAAATGCTATGAAGGGCAGAGACCAGGGAGTTTCTGGGGCTTCATGGCTGCCAGCCTAGGATCAGGTTCAGTGAGAGATCCTTTCTCAAGAGAATAATGTGGAGAGTTGCAGAGAAGGACACTGGCTATCTTCTGCTGTTATCTGTGCAATCACAGGGATGTTTGTGCACCTAAACAGACACACCTGCCAGACCCACCTATAAAGACACACATATACAGAACCAATACATGCACCTATACATACATTCTGACTACTTCTCCAGCTCAATAACAGGAAACACCCTCAACACATTATCCTTTATTTACCTGATCCTAGAACATTTTAATGTTTCTTTTATAAATAGTAATTGTTCAAAATAGCTTGTTAACAGAGGCAAGATGTAATAGGCTGATAAGCACTCTTATGAGAATATGTTTGAGAAACGAAAAAAAGGAGTTAAAACTGGTGAAAAGAACTCTTATATACCGTTGACAGGAATGCAAACTAGTGCAGCCACTCTGGAAATCAGTCTGAATGTTTCTCAAGAACCAGAACCAGAATCCATCATGTCACCCAACCACAGCACTCCTAGGCATATACCAAAGGACTTGACATCGTCCTATGGAGATGCTTCTATATCCAATTTTGTTGAAGGAGATAATCACAAAGATCAGAAACTCAAATCAATCTAGATGTGCAACTAACTAATTGTAATTAAAATGTGGTACATAAGCACAATGTGATTTTATTCAGCTGTAAAGAAAGTGAAATCATAAAATTTCCAACAGAGAAGTACACCATGATATGTAAGTATGCGAAAATTAAGCATTTGTAGAAAGTAATGCCAGATCAGCAGCTATCAGTGGATCAGAATAGAGAAAGAATCTGCAAAATTTTTAGTTTTGGAAAAGCATCTCTGATGATCTGTCATGAGTCATATTATCTGGCTGAATATATTATTCTAGAGTATATTTAAGGAGGACACCTCACAGAATTATGTTCTGTTTTTAGCATTTAATGAATTCATGTGCTAACTTCATTTTACAAGAAGTCTCTGTGTAGCAGAAATATGTGGACCATTTGAAAAGTATTTTTTGATGCAATACTTGGATATATATATATATATATATATATACATATATATATATATATATCAAATAGCTATGGATAAAAAGGGACTCTACAATCAGATTTCCTTTAAGATATGTGTCCTATCAGTCTAAATACCTCATAAGATTACATGCCTAAGCAGCAATCGATCATTAAAAAGTGCGACTTAAGGATCACACAGGAATTCCCGAAAGAGCAATGAGTAAAAACTGTGTCATCAGGTAGTATATAAAATACAACATCCAGCAGAACAATTAACAATGAAAAAAATTCATAAATGGCCAGACTAAAACAATTTGGATCAATATGAGAAGTTTTAACTCTTCTGACCTTAACCATTAATTTTACTCTGTCACATCCTTGTGTTCAAGTTAACAATGCTTTTGCTTTTCCTATTCAGTATATGAAATTTCTAAACCTTCTAACATAGAGATGTACTGTCTCAAAATACAGTGTTTTTTTATTTGTATCCCATGAAGCTTCAAGTAAGATAACTCTGAGAAATTAATATGAAGAGAGTTTCCCTTTGCTTAACTTAATGGTCACTGTAATTAACATTCTGATATTTCTCAAAATTCACCCCCTCCTATTTTCTAACTCCCCACAATAGTGCCAGACTACAGCCTATGTAAACGACCCAGTTTGATTTCTGTTGTTTTGATAAACACTGTGACCAAAAGCAATGTAGGGGAGGAAAGTATTTATTTGCTTTGAGGTTACCCTCCATTATTCAGGGAAGCCAAGATAATAATTCAAGGCAGAAACTTGAAGCAAAAAACAGAGAAAAATGATGCTTGCCATTTTGATCTCTTATTCTCTCTCTGAGCTCATGCTCAGTGATTTTCTTATATATCCAATAGCCAACTGCCTAGAGGTACTATAGTCCATAGTGGGCTGACCTCCTACATCAACCACTAATCAAGAAAATCCCCCAGAGGATATGTCCAAAAGCCAATCTGATCTGGACAATTAATCAATAGAAGTTCCTCTTCCCATGTGGATCAACTTGAAAATAACTAATCAGGATATTGAGGCAACCACACAGTACACTGAGCAATAGAAATATGAATTTTTAAATAATAAAGAAGCATAATTTTATCAAGTTTACACTGAGTAAAGAGTAAATGTCTACTGTTTAGGCAACATGTATCCATTAAACAGTTAAACACATCAGTGTTAATATAAAGAGCTAAGGCAGAGAAATTTAGGTTGTCCTTACTACATACACACAAAAGGGAGAATATTAAAAAGTAATGAGTATATTAATTTCATTGACTGTAATGATCACTAAGCTGTGTATAGGCATGCCAATAAGTCATGCTGACAGGATTACATATATACAATGAGATTCAATTTAAGCATTTATGACTCTCTGATTCCTGACACATGAAGTCTTGGCAAATATATATCATCAAAATGGGAATAGCTGTGTCAAGGACCCAAAGTCTCAAATCTTTGAGAGACTGGAAAAACCTTTTCTACAAGGTTTTGGCTCAGAATGGCAAAGCCTGCTTCTCTCCCAAGTAGATAGATTTAAGAAAGACTTACCAGTGCCTGCAAAAACTAGCAACTGCAGCTTCCTCCTCTGGGATATTTATAACCTGAGACCACTTGCACAGCACTCATACACAAAGACCTCCTATCAAGCTAACCTCTTCCTGTGCTGTACGTAATAAACATGTTGGATTCTGGGATTTTGTTGTTGTGTGTTGGTACCACTCCATCAAACCGTGCACCACTCACATGACCACAGCTTTTCTGTACACGCTTCTGTGTGCCTGTCTTTTCTGCATTTCCTTACTGCTCTGGACAGGTTTCAAGACCCAAGCTACTCCAATCAGAATGCAGCAGTTACTAAGGCAATTACCCTAACTGATAAGTCATGTGTAAAAAGTTACATTCAGGTCTGGGGAGTTCCTCAGACAGCTCATGCTTAGCATATTCAAGATCCTTTATTTGATCCCCAGATAACAGTCTTGAAAGAGATTTGTCAGAAGGAGGGGGGTTTTCAAGGGTGGCAGTCGTGCCCAATATGCATTCAGTACATCTGTGAACTTATCTAAGAACAAAATCAGTGAAAAGCATAATTAAATGAATTACTTGCTTAAACTTTTTGTTCACAAAATCAGAGCCCAAAAAAGAAAGGAAAAAGAAAGCCCAAAAAAGAAAGAAAAACAAAAAAGAAAAGAGAAAGAGAGGAAGAGGAAGAGGAAAAGAAAGAGAAAGAGAAAGAGAAACAGAAAGAGAAAGAAAGAGAAAGAGAAAGAGAAAGAGAGAGAAAGAGAAAGAAAGAGAAAGAAATGGTGTCAAATGTCAAAAGTGTATCTTATATATGCCTGACTGCAAGAACCTGGACATAGGACATTTATGATTTGAAATAAAGTTTGCTGACACAATAGAAATCCACATTAGAGATTTTCAATGAACAGCTTTAAGGATAAGAATGCCATATCAGGGGAAAAGTTGATCAGAACTACAGTACACATCTCAACAGAGTTTGGAAAAGAAACTAAGAAATGAATGCAAATTTATCTTCTGGACACTTTTATTCCTTTTCCCTAATATGTGTAAGTTATTAAGCTTTATGAATTACATAGTAATAATGTTAGAGCTGGATGAGTCTTTCTGAGGGAAAGAGCTTCCACCATGGAAGAGCCATGGACCCTTAGGACTCAAAAGGGACCCACCTCCACCCTGGTTCCTGGGTGGAAAAACTGCAAAAGTCCCTTCCCTGAACCAAATGGTAGACTAACAGGAGCCAGGATATACCTGCCAAATAAATGGGGCTTAGATAACTTGAAAAAGGATCCCCACTGTGAGGGCAACTAATCAGAGAGAAGAAGCAGGGCAGGAGTGGCCCCTACCTTATCTGGCCAGATGACCTAGGGGCCATAAACCAAATGTCTTGACTTTGATGACTAACCAGATATAGCTTAAGAATGTGGACAGTTAGCCCCTTGAGCATGAGCCAATCAAAACTAAACATTTATAAACTGCATTTCTGTCCCCCAATTAGAAACCAGGCTACCTCACCTAAGTTAAAATCACCTCTTACTGTCTAAAAAAAGGCCAACAAGCCTTTGTTTAAGGTCGGCCATTCCACCTTGTGCCTAACCCCAGCTTGCTGGTTTACTCAGCAGAATAAAGACTCCTTGTTTTTACATCAGACCTGGACTCCTGGTGAAACTTTGAGGGCTAAAGGGGTTCCAGAATCCTGGGCATTACAATAATTTATGAAAAATATCTCCATAGCTGGGGAATAAATACTTGCCTTTTCCAGTTATTCAATATGATTCAATGGGATTAAGAGTGCAGAACATTTTTATTGTATTGATATCAAAGCACAATTAGAAAGGGCTTGTTAAATATCGGAATTAAGTTATTTAAAACACCTTTAACTATAAAAAAAATTACAAAGCAAAGAAACAGAGAACATCTAGCAGAAGCTAAAGAGGAGCTGGCAGCAATCAGGAAGTAAGTATAGCTAAAGAGAGCCCAGATTAGAATGTCCTGCATGGGGATCATTAGAGTAACTACTCTATTCTATCCATGTGATAAAAGTGCCCATGATTAAAGACTAAAGGCTAAACACACCACACACACACACACACATACACAGAGAGAGAGAGAGAGAGAGAGACACGACCATGTGAACATGTAAAACAGGTGAACTATGAGTAAAGTCTAGTCCTGGAAAATGAATTTCATCTTGATGGGCAACTTTCACAGTTTTTATGCAGTGTGTTACCATTTTCTGAAGACAGTTGACTATGTAGACACATCTCCAGATTGCTTATCAGGGCTATATGTGAATCTATAGTCACATAGAAATGAACAAGAGAGAAAGAAAGGAAAAAGTCACTAGTCCAGACGAAAGCCTGAACTGATATCTTTAAGTTCTGCCTTTGGAAATTTTAAGGTAATATTTGTAACTAAATTGATTGAATATTTAGAAAGAACACTCACCCACTTATAAAGAGTTAGAATTCTTTTTTCACTTTTATGATGTAGAATAGAAAAATCTTGTCTCTACAATGCAGCAGATTTTTGTTTGTTGACAGGGCCAGCAGCTTATTTGCTACACGTAGACAGCATCACAATCACTCATGCTTAAAAACAAGCAGAATGTTACTACTAGTGTTCTCTTCATATTATATGTGTTACATTTCTTAATATTTCCCAAACAGCTAAAATACCAAGTGTATATTGACTCTTTTCCCAGGTTGAGTGTTATATAATTCCATAATTTTTTCCTGTTTAACTATTTTGAATTTATTTTAAAAAGCCATTCCCTGTGCAAATACAGAATGAAAGAGAACTGATTTAAGAAGAGGTTCATACATGTATTCATACATATGCATATACTTATACACACATTTACTTACTGAAAACACATGTTTATGTGAGACTTAGACGAAGCTAAACATTTGAAAATGCTACTGTGTGTCACCCAAGAGAAATAGCAAGGCCATATCAGAAGGCATATTTGTTGCTATCCAATATTCTTCACTAATAAAGCCACCAATTTTCTTTATACAATATATCTTATTTGAATTTTATACTAAACCTATTTAGTTTATGTCTACATATAGGAACATGAAAAGAATGCAGGAGAATAATCATTTTTAAAGGCACATTTTAGAAGGAAGTCATTGAACAATATTTTCAGAGATTAAAATGGCAGACAGAAACACCTCTTGGCATGTCTAGCTTGCAAAAGATAACTTCAGCTCAAAATAAAAAGAAAATCTCTTTGAATGTACATTAATGCAAGAATGCGCTCTAAAATTATCTGGCTCACTTAGCAGAAAAAAAATTCCTAATGTCCAATTAAGCTTCATAAATATCTGTTGTGGCAGAAACAACAACAACAAAAAAACACTGTTTCCTTGAGACTAGAGCTCACCAACTTCTTTTATTTATGTAAAGAGAATAGAAAAACTTCACTCTGTTGGGTCATGCTTTCTCTGTGGGAACAACTAAACTTTTCTGTGTTACAGGAAACTGACTAGAGAGAATGTAAGAAAAGGAACATATTTGTGTTTGCATAAAGCTTTATTTGCTAAAAATAAGCAATCAATGACTTTGCCCCAAAATAAGAACACTAATTTTTAATATAATAAAAGCAAAGTTTGACTGAAGATAAGCCTTTTATTTTTCCTTTTCTTTTAAAATGCTTTGCTAGTACATTTCTCAAAGTAGGGACCTTTCTACTTAGAAATAATAAGATGCTATAACTGGACCAAAAAAACAGTATGAGAGTATACACATATTCATCCTTTGCATATAAGAAATGTTACCTGAGAAACATGATAGCCAACTTATCCAACAGTGGTTCAAGTGCCTCATGGAAACACACTTGTTCAGCACTTAATAGTATCTTCAGGTAGCGTTAACTAACTGTCTTTCTACAGATATGTAGTATTGTGAATTTCTTGAAAACTTGTATAAAAACTTAGCAAATTTGTTGAAATGCAGATTTTGACAACTCCATTTTGATTTGAATCTCAGAAACTAGCAAAACTCCTATATTATGATGTCCAAACTAATGGTCTAGAAACATACTGTCAATATCAAAGAGATCTTGCAATCTGATATAGATTCTAATTTCTGAGAATTGAAAATAAACTTCCAAAGTAGAAAATCTATTGAAAAATTACAGATAAATATTTCTTGGAGATTTAAGAAACTAATTTCTTAGTATATTGATAGTAAATTATATCTTTGATAGATTGTCTCTAAATTTAATCTTACTCAAAGTATCCTTTATTTCCCCCAAATGCTAGAAAAGTCCTTAATATTTGATCACAATAAAATGAAGTTATTTAACTAGAATATTTTATGTATAAGTAATATTATAATGCAATCACAATATATTTTAATTTTTATCATGCATATTTTTCAATGACTCTTATAACAGCAAAGAAACAGAAACATGTTCAGTGTCCCATGTAAGCTGGCCCCTTTCTAACTATCATTTCTATGTGCCTCACTCTTACATTTTTCAGGTGTAGATATAAGTTTACCATTTACAGTGGTAGAGAATCTTTTTTTAAGGAGAGCTGGGATGGGTTTCAGAGACAAGAGCTACTATAAGCACTTTTCTCACCACCTCATTTCACTAATATTGGTAGTCAGTTATCCAGGTAGTAAAGGTTCTGTACACAGTCTAAGGATATGTACTTTGGAATCCACTAACCCACACTATCTATGCATCCAATCGTTTATTCCAACTCTCCTGAAATTGTGAGAAAATTAGAATGGGAAATCCACCATCAGTTTGGTGTATCTCTAATTGAAGAACACTGGAAGAAATCAGAAGAACGACAGGTGAAAGGAGAAGGCTCTAAGAAGGAGATGCAGCCTCAGCTCCATTTGCAGAGCACAACCCAGGAGCAAGGTCCACCTCTTTGCTTGCAGGCTCCTCCTGCTTGCTGATGTCATCACAGCAGCTGTCCTTGGCAGTCTGCTTCTAGTGGCCTCCAGGCCACGGTAAAACAGCAGTGCTTTTTTTCCACAAGAAGAAAAGGCCTGTGTCTGTGCCACAAGCACTTTACCACATGGTCTTTTTGGTTGAGAAAACAGGTTTTGAAAAAGGAAAAAAATCTAGAATCATAGATTTTCCTTACTTTCTTTTAAGGTGACTATTTCCTTCACTTTGAATAAGCCTTAAGAAAGTATATTTCTGAAGTAATGTGTTTCTTCTTTCAGGGGAAATAAAAAAATCTGGTCAGTTATTTCTTTAAAAAATGTTCATAGAACACAGTTATCTCAAAAAAGATAAGGTCTCCTGAAGAGCATTAGAAGCATTTTCATGAGAATTCAGGAAGCAAATATTAAAAGAAACTGTCAGAGACAGGGTTGGTGGGGCAATCCTTTCGTAAAGTTCTTGCTAATGATCCTGAAGACATGAGTTCCAGCACCAGAATACTTGTACAAAATCTGAGCACTCACAGCATTCTGTAATTTCAGTACTTGAAAGACTGAGGTAAATGGATCCTTTGGACCCCTAGGCTAGCCACCTTAGCCTCATCAGGGGACTCTCCTGCTCATGAGAGACTTTGCCTCAAAATCAACAAAGAAAGAAGATAGACTGCAGGGCTGGCCTGGAGCTGAAAAGGGGTAGAAGTGTGCTTAGAATCCCAGATTTCTAGCCCTGATAGTGGTAGGAGTTTTGCCTGCTTCTCTTTTTTTGCTCTGGCGCCAACTAGAGCCCAGCAAACATTAACCACTGGCAAATTCCTGCTTCTCCAAGGCCTCAAGGAATGGTTGCTGCTTATCTAACCACTGCAGTTGGAGGGCCCCAGGCTGGACTTCATCTCTCCCTACATGACCTTATAAAGTCTCTTCCCCTGGCCCTTGTAAAACCTCTGCTTAAGCAAATAAATCTTTCTTAATATTTTCACCCCAGCCAATGACAATCAACCAGATCTGAATTGTGAGCCATTGCATGCAAATGAAGCTTCTCAGTACTCCTGCCCTGACCAGTAGTACACCACCACATAGATCATTTCCCCTTTCTCTCCTATGACATATATATCACTCCCCTTGCTTCAATAAACAAGCTGGTCACTGACATTGCCTCCCTAGAAGTCTGTTTCATGTAGTTCTCAGCCTCTACCCAAGATCCTGTTGCCCTAAACATTCCCGACTGTATGTCCCTACTCAAGACTGAGAGAGTGTACAACAGTTTGGCTGTCCTGAGGAAGGGGACAGAAAACAGGGACCCACAGATGGATGCTGAGGAATACACCACACACACACACACACACACACACACACACACACACAGGAGTATACAAAACAAATTGTAAAAAATAAGCACAAATACAATTATTCAATTGACCACGTACCAAAGAATCCTTTGGGCTGGAGGCAAATTCCATCATGTTCCCTAAGACTGTGCAGGACAATCTTCAGAGGACAGAGCAGAATTCGAAGGGAACAAAAATCTGAATGCTGAGGTAAAACCTACCACTTTTGGGATGAGGCAAGATAAAAGACCCTCTATCCTAGAGCAACTCAGGAACAGAAACTTCCAGAAATTAATGAAAATTCAGTTCAGTCAGATTCCTGGATACTAGCATTAAACATAAATTATCATTTAAATATCATGAAAGGCTTTTTATTTTCTCTTTAGGAATTTACTAATTTCAAACACCATATCATTATGCATCTGTATTATTAGTACAGTTTCTAGAGAATAATATAATTTGAAAGTTGAAAATCTGTCTAAATAGATGTTTATCTCAGCTTGGAGATCATTTCAAGGACATTGGTTTCAGTGACTGTGTGCGTGGGATACGGGAGGTATGAGGTGAGATGGAGGTGTACATGCAGTGGTTTGTATATGTCTGTGTCTGTCTGTGTGTCTCTGTGTGAGGGATGTGTGTGTTGTGTGTGTGTTGGACAAAAATTTTGTATTTATCACATCTCTGAATTTTGCAGATGTGGGAACTATGGATCAGAAGGGACTATGAGCATACAATTCCATGTTATATACACACAAATTCATGTGGTCTTTTTACTTGGAAAATTGAAATATTAACTTAAAATCAAAATTGTCACAAGTATCATGAAATATTTATTAATTTAAGAAAAATCTCTAAATACTTTTTTCCCTTTATTCCAATGTGACTAGAAGTGTTTATTATTTATTTACTTATTGTAGGTCAAGGGAAATAGCTGAGCAAGAGTTTCTCTGTTAGAGGAATCTCAGGATGAAGGATCTTTCTTTCCCATGAGTCCTTCCAACTTTATAAGAGTTCTCAAACAGCCACAAGGAGGCTGTCTGCTTTGGATATCCTCCCAAATGTGTTACTCCACTCTGCTGTCACACAAAGACCAGAAGTGTCCAATATGGTAGATTCCACAGATCCACCCTAAGGATGAAGAACACAGCATTCTATTCTGTTCAAGCCCCTTCATGTGACTTGTACTTCTTCAAGTACTTGTTCATCTGACTAAATGTATTGAGTTTTATGTCTCTGACATTCTTCAGTATCTCTCATTATTAGTTTGAATTAAATGAAATTGATTGCTTTTACCCTGGAAATAGCAATGAAAAATGATATGTTCTATTCCATTTACTATATTTTAACAAAGTAATATGTCAAAAATGTTATATGGTTTGTCTTACATTCCATCCATCAAAGCCTGATAAATAACTCTCAATCACTTTAAAGATACAGATACAAATTTGTCCATGACAACCTTTCTCATTCTAGGTGAGATCATTTGTTGCAGCTCTTTTCTTTCTGTATGCAGGGTCTATTTTACTCAGGATAAATTTTTCTTCCCTGTTTCATGATTCTGGAGTAGACATTCTTGACTTAGAGAGACTCCTCCATGATCTAGAATGTCAGGGAATTTGAGTAGATAGGCAGGATGATTTGGTATTGAAAATTACATTTGCGAAGACAGGGTATGAGAGGCCGCAGGATAGGATGGTGAGAGGTTGAGGCAGTAAGCTCCATAGAACATGCTGGAACCACTTTCCACGCTAGCCAGGAGTCTGTGGCTTATGTTGAATATGAGCATATTTCCTAGATCTGGGTTGCCAGAAAGTAGAAAGCAACACTGCCAATTACCAGGTAGCTACTTTCTTCCTGTGTCAAGTCTCTTGTTTTCTAAGCAGACCCATTGTGAAAAAATTAGCATCTTCTAAGCCTCTGAGAGGACCTGACATGGGAGATTTGATACACCTCTGTCAGATGCCATCTCAACACGATGGTTTCAGCCTGGTGTTGGCTATTCTCAGCACTCCATGTCTGCCATTTCACTGAGTAATACAAAAGAAGAAACTAATGCGAAAAATTAAAGATGAGCATTCAGTGGGGAGGCTAGCCTTAGTCTACAGAGACGTTTAACAGAGCTCCTAGGAAGCCACAAGAAACACAATTATTTTAATATATTTTCATATAGCAATATAGTTTTATCATTATAAAATCATGAAAATATAATTTAGATATAGTGAATATTAATAATAATGATAATAAAAGAAAAACACTGAACTTAGCTCTGTGATGTGGAAACGTAGATATTTACTCATTATGACTTCTGAGTATTCTTTGCCTAGCATTTTTTCTGCATTGTAGTGAGTATATGTTTTTTTTTTTTTTTTATCATGTGTCTGGGCCTATATGTAAAGAGGTTCATATGCATGTATATATATGTACATGTGTGTCATGAGATGGATAAGGAGACCTAAGACTGATGTTGGCTATCTTCCTATACCACTCCACTTTATTCACTGAGGCAAGGTCTCTTGCTGAACCCAAAGCACAATAGATCCTGCTAGTCTAGCTAGCAATCCTGTTCAGAACTCCCCTCTCTCCCTCCTGAGAGCGTGGTCACTCACAACTGAACAACCTTTAAGATTTACATTTATTTATTGTTTGGTGGTGGTGGTGGTGACGGTGGTGGTGGTGGGTGTGTATGTGTATGTGTGTGTGTGTGTGTTTATGGCAACTGCATGTGGTACCCACAGAGGCCTGAAGATATTGGAAACTCTGAGCCTAAATTCCAGTTGATTGTGAACTGACTGAGATGGGTTCTGAGAACTGAACTCAGGTATTCTGGAAGATCAGGACGTGATTTTGCTCACTCAGCCATCTCTACACCAGTAATATTCTTATAGAAATTTATTCTATACATGATGAGTAGGCTCCTTTGTTTGCTTTTCCTGGTGGCATATGATTCCCAGAGTGATCTGTTATGTCTCCAAGCAGACGTTTATGTATAGATTTTTTTAAGTCATCATTTATTTTTTCTCCATTAAAAACTACTAAGATAACTATCTTTTTTTGATTCCTTTTCATATTTATTTCCAATAAATTTTAAAAAGTGGCAAATGGGACAAACTAAGCACATAAATCAACAAAACAATGACCTATATTTAAGCCACTGCTCTGCTACATTCTCCTCTCACAACCTATCTTTTCTTCAGGCAGGTTAGCTTCCACACTATGCTGACCCAGCTTCCCAAAAACTGACTCCCTCTGCAATACAGAACACTAGGCTATCCTCTGCTGGAGTCACATTATATTTTTAGAAATTGTTACATGCTCCTTCTGAGCTTCGGGCAAAGAAAGGGACTGGTGTTGTTTTCTCAGATTTCATTTGGAGCATCAGCATAATTCTACCCTTGGAAGGTTTCAGTTCTCCCTGCATTGAACCTTCAGGGAAACATCTAAGAAAACAGAGTTCTTCAATTCAGATGTTGATGTGTATCTGTCCTGAGTGAAATACAAGCCCCACTGTCATTTCATGGCAGCTCTATTTAAAGGAAGCAGACAGTTGAAAGTAACAAATCTTTCAGAACCCACTACTGTGAATGCTAACAGATTCTATTGCAGGGGAAATGTCACATGAGTCTCATCTCATATGAAGCAAAACAAGCCAAGTTCTAGGCCAGAGGCAAACAAAGCTAAACCTTAATCTTTATTTGGTGTGCATTTATCTTTCTTTCTCTAACTTTCTCTCCTTTTAAATGGACATATGAAATAAACATATCTCTATGAATTATTTTACAGAAATTCCCAAACAAATCAACCAGATTAGTCATTAAGTGAAAAATGTACCGTGTTGTTATTTAATAGTCGAAATAACTAGCTCTATTGAACTCTAATATGTCAAAGCCTTGTTGTTTGTGTTTTATGGGTTTGGTTTCTAAGCTTTTTGAAAGTACACATTCTAGGGCACTGTAAACAGTCCCATTTTCAGAAAGTGTAATATCTTTTACTTTTACACTATATATCCAAACAAATAAAATTATTATTTATTTCTGTGGTAAGAACACCTTAATGTTTAACCAAGGGACTCTTAAAAGTAACATGCAATGAAAAAAAGCCTGGATTTGTTTTAATAAATTGATTTTTCACTAAGGCTCCTTTTGCCTGAGTCTCTGGCATGAAGCATTCCTCTAGAGTGACTTAGCCCAGCTGCTTGATGGGTGAAGCAGAGGACAGCAGTTACCTAATAGGAAAAATTCATTGTACATGCACTAAGGTGTTAGTCCTCTCAAAGATCCCAATTCAGAAAAATGAAGTGAATAAGAAGTTATCCAAGAAGGAATCCAGCTTGAACTTGTGCTCCAAATCTGTTACTAAAGGCTCTCAGTGAGTGGCATTGTTATGGGTCAGGTGAATCTAGAGTTCTTAATGAGATCCGGGTTCTAATCTTGGCTGTTTGTCTTTTACCATCTCACTTGACCTGATGGCATTCCAAATCCTCATCTATAAAGCAAACAGTGTAATATTTGTCTTTCATAGCTCAGAGTCATCATGGGGATAAAAGAGAAAAACAGATGTGTGTTTCCCCAGGGCAATATATAAAATAGTGCAGATATTAATGCTAATTCTCCTTAGCCTTTGGAGAGATCAAAAGCTCTTCAGACCTGCCTTAAAAGGAAGAGATTCTTTCTCCAAAGGCTAAGACTCTCCAAGGAAATGACTCACTCTAAGGTTTTACACCTGAGATATAACCTGCCAATGCTGATAATAGAAAAACAAACACCAGTGACATTTTACCAACACTTAAGGGGAAATTTGAACTTCTCGTGATCAGTTTCAAGTCCACTCATTTTCAATCTTCACACATACAGACATAGTGGAATATTTCCTTGAACATTCTCTTAGTGCCCAGATCAACAGTTCCAAGCCCACATTCTTCTTCATCTTGAAAGATCTGAGCTGATCATGCCTTCCTCAATCTTAACTTTTCTTTTCTGCCAACTTCCACAAATGATGCTATCATCTTTACTCTTAACCAACTTTATTGACCCTGTTAGTTTCCTATGTTCAAGTAGTTGTTTCAGCTTTTGTTTTTATTATGCCCACATCACCAGAAACAAAGATCCACAAAATTTGTCAGCATTACTTGATATGAAAATATGGAAGATATAGAGAGTTGCTATTTTACAATAAAACAAACAAGCAAACAACTACAAGAAATACCTAAAGGTTAGAAGTTGGGATGGACCCGATTACCTCAATATCATAACCTGATTAAAATATGAGTATTGAGCACTATTTGGTTCATTTGTCTCAGGGACCCTGACTTGATGATTGCCTAAATTGTCAGGCTGTATTAAATCAACCAATTAGCTGCTACTTGACGTTGCCATGAAGAACCTGGTTTGAATCCAAAGGTCAAAAAGGAGAAACTTATGTAGGATATCATGACTTCCAAAGGGGTGGAGTGGTATGATTTACTCTGGCTGCTCTCTAGGCAGTATGATGTCATGATTTCACCACAGCCTAATGTACACAAAAACATTTATTTTTCTAAATTTAGAAAATCTATATTGGTCTTGGTATGAACATGATGTCATTATCCTCCTAGAAGCATATTGAAAGTTTCCAACCATTTCTAAGCACTCCAGAAAAACCGTCCAGGAAATTATTTATATTTTGACACCTACATACATTTCCATATTTTATATACTTTAACATATATTTCCATATTTTTATATACTTTAACACAAGCAAATTACAAAGTATATTTAAGTAGAAAAGGATATTTGTATAAGGACAGTTGACAGCTTAAATTCATTCCCGCTGGAGGGAGGAGGGTATTAATTCTATGTAAGGCCTTCCTCAGTTCAACCAACGCAATTTTTACTGTAGAAAAAATGGTGAAAGTATTTGACACATTTTATTTTCCTTAGAATACTAAAAAGGTGTTATTGCCTTGATTAATGTACCTCTTATGAACTATGTCATTGAGGAAGTTGCTTAGTCTCCCTGCACTTATTTTCTTGATGCTGTTTAATTATCTTTAATTCTTTATTTCCTTGGTTGTATATGGACCAAGAGCAGAGCTCTGTGGCTACCTGCAAGGCTGCTATGAAATGCAATATATAAACTTCGTAGAAAAGCTACAACAGTAAAATCAGTTGCCAACAAATACGGGCTCATAGTAATATTTATTTGTTATCTATAAAACCTAATAAACATATTTGTATTCATAACACCTGAGTACACCCTACTTAGTTCTGGAATAACTCAATGAGTTGTCAGGTGTATGCTACAACTCTATCAAGAAGGTAATTTTTTTTTTAATTTCAAAAAAAAAAAGATGTTTCTAACAAATATAAAGCTTTAGAAAGAAAGAAAAAAACAGAGAGAGACAGAGAGAGAGAGGGAGGGAGGAAGAGAGGAAGGGATCATACATATAGGTTTGTATGAATGTGTAGTTTGTGTTTTCCATAAGAAACCTCTAGATCAGGCCATAGGAATGAAAAGAGGCAACAAAAAAGGCCTGGAGAGAGTTCAGTGGTTAAACTACATGCTACGTCAATAAGAGGGTTGGAGTACAGATCCCCAGAACTGATGTAAATGCTGGGTAGGTTGGTGGAACACCTGTATTCCAGCCTTGGGAAGCAGAGACAGGGGATTCCTGGAATAAGCTGGCTAGCTCTGGCTGGTTATGAGACCCCCTCAAAAGAATAAGGTAGAAGAGCAATTGAGGAAGATTTGTGATATCAACATCAGATCTTTACATGCATGTATACAGACAGACACACACACACACACACACACACACACACATACACACACACACACACACACACAATAAAAGAAAAAATGGGAAAATGATGGGAAAACAAACATTTGTATCTTACAATGTATGCAGCAGGCATCCAGTTTCTACACCACCACCTTCTCCTAGTAAGTTTTATAGTCCTGAAATTGTCCACACATGCTTTTGACAATTGCAACTCTTCTCTTCTAGGAGGCTTGGTGAGAAAGCTAAATCCATTGTGATGAACCGACACTCTGGCTTTCCTGTGTTTTCAGTATTACAAAGAGTTGGAGGCTTGAGGACTATAGTTAGTAGTCTGTCCAGCAAATGATAGTTAAATAGTCCTTTTAGAGATACTTGATAGAAATTTGACATGTGAGGAAGGGATTAGTTATTATTGTTGTGGCTATGGCAGGACAGGAGTTGGAAATTGTGGTGCTAGAATCAGATGGGTTCAGAAGTTTCAGGTCATTCCTGTCTAAAAGCCATGAATGCCTACAATAATGTCAGTGGTGGTATGTTTAACTCAGAGGCAAAGGGCCTCACTGAAATAGCAACTTTGTAATCCATAGGCAAAGACCTTCTTTTAAAAAAAATGTTTTTCTTACTAATTTCTGTGTGTGAGAGTACATCCCTGCTCATCTGTCTGTATGTGCACCATATGTACTGAAGTGACTATAGAAATAAGAAAAGAAGGTCAGATCCATAGACATGGTGTTACCTGTAATTGGAGCCATGTGTTATAGATGCTGGAAACCAATCTGGGTCCTCTGAAAGAAGAGCAAATGCTCTTAATGCCTGAGCCATCTCTCTAGCCCCTAATTAAAGATGTGTCTGTTATTCACTTCATTAGGCCTTCTGCGACTGTTCTAAATCAATAGCTACATAAAATAATTTCCCTTAAAGCATCCAGAATGATGTACACAGACAATGGATTACTATGTGTTTTAGGAAACTAGCAGAGCTTTGCTCTGTTAAATAACATATAAAATAGTATACTAAGAAATATATTGAATAACACATCTATTTACATTATAAAATTATATTCACCTTTCCTCCAGGTCATTAAATTTTAACAGTGAACTACTAAGGAATAAATGCTGCTTTTTATCAACAAGGTGTCACAATTGTCTAAATGACTATTTTCCTTATCAAGTTTCTTATTTCTGATGTCAACATCTCTGTTCTTGGTCACTGGTGATAGCTAATGTTGGTTGTCAACTGGAATCAAGTAAACATCTGGAATCAAGTAAACTCAAGCAGCTGTCAGGGATTTTCTTGATTGGATCATTTGAGGTGGGAAGAAACAGCCTAAATCTGGCCCACATGTTTTGGTGGTAGCCTACACAAAAGGACATGAGAAAAAAGTCTTCTGAGTTTTGCTTACTTGCCCTCACTCTTACTGACAAGTTCATCTATCCTGTCTCTAAGTCAGTCCATTTAGGGCATTAGGATCTACTTCTTCAGGATTCCAACCTAAGACCAGCTGAGATATTCAACCTTATAGAGAAGAACTATAAGATTCTTGGCCTGTCCATCAAGAAATATAAGTTGTTGGATTAACAATATGACAGTCTATAAACCACACTAATAAACCCCCTTTAGGTTTACTTAATCCATCATCTCTGTTCCTCTAGGGAACTTGGACTAATATACCATCTCTAGGACTATGTAAGGTCACCTCCTCTATGGTAGTCAAATTCTACTTCCTTTGATTCTACTATGAATCTGAACTATTTTCTCTTCCCTGATTTTCACACCTGTTTACCTCAACATTTTCAATTAACATTTAACCTGAAAATAAATACACTTCATTAACCCGTTCAATCAACAGCCTAACTTCTCCGTCTTCTTTAATCACTACTAAGTTGCAAGAATAAATAATTTTGTGACCATAGCCTAATTCTTCCATATTATATTATTTATTTGGCCTTCAATATGCCAAATGTTCATGAAGCCCCAGTTGGGAAGCCTCAGGTGACAAGCATCAGTCTTCAAACCAAGGACTACTGACAGGAGAGCCTTAAATTTTATGTTGGCAATAATCCTCTGTGTAATTCTTGTGTTAACTTTTTGTTGTTGTTGTTGTTTTGTTCTGTGTGCCTAGAACTAAACAGGGCCGTCTACTACTAAAGAATAAATTTCAGCCTTTGTTTTCTCTTATTTTAAGATAGGGTCTCACTAATTTGCCCAGGTTGGACTTGAACTCACTCTGTAATGCAGGCTGAACTTGCACTCATAATCTTTTGCCTTAGAACTCTCATAGCTGAGATTATAGAATAACCCAAAAAACCAGGGTGAATCTTGTGTTTTGAGATTCTTTATATGCAGATGTTTCTCCACTCTAATGATATACATTGACTCTTCTAGATTAGACTTCAATGAGTCCTCTTTTCATCTCTGACTAATCATCTACCAACATGCCCTTGTCCGTTTGCTTATAGACTGTAAAAATCAGTTGTGACATGATAAATTGACATGAAAGAATTTATTGGATTAGCCTAAAGTTGGCTTTACTTTGGTCTTCACTTAATTTTTACATTAAAAAGATATTGTTAGATTGCAGCATTTAGATGGCTTAGTGTATTCAACTCTATCACATATTAATATAACACAATTATGGCTCAGGTCTTAGATATCGCAGCAAGGTCTTATCTTAAAGTATTGGTTGCTAATCCATAGTACAGCTGGGATGTGGTAGTACCTCTGAAAGGTGATATCTAACAGAAAGATGTTAGGTCATTAGAGTTTCATACTTGCAGATAATCTTGGCCCTTTGTTCTCTCTTTTCTTTCTGGACACAACACGGTAACGTTTTTCTCCTGTATGCATCCCACCATGATGTTCAGGGTAATCACAGATTCAAATTTATTATAACCAGTAGATGATAGTCTGAAACCAGGAGGCAAAATAAATCTTTCCCTTTGTTGTTTTTCTTAGTTATTTGTTACAACAATGGAATGATTGCTAACAAATTAGCATTTATTAACAGCATTTATAATACCAATCCTCATAAAACTAGTCTAGTAACTGAAATGTTTTCACAAAAGTTTACATCATTGATGTGGCAAGAAAAACTAAAATGAAACCATAAAATGGGTCAAGAAAGATGTTTACATGGTCATATGAGCCACTTTGAGAATAAACATAAATGTTCCAGTTTCTTGAATGTCAGACTGTCTTCTTACTCACAGTAATTAGGTCAAGTTGTTGCTGCAGAGCTCAAATCTACCTCATGACTAAATTCTTTATGGACTGATGCTTGAGAGTCTACTCATGTCAAGATTCTGACTGCCTTTTTTCAGCTGCATATGAGAAGTTTATGATGACAAAATGTATATGCATTTTACCCTGTTCTTATTTTATGGATAAATTCCCTTAAATATATATGAAAGAAAGAAATAGGTAATTTAAAACTGAATATTTGATTTTTTACTTAAAATATTTGGGAGTTTTAACAGAAATGCATGCACTCTTTTCAGGTCACATGAAGAAGTGTAGTATGTAGAATATTAAAAATTGAAATGCATTATCAACTAACACTACCGTTTAATAAGACATAGAGCTACAGTTATGTGGGACAAATATTTTAAATATCTCCATATACATGTTTAAAATATGTTAATGCAGAGATATGAATCATGATGTACAGTTACACATAATAATGAGTGGTTGCAGGAAGCTCATGAGTTCAAGGTCATCCCACCCTTACAGAGAACAAGGGACCAGCCTGTGCTACACATGATCATTTTCCATAAAAACAAGCAAACCGACATTAGAACAAAACTGTGTAATGATACAGAAAACAAAGGTTTGACCATTTGTGCCTAAAGATTATGTCCTTTAGTTTTCTATGCCTTTAAGACTCTCATTCTGCTGCCACTGTCTGTGAGCTCTCTGATGTTTTACTTAATTACTATCATCTACATGATGACAGTTTATCTCAACAAATCACAAGAAGAAAACTAAATGAGTCATTTCATGGATAACTTTTCATAGATGGTTATTGCATCCCTAATTTGTGTTAACCATTTCTATTAAAATACATTTTCAAGTAACAGATGGCTTGCACTGCATTTATGGAACTTGTAGAGCTTTTTGTGTGGGTGGACTTATTATTAACAACTATGATTGTTTTTAGATACATGGAGAGATTTGCAGGAATGAAGCCATGGTATCACTTTATATTATTGGTGAAAATTGGCAAAGTAGATAGCAATCAAAACTTCACAAATTTCAATTTTATAACAGCAAGTTTTCAACTATCAAACGTGTCACTGTGAGATGTGATTTCTAGACATATTGTTATGAAGGACGTGGGACTCATCGTTATCTTACTTTGAGTTCTCTAGAATCTCTAGGAGAGGTTCCAGTAATTTATTTGGTTATTATTGGAATCAAAAATAAATTAATAAATAAATATAGTAAGAAAAGAAAGCAAGAAAATCAAACAAAATATAAATGACTGAGTTGGATATTGTGGGTAAATGGAGTCAATCTAGTATTAACTCTTTGAGAAATTGTTTATAATGTACCTCAGAATCATGCTAATGATTTGTCCAGATTTGGGGACCACTATTAGAGGCATTTTTCTCCAAAAAGCTATAGCCAAGAATTAAGGGTCTGCTAAGTAGGTAGAAGCATTGAAGACAAGCACTAGCCTCTGACTTCAAATTCTCAGCATCTACTCTGCAGGCATATGACTCCAGCACTGGGGAAAAGAGACAGATACATAGTGAATTTTCTGATCATAAATCTTGTCTGAAATTATGAGTTTCCAGTTCAGCCAGAGACCATGCTTCAATGCAATAAGTCAGAGAACAATAGAAGGTACAAAATATCTTGCTCTGATCTCCAAATGTATACAAAAGGATGTACATACTAGCAAAATTATGTTTATATATTACATGCACATACAGCACACATACAAACAAAATCCATAATAAACACACACACACACACACACACACACACACACACACACACACACACTAGTGTGTGCACACAAGCATGCTTCAGAAAAAGCATATACATATATTCATTAGTGAAATAATAGTCAATAAATTTTAAAGAGATCAAGAAGGGATAGATGAGAGGGTTTAGAGTGAGGAAAGGGAAGGAATAAGGATGTGGGTTGCCAGTAGACAGATTTTGGGGAAGTTACTGGATCCCAAATCCACTAACCTGATCTATGGTTTCATTCCTTGACAGATTCATATTCTGATAACATTATGAGGAGTTGGGGACTGTATTTTCTTGGGGATTGTATCTTGCCCTGGCTCACTCTGACATTCATTCTATCCACTTCAGAATATAAAACACCTCATTCTAAATTATCTCAGCATCCTATAATCACAAATATGGAAATCTAACATACGCAGCATACACAAATAACATAACATCTTTAACATGTTTGATTCATATTAAAAATAGTTACCAGAAATCTGAAAAAATAACTTCATCTAACCAGTAGGAGAGAAGATACCCTGGTATATAAACACACAGACATGCACACACAGAAATTAAAACAAAATAAAAATCTTCTTGACAACTAAACATTGTTCTATGATTTCTTTTACTTCCTGCTACTTCTCTTCATCTCAAAGACTAATAAGGTTATTAATTAACAACCACACCTGTACTTGTCTATGAGGAGTTAAATAAGAGCTTGTTTTTCTATGGAGTGCTTCCAACTATGGCAATGGTGGGTACCTTTTTGAAGATAAAGTGATTCCACCTCTGCACACTGTATAAGAACTGAGGGTTTACTCCTGCGTACAAGTTCTAAGAGGCTGAAGAACAGCTGGCTTTGGTCAATCATCCACAGCACAGGCAATTATTATTCAATTATGGTGACCACAGGATGAAAATATAACCTCATTTATTTTGAAATATTTTCACATTAAAATTACTTACCTATCAGTAAGAAAGTAAACCTAAAGCTAAGATTATTTTTATTTCTAATATTGTTTTATTTTCCTGAAGCTTTCTCCATATGATTCCATATGCCACTAAAAGTATTTAATTGTGTTCTTTACCAAGGATGTTGAAGGGACCTTGATGAAAATTTGATAAGGGTACATACCTTCTTCTCAGAGAAACAAGTATTTTTAGTGTTTAAAAATTATTCCAAAAATTATAAGAAGAAAATTCAACTAATTCATGATATTGGAAGGAGATGACTATGATTATTTCGAATACTTCTGTTTAATTTTAAGATTAAAACCAAAATAGTCTTTAAGTATAAAAGCTTATTTTGGCTTTGAAACTAGTGAATGTTATTGAAATGTAAAATTATGCTTTGTTCTGATAGTTGTCATTGGCCTCTCAGCACTAGTTTGCAGAAGCAGTTGGAAAGGTTCATTTAAAAAAAAAAAATCTGAGGTCACTCTTCAACTCAACAAACTAAATTTAATGCACAAACCTGTATTTAACTAAATATACAGAGGAGTTCTCAGTCACCCAACACTAAATATTAACTTTTGGAATTATTTCTCCACACATAATTTGGAGCTAGAAATATAAAAACAGTTTTATATTTAAGATCATTCAATCAATGTCCAGTAATCCCTTTGTTTGACAACATTTGGATTTTCAGAGCTATTCAATGCTGTATTCTGTATTTAGTTGAAAAATCTTACATTAATCAACAAGCATGTAAAATTCAAATAGCTAAAAAGTAGATTAC
This sequence comes from Cricetomys ansorgei, assembly GCA_026225945.1. Lineage (NCBI taxonomy): Eukaryota > Metazoa > Chordata > Mammalia > Rodentia > Nesomyidae > Cricetomys > Cricetomys ansorgei. Next base: position 29,030,096 of record JAMJFZ010000199.1, read on the forward strand.
GATCATTTAATTCCTTAGTTGATACTTTAAAATAACTCTACTTAAAATCACTGAAATATTAGGACCTAAAAAGCAAGCTCTAGGGAAGAAGTATAGCCTACATTACTTTTATACTTCTTATAAACTTGGCATCAACTTGAAAAATCATCTCTTCTAATTTGAATCCATGTAGGGCTAACAGTACTCTTAGAAGTAAGAGTGGCATACACCAAAACAATTAAACATACATGGACACAACAGTTACATTGATAACGTACACTGTAAGTTAAACTAATGCTAAACACAAGAGTACAGTAAGGTAATTTGGTACCTTATATCATTGAGGATATTAATAAGCATTGGCTTTAGAGTCAATGCCTTTGCTAACGAATTTCCCAGACATAGTCACAGATTTTTCCAGACTAAAATCACAATTTATCGGAGCCATGTGGGACATTGGGAAGTTCCTAGGTAAGCACTGTAATTTATAATTTTAGGATGGACTATTATGGCTTATCTTTATCAATGAGATTCACTACTTGTCCTGAAGGTTTAAGAACCCACCAGAAGATGGATTATATATGTAGTGAATAAAATTTAATGATAAATCAACTATTCAAAGAAACCAGCAGTGTGAACATTTTTTAAAAATTTATTTTATTTTTTGGAGATTATAATTATAACATTTCTCCTTCCTTTCCTCCCTCAAAAATTTCACATATACAGTTCCATTCTCTCTTGTTAATACATGGTCTTTTTTCATTAATTGTTGTTATATATCTATACCTCATAAATACATTTCTATAACTACATAAATATAGACAACTAGCTCTGAATGCTACTTGTATGTGTTTGTTTTAGGACTGACTCTTTGGTATTGGTTGACTCATTTAAGTGGGAACTTTTTATACCCTGCATCTAGTGCAGTGGTTCTCAACCTTCCTAATGCTGAGACCCTTAATAAACCCCCTCATGTTATGATGACCCCTATCCATAAAATTATTTTCATTGCTACTTCATAACTGTAATTGTGCTACTGTTATGAATTGTAATCTAAATATTCATGACATGCAGATGGTCTTAGACAACATCTTTGAAAGGGTTCTTCAACCCCAAAGGGATCTCAACCCACTGGTTGGGAGCTGCTGGCATAGGATTTCTGCTAAATGGCACATCTCTATTATTTGTCTACACTAAATTTATTCTGACATATTCCTTTTTCCTTCAAAATTAACTCTTTTTCTTGCTTAGTGAGTCTTTGATTTCAGAAATTATCACTACCATATAACATCTTATTTACTCTCATAAAACACCTGAAATTTTAACATATAAACATTAAATAAGCATTTGTTAAAAATCTATAATATTTTAAACTATTCAAAGAAGTCCTCAGTGGAATAAACAAACAAGTAAAGCTCATTCACATCTCTTGGCTAATAAGCAATCCCATAGTGACCCTGAAGTAAAGAAGAAAGTCTTGAAAAATGACGGAATCCCAATAATGGTTATAATTTTCTGTTTGTACCTTCCTTCTCTTCTACCCTTACTTCAAAACTGATGTAATGACCAAAAATAGCACAGATTGAAACTTAGCTTCATAAAAAGCAGCATTTGAGAAGGAGCTTTTATAGCACATTTATTAAAACTAAGAGAGTGAATACGAGCTAAATAGTTCTACTTAGAAATTAATAGATAGATGAGCTTTTTTGTCTTGGAAGAAAATGTCTTCAGTTAATTTGACATGACATGAATTTTACTGGCAGTTAATTCAGCAATGCAGCATCCATCTTTTAATGATTACTCCACGTTGGCACCTTCATAGTCACTTGGCAACACTCCTTTAAATGTCCTTGGCTGAAAAATGTTTTACAATAAACTTCTAAGCCAATGCAGGCAGAATGTTGGCTCTTTGTGGGTCAGCCTCTGCCCACTTTAAGATATGTGTTATAATAAGCAAACATACTGTATTAATAATTTAATAATTTACCCTACTTTTCTGTCAAACAAACCCCAACTTTTTGTAAATTCAACTTTTTGTAAATTCTCACTTATATAAACATTTTTTCACTCAAAAATAATAAAAGGGTAAAACATATTACAGTTTCTGTAATTAAAAACACTAATATTAGCCAGACAGTGTTGCCACATACTCTAATCCCAGCACTTGGGAAGCAGAGGCAGGAAGTTCTCTGTGTTGTCCAGCCCAGCCTGGTCTAAAGAATGAGTTGTGGGACAGTTGCAACAGAGAAAGGCTGTCTCGAAAAACCAATAATAATAATAATAATAATAATAATAATAATAATAATAGTAATAATAATAATAATAGTAGTAGTAGTAGTAGTAGTAGTAGTAAGGAATCAAATAAATAAATAAATAAACACTAATATTAAATGGTTTTGCATAATTCTTTTACTCTAAGTTTTCAAGGGAAAAATTCTCTCTTCAGTTAATAGGTATTACTAAATTATGCATGCATATGTTTAGTTGATTTTGTGAGATTGTTTTCTTAGTCGTGATAGTTATAATTTTTTGAGTTATCCTTTCTTTATATTGTTTTCGCGAACCCTTGACTCTCATTCATTTTTTAATTCACATTACTTTGGGAGGCTGCTATTTATCACTTTTTGTTGTTTTAGTTTGTGATGGTGGTTTTTATTGTTGTTGTTGTGCTGGTGGTGGTGGTGGTTGATCTGGTTGTTTAGACAAAGTCTTCCTATGTGGGCCTTAAACTCATTATACTCATATGAAGCTGGCTTCATATGCCCGACAATCCTCTTTTTCAGCATCCTGAGGGTTAGGACTGAAGATTTTTTTGACAGCATTTCTCTAAATGTCATGTTTATATCAACTCATGTTATATATACAATATTAAATACAAATTATGAATGTACAGTACAGTTAAACCCTATCTAAATAAGAATGAAATCTCTAAATTACTGTTTTTTATCACTAAATTAGCCTAGAGAAATTAATGAGAGTGGGCTCTCTCTCATTTTTTTTTACAGAAAATGTTTCTCAATGTTACTAGTGAGCTTAACACCAGAGCCTATGATGTTGAAGAAAATTATACCAATCCCAATTCAACGGCTCACTCCTGGAGGGTAGTAAATAAACAGCTGATTTTGTAGGCCTAGATGGTCTTCAGACCTGGATTTTGATCAAATCCTGGGGAAATATCCTATAGTGCCTACGGATATTATGCCTTTTAAAGGTCTTACCACATATGGAATTTTAGGGTGCATCACATAGATATATGATGTTTACAACACATTTAGTCTGATGCCAATGTCTAGGCTGAGGTCTATGTCATCCTGTAAGTTGTCCTCTGTTAGTCCACAGCAAGGCTGAACACAGAGTAGCTCAGATGGGTCACAGGGGCTCGAATTATAATAGGTGAATTCCCAATAAAAACCTTGGCCACCATAGTCCAGTGTGCTGATGTTGGCAACTTTTACATGTGTTTTTCCTTATTGATGCTCCGAGAATTAAGCATTCTGATAAGCCTCATCTTAGTCACAACTTTTAGAGGACCCGTCTACTACAATGAGTCCTAAAACTTCGAAGAAGAGGTTTAAACAATTGTGTGTCTTTTTGTTGATTATGATCTACAGTAAATAGAAGCTTCTCTGATGAAGGTCTGAGAGAGTCATTAATCTATGGATATGAGGATAAGCCATTAGGAGTCAGCTTAATACTGTGTCTATTTAGCAGTATGATAGCTGATTTTCCCCTGAGAGTTATGACTTTTTTGTTACAATTTTTGGGTATGATAATAGTGTCAGGTTTGGATTTCATCTTGTGGAGCAAAACCAAATTCCAATAAAGATGTGATTGATTACTCCCATAATGATCATGCCACTGTTGTACAAGCAGGCCTGACTTGCCGAGCCAATCTTTATTGTAACTCATTGAGTTCACAGCTGTGTATGACTGATGATTACTTTTCTCCTATGGTAGCATACTATTATTAGAGCTATTTTCATTGACATGATTCTAGATGACATCTCTATCTCACTGTCAAATATACAGTTTCTACTATAACTTGATGTATGGGTACTTTTCCATTGCTGTAATAAAATAACATGCACAAAAACAGCATATAAAAGAAAGGCGTTTACCTAGCTCACAGTTTCAGAGAGAATCTAGTCCATTATGCTTCAGAAGACATGTTAGCAAGAACATGTTTATATGAAAGGGGAAATGTTGTGTTGTCCCATCCTGAGACAAAGAACTATAGGTAACTATTGACTGATGGGAGAAAATTATCATCTCCCAGGGATAAGATTTCTTACTGGTTGTTCAATGAGAGTGCCTTGTACTATTTAAACACAAACAACAAAAATGTACCCATCAGGTTCTATTTATATACATTTGTGTGCACACACATATATAACAAATAAACAAAATAAAAAGAGGGACATTGGACAGGTTTGATGGAGGGTAAGTGGGAAGGGCTGGAAGGAGGAAAGTGAGTGAGGAAGTGGTATGATTTTATTTCAATGAAAACGTGTCATCCTGGAGATCGTCTAGGATATAAAAAGATCTATGCCAGCTCCCAGTACCATACTTCCTCCAGCATGGCTCTACCTGTTAATGGTTCTGAAACCTTTCCAACAAACTATTCCAACAACACTATTAATCAACTATCAATTGTTCAAATACCTGAGCCTGTGGGAGATATTTCTCATTTTAACTACCTTACTAACCTTTTAACTATATTTTTTTTCACTAGACAGCACCTACTCCTATATTCTTAGAAGATATCAATAACATATAAACACACATACACTCACACACTCAAGCATGCAAGCACATATTACTTCTCTCTTTTAATAGTCACCATTGACATCTGTTTCTTCCTTTCTGCTTGATCTTTTTCTTGATGTGGTCTCAAAGTTTCAGCTAAATCAGTTTAGTGCTGAGGATAGAGTATTAAAATAGTCATGAAAAAATGGGTTTTAAAGCATTTGGTTTTCACTTCTTTTTGAAGCTCACTATTATGTGCACATTTATTTGTTGTAGTTTTCTTTGTTTTCATAAATAGCACCATTTGACGTTGTAATAAGCAACTTTTTAATTCATGGTGAAATTAAATCTTAAAGGAGTTATAGAAGAAAGTGTTGACTCTTGGAATGCTAACATGATCATTATCCTAGAGGCTGAATATGGAACCGAAGGAACTTCATGAAGGTTAGCATAAGTGAGGAAATTATTGTAGTGAAAGATAAAAATTGCACCAGGGGAGGTAACAAGCATAGAGTCTTTCCTTGAGGAATACCTAAGACATATTTAATAAAATATCTATTGTAATACAAGATAGTAAATCTGGAGCAAAATTCCATATGTGTGAGCATGCTGATTCAGTAAAATATAGAAAACGTTGTGAGTTCCATAGTATGAAGGAAAACATTATTCATGCTACTTTTGATTACTTAATAGAAAAATATAAAATATTTATTATTAAGGCACTGATAGTCTAACCTTTCTTTAAACTCTATAAACTATAACCTGCCAGTCAAAATTTGTACATTTGTTATAGTGGTGGCATAATTGTTAAGGAGTTAACCAACTTCTCCCAAATTGTATTCAGGGTTCTATCAGAGGTGTAAAACTGTAAATGTGATCTAGTACCTACCCATGATTGATGGGGTCTTAGCTTATGTGTCTGTTTATAAATGCTCATTTCTATTTTTTAAAATGCCAGCTAAGCAGATGATAAATCTTTCTTATGAACAATATGTACTAAGGATTCTTATTATTTTTTTTTTGTCATTTTGATTCATTTTTTTAGTCCTTACTTCTATCTGCTTCCTGACTTTCTAGATGTACTCTTTGCTAATGGTATATTTTCTTTGATTTTATTTTTAAATTATTTACTATATTTTCTGCTGAGATCTAATAGCTTGTTTTTATTTTCTTCAATGTGTTCTATATTCCACTTTGTGTTGGTGTTGGTGATCAACTCCAAGTCCTTACCTGTGTTAAGCAAATGCTCAACCATTAAGTCACATCCCAAGTCCCTTAGTGTTTCATCTTCTGATTACTTATAGCAACTGCCATTTGATTATTTGTCTCTCTTTCCTTACATTCAGAAACCAGGGCACATGCATGGATTCTGAACAGATTTGTTCTCTGCATTCCTCTTAGGATAGTAATAGATTTAGATATCAATTAAAGGATGCTCAAAAAGTAGTAATGTGGTATGAATTTTGTGTGTATATTGTTTGTAGAGAACACTGCTCCACTGAGCTCTCTATTCCCTTAATTATCATTTTTGTGTGGCCTTCTGTTAGCACTTAAATGTCTAGAGATGATGCTACTCAAGATTAGGATTCTGGAACTATATGCTCTGTGATAAACTCTTCAGTGAAATACTGTTCCTCCTCAACTCTGTGGCTTTCTTGATGATTGGAGACCAGAACATGTGAGGTGAGCAGAATACAACACTTGAATTATCTTTGAGATTCAAATTCCTTGCATTTTATGCTTACACAACACTGACTAACAATTTCCTATTTATCCATGGATATGTTATTCCATAAGTGCCTGTAGTTTTAAGAGAAAAGATTTTCAACCAGGAAGTGGTGGCATGTGCCTTTAATCCTAGCACTTGGGACACAGAGGCAGGCAGATCTCTCTGAGTTCAAGGCCAGGCTAGCTGGTCTACAGAGTGAGTTCTGGGACAGCCAGAGTTACAACAGAGAAACACCCTATCTAAGAAGTGGTACAGATAGAAGGGGGGAGAGAAAAAGAAAGATTTTCAATGTACACTTTCCTGGATAGGTATCATATTATTTTCCAAAATTATCTTTCTGAAAAATGACATATGTATATGAGAGCAGTTTGGCCCTTCATATTTTAGTTAAGAAGACTTGTAGTGTTTGCTTCATGGTTTATGGTTTGACACTGTACTTGTTCCTGTGAAGATATCTATCTTCTTTATTCTTCTTACTTACATTTGTCTCAGGAGATGTAACAGATGAGAAAGAACTAAGATATTCTTAAGTGAACCATGTAATTCCTACTGCACGTAACTTATTCTCTATCCTCTGTGTTCTTTGAATATGTAACGACATAATACAAATGTTCTGTACAACTATAAATCTTAAAGCCATTTGGCGATGTTTCTAGTCCTATAATTCTATCTTCCAGGCACTCCACCTCCAGACTTAACTTCATGGAAATAAATCAGGGAGTATATAATTTTTAAATAAGTGATAGAAAAGCCCTTTTCTAGGATAAATAACGATTTTGAATCTGAGGTTTTCAATTTGCTTAAAATTGAAATCATAGTTTTGAGTTTTGGCAATGTAAATGAACATTTCTTCTGTAGTTTGTCCCATTGTTTTTAAGGTTAATTTTGGTTCTATACTATTGTTATCAATTACATAATTTTAAATTAAAAAATATTTCAAAACTCATGCTGAAGCTTTGTACATTTATGTGTACATCTCATTTATGTTGCTATTTTTTTCTAAAAAAAAAAAAAGTTATTTCTTCTTGGATTGCCATAATAAAGTACTAAGTTTCTGTAGCTTACAAATAACAGAAACTTATTTTCTTACACTTGTGGAAGCTCACTTTCAGAATCAGTAGTCTAGCTTTCTCAGTTTCCAGGAAAACCCCTTCTGATATATGCACTTTCATCTTATAAACTCACATGGCAGAAGAAAGAGCAGAAGGGTTTTCTGTAAAATCATAGGATCCCTTATCTCAATAATAGTTGAACACCAATCCATTTTGTCCAAGCTCCATTGAGTTCTGGATTGCAATATGTGAGTTTATTGTGATACAACATTGCAATAGCTATGAAAGGGGAGATAAAATCTAAAATAAGTAACTCTTCCATGAACTATAAACTGAGCACTAGGAATCTTTTAAAATAAGCTACATAAAGGAAGGAACAAGCCTCATTAATCTAGCCTGGGCTATCAGAAGAGGGCATTTATAAAATATTCCTGCAAGTTATATATTTCATGTATTGATGATGATGGCTGGAACTTCCAAAAGCTGTTCTGAGAAAAAGCACAAATGAATAAAGCCAGACAAAGGAGGAAGCAAGAAGAAAACCAAAAAAAAGGAAAGGTTGCCTGAATGGAAATCAAACACATTTCATTTGTAGATTTCCCTTAAAGTGTCAAGCTAGCACACAATTAATTTTCTGAGGTGGTAAATTCCCCACATGGCACCCAAAAGTAATGAAAACACAAACATTTACATCTGACTTCTTTGAAGATATATCTTGGATTTCTTAATTTAAAAAAAAAAAAAAAAAAAAAACCTAACTAAGAAACAACAAAAAGCAGATTCTGGGGTCTTTTTGCCCTGTAAAAACACACCGGAAACTCAGCACCCTAAACCAAACAACATATAAATCTACACTTAAATAAACAAATGAAATCAACCATGGGACTTTAATCCAGCAACATTTTAAAGCTATACATCTGATCTTTATAGCATGCTTTCTTCCATTACTTAAGTTTGTGCCTGTGTACTCTACATAAAGATTTTAAGCAAAGTTTTAAAAGGGTTGGTATTTCAAAAGATACTCCCCAAATGATGCTAGTTTTCATGAGAAGCAGAGAAAATCTAATTACTAAGAAGATGACTACCAAAACTTTACAAAAGGAAAGTGAAAGTTTTAATCCATGGTTCTTTAAACCATGTATCAGCTTTGGTCTTTCTGATAATAATAAATGAAGGGTCTATAAAACCTTGATAAGAACTTCTGGCAATCTTAAGATCGTAGTAACATAAACTCTGAGGTGCTGAAGATATGACTCTGGCTTATGCTTTTACAAACAGGATGAGATAAATGGAGAAAATATGAAAGCTTTGACTGAGGATGTATTAGTACTTAAATTCTTACCTAGTGTGGATGGAATTCTAGTTTTAATCCCCAACGCACATACGTATGGTCATTGAAAGAAAGAAAGGAGGAGTGGAGAGAGAAAATTAGAGTAAGGAGAGGAGGGAGAAATAAAGAGAATAAAGAAGAAAAAAGGAAGGAAGAATGAATGAGGGAGAGAAGAAGGATTGAATTTCAAAAGATGACTGCATACTTGCTATTAATTTTAAATTCTTTCACTGTTCAGAGGATAAGAAGCAACAAAGAAGCTTTTGTAGTAAATCTGAGTCTCAGGAAGTTGCAGGGCAAGGACCTGGACCTAAAGTTGAGTAATATTAATTACATATTACCAAAAAACCCATAATAGTCACTACGCCACCACTGAGTGCAGAACATCAAATGCAGCATTATCTCTGTGTGGTAGTAGTCCACCAGCTGTCATTAAGCTCCTTCTGTCATAACACAGAGTCTGATACAATATTGAACTTCAATAACACTTCATCAAAATTTCATTTTCAGTAAATCCAATTTCTTCGTTATAAACGATGCCCACTCTGGTGAGGAAAAAAAGAGCATGGTGTTTGGACATTTGGCATGGATTGGTTTATTTCTCTAAGTCAGTCTTTTCAGAGAATAAAGTTTGCTGCCACACTTTGAAGCTTTAGGCATCTTTTCTTTGAATTCAGTTACATCCACTTTTAATTAGAGGATATTAAGCTCATGGAAAGGGCTCAAATTTTAAGTTTACTAGTATTTGAAAGCCTTAATATAGACTCTAGAACTTAGGTTTTCTTTTTCATTTTCATACATTTTTATTTTGTTTTGTGGTAGAAGACCTCTGTCTAAACCAGAACTCTGTTCAGTTACTGATGGAACATCAGGTGGCCCAGGGACTAGATTGCTAATGAAGAGTTATAGCTTCTTATACTGAAGAATAAGCCCATAAGTCTAGTTCCACTTACCCATCTGTTTATCATCTGTCTTTATCTATCTTTCATCTATCCTTCTACATATCCATAATCATCATTTTCATCATAATTACTTATCTTTATATCCAGCCATAGGAAACATAACAATTCTTTAACTAAGTGACTGACCCCATCCATTGAGTAATCTTTACAAGATTCAGCTTCACAGAAGCAGAGAATTAATATGTGTTCTGTATATATTAAAACAGTTCATTTTTACTGAAATTTGCTGAATCTAGGAATGTAGTTTTAATGAAGAGCAGTAGCAACAAGAACATTTCTGAAAGAGTAAATTTTGACATAAAGTTTCTTGTCACATGGACACATGCTACTATTTCCTGATATCTTGTTTATATACAGTTATATTAAAGGTATGTGTCTATTCTTAGTGTTATTACAATGAATATATATCATGAATCCAGAAGAAAAGGAATTAGTATACATACTACCATTCTTTGATGCCATCAGATATTATAAGAAGACTTTTTTTATCTTATTCACAAAAAATTATACACTCAAGTAGACTGGGCTTAATTTGTTATTAGAAATATTTTCAGTGAACTGGAATAATGGAATCTTAGTAGTAATGATTAAGACACATTTGAATGTCAGTTACTCAGTAACTCTTGTCATTGTATGTCATATTTCAATGAAGCAAAGGATCTCAAATTTTATGGGAAGGGGGTTTTGAGGAACTTCCACAAGTCTATCTATAATGCTACTATAACACTTCTAAGTTAGAAAATGAACATTGAATTAAAATCTCGTGACAAGAGTAAATGAATGTAGATTTAGGTATACCTTGGTAATTCATATATTTTACATCACTCCCCATGTGTTATAATCTGAGTTCCATTCTTCCTTACTCTTCCTACTCTTGTTACTACAGTGCATCTTGGAGCACAACAAGGTAAGGAGGAACTCAAAGCACTCAAGATTTCCTCATGATTTTTAATAGAGACTTCTATAAAATCTAATTCTCTTAGCTACTAGACTGTGACATGTGTAGCCTCTTCTTTTTGTTCTGTTTAAGCTTCTAATGAATCACTTTTTGGTGGTTCTGGGGACAGAAACTTTCCTATATAAGGTAAGCACACTCCCATTGTGAAGCAGTTTTAGCTACTGTAAGAAGTTCTTATAAAGTTTTTTCAACTTCCTGCACTTAAAATTGATCAGTAAGAGTTTTGATGAAGGCCCATAGATATTATGTAGGTATGAAAATGAATGTTTGCAGTTATGAAGAATGGCTGTTAAATTCAAACCTATTCAATATCTCTAAGGTTATATATAAAACTACATTCTCTCTGTCTCTTTCTCTCTCTCTTCATGTGAAAAATCTTCATAACAAGAAAAAATAACTAGATAACTTGGAGCTAGCCAAGCTAAAAGACTTAACCCACTGCTGAGATTTATTGTTGAGTTTGGCACAAATATATGTACAACAAGATAATAATTCTATATGACTTTAATTTGTATGATAAAAATAGTTATTGCATTTTAAAGTAAATAACAATTAAGCAATAAATATAATACATTTATTAAAGAACAGTATTGCAAATATGAAGCCTCAAGCTATGTATTTGTTTTATCCTTAAACAAATTAGATACATGGAAGTATCTGTATAATTAAAAATACACTCTTTCATACTTGAAAAGGAACTTATAATCAGTGCAGTACCTGAAAAATTGCATTGAAAGGAAAAAGAAATATTGTATGGCATCTGACTGATGCTCAGTAATGTTCTTTGTTCCTTGTACTTAGTTTGTTAAGATTTGTGGTAGAGAGTAGTAACATTTTGACACCAAAAATAATAATCCATTTATTTTGTTATATTTGTTTCACCTACTTATTACTGAAGTTCTCCAAAATAAATGTCATCACCACTCACTTACTGGAGTTCACATGATGGAACATGAAGGTTAAGAGAATGGATTTAGGTGCTTAATAATCTTGATTTTCAAGCTGTATCACTATTGACATAAAGCAGGTATAGCAGTTATTTACTTGTAGTATTTGTGTAGTGAAAACCAGAAGAGTTAACACTTTAATCACCATTTGCAGTTGCTGAGATAGAATGTCTCAGTTGTGAACAGTTACCATAATTAATATTAATGTTATTGTTAATTAAGGCAGATAGTTTTCCCTGCAATGGAAATTAAAATAATTGATATTCCTACCCTCAAGAAAGAACAATTTCCTCACAGGCAAGAAGTACAACCTGCAGTATAATTCATAGTTCTGCCTCAGCTTATTAAATTTTCTTTGCTATTATTCTATTTTTCTACCCTGCTTAGAAGTCCTATGCCTGGTTGCTGGTTCCAATAACATGGTTGAAGTTCATGTCACAGTCAAGGGACTTTATTCACATGGCTGCTAGTCTCTCCCTTTTGGGAATAAATCAAATTCATGACTAAGTTGATAACAGGCATCCTGTCCATTGCTAAATGATGGGGCCATCATTCTTTCATTAAATTTTGATAGAAAATTCTGATTACTAGTGTTTCTGGCCAAATTTTGTTCATGTCTGCCCACTGAATTTGTTTGGATACCAGAAAATTATGAAGTGTATGATTCTAATTAGGATAAGAGATTAAACCCTAAGAGCCATGCTTCAGCAAAAACCGTGGTATAAAACAACATTGGAAAACATCCCTTCAACAGACTCAGTGAAATTCGCTTAGTCATGAGGACTCCAAGTGAGTTTTAAGACCTTGCAACAAAACACTGTGCCAAGAAATATCATCAGGAGACTGGGGAACATGCCAATCCATTTTAATGATGGGTTTTTTTTTTCTGGTTTTTTCTTTTTACTAACTTAGTCATCTAACTTAACTCTTCTGTTTCACATCTTTATATATTCTAGATTCTTGTCTTAATATCCCTCTGATACTATTACCAGAATTAAATCTCATCAGGCCATTCCTCTCAGCTCTAATATTTAGTTTATTTATTCTTCCATTTTTGTATAATTTCCATGGCAACATGGGTTTGGCAACTGTGTTCTGTCAATTCACGGTTGTCCTGTGCTACAGTTTTTTGTCCTTTAATCCATACTGCTGAGTTTTGTTGTTTCTTGTCAACTAGCCGAAGTGACTACTGTCATCATGAAAATTAATCTAAAACCATAGCCTTTCAATCTACACAATGTACAGAATCTTTTTCATGAAGTTTTATGTGTATAAGAAGGGGAATACACCTAGTGCACCTAGTTGCCAGGACCTCTTCTGTAGCAATGGGCAGAGTACCAGAACAGCTGTGTACTCTGGCATGGAAGCAGAGGAGCAGATGCTGAGCAAGGCACAGGACAACTTCTTCAGTCCATGTGGTCTTCATGGGGGCAGCCACAGCCCTGTTTCTGGCACAGGGTAAAACTTTTGTACTGTTCTTAAAAGAACTTTTGACCATGAGGCTAACTATGAAGAGTTTTCTCATCTCTTATTAGGAGTAAAACAGGAAGCACTTTCTATTGTTTTTTGAAAGTAATGGTATTTATTAATTTGTTGTTTCATAATGCTTGCATTCAAAGATTTTAGTAAGACATCTTACTGTACTTACAGGGTATATTTCTCCCTGTTTCAGTCTTGTCCCTATGAGTTTCCTATAGGTCTCACAAATCAAAATCTTGCTGGCTGCTTTAACAGAGGGTGTTCAAATCCACATGGCTTTATTCTTTGGCCTAAATGCTTAGGGCAGAATTCTTAAAATATGCCCCAACTCTACAAGGGATAGCTGCCATAACAACACCACTATCTTTCATGAGAGAAAGTTTATGTATGCAAGCAAAGCAGAATTTCCCACATTTGAAGTGAATTGTGCATTCTTCCTACAGCAGATAGATAAAGGGAAGTATGATTCAGGTCAGTTTCTGCTTGGTGTAGAAAAAGATGAAACAACCCTTAAGAGTAGGCCCATTCTGGGCAAGACATCATGAATAGGGGATTGCCATCTTTGGCAAACATGGTTCCTCTTATGTCTGCATAAACATAGTAGCTAGGGAATTTATTCAGGGTGGTTCCTCTATGGTCCATTCCTCCTACTCAAGGACTATAATGGAAATATAAACAGTGACAATTTGTGTTCATGACTTAGTGTTTGGCTTACTGATATGAACATATACATTTGTTTTTGTTTCCCTGGGTTGCCATGAAAATGGAAACAAAATTAGAATTTGAGAGCATTAAGACATATATTGTTTTTTTTATACTTCATGTTTTGAGAACTGCCTGTTCATTTCATTAGCCCATATACTAATTGGATTTTTAGTTTTGATATTTGGTATTTTGAGTTCTTACATAGCCTAGATATAAATCTTCTGTCAGATTAAGAAAGAAATGCAATTTAGCCTAAACACTAAGAAAGTCATGGCAATTCCTCAAAAAACTACAAATAGAACTCCTACATGACACAGCTGTATCTTTAGTAAAGGGCTGGAGGACTTTAAGTCAACATTACCACTGAGATACTTGCACATCTATGCTTATTTTGACAATATTTACAATAGTCAAGTTATGAAACCAGTCTAGAAGTCCATCAACAGATGAATAGATAAAGATGATACAATGCATATAGACAATGGGGTTTTATTCAGTGACAAAAAATAAAATTATTGTTTGTAAGAAAATGTATGTAACTGAAAATAATGATATAAGCAAAGTAAGTCAAACCCATAAAGACAGTATCACATCTTTTTCTTATTTGTTCAATTTATATATACACACACACACACACACACACACACACACACACATACACAGAGTCATGAGAGTGGAAGAAAGATTCTCTGAAAGAATGAATGAATGGGAATGATGGGAGAAGGAGTAAGCTGGGGTGAAATGGTTAAAGTTTATGGAAGTGGAACAGTTATAGTACTAGAAATACTTGAGTGAACACATTTTTATCAATCTCATGTTTATGTATAATGAATATACATCACTAAATTTATTTAAAAACACAATACTTATTCTTTTACAGTTGTAGAGATCAGAATCTCTGAAATAAAAGTGTTCCAAGGATCATTTCCTTCTGGAAAATTTATTTTCTCTTGTCTCTTAAAGCTTTGAATCATTCCAGGAATTGTTTTGCTTGTGAATCTATAAGTTCTGTCTTTCCCTGTATTGAAGTGGCTTTGTCTTGCTTTTTCTTTACAGTCTTATATAAGGATACCCATACTTGGTTTGAAAGTTCAGATACTAATTCAAGATGATGGAAGTTAAAAATCTTTTCCTTAGTGAAGTTTGTATACAATTTAATAGAAATCAAACCATTGAACCATCTTTCTATACTGTTGTTCGTTTTCTCTTATTTAATTCTGGTCTTTTTAAGGTGTGCCTTGAACCAACCATCACTATTTTGTCTCTTTATTTTTACTGAGACATAATTCATATACCATAAAATGTGTATGCTGTTTTTAGGGTAGCCTCAAGTTGGTGCTATAATCACCACCGCGATCACAAAATATTTTCATTACAATGAAAAAATGTGTACTGTACAATACAGGAAACTATAAAGGGGTCACTGAATGGGAAAGGGAAGACAAATTTTAAGGGAGAAGAGAAAGTAGAACACAATGAAGGGAAAGGAGGATAAAAAGAAATGAGGTTTAAGTAGAGAGAAGGATGGGAGCTGGGAAGACAAGGAGTTAAAAGGAAGGATAAATAACACTAAGGATGTTTGTTGTTAGATGCTCTTGTGATAGACTAGCTGATGAGCTTCTCTCTAGGGATTCACCTGTCTCTGCCACTTATTTTGCAGTGTGAGCCCTAGGGTTACAGATAGATACAATATGTACAGCTATCCATATAAATCAACTTAATTTTAATTACCATATAAAGTGAATTATGTGCAACCACAAAGTTACATACTGCTAAAGAAAAATCCAGGTACCAGGTGTGGTATAACTCCTCAAGACTTGTTTGTAAGAGGTGTCCCATAGACCCCAAGAGAGTACAGGCCATTTCTATTGCTCCTGCCTGCCCACTAGGACTTGGTGGTAGGCCCTTATTTCTGAATGAATATATCATACACAATTAGTCATAGAACATGGGGAAATCAAGTTGGTACTGACCAGGAATCCTCCTCTCCACCAGCTGTCTTTCAGAGTACTGAGAAGTGCTATACAGTCAAGAAAAGAAAGATCATCAACATTTCTGCACAACTGTGAAACTTGTAAACTACAATAGTAGGGAGATATGACAATTGGGTACAATAATAAAACACATGTGGCAAGGGAGACAACTGCTTTCTGATTAGATATAAGACCAGTTCCATGGGAGAAAACACATAGCTGGTACTGCACATATGACCAATGCAGAGTTGGGGAGATCGCAGGCTTAATAGGTGAATTTACTACTGTTATTCTGATAAATAGACATATTATCAAACTGCCTTCTAAGGTGATGCTGGTCCCCTAAGGAAATATTGCCTAGTAATTTAGTAGTCAAATTTTTATAAGTGTAATCTACCACGCTCATATAACAAAACACAGACCAGTATATCTTAAAATATAATTCTGTCAGGAGACTCATAACCATACACATTAAGTTGTATGTAATTACACTTATGATTTCCATTCCCCAAATGGTTGTTTTCTCAACATCTTTTCATCTGTTTATTGCCATTTGTACATCTGTTTTGGAGTGGTGCAGGTGATGTTCTTTGTTATATTTCAATTGTGGACTCTTTTTATAATTCAATCATAAGAATCTTTTATTTTCCAAAGATTTTTATCATATATGTGGATGAAAATATTGTCTTTCCTTATCATAGTTTTTCTTTTTTCAATTTCTTAGTGATATGCTATATGATTCAATTTGGAAGAGGTGTTCTTTAAATAAAGTTGTCTTGCATTGCCTGAGTTTTAGTGACCACACGCAGGAAAGCAATGTAATTCAGTGTAGTGAACTGTCTTCATATTTTTATTAAGAAATTTGTAGTTCCATTTCTTAAGTTTTGGTCTTTGACATGTTAATTTTCAGTATGCCTGTATATTGTATAAGGCTTTTATATTGTCTAATCACCTTCATTTACATATGTATATCTACCTAGTTGTATATACAACTATATCCACAGTTGTATCAGAACATGTACTGAAAAAAACTTTCTTTTCCATTGAATTGCCTTGATACATCTTGCCTTAAATTATTTGTAGACTTTGAATTTTACACCAAAGAATGAATTTGTTTACAAAAAATTAGACTGATTTCAAGATTCTCAGTTCTATGGTATTTATTGAGTTATAATTAAATCCCATTCCTTATTTGTAGTGAGTTTTAAAATGGAAGTGAATCCTCCAACTTTATTATCATTTTCAAGATGAAAGTAGAGCATTCACTTTTGCTTTTAAGTCCATCATAAATTTTAGAAAGAACTCATGGTTTGCTTCTCTTTATTTATTTTTATTTTATGATCATATAGGTGTACTACTTGCATGTATTTAAGTGTACCATGTGCATGCAGTGTCTTTGAAGGCTGGTAGATGGAACCAGAACCTCTGGAAATAGAATTATAGATAGTTTTGATCTACTGTGCAGGTGTTGGGAACTTATCGAGGAATAGCCCCTGGAATGTAGACCTTAGCTTTCACATAGGGTATTCCTTTTCATATTCCCCCTTTCTCATTTAAGAGCCCTGAGTGAAAGCTAAAGTCTACATTCAAGGGACTATTGCTCTACAGAACTGAACTCTGATCCTCTGCAAAAGCGATAAGCACACTTAACCAGTGAATCATCTCTCTATCCCCTGTTGTTGGCATCTTCCTGTTTTGTGAGTTATGAATGATTTTGAATTTCTCTCACTTGGAGATCCTGCATCCTTTATTCTTGTTTATGTATATTAATATTCTTCACCAAATTTTGGGATCTTTCAGCTTTTTTTAACTATTATTTCTCTAAATATATTCTTTCTTTCTCTCTCTGTCTCTCTGTTTCTTCTCTCTTTCAATCCCCTGTCATTCTTTCATCTTCTTTAGACACTTCCAGTATGAATATTTTGGCATACCTGATAGTTTTTTCATCTATGTTTATTTTTCCTCATTCCTTTTTCTTTTGAAGAACCAGCCTGCCTCCATCTTATTTTAAAAGCCATCTTATAGTAACAAACTAGATTCATATCTGTTTATCATTAAACCTCTGTTTCTCAAGTATTAGTCTGTGTCCACCTATAACCTTAATTACAATGGATCTATACTGACTCTTCCAGGAATGGGAATCATGTTTTTTTTTTTCAAAAAGTTAAAAACCATCTTGCAACACTATCATTGTTTCAAAAAAATGTTGTTATGACTACCTGATGCAATTATCTTGTTTTGATCACTTGTTATGTTCTATATGCTTCTATATGCTTCTATAACTTTACCTATTTGACCCCATGAAAACCCTCTACCCCTGAGCTATAAAAACCTTATCTTCTCACGTTCAATGCTGACCTCTTGGACCCTGTTTTTAGGGAGAAGCAGCCTGTATACATGAATAAAGAGGCTTCCTTTAATTAATTGCTTGTTTTAATTAATTACTTGCATTAATTAATTTGATTATAATGATTTGGGTTGGTGGTTTTTCTCCTCCCATATATGGGAATAACATTTTATCTTTCTTAGATTGTGTGATCTCACTGAGTGATGCTCACACTGACTGCCTCATTAGCCTGCTCATTTCTGTTAAATCCTTCTCATAACTTTTCTAATTAAATTATTCTACTGATTGATTACACACACATATACATTCATATCAGTATATGTAGAGATATATAGATTATTCTTTTACAGAAAATTTATAAAAGGAAACCCACCTCTTTCAACATATTGTTTCATTGTTACATGAACTCAAGGGGAAGCTTAAAGATCTAAACCCAATTGAGGTTCTCTTTTCCCAGATGATCCTAGCTTTTGTGAAGTTGACAAATCACCCACATAGTGAGGCACAGCTGTCTTTATAAGATTTTCCTTAATAGTAAGCAAAACAGATGAATATACTAATGAATATACTTTCTCTAAAAATACTTGCTATACAGTAAAACATAATATATATTATCCTTATAAATACAAGTTCAATAGATATTCAACATTTTCTCCATAGTGACTATTAAATGTCATAATATAGTGCATGTGAAAGCATATTGCTACAAATGTATCACTTCAAAGTACATGGAATAACTGAAAAATAGATACTAAACACTTCTTAAAAGGAGTAATTAGTTTAACTTAAAGAATTATTATGTCAAGAGCCTATGGCTACATAGATCATAGAATCTATGAGAGAATCTACTACTCTTATGTAGCTTAACAAACATAATATTGAATCAACTCCTAATGACTTATAATTAAACCTATAAATTAATTTATCTCTCAACCCTCATTAGATAAAGTTCTATTCCTAGCAGATGATGATCAATATATAATCCCATAACTGGTTGAGGTATAGAAAATGAGAGACTATAGAATGTTCAGATTCAAATCCAATGCATATACTGACATTTTATACCCCACCCTCCAAAGGGACAAGGATCATTTAAAAGGGGGAGAATAAAGAGTTTAAGGGGCATAGGCAGTGGGTAACTACACAAACACAGTATCTTCTGGACACAGAGGGGCATATATGAACTCACAGCAGTTGTGACAGTATTTACAACATGTGAAAGCTCAAGGTAGACAAAAAATATATGGAGAGAGGAGTTAGGCATACATATTTGCTCCAACTGAGGAGCTCGTGGCAACTGTTAGCTGCTGGAAGAGGGAGGGTCACATAAAATGTCACAGGATATGGAAGGCTGACCATAGCTATACAGTGAGAAAGGATGTAAGTATTTGGGCTAGTGTATTCCTTTATGAAGAGAGAAAATTGACAGAGAACTGGGAAGGCTTGGGAGATATGTTTTCATTCATATAATGCTAAGACCTTCTAACCCTCAAATTCAAGGATAGATAAATGTTTCTTACCTAACCAGTCTCTGTCTAGTTTTAAAGAAAGCTCCAAATGCGTGTGATCAGGAAGACAGTTGTCCTGGAAACTCTATTAGGTGACAACTCCAATCAGGTTTAATTCTTGCTGTGTTGGTTGTTTAATATACTCCTAACACTATATAGAGACAAAAAGATCTTAACTTTAAAAGTAGCAATACAAGATTCTGTCCACTCAAATTGACGTGGCATTACATCAGTTAATGAAATTTCATCTTTTTGAGACTTGTGACATATGCATCTATCCCATGATAATTAAGTTTACATGTCAACTTGATTAGGCTAATTTATGCCAAGATAGTTGGGAAGACATTGTGCTGGGTGGTATATCTATTGAAGTGCATCTATTAGAGATTAGCATTGAAATGAATAAGCTGAGGTAAAGAGCTCCCTTTTACTAATGGACTGAGCATCACACAGTGCAATGAGAACATATTACTATCTTTGATTTCTAAGCTTGAGTCACAACATCATATCTTCCTGTCCTAAGATGTCAGCATTTTGGGAATTCTGGACTGGCTTAAACTGGAGTTACAAAACTGGCTTCCTGATTCTTTAACAATGAAGCTTGAGTGGAACCATACCCTCAACATTCCTGGATCTCTGGCTTGCAAATGGCCTCTCTAACTGTGTTAGCTAATGTCTTAACTATGACTTCTTTTGTTGTGATAAAACACCCAAAAGGGAAGGGTTTATTTCAGCTTACAGTTCATTGCCAAAGGAAGTCAGGGTAGGAACCCAAGGCAGAAATCTAGAAGCTAGAACTGAAGCACTATCCATCAATGAACACTGCTTCTTGGCTTGCTCCTCATGGCTTGCTCAGACCACTTTTGTTTTTGTTTTTTTTCAAGCACCCTGGTAACAGCATCTACAGCGAATTGCATTTCACCCCCAACATTAATAATCTATCAAGAAAATACCCTACAATCTTGCTCACAGATCAGTCTGGTGGGGTATATTTAGTTTATGTCAAGTTGATAAAAAGACTATCAGTCATAGTCAATCTATAAGGCCTTTCTTTCTCTTGAATGTGTTTGAAATTCTGTGTGTGTCTGTGTGTGTCTGTGTGTGTCTGTGTGTGTGTCTGTCTGTGTGTGTGTCTGTGTAAAAGAGAGAGAGAGAGAGAGAGAGAGAGAGAGAGAGAGAGAGAGGGAATTGTAATAAAAATTGTGCCTTAGAAAACTGAGTATTGAATTTCAAAGTCTACTTCCATGGAAACCCTAGCAAATCCAACTAAATATTACTTATTGCCAAGCAAATATTTTTTAAACTTTCTCTCTTCAAATAAACAAATACTAAACTTCTAATCGAGAAAAATATATTTACTTGTTAACAGATTTGGCAGAATCTTATTGGCTGCATCTGTATTCTCTTGCAGTTTTCTTTTGATGACTAAAAACATCAAAACTACTTGGTGTGAAGAATAATGGCATCATTTTACAAACATTAAGATACATTAAATACATAAAGATGTATTTAAAATGAATTAGCATGACTAATTTGATGTTTGAAGAAAAAATACATTAATTTTATTTTGTGCTTTAATTCACACTGGCCTTTTTTCAATATTATCCTCTACTTTCCTAATTTTCATTCAGTTGCAGATAGTCGTGCATTGGAATGTATTTTCAAAAGAAAATAAAATGAATTATGACATTCTTTCTTGGCCTTTTTGAGGTCCATGGAATTTAAGTTGAATTAACGTATACTTTTATGTAAGTGCTAATTAATGAAGAAAAACTTCATAAAAAAGCATAAAATGAATTATCATCTCTATATACTTGCGTATACTCTTGTATAAGCTTGTATATAGAGTATATATACTCTTGCATATACTTGTTGGTAGCTTCTCTTGGTAGAGAGTAATGCATGGTATTAAATTAACTGAAACTTTGATATCATTCATAAAAAGGCAGTGGGAATTGATTCTGGTTACTAAAGCAATTTATCATAAACAAATTCTTGGTTTTATAACAAAGGAAAAAAATTATTTTGCCCTGAAGAGAGGCTTCTCAGCCTAAATATTACAAAGATTTCTTAGGTAGAGGAACATTTTCTTTAACACTACAAGAAAAATATCTATTTCTCTTTGGAGTGTTTTCACATAAATGAAAAATTTCTGATGTTGTTCCTCAAGGCAAACATTAAAATACTGGGTAGCAGCACTGTGTGATTTTTGTAATAGAAAGACCAGAGTTTAGATGAATAGAAAATGAGCAAATTAGAACTTATCCCCTGCATAAAGGTTAGGATCAGTAAATAGATGAGGAAACATTTGGTTAATGAGGCATCCATCTAAATGTATCTACCAAAATTCTTACTGAATGAAGCCAGGACTGATCAGACAGTGAAATTAGGATGTTAGAAAATCTGCTTAGTTATCAAAGATTATCAGATACTGAGAAAAGAAGTACAGGTTTCACCAACTGGGGACCAAGTATTCAAATATATGTGCTTATGAAGGCCACTCTCATTCAAACTCTTAACACCCCACATCTCCATCCCAATAAAGACTTCCAACAAAAAGGTTTCCTTTGGGCCACCACCTCCCCACCCCATGCTACACAGGAGTTTTGCTTGATTCCTTTCTCTTAAGGTCTCTTCTGTAGTAAGACTTTCTAAAAATACCCTTCTTTTGTATATCAAATTCATTCCCTGAATATTTGAGACAAAAGCTCAAGAATCCACTGGCTTGATGATGAGGAGAGAGAAACTAGTTTAAGTAAGGGACTTAAGTAAGGGACATCTATAGCAGTAGGTCTAGGAGGAGCCAGAAAGCAGCTCAGGCCTCTAATCTCCTTCAGAATGTATACCTTTCCTGGGGCAGTTTCTGAGAGTGTGACTAAAACATCAGTTCAACCACTCATTTCTCATGGAAAAGTACCTCTAGATTTTTATACTGAAATTGGCATATTGCTACTGCCAGCTTCAGCCTATTTCTTAAATAATTTTAGGGTTAACTCCTTAAGATGGGGAAATGTTACAGCTGCATTGAGGGCCAAGCCCCTGTAGTTAAAACCTCCTAGCCAAAGGAATGGGACCCACTTCCAGGTGAAGGCATACTGTTGCTTCCTCCCTTAAGGGTTAATCCAATTGCGCGATGAAGGTACTACACCTCAGGAAAAGGCCAACTTTCAGAATTAATGTTTAGCCAACTCCATATTTGTGTTGAGTTTCAACATCTAAAAGTTACTGGAACATTTTCTCATGCCACATCCTTTAAGGTGATATGATATTTAGTGTGTACAGTGACTTACAGAACACTGTCATACCATTTTCATCTTAATGAAATGTAATGTGTCTGCTTGAAATTATATAAGAGAGTATCTAGGGAGTCAATGATAATGGAAATGTAGAAAGAAAACTTTTACAAGGTTATTTTTTCCAAGTAGCTACTGTACTTTAAAATGTCCAAAGTATTAAATTTATCTTTGAGGGGAGGGATATCCTAACAATATATCCTTGATGGAGACATGCCATTCAGGGAACTGTAGCTGCACACCTACTGGGCAGGTCACCCAGGGATGAAAAAGAGGCATTTTTCAGAGGTGCAAACCCTGCTAGACCTCAGCAGATGGATCACCATCATGGCCAGAGCCAGACTGGACAGTGGAACTCCCTAGAGCATCTAAGCTCAGGTGTTTTTATTTTTTCAGAACTCCTCAGGTGCAGATCATAAGCAATTAAACATCCCCCACATAACTCTAACACCTGCAGACAATAAAAAATGCCAAGGCCTATGCATCCCTTTTTCCAATAATGCACAAAAGCAATTATTTTAAACACAACTAAAAATAAATTTCCACAGCAATTCTTTTTCTGTACAAGCTAATCAAAAAATGCTTTATCTCTACAACACAATTTTAACACTACACCCGCAAAACTACTTAGAAGAGAAACAATCACAGGGACAGGACCAAATGAAACCAAACATCTATCAAGTTTTTCACAATATCTTTGAACAGCAGAAAAACATTATCAATGTCCAATTATCTGGAATTAACTTGTGGGCTTCTGGGCTCCTCCAAAGGGCTTGGATCACTTCCCTGGCTCTGCTCTCTGCAGCACAAACAGTTTGTCTTCCTGGCTCTCGCTGGCTCCATTTCACTGCTGCTGCTGTTCTTGGTGGTCATCCCATGGTACTGGCAACTTCAAAACTGCTGGGGTCCCTTACTGCAACTGGGCTGCATTTTCACCAATAGCTTCTCCTGGACTCTCTTCTCAGCTGTGCCAAGTCTCAATTTCTTTACATGACCCTTTCAGTCTGGGCCTTCAATCACCCTGGAGGCTGTACCTTCACCAATAGCCTCTCATAGACTCTCATTATGGTACCAAGCCTTAGTTGCTAAACCAGTGCCTGGACTGCTTGTCTTTCTCTTAGTCAGGTTTGTAGGGAAAAAAAAAAAAACTGGTCAGTTTAACTAAGTGGCTTTTTGGCTCCAAGCTGTGGCTCCAACAGCAGCAGGTCTTGGGCCTGTAGGAAAGATCTCAGGTTGAAACATTCTGGTGTTTTGTCATTCTTTTTCACCATCACTAAGGGAAACTATATAACCCCATCCATAGATCTTAAACATAACATGGTGAGATTCACACACATAAAATGTAGTTATCACAACACTCAGTTTGTGAAGCAGTGTGCTACCACCAGTGATGGGAGGGCACATCGACTCTATAACCAGGAAAAGCAGTAAGAACCTTGCTTTTTCCTGTTCCCAGCTTAATTCTTTATCTCCAAGGGCCTTGATTCTGTGGTTTTTACCTTTCTTTCTTTAGCTTTCTTTCTCATTTATTTACTAATTTCACAGCCTTTTCCCTGCATAGAGGCTTATTTCCTTTCTCTCTCTTCTCTTCCTTCAGGAGATTTCAACTAATACCTTAATCTCTATCCTCTGTTAGTTTCCCTGAGCATACTTTACTGGATTCTGTGAGATCTGGAGTTCCTGTCTTGTTTCTTCCTTATCTACTTGTTTGACCAAGCTAGAGTGATGTCTTATCCTTCTTTACTTTCTGCCTACCATGTTGGTCATCATTTGTAGTTGTTAGGCTGCTATGGAGGCCCAGAAAGGAAGACAAAGAAGCATATTTCATAATTGCAAACCCTGTCAGACTTCAGCAGAGGGAACCATCATCATGGCCAGTGCCATACTACCTGTGGAACCCTGCACATCTGAGCTCAGGTGTTTTTATTGATTCAGAAATCCTCAGGTACAGATCATAAGAAATTAAACATCCCCCACATAAATCCAACACCTGCAGAAAATATGAATTGCCAAGGCCCATGCATCCCTTTTTCCAACAGTTCAAAGAAACAGTTATTTTAAACACAACTAAAAATAAACTTCCACAACAGGGAACACTGTAAAAGAGGAGATGGAAAGATTGCTAGAGCCAGAGGGGTTGGAAGATAACAAGTAAACAAAAGCATTCTAGACACAAGTGGACTGAGTCAAACATGAACACAGAGATTGTGGCAACATGCAAAAGGCCTGCAAATTTTAGAGCCAGATGGCTCTTATCACTTAGAAGGGAAATAGACACAAGCCTTCATCCCTAACCCAGAAGCCTCCAACTGATAACCACTCACAAAGAAAAAATTAGAAAAAAATATGTCTGATAACCCATTCAAACAATCACTTAAGGGTATGTTCTTCATGGTGTGTCTTCTGCTAGGCACCTAAACAAAACACCAATACATCATATCTCTGAAAAAAATTTGATCATCTGCACAACTTTTCTCATATCAAGCAATGCAAGCATTGACTCCATTTTCACTCGTATCTAACTACTGGGACTGTCTTGCCCCCTTGCTTTTATTTCTGAAGGATAAGACATGGCATGTGTAAAGCTACCTATTCATACAGATAGTACATTATAAAGGCTATTCTTAGGGTGGGTGTTGGCCCTCCCAGGAAGAGACAAGCCTTTAACAGATAGAAGCAAAACTAGCCTAGATAGAGAAAAAAATAAATATGCACCAAAGAGCTAAAACCATAGAAAAAAAAAAAAAAAACCTTTGGTGCCTACATGGCACCCTGCTCTGCTTTGAGGCAGATGGAGATACTATTCAGCTAACAGTAACATTCAATCAATTATGGGTTACTGAGTCAAATGTTCTTTCACAGTAAACAAGATAACCTTCAAGTTTGTAAGTCACAGGAGGAAGGACACCAGGCTCCTCCCTGGGCATGATCAACTTCTAGGAGCGACTACATCTGCATATCAAACCGGTTCCTTTAGAGGTCTGAGCAACATCTACATACCCAAAAAACTGCATTTGGCTTTTTAAACTTTTTGCCAGAGCAGTTCTCTCTCTTTGTGGCATGGTTCTCTCCTAGTAATGTACATTGTCAGAATCTCCCTCCTTCTCTTCTTGGTGCGGGTTTTTTCACTGGCAAGGCACATTGTCAGTCTCTTTCTTGCCCCTCTCTTTTCTTAATATGTATACTGTTAATTCCGCTATTAAAAATGCTCCTGCATTTTACTTCTAAAGCATTCTACATGTCATTTTAAAGCGTGGTCCTGCGTGTGATTTCCTTGGGTCCCATAAAGGACAAACTACTCTGTTCGTTTGTCGTTCTTCATTTTTCCTGCACTCGTACTCCCTCCTGCATAGAGTTTTCATGAACCCATTTGTGGAAAAGGCTGGTTCCCTCCACAATTTCTCATCAGCAAAATCCTAGAATACAGTATATAATGCCACTACAATTGTGCCCTTGACCTGAACTTACACCTTTTTCCTGTGTCCTACTTAGTAAGCTGCTGAGCACACCAGACCCACACTGAAGAGAGATTTTTCCTGTCTTAAATTACACTATCAGCCAACAGACATGTGTGAATAGATTATTTTCCTTCTTTGGCTTTTTACTCTGGGCAAATGCTTCTTTTTAGACTATTCTGAATTCTGACTGTCTTAAGATTTCCTAATTGCTTCTCTAAAATATATACTCTATAAAAATTGGTACACCATGCTTATCAGAAAGTGCCCATCACTGCATTCCAGCCTGGCCTATATAAGTGGAATGAGTATAATCACTGTATTTCCCTCCCTGCTTTTCTTTGCTATAACTAAGAAAGGGCTGAGGTACAACAGAGGCACTAAGTCAGCTTTGTATACATTTATCATTCAGTCCTTATTTGAAAGAAAGGCTTCCTGGGAGTATAACTAGGCTTTCAGCACATTCTTAGTAAATTACTCCAGGTGAAAATCTACATGCAAATGTACTATCTCCTTACTGTCTGGGCTAATCATACTATATTTTATAACAAATTTCCATTTTTCCAGGATCACTAAAAAGTGCAATCCATGGGACCCACAGATTCTTTGTCAGAAATAAAGACCTTGTTAATCTCAATGACTACTTAAATGACTCACTCATAAATAGAGATTAAAAAAAAAAAAGCAGCTTACCAGTCATCTGCGGCCATAAGAGAAACACAGTCAATGGTTTTCCCTTTGCCTTCTTTGTATGGCCTGACTATTATGTCATTGTCAAGATAATTGTCTTCAACAAAATTCTAACTTTCTTTAATTTCAGAAATTGAGGCTGATTGTCCTTAAATAATATTGAGACTGCATTAACAATTATTATTGAAACTTATATAGGCTTTAATAAGATAATTTTAATATAAGCCTCACAATAAAAGGAACTGAACCCAGAGTTGTCATTGTATATCTCCAAGACAACAGCCTTTAGTAGCCTGGTCTCATATAATTACTGTTTTATAACAGAAAACTTACCACAAATTATGCTTTTTTCTTCCAAATAAAACAGAATACTGCATGAAGACTCCTGAAATCAAGTATATATAATGTTTTTCTATTGTGAAAGCAAGTTACAAAGCCATCTGTATTGTAATCTAATAGAAAAAAAATATATCATCGTATGAATATCTTGGTTAAATACTTTGGTGGCCAAGTATCAAAGGTCTCTGTAATTTGACATAATAGCCAAAGGAGAGTAACTCTCAAAAGATTTTTTTCCTTCCTAGTGATCCCAGTTACAGATGTAGGGAGCACAAAGAATCTCAAGTTGCTGATTAAATATTCTGAAAGAGAGAGAGAGAGAGAGGAGGGGAGAGAAAATATCTTTAGCCACCAAATATCCTCTGGAATGCTGTGACTTTGTTAGTAGGTGGATTGTTCTTTGTTTTTGTCTCCCCAAATAAAATTTCTCTCTGAAAGTAACACTCCACTTAAAACAAGCTATAAACTCCAAGGACAACAGTGCCAACATTTGGTAGAAATATTTTAAATTTCTGTGCCATTTGCAGATGCAGACTGGTAAGTGATCAGCAAAGCAGTTTTACAAAAATTCACCCTTTGTTGATTACATTACCAAGCATTTGTAAGGAAAGTGTAACATAGACACTAATACATGTTATCTGAGACTTTTTCTTGGCTACTATGACTCATAAAAGTAGTTACAAAGACTGTACCAATAGAATCAGCACAAGGATGGGTACTTTAAATATTTATCTATAAATAAATATTCCCAGAACCTAAGGGATTTGGCCAAAGGAAAAGAGAAGTAGAGTCAGACACAAAAGTAACAGAATATAAGTTTGACACCTTTATGTCCCAAACTCAGATACACACTGTTTTAATCCAAATTTTCTAAATAGTCATAAAAAGGTCCAGATTTCTAGTCTCTGATATTTCTGAAGCACAGTTGTTGCATCTCTGCAAGCAGGAACATAACAGCAAGAGGACACAACATTTTCACTTTCCTTCACACATTCTGACTTACCATTTTATAACTAATTTTAAATGATCAATATGAGATATAATTCAGTGATTATGTTTTAGTTTCATGTGTTTTTTAAATCTGACATGTACACAATCTTAATACTTTTTGTAAAATAGATCAGATATTAATGAGCAAACCAAAGAGGAATTTTCATGTAACACTGAACAATGACTATCACTGTGCTTATAATTCTCACTTCCCGGTCATGAGGCATCCCTTTGTGATTATCATAATTGGTATAATGAGTTTCCTAAAATAAATGGAAGTCTAACTTGATCCAGTGCCCATGAACAATCCAGGCATTCACATCTAAACCACTGACCTGATTTGAAGACAAATCATGCCAAAATGAAGTCATGCTTTTCTGTGAAGTGTGCTCCCTCAGTACGGGATTTGAATGGTTTGTTCTAAGGGCTCTGAAGTGGGGATTTCCAGTAACAAAGAAACACAATCTGAGCTCACAACTCCAGACACCTAGACTTACTTTAAATAACAGAAACTTAAGATGGAAAGAAAATCTGAGTCATCACCCAGTTCAGTGATTGTCTGTGAGTGGAAAACTTGCTAGTATCCCTGGCTTAGAGCAGGTTAGAGACTCACAGTTTTCTATATATTACAGCTTTAAGGATTTGAACACAATGTCTAATTGGGCAAGAATCATTATATCAGAGAGTCTAACATCTAAATCTCAGACCTTCATGGACGGTGATTTCTGAGAAAGCATATGCACAGATTGATAAGCATACTTTGTTATAAACTTCACCACTATTTCAAATCTACATCAAGGGGCTTTAACATTTCTGATGTAGGTGACTGTTTAAAGCCATGATAAATATGTTATGATTTGTTTTCTACAATGAAAGTACCTATATTCACAGTTGGAATTTTCTTTTTTGGAATTCATTGCAGGCCTTCAAAATATAAAGTGTCTACTATGATAAATCACTGGAAATCTGTGTGTGAATGTGTATAAAGGGAGATGTAGCACATAATCAAATGGTGAATTTATTAAACAGGCTAATCCCGGCTCAAATATAAACACCATGGCTTATTAAATGGTATACAACAGGGAAAAAAAATTGCCTTTAACTATAGATTTTGCCTTTGTTCACCAAGAAAGTGACACAAGCTAAATAGAGTTTATAAATGTCAATTTATAAATGTCAAAGTTTATAAATCTCAATTGTATAAGTATGAAATGTGAGAATTTATTTATTGTATTCTCTTGAAATAAAATTTTTACATGTCTTAAAGTAGCCATTTTTTTTCAATAATTTCAAAACTTAGATAATGAAATTTGAAATTGTACTTGACATTTGCCTATCAGGACATCTAAGAGTGAAACAGATTCATTGAAAAGTTGAAATGGAGTTAACAGAAAAAGTTAAGTGAAGCATTTTTTCTTTTCAAAATATAAAATTCACTTTTTACATTTTCTTTGCTTAGATTAAACTTTTAAAGGCAAGACTACAAATTATGTACCTTCAATTTAGTTAATCTAGATAAAATGGACACATAGATTGAGGAATTAATAGAAACTTTTCTTGTCCTTCAACAAGTAAAAATATTTCAATTAGAAAAACAAAAACAAAATAAAACTCCTGAATAAACAACCCTAGAAACAGAAATCTTCACCGTAGAATTTTACTAAATATTTTTTAAAAAGAGGAGTTGAACTGGTCCTTCTCACTGTCTTTGAAAAATAGAAGAGGGTTTCCTGCTATGGCATACAGTGGTGTCAGCAGTATCCTTACACCTAAACTAGACACAAACACAGAGACTAAAAGTGTAAGCTCTTAGAGTGTCTTTTAGTCCTGATGCAGAGAAATTTACTTTTGCAGTAGATGATTAAAACAGTGAATCATGATGTAGGAATGCAGGAAATAAGAGACATCAGAGTGCTAAGCTCTAAATGAAGTATTTATATCACACCCCTCCCACAAGATTCAGGGATTACCTTGGAAGTGGTACAGTGAATGTAAGAGCCATAAGTACTAGACATATGCTGTGAAACGGGTTTTTCTGTGTTGTTGCAGACAGGTTCTCAAAGTGGCTATCTATATCTGCTCATGACATGCACAAGAGAAAATCAGCTAAAATTCTAGCATAGAAGGAGTGAGGCCCCATAAAGTTCCACCCCCAGGGAGGAACTATAATCAGCTGGTGGCTGACAGAGAATCTAGAATCAATTGGCTTCAGAATGTGATTGTGGAGAGGCTAGATAAGCTTAATGCATGGCCCTACTTCCATGCACATATAGGCAACATTAAGTGGATTAGGCAGGCTTTAAAACAAAATACATAAAGTTGAGAGAAAAATGTGGTGGGAGAGTTGGGAAAGAACTGGAAGGGAGGGATGAGAGGTGGATTTGATTGAAAAACATTTTATACATGTATGAAATAGTTCATCATTATTATGATTTAAAATGATAGACCAATATTACTTAGGAATATAAATTTAAAACTATAGATTAAGTCATTTTAGAATACCATCTAAAAAGATAAGATATATTAATAAATTTAACCAAAGTAAGCAATAGAAATCACTGAATGCCATAAAAAAATGCTGAAAAGAATGACATAAATAAATGAATTGGAAGGACAGACTTGTTATGATTTCATTAACGCCCAAAGAGATCTACTGATTAAATGAAATTACTCCTAAAATTTCAATAGTAATTTAGCATAAAGGAAAAAATAATACTTATATTCCTGTAGAATTGCAAGGTCTACCAAATAGACGAGGAAATCTTGAAAAAGAACACTTGTCAATTCTGGCAAAGTGAGCCAATCAAAACTAATTCTGGAACATGAACAGAATATTGTGATAGTTTGTGGTTTTTTGAATCAACAAATTAATAACATCAATGAGTTGTTTTTAAGAAAAAAATACAGACTACTGAAATAAATTGGAGGTATATAAAAAGACTGATATATCCATGAAGAATCAGCATTGGACTAGGGCAGCAAGTAGACTTACTGGGAGAAGGAGGAGTATTCATCAATGGTACAGAAACAAGAGAATTTCCATAATTGCTTTTTCACAGTGTAACACATTACTTGAAAATGAGCCAATGGACAAAATACAATAAGTAAGCCCACAAATCTCTTAGAAGGTATACGTTTTCCTGGTTTGGGTCTGACAATTGATAAGACACTCAAACCATGACTATAAAATACAGTCAAAATGAAGTTTATCAACATTAAAGTATTTTATGTACCATATTCACTACAGAGATAATAAAACAGAATAAAAGATATTATACAGAATAAAAGATAATATATTCAAATATGTACTATAATTTTAATAATCAAAATTATGAAAAATGTCCACAGCTCTACACAAATAACATTATTAAAATACCAGCAATGGAATTGAGTGGAATTTTCTCTAAAGAAATCATATAAATTATCATTAATCATAAAATGTATTAATCATTATTAGTGATAAAGAAAAATCAAATCAAGTCTAAATGATAAGCTACCTCATTCCTGCCAAGATGACAAGAATTGGGAAAATTAAGGGAAACATTGAGTGTTGGTGACAATAAAGTATCATAAATGCATAAATGCATAAATGCAAAAAAATTAACTCCAGACACAGCTGGTGAAAATGTAAAATGGTAAGGGTGCAATAGAAAGTAGATTTTAGTCATTATTATTAAATGTAGAATTATCTTATATCCCACATGTCCTAGTAACCCCTCTCCTGGATTAACATTTAAGTAATTAACAGTACAGGATCAAGGATCAAGCACATCCATGGTTCACAGTGCTTATTATTCATAACATCCAACTGCTGGAAGCACACTAAGTTTTAGCCCTGAGACAAATGGATCAATAATATGTATAACATATATACACTGAGAAATTATTTAGGAAAAAATAAAGCTCATGTGCTTGCTATGTGAAAACCTTGTGCAAAGTGAGCTGAACCAGACTTAAATTATCCGACTAATATGAAGTATCTCAGATGAAGAAGCTTATAGAGACAGGACATATACTGGAGATTAGAAATCCCTGATCATGCTGGCTAAGTTCAATGTACTACTAGTCTACCTCATCACAGACCCAGAAACAATAGAGCTGTATTTTCAGGGACTGAAACCTCTGACACTGTGTACCTGAATAAATATTTTTCCTTTAGGTATATTTTCTTGGGTATATGTGGTGTGTGTGATAAAATAGTGATACCAATTTTATTAAGTTATTTTAGAATAAGGTTATTCACTCCTCCATTTTCTTTAGGCAAATTTTCTTGTTTTTTATGGGGCTTTATTTTTGCCTTTTGAGTATAATATTTCTAAAAGTATGTATTTGTGTTTGTTTTGTAAAGTGTTTATCCTTCATAGTGCTTAGAGTTAATTCAGTTTGTTTACTGCTATTAATTTTATAAGTATCTTAGTCATGATTACATAAAATATTTTCTCATTATACTCCCATCTCTCTCTAATTCCAATTACATTATAATGCTGAGAAATGTTTTAATGTTCTATAGTTCTACAAAAAAATGATTTAATCCTACTCTTTAAAAATGTCCTATGAACCTTGTCACATAATACAAATGTATGTTTAGGCATACTCATGTGCTTAGAAGCCTGCAGGCCTCATTGGTAAGATTATGGAAGATATGTGAGGAGATTACTTCTACAGCACACAAAAGCACTTCATGTAAATCTTCTTAGCCTTTTCCTGTTTTCCCTAAGTGTACATATCTATGTACTTGCCACCTTCATGATGTCTCCCATCTTATCATCTTCTTACACCTCCCTCTCCTCACTCCGATCTTCTGGAGTCAATTAACTCTTCCAAAATGTTGTTATTAACATTTTCTTCTATCAAGCTTGTGTACTTCTGCCTAATATTCTATTCAGCTAAAAATCATGTCTTTGTAACAATCATCTCTCATTAGCTGTAACCAAGACTATGTGCAGTGTAGACAACAACACTAACTTCTCAATTTATGTAAACACTTTTTTCCTTCTGTTTCTAGTAATTGAAGAGTATATCTTAGATTTCTTGGAAGGAATAAAGAAAAAAAAATGTCCTCAAAAAAGGAAGCTAACATTAGTATCCTGAGCATGTCTAAAGTACAAGAGTCTGAGCTCTATAAGTAAGGTATACTAAGTTTCTTTTCAATTTATGAGATTTTTTCAATACAATGAGTTTATTAAGATAAAGTCCAGCATAAGTTAAAGGCCATATGTGTAGGGAAACTGATCAACAATTGTTTTCCTATACTTAAAAGATCAGAGAGGAGTTACACTAGGGCTATAAAATAACAGCAAATCAAAATGCAAAGGCAGGTCATTCCGAGGAAAATTTTACTCACAATTTTTATTATTCTGTGATGATATAAAAGTGATATAAATTCCACAGAAATCATGATACAAATTTTAATTTTTATCCTTTCCAAGGTAGTGCCAAATATTGTGGAACTCCCGTGACATGCTTAGACATGGATGTGAGAAGGTCCCAGCCACATGTACAATCTCTGGGAAAACAATAACTACTCTGGAGTAAACTATGTTGACAATGTTCTTTGGGTATAGATATTCATTAAATGAACTGATACATGTGACTTATTTTAAAGTAAGTTTTGTCTTAGATGACTTTGGCCAACTCTAGAATGTTTTAAGTATCCTGAGCATGTCTAAAGTACAATAATTGTATTCTGTATAAGTTAGGTATACTGTTTCTTTTCAATGTATGAAGTTTTCAATACAATAAGTTTATTAAGATAGTTATAGACCAGAATAAGTAAAGGGCTATATGTACGAGAAAGCTAGTCAATAGACTAAAAGATGAGAAAGGAGTTACATTAGGGCCATACAACACCATCCATTCAAGTGATATACAACCAAATGATAGAAATGGATTTTATCCAGAGTCCAAAGAAATAAAGCAATAAAGAGAGATTTAAACCAAAAACACAATAATTGAAAGAGACTAAGATGTAAAAATCCAGAGTTAGTCAGAGGAAATGAACAAAGATAAAAGCTATGGAGTTGGTAACATCCAATATAGAGAGAAATAATTATGTGTAAAACAAGAATTTACCAAGTGGCAATCAATTAAAATAAAATCAAAGAGGCAAATTCAGATGCTGTGGGGAAAATTGAAATATACTACATCTTTATCCAGATAATATTTAGTTATTATTGCTGGCAACTATTCAAATATTCACATTCCAATTCTGTTCTTTCAGTGGGAGTGCTGGTAGCCAGAAGCATATCTCATAGCTAGAAATAGTCAATGGACTTCCTGCATTCTCAGTACCTGGGCCCAGAACCATATGGGAAAAGAGAGAACTACTCTGAGGTTAGATGAAAGCATCTCTCAATTTTTAAAGTGTAATACATCAAAACTATATACTCAGGCTTGATTGTTGAAAAGATTTATATCTTCATATACATATATACATATATATGTATATATATATACATATACATGTACATATATACACATACATGCTGTGCTAATATATGCATGTGTGTACATACATTTAAATTTGGTCTCTGTTAATGAGGAGTTCCTGTCATATTCTTTCTTCAACATCGCTTATAAGTAGTTTTTCTCTATTTACTCACAGTAGTGAGATTAAATCTATGGCTGATGAATAATCAAGTGTCTCTCTAAACTCTTGCTTCAGTTTTATTTCTTTATATTTGCTTTGTGAATAAGGTTCATAATAGGGCTTCACGGAGTAAAGAAGGACCTTTTAAGTATTGATGTGGGCTAAAGGAAAAATGTTGAAGCATGCTGGTATGGGATGGTAAGGAAATTGAACTCACAAATGTGCTTATGCCATTTTTATTTGCTAATTGGCATTTATCTAGAGAGGGGACAAATTACTCATGGCTATCTTACTTTGATTTATACTGCTGTGATAAACACCATGACCAGAATCATCTTGCTGAGAAAAGGTTTTATTTGGCTGACGTGTTCTAGTCACAGTCCATTACTGAGGAAAACCAAGTCAGGAACAACGACAGACACTAAAGTGGAGATAATGGAGAGACATTGCTTATTGGTTTTACCTCCATTACTTACTCTAAATGCTTTATTATATAACCCAGGACTACCTGCCCAAGGGTCGTATTGACCACAGTGGTCTATGCCATGCCATATCTTTCAAGAATCAAAAAAATGGTCCAGGGACTTGCCTTTAGGTCAATTTGATTGGGGCATTTTGTCATTTGAGGTTCCCTCTTCTAAGGTTACACTTTATTGTACAAAGTTGACAACAATAACAACAAACATAATTAGTACAAATTAACCCTTTTAAATTTTGGCACAAATACATCATCATTAAACTATAATCTTTCATTTCTTATTATTCCTAAGATTGTTAATATATATAAGACAGTATCAAGTCCCATGATTTTTAAAATTTTGACACTTTAAAAGTCATAATTCTGTTTAAAATATTACATATCTCTTTGAGTTTCCAAAGTCTCTTAGTTGTGGACTCCAGAAAAGTCAAAATTACATTACATAGTTTTGGTTTTTTTTTTTTTATTACAAGAGGAAAGAACCAGAGCCCAGTCACAATCAAAGCAAAGAAACACCAAACTCCAACAGTATAAATAACTATATAAACAATGTCTAACATCTGCAACTCATGATCTTCTCGGATCCAAAGAGAATAAGCAGCCCCACTTCTTTTATTTCGCCATGCACAGTACAAACAGCTTGTCCAGTCCTTTCAGGCCAACTCCACTCCACTTTCTGTTGTCCTTTGTAGTCACCCCATTGACCTCATATCTCTAGCATGCTAGAGTCTTTACTGCAACTGACGCTGTACCTTTACCTGTGGCCTCTTCTCTCCTTTCATAATCTGAATTTTCAGCTGTTCTCCATGAGTCCTTTAACCTTGTAGATTCTATGTTTTCAAAACCAGTACCATGTGAGAGGTTCTTACACATTACTAAGCTCAGCTATCAGCTTCAGATGTACCCTTGGCTCCCTTGGATCACAGCTCTGTATCAGAGCCTAAGGAAATACTTCCCAAAAGATTCCAACTTAATGATGCTGGTGCCTTTTTAATCATAGCTGATTTTTCAACCCAGCTAACCAGTATTGATTCCCCTAGAATAGCAAATGTTTCAGTTCAATGTGACAGGTCTCTCAATAATCAGAGTTGGTTTTTTAGCTCCATATGACCAGACAATATATTTTTAATTAAAAATATCACACCACTGGACCTGATAAGTCTTTCCTGCCCTCTGGAAATTCACAAGCCAGGCCTCCATCACATATATCATGTATAATTCTCTCAGCATTATCTCCTAATGCAGACCAGATTATTAATCTCTAAGCAAGTTTCTGTATCCCCAAATTCAAATGCTTCTGCAAGCATACTGAAACGGTCTGTCAAAACAACGATCCTGGTAACAATTTATGTCTTAGTTAAGCGTTGTATTATTAAACACCATACCCGAAAGCAACACGGGAAACGCAGAATTTTTGAAGCTTACGTGTCTCAATGGCAGTCTATTATTGCAAAGTCAAGGCAGGAACCTGGAGGCAGGAAGTAAATTAGAGGACATGGGGTAATGTTGCTTACCAGCCTGCTCTGATGGCTTACTTAGTAAGCTTTCTTATACAATTCAGGACTAACTGCCCAAGGGTGACACTCCCCACAATGGTCTGGTTCCTTCCACATCAATCATTAATTAAGAAAATACCTCTTCTGTCTCACCCACAGGACAAGCTGATGGAGACATTTCTCAATTGAGATTCCCTCTACCCAGATGGTACAAGTTTGTGTCAAGTTAACAAAAAACTAGGTAGGACAGTAGTAGTTTTATGCCCAAAGTAGTTTTGCAAGTAGGATTAAAGTAACAATCAAAGTTGAATCATTAGATGTCAATAGAATCACAAAGTAAAGGAAATTATCAAGCACATGCTCAAAACTTCATATGATTCATTGGGCTCACAAGTTATATACATTCACAGCAATGCCCCTGCTGTTGGTAAAAATGTCCAATGCTTAGTAAGTTCTTATCATTTTAACAAAATATCTGACTTTTTTTAAAAAATAGGAAAGGGAAGTATATTTGAGCTAATAGCCAGAAGCAGGACTGAATATCATGTTATCGATGCATGTGGCTACCTACCTCATAGTAGACTGGAAGTAGAGAAAAAGAAGTATTGCTCTTGAGGCTAGATATGCTTGACAAGGAATTATCCTAACAACCTACTTCCTCTTCCTACTTCCATATGTCACTCACCAACTAACAACACATATAACTAAGACCTGATGATCACATATCAGAAGTATCATCAGTTGAAGAACAGTCCTCCCAGATATGAGATACATAAGTACCTCTAAACAATGTGTATCTTGTATTAAATTCCAAACCTTTCTTATATGTGAAGTTTGATTCCATAGTCTAGTATAGAACAAAGTCTTCCAGTTTTGTTTAATGAAAATGCATTAGTGTGCATTTTTAAGAGGAAACTACTCAATTTAACTTAATATCCCTATGATATACATGCCTGTTTGATGTTTTTCAGTAAAAAGTCTTTACATGATGTCATTTGGTTATGAATCCAACAAGAGAAACCTAAAAGTTGACTTTCATCATTTTTACTTTCTTCATTTTGTGGTTGGTTGTGACCTACATAATTTCCCTGAAATGAGTCAGGTTCCTTCCAAATAGTTTGGCATGCTCAGTACTCCATATAGGCTGCTGAGGAGGACTTGTTCATACCTCTATCTACTGCCAATGTACTTTGTCACAGAAATGAACCACAGATTTTCTTTGGCCAGCAATAATATACTTAGTATAAATGCAATATTCAAATTTCACCACATTCCTATAAGAACCTTATAGGTTCTCTCAAGAAACATATATAAGAAAGTTATGGGAGGGATGGGGGTTTAAGTGTTAATTGAAAATGCAGCTATCAAAAGTGATATCTAATAAAATCTTGGAACAATATTTCAGTTTCATTCACCTAGTTAGTGTTCATACTAGGGATAATCGTATGAAAGCAATCTCCCCTAACACAAGCACAGTCTCATTTTTCTTGTCCTCTCAGAAATGGAGGCTCCAAGTTGACACAGATGGTAATAATGAGGAGGCAAGTTCTAAAAGTTGCCAACTGCGTCATCCTGACCTCTTTCAACGCACCTCATCTGAAACGATAACTATAATTCCTGTCTTACATCATACTCTACAGCCGTACCACACATCTTTAAAAAGTATTAGGGAAACTGCTCAGCGAGCATTATTGGAAAATGAAAGAGAGCAACTATTCTGGTCAAGCAAATAATGAGTTTTCATACTTCCCAGCAGTTACCTAAATCCCAGCTGAAGTCAAAGGCTTTAAAAGGTAGAGGAGAAGAATTCTTGATGGCCATCTGGGATGGGCTGGAATGAGAGTTCCTTTTAAGTGAATGTGACCTATTCAATATTAGCTCCTACTACATTTAAGTACATTGTAGAATTGAATAAGGATCTCAATATCAGGTGTTCATTTTTTTTTTCTTTTCACAGGTATGTCTATATAAAGCCCTATGTATTTGTTCCACAGAAAATGTTTACTTGGACAAAACAAAAATCTGTTATACTTTTGAGTCTGAGAAACTTTATATTAAAAGTTTTTTTGCCAGTGGACATTTAAGTGCCCATAGATTTAGTATCAGTGGGAAGCCATTACCACTTCTGAGTGTGAAGTACAAAGGATGGTACACCATGAAGAATTATCCTTTAGAGAACCAGCTACTGGCATAAAATCCTGTGGAACTTGATATAAGTAGCCAGTGTCCTCAACTTTCATATAACCCATGTTTCTCCTTCCCACTCATGAAACCAGCAACATAAAGCTAACCATAAAATCACCTCAGGTATAGAAGTTCAAGAAGTAAACTTCACAGAGTAGAAATGGGAGAATAAAAAAATTGAGATTATATTAGGGAAGGAAAGCCAAGAAAACTAAAGCATCAATATTTCCACTAAAATTTTTACTATATATATATATATATATATATATATATATATATATATACACATACATATATAGTCAATGCATATATATTTTATATATACATATATTATATATATGTGTGTATATTTTATAGACTCATAGTGCTTTTAAAGGCCTCTTAAACATCCTCAGACTTAGTTAATACAAGTCTTACTACTGTGTCCATCCACACTTAAATCATCAGCTCTCAGTATTCTACCCCTGTTCTTTTACCCATGAAATAAATCAGGAGTTTTAACAGAAGTATCACACATAAGAAAACACTGCTATTTCCAGAAGACGTGGGCTATTAAATTAAAATCTCATTAAGAGGCATAGGTTACTTACTTGGGGGTTATTGGTCCCAGTGG
Source organism: Cricetomys ansorgei (assembly GCA_026225945.1). NCBI lineage: Eukaryota > Metazoa > Chordata > Mammalia > Rodentia > Nesomyidae > Cricetomys > Cricetomys ansorgei. The sequence continues at coordinate 29,069,938 of JAMJFZ010000199.1, forward strand.
TCCCAGAGGCACTTCAAATAAGACAGGCTACTGCCATTGCTCTCAGTTGCCCACCATAACTAAATGTCAAGACGCTTTTGCTGAAGACACCAGACATTTTTGGTGCATGACATAAACAAGTCAACTTGAACTGACCAGGAAATTTTTGCTGTTGGCTAGCTTCATAGTGCTATACAGGCTTCAGGGAAACAACTTCAATGGGATTTTTAAGTGCTGGATCCTAATTGCTAAAAGACAAACCTTCTATGCAAGTTGTTTCCACTGTACAATTGTGTTGAGATTGTTTATGGTGGTAACTAACCACCCTTTTGACTGGATTTGAGACCTTCTCCATGGGAGGGATTTCATGCCTCATACTGTAAATATGACCAAACCCATGGCTAGGAAAATCATAGGAAAGAACCAATTAATGTTTTTCTAAATGGTATTGCTGTCAAACTGTCTTGTAAAATACTTACGTTTATATCCACAGATTTGTCCTGCCCCCAACCTTGATCAAAGGGTCATCTTATTGTAATATAGAGATAAAATGCTGTTTAATGTGCTAAGAATAAATAACTGTGGGTTCTTGACTACAGATAGGACACCTATATAAAATCTAGCAGTAGGGCTTAGGGAACATTTAGAATAAGGGTCAGAAAGAATATAAAAGCTGAGGATGAACAGGAATGCTGTGAAAGGCTGGCATCTGAATATGATACTGCTGTTGCATGCACACATAAACTCACCAGCTGTGGGTTACCTACCCAAGACCTGCATATGTTCAGTAAAGTAAAAATTGCAGCAGGGAATGGGGAGGGGCTCCCAAAGCCACACCATTAGTTGAGGAGTCATTTTCTATCGACTGGTGCTGGATGAGGAAGAGTCACATACTTTAGGCGTATGTACACTGTAAGTTCCTATTCTGTGCATGTCTCCCACACCCATGTATGTATGGGCAGCATTAATTTCACTCAGTGGGTTGAAGACAATTAACTATGGTTAACTGAGGATTGCTAATCAAGTCTTCCATAATGATGAGCCATAAATTAGTTATATAATACTGGTGTTCAGCCCTGAAGTAATATAAATTATATATTATATGAGTGTGTGTGTTTGTGTGATGTGTAGCAATAATAATTATAGAATGATGACATGATAAGTCAACTCATAGTAATAATTTCATGACATTATATTCAAGAGGTCAGTAACCAGAAAGCATCAGCCTACTGATATCCCAGGTTTCCTCTAAAAGGATATTTGGTAGTGATATATTTCCTGAGCACAGATGGGACAATCCTTTACTTCAGAGCCTCTGTGAACAAATTTCTTTGCTATTTAGTATATTATGGAGAACTGGCGTTAAGGAGAGACAGAGGAATAGAGGACTAGCAGTCCCTGCACAAAAACTCCAAGTAAACCTTTGTCCACGTGTGTGTGTGTGTGTGTGTGTGTGTGTGTGTGATCTTATATAAATATATACGTATTTATCTCAAAATGTATGTACATATACATTGGCCTGTGGGAGTATCCTCATGGATTGTGTGCTATTAAAATCTGCTTCTCAAAATATGTTTTCAGAAACATAAGCACAGTATATTCCTAGCTAGAATTTTCACTGACCGGTTCATGGTTGCTGAGCCTGCCTTCCAAAGGGCCACAGTCATTTCACTTCTAGGAAACAGCATCAGGTCAAGAGGTTACTTGTTTTTGTTCTGTTTGTTTTCTTGGATCTGGGCAGCCTTTGATCTTGGGTGAGCTCAAACTAATTTGGAATGAAATGGAAACAGCTCTCTGCTTCCCCATCTCTAATCAGTAGTGTCTCTGTTTTAATTAGAAGCAAATAACAGTCCAGTGTCCACAGCAGTCAGAGGACATGCCGTCCTGCCATGGGAGGTGCAGTTGGAGCTTAGGGTGGAAAGCGAAGCCATGTGAAGAATACTGGGCTTCTTTCCCTAGGAAAACACAGTAAGGTTTCTCTCCACTCTAAATTACAGCATACCCTTTCCTTTTCAGTTTCTGTCACTTTTTCTCCATCCACTAGTAAGTCTTCAAACACTGCCTCCATTTCCTATGGGTATTATAAACCACTGACACTTTTTCCAGAAAAGAACTTTCATTATAATCCTTTCTTCAACTTGATGAGTTAAGCATATACATTTGTCAAAATGCTATATAAAATCTGGTTGTCATATAAAATTGTTAATTATTTTTCACAGAATCAAGGTAAACACAGTGTGTGCACCATTTTTATTGTTTGTTTTCCTGTACTAGAAATGCTGGAGAGTATAGATAACAGATAATTTTTAATAGAAAGTAAATTATTGAAACATTTTGTTCCCTGCATGGATTCATATGCAGGGTTGATAGTTTCAAAATGATATCTTCCATTTTTGTGCTCTGATATATTTTCCTAGAAAAAAGTAAGATCTTAAATGACTATTTTTTTTATAAATAGTGAAGAGACATGCTTTATGATACTGGCTAATTATGGGGAGTATATGCTTCTCTCATTTATATATACTTTGAGCATTTATCTTTTTAATCCAACTATATGTGGATGCTTTAAATTGATGTCTTTTTCTTATATTGTTTAGAGTTTCTTCTATTTCCTATGATTTATACCTAGATAAGAATCTAAGATTATTTTCCATGTACAATCATTCTAGTTTCCTGAACAGAAACTATGACTGAAAAGTGTTCACATTCCAAAGTTAATCAGGGCAGAGGAAAGGTGAGGCAGAAAGTCACACATTCATTTGTTATAAGCCATACGAAACCAAAGAGACAGCTGCTATTTCTGTTCCATGTTGGTCTTTCACTACTTTTTAAAATATCTCTTTTTTAAGAGACTGTGCAGGCACACACCTGCAGTTTAGAATCGGCCTGGATCTAGTGATCAAGTAATCGCTCATTTGCACTCTATTGACTACTTTTATTAACCTTTTGTGCAAATAACTTTGAAGTTTACAATTTTTATTTGTATTATGAAAACATTGAAATGATTTTGAAAATAAAATAGTCAACTATATCAGTCTGAAGATGTAACTGGAAGATGGTAGAATTTCTTACTCCCTTTTTTCCATATATGTAGAACTGAGATTGCGTCATATCAATCCTTATCCTTATAAATCTACTTATCCTGGGCACCTTAACATCGTTGTGTCCAGCCATTTGGAGAGTGTGAAAATGATCAAAATCATAAGAATACATTACATTCACAAGCTAAATTTGCAACTTGGCCAGAGAATGCATATTTTGAAAACATGATTAACAGTTAATTAGCTAAATAACGATTAATTAAAAAGTAGGTAGATTTGGGGGCACAGAATAGTTGTGGCAGTCAAAAGGTTCATGAGCTTCTACTGCTTGTATTTCTTCTCTCCGTTTTTGTCATTGTACCTAATGCACATTTAAACAAATGTGAATTTATCCAAGCTCTTGGTTTTGTGTTTTCCGCAACATTTTTTTCACCTCTCACTTTTTTAAATCGAATTGATCTTAAATTAGCATTTTCTATATGAAATTATTATGAACCACCACTGATTATGAAAACAGGTTAGTGTTTATAAATAGTACAGAATGTTCCACATCCTTCCAATATAGGCCCACATGAAACAAAAATAGGGCAGAGGTATTCTTATATTGGCAGATGAACTCTCTCAGTTAAGCAAATAGCCAGGGATAACAATTGTCAAAGATAAGGGAGCATAAAAGGAAAAAAAAATCTTTTGATTTTGTATCATATACAAGTCATGTGAAATCATCAACTTAAATGGATCAAAGACCTAAGTATAAGATGTCTAAGTACAAAATTTATAGAGGAACTCATAGGACATGAGTGTCTCAAGCCAACACTCTCTGAATTTGAGGATGATTTCTATTTAATAACACCGTATAAACAAGCAACAAAAGAAAACACTGGGGAGGGAATTTTATGAGAAAATTATATTCCATGAAGACATTGTGAAGAGTAAAGAGGCAACTTATAGAACAAAGATAATACTTATAAATGTTGCAAGTGATAGTAGATGGATGGTCAGAATAAATGAGAACTCTTAAAACTCAACAACAAAAATCTTAACCATTTTGATGAAAAAAATAGGCAAGTTTCTTGAACACACATTTTCAAAGAAAAATACACAATCCGTGTTACTTATATTGGAGCTGTAAATTTAGATATATTCACAATTAAGGTTTTCTTATCTTGGGTGAATTGAATCATTGACTGTTGCAAAATAACTCTCCTCCTAGAATATCTCATTTCACTGAGGCCTACCTTTATATGCCTTTAGCCACTTCAATTTTCCTTTCCTTCTCCATAACAATTAGACAATGTAGAATGCAAATAGTTAATCATTTTACCAAAGGATGTTTGGCTGCACAAAAATATTTATACTGGGCTTTATGATCTAAGACTTTTTTATTTATTTATTTGTACACGTATAAATGGGTGCCACTGTGAAGGCCAAACAGAACTTGTAAGAGTTGGTTTTCTCATTATACCATGTAACAGTTGATAGTAAGGATGTTTACTTGCTAAGCCATCTCATTGGCCTCAACAACCTAAAATATTTTCATAACTTACAAATAATCTCAATATTAAGGACATTTATTCAGCCAATTTTGCAGAATACCAAACAGTAAGATTTAAGAAACATTCAAAAACCAATGTATGGAAAATATCAGTGTTGCACACTTCCTAAAGATTGACTCTCTTGGCCTTTAGCAATACCTTTCTAGAAAAATATAGCAGCCATCTACCTCCACACTTTCTCCCTGCAAATTCATCTTTAACTTCAGTTCAGGCATTATGCATCTCTGAAAAAAAAAATCACTGTTCTTTGTGTATGAAATCAGCCAGCTATTTCTAAATCCAAACAAAATTCCCTCAAAAATGCTGTATCGATGTCTTCCCTAAATTTGTTGTTTTGAGTATTAAATGGAACAGAACACAAGATAATTTTGATGGTGACCAGGGCTTATTCAAAAGTTGTACTGAAAAGAGAAATGGTTCTTTTAGTTTTTATTAAACCATCTTTCTTATTGAGTGCTATGCTGTGCTGGTAGCTGCTCCAATTCTCTCCTTCTGTCTCAGAACAGAACAGAATGGTGAGTTCACAGAGACAGATGCTTCTTTCTCTGTGTCCTGTGTATATACCTTGCTCACTGACTTGGTCTATGGTTTGTGCCTTCTAATGAATTACTCACTGGTCTATTGCAATATTTCACTAAATGCTTCTCTCCCACCCACATGTTTAACTCTGGAGATTATTAGTAGAAAAAGAGAATTTTTTAAAAGTGTTCCATGCAAAAGCAAATAGATAAAGGCTTTGTTACCAAGTAGGATTTTCTAATAGGTCACATAGAAATCTTTAAACACATAAAAGTCCCATTTGTCCAATCATCACAGTAGATAGTAAGCTTTCAGAACTTATTTGGATTGCTTTAATTAATTCATGGATATACTTCTAGTGGCAAGTGGTTTTCTACAATTTCCTTACAGATTTTAATATGTTGTCTATGTATCCGAGTCACTGTAATTGCCTAGTATAATCCCATCTACCTGCACACACAACTTCTAATTCTTTCTGAGAGAGTCCTTTGAGGGAAATGCTTTTAAGTTGTAGCAGACATTTTCTTCATCTGCACTCACATTGATCCTTTCATCCGTCTTTGCTTCCTTTCCTCCTGGTGGTGATGGTAAGATTGTCTTGGCATGAGTTTAGATGACTGGGCAAGCATACTCTATTCTTCAGACATAGGCACAATAGCTGGGTTTAGCTTGGGAACAAAGCAAGACTGGCCTTGGCCTTTTGAGTCACATAACCCAAGGTCTTCCTTTTTCTGTGGAAGGTAATCTGACTAGTACGTTCTGTTTCTTCATTAGTCTGAATGACTTGATAATAAACTTTGTCAATATCATTCTGATTCTTTTTCTTTTCTTCTTGTCAATTCCAATTTTCATATGCAATGTCAAGCTTATGCCATTATCTTCAACATTTGAGTTTTCTTCCTTCTGGAGTGATGTGGGTTACACACTCACTAGCGTATTCTTTGTTTTGAATGCTGGTTCCCTGCTAATGAAGACTGAATTGTCATGGCTCAGCTGGTATTGTACCATCTAATTTGCTTGTGTTGAATTGTGATTAAGTGAATTCCAAGATTTTTATGTGGATGATCAGTAGTTTTAATGAGGATGAAAATTAAGAATTAAATCCTTCCCATGTCCTTTCTTGTGTTTGCTTTGAGGTACAAGTCCCAATTTCTTTCTTTTTTTGATATTATAATTTAATTAACAATATTTATCCTTCCATTTTCCTCCCTCCAAACCTACCTACACAATTCTCCCCAATCTACTTCAAATTCATGGCCTCTTTTTTCACTTAATTTTATTGCAAACATATATGTATATACATGTTTATCTAGATATAACCTATTCAGTTCCTACAATGATCCCTGAAATTTCAAGGCTGATTTGGAAGTGGAAAACCAATGGGTGTGTTCTTCCCTAGTGAAGTCCACCTCTCCCATTCTCAGAATTCCTCTATTGCCTATAATTCTTTGTTTTCTGGGCTTTGCTCCAACTGATTCGTCATGTTCATTGGTACCATCTTTGTTCAGTTCATATTTACAAAGTTCTGTTAACGACAGTTTACAGGTATAGCTTCTGATACTACTACAAGACTGCCCCAAACTGGCATGGCTGCATAGATGGTTGCTTGACACAGATCCAGTCTTTGGCATGCCACCTCCATACAGAAGACAGCTGGCAATGGCTGTTCTACAAATGGGTCTACTATTCTTTGTATGCTGGACATTTTTTTCTCTAAAGCTTCCTTTTTTCCTATAAATGGGAGCCAGGCCAACGTCTCCATGGGTGCCTACCCTTTTGATGGCTCCTTGATAAGGAAGAAGGCGGCTGAATCTAATGACTCTGAGATGAAAGCTATTGGGAGTGCCCTAAAGGCTCCTAGGTCAGCCTCATTAAATGCAAGTCAACTAAGGGACAAGATAAAATTGTTCATGAACTGTTCCTTAAAGAACCTTTCAGAATTACATGATGTGACCAAGTTCAGAGACAGTAATTAAACTACTGAGCCTGTGTTTCCTGAACTGGCTAGGGTTTACAGAAAGCCCTAGAAAAAAGGAAAATGGATAGTCAAGGAAAAGTGGCATAGTTGCTGTTAAAGCTAAAGAAATATATGATTGGTGTTTGGATAGATATAGGAAAGAATTAGAAGAACTAGAGGAAGCTTAAAATATATAAATATAAAATTTCTGTGTAACACATTTGTTGCCATTCTGTTTGATATATGTTGAAAGCACAAGTAGGGTACCTAGCAAACCTCCAGTGAACCACTGTGTTGGAGGTTTTCTGAGAAAAGAACAGGTTGATGATTAATCTGTTACAATGAAAATTATTCTTGTACCAAGTGTGGGACCATTTGGGGAAATGTAGCTATGTGATTTTTCTGTGAAGCTTTGAATGTGCTTGACCTTGATGAACCATTATATTTGCAATGTACTTTTAGTAAATATAAACCTGGGTTGGTTCATGCTCAGTATTAGAGAATCCTCAAGCTCTGATGCTCTCCTGAGATGACTGTCAGTTTGTACCAGCTTTTGAATCCTGAATCAATTCTTCATGCTGCTCCCAGGCATTCCATTTTCAAGACCCTCCTCAAGCCGAGGCTGGACCCCGGCATGAGACAGTGTCATAGCAAACTCCCTGATCTTCTGGATCTTGCAATCTTTCCACTCTTTCTTCAGCAATGCCCATCTTCCTTAGGCATGGAAGTGTTTTATAGATGTATCCATTGGGATTGAACTCCATAATTCTGTATCTTGATAGCTGGTATACCCACCTCTCTTAAAAAGCTCTTTCTTGTGTAACACTTTCTCCTTCTAAATTCTAGTAAGCTCCCTTACTCCTGTTCTTGCCCCCATATAGTAACTGTTTCAGTGTTCTTAGGCCAATATTTTGGCAATAATATTCCTGAAAATAGTACTCATCTTTATTCAATATTTTTACCAATAAACCTTCTTAAAAGGATCTTATTTTGAGAGTGTTGTTTGCTTCTTTGTATAGCATGTTGTATTAATTAAGGAGAAAGGTGAGGACTTCAGCTTACTAACATGCATCTTCTTCAGGGTAACGTCTATCATTCCCTTGAGAGATGGAACAATAATAATGCATGGACTCATAAATCACACACTTTATTCAAGAATGTTGCAGGGATATCTCCTGATGTGTTAGAAAGGAATTATACTTTGTATTCAACTATAATTTGGTTGAATTTATGAGTGCACTTAACTACTTTGAGGCTTACTTGTCTTTAATTTCCCAATCAATTCTGAAGAAATGACAGATATAATTACAATGTAGATGAAAAGATCAACTGAGTTAAATGCTTCAAGTGCCTTATAGAAAATAGGTTGTTGCTAGATCTAAAACAGTTTATTTCACTTGATGTCTATTCCTTTTGTAAGTGGCTGTAGCTTCACATACATTTTGAGGTTAATATGGTACTAATTTAAGTACCTCCTCCTAGAGCTTACTTTACTAAGTATCAAAATCCTTGAAACTGGAGTTGTGTAATCCTGGTTTCTGCTCTTACTACCAGGTATTTGTCATGTGACTATGTATCATTGATTATAAAAAGGCATACTTAGATCAGTCCATTTTGATAACATTTCTCTTGAACTAATATTCTGATACCTAAATTTTGATTTTATATGATGTTAATATGCATTTTGATATATAATTAATTAAATGTAATTTAAATAGTTTAAGTAATTAGCAATTATCTATTATATAGTAACTACTAATAAAAAATTTGCCTACATTATATGTTCTGTGACTTATTTTTTTATGAACTTAAGCAAATTAGTAACTACTAATAAAAAATTTGCCTACATTATATGTTCTGTGACTTATTTTTTTATGAACTTAAGCCAATTCACCCCAAACCTTGTCTATTAGTTACTTTTCTAGTTGTTATAATCAAACACCCAACAAAAAATTACTTAATGGAGGAAGAATTTGTTTTGTCTCATTATTTCAAAGGGTTCAGTTTATCATGTCAGGAAGACATGGTAGAGCTAATGGGAGAAAGAGTATACAGACTTCTCACATCTGTGAAGAATGAGAACCAGACAGCAAAGCCTGCTGTACACATTTCCCTTTTTATTCAGTGAGGGTCTCCAGTTCTGGGGATCCTGCTGCCTACATTCTATATAGGTCCTCCATTCTGAATGAAATATCTTTGGAGCCCCTCCCAGATATGCCCAGAGCTATATCTCTTAGTAGCTTCCAAATTCACTCAAATTGACAATGATTAGTCACCACATTCAAAATCAATCATCTTGGCTTTGCTGCCTTCTACAAATATTTGAATCAATCTAAAAACTATTTCAACTGTAGGTATAAGAATAAAATAGTGATGAGAATTATGAAATGAAATAATTTCCTTAATAATATAAAAGTATTAGTATATATTACATATATTATTACATAAAAGTAAATTTATAAATGTGATAATAAGAAAGATTTTTATGGGACTAAAATATTTACATGGTTGAAACAGTTGTATTAATAAGCACATGTCTTTTACCAAAGTAGTCACAACTGAAGATAAAATATAGAAAGTTAGTTTATAAATAATAGTAATGACTACAAGAGTTCATTCACAATAGATGTGGTATCATCATCCCATCCTTTCAACAATTCATTACAAATCCAACATCTGTACAATTACAACAAGAAGAACTATTTAAGGTGGAGTAGCCTGGGAGGCATAATTTTCTTAAAGTCCATTTCTCCTTTCATTAAAGAAGTTCTTGAGAACGTTAAAAAGTTACTGCCTTCTTTCAGGGCTGTTTGTGTAAGTAGAAACACATGCATATCCAGATGGCAAAATGTCATTCTCAGATATTCTACATAACAGCAAAAACAAATATAAGAAGTTACACAGCCTCTTTTGAGAGATCTCTTGACTAGCAAATAATGAAAAGTGTGTTTGACATTTTTGAGTAATCATTTCAATTACAGCATCTGTAGTAGATATTTTATTCCATTTTGTAATATTTACTTCCTTGAATGTGTTTCTATTTATTTTTCACAGAGATGAGGGATACAACCAAGTGATGTAGTGTGAAAATATACTTTTACATTACATTAATTTATACTTTACAGAGGGTTAAATGAGTACTGTTCACATATGATACTCACTGGCTTTGTTGAATCACTCTTGAACACCAACTTTATAACCTGTATGCTGTCAAAATCTTCATGTGATAGGCAACCAAACTGAAAACAGCTACCCTGTTTCGTTATAAGCATTTTTTTTTCTTAACAACAATTGTCCAATATATAATTAACATGAGCCAATATATAATTTCAGAATTGACATTGAAAACTGACATTGATTAGCTAGAAAAGACTCCCTCAAAGGCCAGGACAAAACAGCATCTAATTCAGATTTCTTTTTTCTACAAGCTGGAGATAAGGAATGCAAATAGAGAGACAAACAAGGTGGGTAATCAGAGGTTTTAATACATTTCAAATAAGTCATTTCAAGTTAGAGGGCCATTCTTCTCATGATGACTTACTACATAACAGAAAGAAAATTCTGCCTCTAGGACATGATTTCAGGTTTATTCAAAAATTACATGCAGAAGTAGCCTCACAGATGATTGCTCTGCAGCATTTAGGAATCAAACAGATTGGCCCAGTGCTGTTGTGAAAAGCAGATAAATTTCCTCTTCACAAATCCCTGGCCTGTTAGTGTTAGGGAGCAGAGGGTGGAATGCAGATGAAAGATTTTCAACATTTCTCAACCTTTGAACGAGGGCAGGAGGAATCTTCCCAGCGCAATACTCAAGTGCATTGGCTGCAGGTCTCATTATCAGTCACACAATCAACCCAGGAGACTTGAAAACCTCTGTCCAGAGAATTTTTAGACCACATCTCATTAAAATGTGTCTTCTATACTGTTAACATTTAACTCTTTTAGAAAAAGAGTCTCAATCTAGTATCCTAAAGATCAACTGTGGGTCCTCAGCTCCAGAACCACACCAACCACAGTGAATTCTTTTCTACTGTTTATTATCTGTGTAGTCATTTATTGCCTCTTATTTTTTTGGTGTTGCTGTGCTGTTTGTGCACAGATACTTTGAACACTCAGACAATTATAAGGTTCTTGGCATTAGTGGCTAGATATCTTATCTTAATCTGTTTACTTCAGGCCTTGAGGAAAGAATATTCTGTCCTTATTTATTACTGAATACTTATTAGCAATTATCATAATATGGAACTTTCTGTGTGAGTTGCTTTTTAGTAAACTTATTTAGCACAATTATATATAATGTTTCTGTTTTGATCATAATGGAATTTTATCAGATTTATTTTCAAATACAGATTCTTAAACAGTACAGTCAATAACTTACACTTGGAAAAGTAAAGGGGAAGGAAAACCACATACACCTTATTGATATTCCTTGTGGTCTTCAATTTTAAAGATTCTTGGCATTGTATATTTGGTTTAGCAAATAACTAACAAATAAAAATTATACTAAAAAGGTTTTTGGATAAAAACAGTTATTGAAAAAATGAAAGGAGCGGGCAGTGGTGGCCTATACCTTTAATCCCAGCACTTGGAGGCAGAGGCAGGTGGATCTCTGTGAGTTCAAGGCTAGTGTGATCTCCAAAGAGATTTCCAGGACAGCCAGAGTTACAACACAGAAATTCTATCTTGAAAAAATGACAACAAAACAAATGAAAAAGGAAAAAAAAAAGGAATTTGGCAGAAGACAAGAACTACTCACATTAATGGGAGAAAAAGAAGGGGTCTTGCATTTATTTACCATCATCAATATACACTGTCATTCACTCCTCTTAGACAAGGATAGTCCTATTTCCCTGAGAAACTAGCATGGCCCCTTTTCTGCCACTTGACATTTCACCATTAGAACAATGAATTTTATGACTACTACAAAGTAAATGTAAGATCTTTCCCTCATAAGAGCATATATTTTTAAAACTAACTCAGAAAAAAAAGAAATTTTTGTAATTTTAGCCCCATACAGAATATATATCAACATTTGGCACTGTTATTAATTAGTAAATATGAATGTGTATGTATGGTGTGTATGTTATACATGTACTTATATATGCTTCCATATGCTGTAGTTAGATTCTGAACAAGTTCACCGTATGCAGAGCTCGAGGTAGATCAGAATATTTCTAATATGTGTACTTTGTAGTCCAAAGTAAATTAGAATCATATGCATTTTAAATATTTTTACAAAGAATATTTTAATTCTTTCTTCTCATTGAAAACAATCCTTTACAAAGGACATTTAGATCGGGTGAAAATCACTCAGATTGTGGAGAAATAAATGATATCATCACAAAAGACAAAGTATGTGCATGCATAAGGACCATATGTCCCAGGAATAATTTGTTTAAGTGTATGTTTAAATGTTATAACAAACATGTGGCTCCTGAGTCAAGAGTATGGTATCTGAAAGTTGTGTTAAACTCATTTCAGGGCTTGGGATTAGGATCAACTAACAGTGATTTCCTAGCATTCAACAGGAAATATTGTTGGGAACATGAACTGATCATTGCCAAGAAAAATCCGTAAAATTATATTACATACACACACACACACACACACATACATACACTTCATAGAAAGTTAAAGACTAATGGGAGAAGAAAATATTATATTCTTGAAAGAAATAACAGACAAATGTTTTTTTGTGAACAAGCCATCTTCTGTAACCAGGCAAGGCTTCCAGTGGGGGGAGGAGGTACTGGGCCACATAACCAGACACAAAACCTTTGACAAATAACCTGTCCTGCCTGCAAGATGTGATGCAAAATGGAATTTTCGAACTTGTGGGAGTGGCCAACCAATGATAGGGCAATCTTGATACCCATGTCACAAGAGGCCTGATCATCTCTAGATGGCCAGAAACCAGAGGCTGGATAGCCCAGATATCTAGGGTAGAACCTAATATAGCTAGCCAATAAAAAAGAAGTCTATGAAATGATTCTGAATGATATTCTACTATACTTATAGATTGGTGCCTATCGCAGTCATCAACAGAGAGGCTTTCTCCTGCTGATGATGGGATTCAGATCCAGAGACCAATAGTAAAACATTAGGTGGAGCTTGGGCAAAACCACAGTAGAGGTGGAAGAAGGATTCTAGGAGCCAGAGAGATCAAGGACACCAAGAGAGGCTCATATGGGTGCAGATACTGAAGCAACAGTCATGCAGCCTGCGTATGTTTGAGCTAGGTCCTCTGCATATATGTTATCTTAGTGTTCTTATAGGAATCCTAATAGTAGGAGCTGTAGGTGGGGTGTCTTTGACTCTTTTGCCTTGGATTCTTGGGACCCTTTTCCTCCTACAGGGTTGCCTCTTACAGCCTGGATACGAGTGTTCGTGCCTAGTCTTGTTGTACCTTGCTATGCCATGTTTGCCTGATATCTTTCTGAGGCCTGCTCTTTTCTAAAGACAAAAAGAAGAGGAGTGGATCTGGGGGAGAAGGGATGTTGGGGATGGGGCTGGGAAGAGTAGAGAGAGGGAAAACTGTGGTTGGGATCTATTGTATAAAAGCAGTATAAATTAATTTAAAAATAATATTAGAAATAAATAAATAAATAAATAGAAAAAAATGTCCTTAAGATCCCAAGGATTGAGTGTGAAGTGATGTGATTATTACTTTGAGTAGATGCTAAGTAAGTACTTCTGTTCTTAAAAGCATACTAAAACACAATAAATACAATGAGATAAAATTAAGAAGGTATATCTTTTCTAAATCCTAGAAACAACCCCTAAGATAGAAAACGTTGTATGACAAAACTTGATCAATACCTTACTATCCTGGGGGAACATAATTTGGCATAAAGCCATTCTGAAGAAACATTGTGCCTGAGCCTGTGAATTTGACAATGTGCCTGTCTTTAATCCAAAATGTCCACTGCTGAGTATGCTTTGAGCAAAGTTCCTGTTCACCATGTACTGGAAATGTTTTGGTACTGACTGTTACATAACGAAGCACCTGTAAGCTTAGTGGTTTGAAACAACATTCATTTCATCAGACACATACTTCCCCAGGTCAGGAATTTAGAAAAAGCTGACAAGAGATTTCCACTGTTGCAAAAAGCATCACTAGATTGATGCCCTGGCATTCTGCTGGTGATTGGCCTTATCTGGGCTTTTCATAAGGACTTCACTTACATAGTGCTATCCTAATAAGAACTGCTGAAAGCTGACTTCTAATTTTTAGTATCCTTTGTCTTTGTTTAATCTCAGAGTCTCTTGAAGAAGCTCTTCCAATAGGATAGTTAACCTTTCTTGTGTCTGTTCACAGATAATGTTTTATTTTTCTATATCCACCAAGGCAGAGCCTGCAAATCCTCCTTAGAGCAGTATATGAAACTGGCATTATCTCATTTCCCTACATTGTGTTGGTCATCACAGTCACAACAATCAGATTCAGGTTGAGAAGATAACAGTTCAAATCCTCCCACTGAAAAGGAAACTCATTCCTCCATCATGCTTTCTCTGCAATGATAAACTGAAAATCAGAGAATATTTGTTCTCCCTTAAGGGTTTTTTTTTTTCTATAGGGTATTTTGGCTTCCGCTATGAAAAGCTAGTATATAAAATAGCTGTAGTATTTTATGTTACTCTCAATAGCGAACTAGGCTCCTGATTTCCCACATCCTAACCAGAAGATCCTCTCTCACATTACTGGAAATAATCATTTTAAGAAAGTTATATCTCATTCCTAATTTTTTAGTGCCACATGAATTTGCATAATTAATTGCATATAACTTGCACAATAAATATGCTTTTTGTAATTACTTTGTCTTCTTTATAGAAATATCAGTTCTGATCCCTTGACTATTTTTAATGTTTTTGTTTGTACCCTAATGAGTTGTTTCACTTCTTTATGAATATTTGGACATTAGCCACAGATCAGACATATGCTTAAGAATTATTTTCATGTGTTACAAATGCTTGAGTCCATTCTCTAGGCCATCGTTCACTGCTGATTTTCCTTGTCTATTCCCCTGTTTGCTTGTTTGATGTGATCATACTGTCTATTTTTACTTCTGCTATTTGTACATAGTGAGATGAATTCTGACATAGTTCTTCATGTAATCTGTGTCTTTGAAAGATTCTTTCTAGAAGATAGCTCCAGCTGCTCTGTTGTTTCATCTTATCTTTATGACTTCTTAGTTATCTCTGATCAACTTCTTTCACTCTATGTTCCTGCCATCTACCATTAGAATATTTCTTTCAAATGACAATTTTCAACATTTATCCTGTCTTCTCATTTTACTCCACAGGATACTAGATAAATGTGGTTCTACAGAGAACTATCTTGTACAACAGGTTTTATGAATTAATTTTAGTAAATAAAACCATGAGATTATTGGATAGCCAAGGTAATGAGAACATTGCATTTTGAATTTCTCAGAAATAAAGAACTCAAGAAATATTAGTGGTCAACACTTATTACTAATTTTAAATTAATTTTAATTATGAACTATAAGATATTCTAGTCAAAAACAGGAACATATTTTGTTTATTCAAATATAGTTTGAAAACAGATAAATGAACCTCTAATAATAAAATATTCTATTCCATCAGGCTGTATTCTTGGAAATCTGGAGGCCCTATATTATGTCTTGGCATTCAACAATGTCTTGCATAACCATGTTCTGATGAGTTAAAGTGTAAATGAAAATAAATGAAAAACATAAGGATTACATTTTCTTTGACACACATGTGAAAATTTTGAGAGGAAACATGTTTGGCACATATGCCATGGACTCAGCAGATGGGGAAGTATGAGCAACATATCCCGGGGCAGTTCCCAAAACTCACAAAATTCACAAGAAAAGGGTTTGCAGCCAAAAAGCAAAAGAAAACAAACCAAAAAAAGAAGGCTAACAAGTAAAACATTCCCATAATATCAATATTTAACCCATACAACTTGTTTACTTGAGAATAGAATGGTTCTTGAAGTGAATCACATTAAATCAATATAGCCTTACTCGTTTAATTAATTAATGTTATACATCTTTTCAATGCATTAAACTCCAATACAGGATATCTAATCAATTAGGAACAATGTTGGTAAACATTTCCGAATAATCATACAAACAAAGAAGGGGAGACTTTATTTAATTAACTTCTATTTGCTGTACCAACAACTTCTATTCAAGGCACTAGGCATTTATACATATTTTTATAATGTCTTTTTATTCTTGATAAAACTGTAGTCTATATCATGACATCTGTTTAACAGACCCAGAGGCTGTAAAGACAACATCAGTCCCCAAACTGTACAGAAGTAAGGAAGACATGAAGTAGTTTATACTAAACAAGAACTTAAATATAATTAATCACATGAATGTTAAAGCCAAAAGACAGTATTTCACTTCCCTATTTTCTGACACAAAATAAGAGGCAGATGAATATTGTCACATAAGAGCAAGCTCCACCAAAATGATCTTCATTATAGTATTAGGAGTAATAAATTAATTTGAATGTAAACAACCAAAGGGAACTGAATGTCCTGCCAGAAGTTGCAAAAATACATTTCAGAGCAATAAACTAGAATGCCTTCAGGAAAGTTCCTAGGGAAATAACAATCTTAATTTTCAGAGATGTCTATATTTTAAGACAAGTATTTTCCTAATGTTAGTGGGTGTTAATGACCAAGGAACTTTATGAAGGCTATATCCAGTTAATTATTGTTACTTTTGATATTTTATAAAGATAGCTTCAGAGAAATTTAATGGATAGTTACAGTAAACCACATTGTAAATTTAGGTTACGTCAAGAATGCAAAATAGACTCAGAACTCTTTCCAAATGAAAATAAATTACTGGTATCACTCCAAGCCTTTCTAAGCAAGGGCTATCAATATTTAGAAACACAGAATGAGACTTGAGATTGAGTACTCATGAATTTGCTTATTAGAATGCCATGAGAACCCTCTCATTCCACACCCACTGGATAGGAACCTCCTGTGTTTGTGTTTGGGTATCTCAGAAGCTTTTAAGACCAAGCTAGAAAATAAAATAAATATAAAGCCATGAATAAGAAATCAAACAATCAATCAAACAAACAAGCAAACAAAATGAACCAACATAAAGAAGGAATATATGCATTAGAGATGCTTATTATTTTAAGTATGTTGTATCATTACAACTCAATAGAAGAAATTGATCATATTAACTATGTACTGATGAGGGTTTCAGCAGACAAAATTGCAGAGTGCATGCTAACATGCAAGTGGCAGGACAGGGTTTCAAACTCAATTATTTTGAGAATAGCCCAGGATTGAGTGTTCTTCATTAGTTTTCTTCTTTCTTTGTAAAATATAAATGTATAGGCCAAACAAAATGAATCTTCATTTATTAAATACAGTGAGAAAGAGGAGTACTATCCTTGAATAAATTTAAAAACCATGAATTGTTTGAACAATAGGATGAGATATCAGCACAATACCATCGACTTCCAAGAATGTTACCCTGTTTAACTTTTAGGAAGTATAGGATGAAAATGTTGACTCCTGATTCCACATTATAGTTCTGTACACATTTAGGAAATTATACTTACTATTAACTTAATGAGTATCCTTTAAAAAGCAGTGTCTTTGGGCTGGCAGATACCTTAGTGGTTAATAGCACTGGATGCTCTTCCAGAGGACAGAGGTTTAATCAACATGGAAGTTGACAACTCTGGTACACAATGAAATTTCTTCCTATTACTAACAAACCTAACCCCTCTTTGAAGGAAAAGAAGATAGTCCCCTGAGACTTCCACTCAGAGACGTCTGTTTCCCTGAGTCCCACTCAATTCCCAAATCCTAGTGCCCATGTAATGTCTCTGTTTCACTACTGCACCTTGCCTTCCAATCCATTTCTTTACACCTGTGCCTAGCTCTTCCCTCCAAGGTTTCAGATTATTCCACAGGTTTATATGAGTCCAGTAGCTGAGAGAAGGCCAAGAAAGAAGAAACATCATCCCACCTCCCCACCCATCAATTCCTGCTGAAGCCACACCTATCCAGAAACATACCATTTGGCTGATGACCTCCAAGACAGACCAGACCTAGCCATGACCTCCACTGCTGCCAGCCTACAGCTTCACAGTTGTGCATGGACAGACAAACCCCTTTTCGGGGACTGTGCTGGACTTGCTAACTTGAAGGGATGCTATTTTAAGCTAATGACTCTGGCTGGGCAGGTAAAACAGGACATATATGTAACCCCAAAAACTTCCAATGGGGTCTATAAGCCCATTACACCCCTAATACCTTTATGCCTTAATATTCAAACCTCCTAATTGTTTGACTCCTTCCCTTCCTTGGTCCTATCTTGGCAATTGGAACCTGTCTTGTTCTAGCCCCTTGTGTCATCCAGTTCTTACAGCAGCAGATAAACAAATTTACCAAAACTGCTGCTAATCAGATTCTAATCTAATATCAAACCATCTCTCTATTAGAGACTAATAATAATAGTTATACCTCCCTCTTTTAAACAAAAACGAAGGAAGAGCTGTGGGACTGTCCTAGAGCTAAGAGTAAGTGGAAGCTGGCCTGGAACCCTGGATCTCTCATCCTGACTCTGGCAGGAGTTCGGCTGCTCCTTGCCTTAGTCCCTGCCAGAATCCAGTTAGATATTAAATATTGTCTTCTTCACAGAAGCAAAGGCTTGGAAGCTTGGTTGATGTTTATCTGTGCTGTAGCTGGAAGCATAAGGATGAGCTCATTTACTAATAAGGTACCCTTGCAGGACCTTGACACTTAGGGATGGTTCTCCACATGCAGATGAGTCTACAACAGTATCTTTGTCTTAACCAATGGGTCCCATTCTTGGGATCAATGACCCACCCCCTACCTGCATCCTATAAATGTACCCTAACCCCTACAATAAAGAGAGAATGCCCCTTTGATGGCCATCTTTCCAAGTTCCTACAATCTCAGGCTCACCAACACATGGATATGCACTAAAGGACCACACCACCCCCACTGCTTTCCCACACAGCTTTCCATCTAGGGGCAGCCAGCTCAGCAAGGAAGTGATGGCCGGGAAGAGCATGTGGGTGAGATTCATATACTATGGACAACTATCCATAACTCTAATTGCAAGGAATCTGACACCCTCTTCTGGCCTCCTTGGTGCACACACTTGGTGCATAGATGCATGCAGCTAAAACACCCATACACATTTTTTTTAAAAATTTAAAATCAATGTGTTTTCTTTATAGAAGAAAAGTCTACAAAACAGTTTTAAAAAGAAAGTTTAAAATTAAAAAGTTATCAGGTTATAAATTTAGTCATTATTTTCCTCTTGTTCTTCTCTAAATACAGCTTTTATACAATACTTTAAAACAGATTTGAAAATAAAAGTGAAGCATTGCCTCCTAACTCTTAAACAGGTTACAATAGTAACCTTAGTCATACCTGAGTGGTTACAATAGTAATTATAATTATGGCATTTCATAATGAAAATAAAGTATTTCTTCCAAAACTGATGTTTAGGTTACTGTTAGTCTATTTAACAATATTTATTATGGAATGGTGACCCAGCATTGAGCAAGTGTACCTTGGTTGTTTGAACTAAGTGAAATTAATATTTACCAATTGGGCACTCTGAAAGCTCTCTGAAGAAAACTTCAGATCTCATTTATTTTTATCTTTGTCTTATCAGTCATGATAGCTGGCATGAAACAGAGGATCTTAGAGAACTGGGTGAATGCATGGGCAAATGACAGTGGAAAACTACAGTTTTCATCCACTCTTTTGTATCTTATTCTTTCTTCCAAGTTTTAAACAAGTAGCTACTACTTCACAATTTGAATGAATCGACTTAGAAAGATACCACTTTAACAGTTTTCTTAAAGACAGATTGCAGTGTATGATGGTAAAAAAAAAAATTAACAGTCTAAACATTCTGAACCTCTTCTTATGGAGTAAGAGTAAGTAAGGAAATTAGGAGTAAGTTAGGAAATACATGAACACTTTGATTTCCCTAAGGGAAAATGATCTCATCATAAGCTACAAATATTTTGGGTTTTGACATGTGTATAGCACAAACATGATCCAGATAAAATAAACATCCATGTTCTTCCCAGAGTGAAGACACCTAGCTCTGGGGGAAGTTGGAAGACTACTCCTGCCTAAAAGGAACAATAATTCAAATTGAGTTTGAAATCATTGATCTTGAATTCTAATACTATGCTTAGGCTTTTCCCAAACCTATGATCCTTAGAAGTTTTGCCACATTGAACAAGTATCTGGATTTTTCAGTCCTCTTTCACTGAGGAAAATCAAACAGAAGTGACCTCATATGTGTATTGATTTTCATTCCCAGTACCATATGGTACTTTATTTAACCAACTTCTTTATTTTTGCTTATGAAGGTACAGATGATAATGAAAAAGCAAATGATATACATTCTATCAAACAACAATTTATTCATAATTATTATAAGTAAAAACTTCCCCCTCCACTGATCAAAAATGCAGAAAAATTAATTTTCCTCTAACCAATTTCCAGGAAGTTGATCACAGGAACTCTAAATTTACTGAAAACTCTCCTGAAAAAAGATGAGTTAAAAAAAACTACTAATTGTCTATTTTTATGTTCATCTTGAAATATATGAGAAAGATATTTCTCATTAGTGGTAGTACTTTACTAGATTAAAGAAACCTATTAGAATGAAACTATACCACTATCTCTTACCAGTTTGTTTTTTTTTAAACTAACTGGAAATATAAGGCTGAGACTCTAAAACTACTATAGGAGAATGCAAGAGGAGTGTTTTATGACTATGGGCCTTAACAAGAATTTTTGTGAATCAGAGCTCAAAAGTACATGCAACAAACTGAAAATAAAAAAAAAAATGGAATTACATCAACCAACCTACAAAGTTTTTTGTGAAAGAAAAGAAGTAATCATAAATAGAATGAAAACAAAGTCTATAATACTAGAGGAAATATTTAGAATCACCTCTGATAAGAAACTAAAATCCCAAATACAAAGATTCTCACTCAACACAAGAAGACACAATATATTTAAATTGATACTAGCAATAAACAGACATACAAACTGGCAATAAGTGCTCACAATCACAAACCAGTGGGAAAATGAATATTAAAGACAGGATAGATATTGCTTCACTCCATTTACGACAGATATTATCACAAAGGCTATTTTGTACAAGCTGTCAGGTTCTCCACACAATCGTATTCTACACTGAACTTCTCTGAAATCAACTTTGTAAAATTCCACACGAGTAATGGCATGCAGCATATCTATGTCTATGTCTGGTTAATGTCACTAATATGTCCTCAAATTTCATGGATGCTTTAAGAAATCACAAGACTTCATTTTGTAATTCTGAATAGTATTGCATTGTGAAAACATGTCACATTTTCTTCATCCTACCTGTGATGGATAGTTTTATTGTTTCCATATTATGGGAGTGCAGAAGTCTTTTTAAATAGACTGATTCCCTTTATTTTGCATATGTAAGTGATGGGATAAAGTCATGCTTCACTTCCATTAATACATTAACTTGGATATTTTACCCATTAAAAGTACAAAATTAAGTACATTTTAATAATTTTTGATATTTTGTTATCTTGTAAGCTGTTAAATATAATTTTCAATAATGTAATTATTTTTACCAAAGGAAAATAATATGAACAAATTAAATCAAAAATTAAAGTAGTTTTTCAGCCAACAGATTATTAATCCTCAACTAATTTAATTTAGGTGGACATAATAAGAGAAGATACAATGTTTAGGCACATCTCTGAATCTTTAAATGTATCAATATGGAAAAGAAACATACCTTAGGCATGAAGTAAATTTATTGGGATATATTTTCACCATAAAACATATAAATGATGAATAAACCATCAAGAGATTAAAAGCAAGGAAATTGGTTTGGTTATGAAGGTGATTCATGGATAAGTATCAGGAAAGAAATAGCCATTAGTGGGTGTGTCTAGAGGCTCTTATGTCTAGGTGGCTGGGAAATGATGCTATCACTAACGGAGATGGAGAGGGTTTTGGATTGAGTTGAATAGCACCATGGCTGTGAAGAACACAGAAGACACTTCTATGAGACTCTTGAAGAACTGAGGACAGAGACTATGCTGGTGTTGTTCATGTAATCACACCCACTGTCGGTTCATGTTTGCAACAAGGTTGTCATCTTCAGAAAGCACTGTTTTGCTGAAGTCTTCTACTGCTTCTGACTCTTAAAACATTCTGTCCCCTCCTCTGAGTTTACTACTGAGTCTTGGGGAAAAGAGGTGTACTATAGGTGTCCCATCTAGGGCCCAGTGCTGATGCTCCAGTAGATGACCCTTCTTTTAATTTTTTGTTTATTTTTCTTTCTCATATATTGCATCCCAACACTCTTCCTCTCCTCCCTCCACTCCTCCAAGCTCCCCCTATCTCCCCTATCACCCTGATTTACCCCTTATCCTCCTACCCATACCCCTGTTTCTCCCCAGAAGAGAGCAGTATTCCCAAGACTATTGATCAAATAGGGCACAATAGGATGGAACAGGGTCAGGCACTACTCCCTACTTTAAGGTGGACTAGACAACCCAGCAGAAGGAGAAGGATACTAAGGGCAGGCAAAAGGTTCAGAGACACATCCCCTACTCCAGTCTGTATGAGTACTGCAAGAGCACCAAACCAGACATTCTCAAGATATATTTTGGGGGCCCTGGAGGTTCCATGTCTGCTTCTTCAGGGTCTGTGAGCCACTAATAGTGCTGGCCAGTTGACTCCAAGGGAATTGTTCTTCTGGTGTCCTAGACCTATCTAGTCCCTGTAATCCCTCCTCCACTTCTTCCATGGGGCTCCCAGAAAGACAAACATAGTATGTACTCTCTTATATGCAAATATTAACTGTCATGCCAAAGACATAGGTGCTGCAATACACAGACCCAGAGAGACTATACAACAAAGCAGGCCCCAGTGGGGACACAGGAATCTCCTTGATAAAGTGGAAATAGAACAGATGGTGCATGTGAGCTGGGGGTTATTGGAAATTAGAGAAGGGACCAGGAGGATGGGAGAGGGAAGGAGAAAGAGAATATATGGAAAGATGATGAGAATTGGAGGACAAGGACATATAGGAGAGAAAAGGGAGAGCTGGTACAGAGGAAACTCACTGGAATCAACAAAGAAGGCCCTACAGAGGACCTCTAGTAATGAGGAATAGGAAGCCTGAACAGGCCATTTTCTACAACAAGGCAAGACTTCCAGTGGTGGAACTGGGACACCATCCCAGCCACAAAATCATCAACCTATAAGCCAACCTACCTACAGGACCCACTGGGACAATGGGAAGGCAGAACCCCATTGTTCTCTAAAGGAGGGAACCCATGACTGATGCTCCAGAGCAGGCCAGGGAAGTATTTCTAAAGATATCCTACTCTGCTCATAAATCTGCTAGCCATGTCTTCATCAGAGAGACTTCCTCTGGAAGCTGAAGGGAGCAGATCCAGAGGCCCAGGGCCTATCAAAGTGAAGATCATAGTGGATTTTTAAAGCTCATGAAAGCACATGAATTTGAGAGAGATTATAGGGGTTTTGGGGAAGGAATGTAGAGGAGGGAATGAGGGTGGATTTGATAATTTACTTTCAAAAGTATTAGAAATAGAAATAGATAAAAGAGTAAAAAATAACTGATAAAAAAGCTTTTGTGAGCAAGTAAAGTTGATGAAAATCAGGAGAAAATGCCCACAATAAAGACATCACGGAAACTATCCAATCAGAAGAAACTTTGAAGAATACATATGAGAAGAAGCAAGGTGAAGCTAGATCTTGAGGATGATTTCACCTCAGCAGTGAGGGGAGAGAGCAAGAGTGACTATTACCTCTAAGTGAGCACTTGAGATGTGAGAGAAGAATGCTCCCAGGTACCTGGGAGAATGTATTCTACACTTTAAAGATGTTTCTCATTTTTGTCGTTTTCCAAGGTAATAGACAATTTTTTTTTCCTCTTCTTGATTTAATTGCATCATCGTGGACTGGTCAAAGAAATTTAAGGCAATTCCAGTAGTAACCATATTGAAATTTCCAATGTTGTAGAATTTTCCTTAGTAGACATACTGGAAATAGATTCTCGAAGCAGACTCTTGCAATGTGTATGGAACTAATAATGAGCGTTCACAGGAAATCCAGCAACAACAAGTTGCCTAATACAGGAGCAACTTCATCATGCAGAACTCTTACTCAGAAAATCATCTTAAATGAAAACAATTTAACTGAATTGTGGAAATAGAGACTTTTGAAATAGATTTTATAGTATTTGTGTTAGTTCTGTCAACTTAAGAGTGATTATTTCTATGTCTATATATGACCTTTTCTAGTATATGTATCCATCATGGACATGGATATTTCTATAAGTTATAGGTATCTCACTCATTTATATTGAATATATACTTAAAAAGAAAACTAAGTTACCCTGTGACACATGTTTCAGCCTCTCATCTGGGAGAATTTCTTCATGCCAGGAGTTTATTGGAAATAACAGGGAATGGGCTTCTGTTCAGATGAAAAGAATAAAATTTCCAATGAAATCACTTCCTTTTGACATCTTCCATTTACAATCTTTGTTCAAGGAAACAAAGTTACACATTCTCTTTGAACACATTTTTCTCTCTATTTACAATTTAAAGTTGATAAACCAGAGAGCTGACAAAAGCCCAAATCAATATCCCCTCTGCTCTGAAGTCATTTTCTCATATTCAGTACTTGCTAACATTCCCACTACAGTTGTCTTGGCAAACTCTTCTTGGTGAATTCTCCAAAAATATATCATTAAAATTTTTATGCACAAGAATATACTTAGAATTATATATCTTTTCCATTCATACTAGAACCTATGATTTCTCTCTAATGAGTAAGAATAATGGTCGCATGGTTAATAAAGATTTGTGAGCTTCCTATAGGGCCCCTTACTTTATTGCTGTAGCAAATACAGTTTTACAAAACTATGGATTCTACTGGATGTCAGTAAGTATATGAAGATACATAGTTACACTATATGTTCTTGACCTGAAGATTAATATAAATACAAAGGTTATGTGAAAAATATACACTAGGCTATTTGCTTTCTGAACAAATTGGCATTTAATTGTCTATCTTTATAGGTCAGTGTGACATTTTTCACACATGTATAAGGAATAATGATCAAATTTTTATCATTTTAATTCTCTTTCTTTGTTGTTTTTTTTCAGGTTTTTTTTTCAAGATAGGATTTCTCTGTTGTAACTCTAGTTGTCCTAGACATCAGTCTGTAACCAGGCTGGCCTTGAACTCACAGAGATCTGCCTGCCTCTGCCTTCCAAGTGCTGGAATTAAGGCATGCACCACCACCACCTGGCTAAATTTAGTTCTCTTTGCCTTAAATGTATGCTTTCTTTTTTCTGGGACCCATATGTCTGGGACCCAAATTAGACCCTTTGTCTAATAGTTTATAAAATGGATTATACATTTTAAAATTTAGTCACTCTAACATGCAATAGAATGCTAGAAATTCTTTCAACCATACGACTATATTTTGGGACCAGTGATCTAAAATCATTCTAGACATAAGACAAAGCAGTTACTTTTTAGTTAAACCATAAATCTCAGACAAGGCAAAAGCAGATAAAATAGGTTGTTGCAAACTATGAATCTTCTTTACAACAAAGGAAATGACATAGCAAAGTATCAAGACAAAAATCCAAGATGAGAATAAATAGTTTCAAGCCAATCAAAAGCACAGAACCAATATCATGAAATTCATGAAATATGCTCAGCATCACTAATCATCACTGAAATGCAAGTCAAAATCTCTAAGGTAATATCAACTCACCACATTCAGCAGAGCTATGGCCAAATTACAGTAACAGTCACTAGCATCAAGGATACAGGAGAAGAACTCACACACAGGTTTAAAGGGAATATGAGTTAGTAAACCATTATGGAAGAACAAATGTAGATGTTCTTTGAAGAATAAAAACAGTACTCTAATATGATCCCTCTATCACACTAAGTGGTATATATATAAAGCAAACTACATTAATACATTAAAGAGATATCTGAATGTTCAGGTTTATTGTAACAATAGTGAAAACACCCAGGATATGGAGTGAAATAAAATGTATGCTGACATGTGAATCAAAATAAACAAAAAAAAAATGTGTTATAAAAACAATGGAATAGTATTTAGCAATAACAATAGAATCCTGTCTTTTACGATAACACAGAAAAAACTGCATGATTACCTACTAGGTAAGGCAGGTATACGGAAGCAAATATGTATTCTTATATATTTAGAAACTAAACTAGTTGGACTCAAAGATGGAAAAATTGGAATAGACTATACAGATAGAAAGATTAGAATAAAATCCAGGTTAATAGAAGTGTAGAGACTAAGAACTGCCTGCATATTAAAGAAGAGCATCAGTGATATTTTGTGAAGTGAAAATAGTTATCATGATAACTTCCAGAGGAGCAAAAGAAAAACAACCCTTTCCCACTATTCCAATAAAATGACATATATCATTTAGCCTTTGTGACTAGTGGGCTGCTAAATATTGCATTTTAAATGCTGTTAAACATTCAATTTGATGTTGTCCTGTCTAGTACTGGAAGTAACTTTCTTCATTTGTTGACATAGCATATCATATTCAGAAGATGATTCTTTCATGTAATTAACATTTTAAGGATTCTTAAATTATTAGGCTTCCAGTATCGGTCATAACATAATAGTAACACAACATAGTTTCCATTCATTTATTAGAACATATGAAGCAGAATGAAAAAAATATTTCTCTAATTCGAGCCAAATATATCCTTATATTTCTGATTTTTTTTCCCATCAGATATATACAAATGAAGTTTGACTTCCTAAGTATTGTGTAAGCTAAACCATATTAAATGTTCAGAGTTTGAACCTATCAATCTCTGCCTACTGCCTTGTGTAACATTAAGATACTTGACATTTTGGATTAAAAACTAACTCTACAATAAAATATACCTCTGCTTTTAATACTATCAAAATAGTAAAAAGGGTGATAAAAATTATTATATGCATGCTTTTATGTACATATAATAAAATATTTTAAAACTAGGTCATATTTTTTATCAAATATACAAAAATTAAACCTTAAATGAGACTTTGCTTAATGTTCTTTGAATTAATAGTTATTTTTGTTCTTTATATCAATTATCTGAAGAAAATTCATGTTAAGCTATGAATCTATTTCCCCTATTATAGGGGAAAACAAGCAAGGAACTTGATTCATTTCTTGTGAAAGACTTAATGAGGGACTAAAACAGAGAATGGAAAGCCTTAATCAGACCTTCAAACAAAAAAGTCTTTTGAACATAATGAAGTAAGTAATTTCCTTCCTTCTTTGGGCAACACCATCTCAATCTTCAAGAATTTCCGATTTAGTCCTTGACCTTTTCAATGAGGTCATCACCAAAGGAAATGTCTTGTTTCAAGAGAAACTGTAGACATTAGAAATTCTGGAGAGTTTGCATATAGACCCTGTTAGATACTATTGGGCTGAAGAGTAAGTAATGGTTGTTTACTAAAAAAAAAAAAAAAAATCACTTCCCAAAGAATTTCAAAGTTCTTGTATATATTATGTGAGTTTATATCCGTACCCTGAGCAAATATCCTCCACTCAAGTATAACATGTCAAGTACTTTTGTAATTGATTATTTCTAGAAATAATACTTTATTGACTGAGAATTGTCACACTGAAAAGGCTTTCTTGTCTCAGAAATTTAAACTGTTTAAAAAAAAAATTTGTTGAGGCAAAAAAGACTGTCATGATATTTCAATTCAGTTCACTGTATGACTTTGCCAAATTAAAATAAGGCACTTATTAATCTATAGATGTCTATGAACTAATTTCTTCAGGTTCCTTTTTGAAAGTGAGCTTATAGAAGTACCTTTAATATTATTATTTCCAGAATTACTTTACTTCTCTAATGACTGGAATTAATGTGTTGTGTCTAAGGATTAAGATGAGAATTAATATAAAATATTTGCCTAATGAAGTATAACAAATCAAGTAAATATATGAGTGACAAGACATAATCTATGCCAATCATGAAAATAATGGTTATAAAGGTCTTAAACCAAAAAAGGGACTGGAGATGAGAAAATTATATTTTAAAACTCTATCAGCTTCTTCTCTTCTAATATTAAATAGCAACTACTGTAGAGTTATGTGGTTGCCTACTATTCTTAAGTAATGAATAATAATACTTCTGGATTTGTCAATCAATTCTTTAAGAAGCAGACTTAATCTAATTTTCATACCTAAATCTGGAACATTTTAATCTCCAAGATTAAAGATTTATTGCAAACTGTGCCACTCAGACTAGCTTCTTCTGAATGCAGTGCTGTACTTCACTGACTCTTCTGGTTGGCTGATTCAACACACTCACTGTTAGGACTAACTCTTCTCTGTTTCTGACTGTACTCTTATGACTCTAGTTGGCTCTAACTGGTTCCTGCAGTGGCTCTGACTGAACTGCTCTGCTCAGCTTCAGATTCTTTCTCACAAACTCATTCTTCCTGTCTGATACCCACTCCTTCTGCTGAACTCCCTCTGTGTCTCTGTCTCAGCCTATCTTGGTCTGCCTGACTCTCTGAACTGAGAATCTGTTTTTATATAGTAAGAGTTGAGCATGTCCTCACTCTGATTCCCTCTGCTAATTCTTTCTCTTATTCATCACTTTGCCTGCCTGCTCTTCAGGCTAATTCATCCCAGACATCACTTCTTGTCTGACACTGATTCTTTCTTTTCTTCCTGTCTCTGCTTCCTGCTCTGCTTCTACTTACTTCTGTTTTGGGCATGTGCTACCATTGTCTTCTGAAAACTTGGATTAAAAGTATGTACTAACATTCTTTCTACCCTAGAGCAGCCATGCTGATGGATTAAAAGATTAATTGTTCCTCCACACTGTACCTGTGAGATGCTATACTCCACTGCTCATTCATTACTCACGGGTCTTACCTCTGACTCAAAGTATATATAGCCAGTTTATCTCAGCTCTCATGTTTATCATTTCTAGTTTTTAGCTGTAAACATGCTTTAAATAATAGACATCTTTCAGGATCCTGGATTTTGGACAATGATATCCACTCCAGGAGAAAAAAATGAATTATAAACACAAAATACAAAAAAAATCTAATAATATTATGGCAGCCACTCTCAACTATCTAACTCAAACCCAATACCATACCATCCTGACCATTAGCATTTCCGGGTGTCTTAGTCTCTTACTGACTCAGCACCACTTTGTCAAAGTTATTTTCCATACATGATTAACTTCTAAACCCCACAAACCCTAATAGTTAAATTATGGTTTTAACCAATCAACTAAACAGCATTTTCATTGATAATAGTTTGCTTAGACCTTGGCAGCAAACCTAATCCTTTTCAATTATATTTTAGTTAAAAAAAAAATAAAACTCAGATGTTCCACCCTAAGGAAAAAAAAAAAGTTACACAAAAGAAATGTTCTTTGTTGCTGAATGCCCTTTTGTCTGCATGCAATGACAGGAAATACTAAGGCAGTCTTGCCATTTTGAGATGCAAGGAAATACACAGCCTGAGGACAACGGAAGGAAAGATGAAAATTCATTAAGGTTCATACAGCATTGTTGAATCTTGGTTTTTAAACAAACAGATGAGGGGGAAATGTATAACGATAAGCTGAGCATTCTGCTGGCATCAGCAAACACATTTTAACTAATCTGTTAGCTATTAAGTAAGTAACCTTTGCAGAAAGGCTTTGAAAGCTGAGTTTCTCAACACTTTACATACATTACTTCATTTTGTATTGCAACTACTGGCGGGGAAAATGCACTTCACGACAACTAAAGAATTTCTTACTTGTTAATAACAATCAATATCCTTAGATATGATTGTTTACATTGCATTGCATTATTTAATAAATTGTTACATATGCTCAGAACTTCTGTCAGAAAAATCCTTATGAAGAAACATTTGACTTCTTGCTTTTTTCACATAAGAAATGTAAAAAGCTACCTATCAAAATCAAATAGTAAACCCTAATGATTTGCTATAGGTAATGCTAGTATTTTCCAAGAATCAAATAAATTTATAATTAATTGGAATATTAAGATTACTCGACAATATTTGTATGTTTTTTTTTCATTTCCTTTGCTTTTCCAAGACAAGTTGAAAACTACCTAGAAAGTTTTTCAAGTGTTATCAAACTCACCGAATGTGTATGAAATAAAACCATGATATTAGTGAATGGATACAATTTGCTAAATTTTACATAGTAGTTTTTCTCTGTGTTTATCATCACATTGAAACATGAGGTTGGTAGCTTCTTGAGAGAGTGTTGGTGATAACTAAATATTGAACTAGCTTAAATGGGTAAGTGAAAGTTTTTGGATGGATGGTCACTGTTAGATTGCAATGAATAAACTATCCATTATAATGTCTTTACCTGTTATTGTCCTTTCTCACTCATCTTTATTAGCACAAGTAGCTAACTAAGATACAGTATGTAGTGTTTTTGAAATATGAAACTTCCAAGAAAAACTTCTATGTGGATGCATAATCTCCTCCCTGAATGTGCTGTTTCATGCTGTAAACAAAAGGAACAGATTGTAGATGGTAATGAAGTGTAGAAAGGAATTGGATGAAAAAGCTAACTTTGGTACATTTAATTTGTGTGTGTGTGTATATATATATATTATGGTTTTGACATATGACCTTGAAAAGTAATAAGTTAATTCTTCTGAAATTTAATGTCAGTGTCTGTTTTTATTGATAATATTTATCTACTTAACAAAAATATGATGTAAAAACCAAGTACAAATGAGTAGAAGTACCTCAAGGTGAGACTTCATATGGTAAGGACACTTCCCATCCTATAAGTGGTACTTGTTAATTCTTCAGAATTTCTATTTTGTTTTCCTTTACAAATCAGGAAACACATTAGACAAGGAAATCACATTTTCTAAACAGGGTTATCCTTTCTGAAAACTGTGGGTCTCAACTTCACATATGAACTAGAGCTTTAATTTACAATGATATGTCTTTTATCAGACAACGAACTTAAAAGAAACAGAAAAAGAATACCTTACGTCCTTGGATGTTTGCTCAAGATATTCAAGGGCCTCAAGGAAGTTTCAAAGTCTTTTCCCAAGATATTGAAAGACAGTTTTCCATGATGAATATAACTTGGACAATCACCTGAGGGGCTCAGAGTAGCAAAATGAATTGATGTCAGACACAAGGGAAACATGAACAGTAAAGGATATTTTAGTGAAGGTGAGCAAACACCAGATCTTAAATGTTAATGCCAAACACTAACCAGATTTTACAGAAAATAAAATAATAGTAATAATGGCTGAAATAGATTGCTTTTGAATGCCCCAAAAAAATGTTCTTTCCTAGAATATCAGTATTAGTTTAGGATTTCAGGGTGACAGATTAGGAATAGGGAATGCAACATATTCCTGTAAAAGTGGGCATATACTGAACAGAAATTTAACTTGAAAGTAAGGTAACATTTAGATATTCATAGCAGAATGCTAAGTGTCCAGTCCAAAACATAAATCACTATTTTGGGGATGTTTGGGAGTTTATTCAGACACCTTTAGGATATATTTGATTTTACCAAACATCCTGAACATGTTGCTATCTCATGGATTAGCAAAACTGGGATTTAATGTAAGCAAATTGTCAACCATCTATGACTAACAAGTAAAAAATAAGTAAATAAAGCACCTATGGTCAAAATAATTTCACCAGGATTTCAGAATAGGGAACTCAGAGAATGGCTCAGATATTCTTTTCTTCAGAATGCTATACTATTCTCAGAAAATAAATTATTAAACAAGCACCACAAACGATTCTTATGTTGATATACACATATGCAGAGTGATACAGGAGAGGAAGAAATTCTGAGGAGTAAAAGTCTAAGCAAAGTTGAAACTGGATCCTTTTTCTGTTTAAGCTATTTCTTGAAAATAGTACTTTAAAAATAGTGAAGAATTTTCATTATTAAGTACATGAACAAATCACATGGTCATATTAAAAAGTAACTCATTATACAAATGAAAAGATATGGAGAGACAAAACACTCCACATTTTTAAGCTTTACTATGTTTTTAAAATGTACAGAGCAACTAATTTATTTTGATGTAATCTGTGGTGAAAGTAATGCCATCCACCATCAGCAAAGCTATTAACGAGAGTCATGTGCTCTGTAAAGCTGTTGGATGGAGTTTAAAGGATCACAATGTTCGAGGGTATTAAAAAAAATGGCATAGTCCCAGTTGCTTTTGTAAGGGATTTTAAATTAAAGCAGTACAGACTTTAAAGCATCATACAATGGACGGAATGAACTCAAAGCTAATTAACTTGAATTCTTGTTTAGTTGTACAGCTTTTAAGTAATCTTTCATGGAGTTCATGAAGAGAGGATTACCTGCCCTTGAGATATATTTGGAGAATCGGGTAAGTGGAGGCTAAGGCAACCACCTGAAACAAATGGCCTGTCTAGGCACGTCTGAGACTAGTGTCTACTTCTAGACCAGAGTTTTACATAAGTATAAAATGAGGCCCTCTATACACATTACCTTCATTAAAGACATGCATTAGAATGAATGCCCTTAAAAGTATGTCATAAGAAGATGGAGTAGTATTTCTTAGCCAGGATAAAGTGTAAATATATTTACAACATTTAACCTGAAATTTGCATTCTCTATATTAAAGATCCATGACTGGGATTATATCTCTGTGTTAGAGGGTTTGCACAGGATTTAGGAGTCATTGGCCTGTACTCTTATTACTGAAAAAAGAGTCAACAGAGATGACTGCAAGAAGAATTTGCTATGTGCTGTTTTTATTGATACCTAAGCTCCTCAGGTGTTCTATTGATAGCACATGCAGATCATGAGCAATCAAACATCTTTTACACAAAACCAACACATAAAGATAATGCACATCACCAAGACCCAGGCAGACCCTCACCCAACAGTACACAAAACAACTATTTTAAACACAACTAAAAATAATCTTCTGCATCAATAATTAGATGATAAGATGCTGATATTGAAGACACAACACACTTTGGTTATAAGACATAGAGAAATCAATCTTGAGTTAACCAGTAAATTCTCAGTAAACCAGTAAACGTTAGGTAGCTTCCATTGAACAAGAGAAAAAAAAAAGACATATGGTCTTAGCCATTAATTGGACCACATCTATAGTATCAATCAGCAAAGCAAGATGTAGCTGCTGGTGCAATAGTAACAAGAATGCTACTGGTGTAAGCAACCACATTTTGATTAGATTTGAGGCCTGCCCCACAGGAAGGAATTCATACCTAGTACTATAAGCATAGGCAAAACTCATGGTTAGGGAGATCTTTGGCCCTACAAGGGAACCTACTGCTGTTTTTCTAAATAATTGCGATATCAAAATGCCTTCTAAATATTTGTGTTCATGTTCACAGAATAGGTCTACACTCAGTCTTAGTTAGAGAATCTCCTTTTTATACTGGGTGGTGGTTAATGCTCAAAACTGTACAAAGTGATGAGAATAAGCACCTCATGGATACTCAGCTATAGACTGAAAATCTACAAAACCCACAAGGCTGAAGGAACATTGCAGAAGAGGGGAAGGATGATTATAGGAGCTAAAAGTTGGGGAGGAATATGGTGAAGTGCTTTACTCTAGACATGGCATGGCTCTTCCACACATGTACTAGCAGCAATGGTTATGGGAATAGGACCTGCACAAGATCAAACTAGTCAATATTCTAGATAAATGGGGTTGGTGATCACCAGGAACCACTCCTTACTGAGGTGTACTTGGCAGTTAATAGCTGCTTGGTGAGAGATTATCATTCTTTGATGCTGTTCTGGATAGTTTGTGTCAAACTCACACAAGATAAAGTCATCTGAGAGGAGGGAACTTCACGTTAGAAAATTCCTCCACAAAATCAGGCTGTAGGCAAGTCTATAAGGCATTTTTTTTAAGTTGGTGATTGATGGAGAAGGGCCTAGCCCATTGTGGGTGGTGCACACCTGAGCTGGTGGTACTTAGTTCTATAAAAAAAAAAAAAGCAGCAGGCTGAGTAAGCCAGTAAGCAATATCCCTCCATAGCCCCTGCCTCCAGATTCCTGCCCTTTTGAGTTTCTGTCCTGACTTCCTTCAGTGATGGATTATGATATGGAAGTGTAAGCCAAATAAAGCCTGTCCTCTCCAAGTTTCTTTGCTCATGGTGTTTCATGACAACAATAGTAAACCTAACTAGGACAGAGGGTGTGACCAATGATAGATTTTCTATGCTTCATTGGATGCCTTCACACCCATGCACTTACAGGTAGCACTAATTGGACTCAGTGGATTATCTGAATGAAAGGAAGGAAGGAAGAAGGAAAGAAAGAGAAAGAGAGAGAGAGAGAGAAAGCAAAAAAGGGAGGAAGGAAGGAAAGTGTTGTTAAAAGGGAAGGTATGGAGGGGGTAACAGCATGCCAATGAGGGTGTATAATGATCGTATTTCATTGTGAACAAATATGAAATTCTCAAAGAATAAAAAATAGCCATTGGGAAAAAGCAATGTTTTCTAGATTCATAGGTCTCATATAACAGTGACAATACATAATAAAGTTAAAAATAAACCATAGTAATAATGAGAAAAATATTAAAATTACTTTTTTTTCATTTTAATGATGATGGTGAAGGTGTTTTGTCTCTACTGGTGGGGAAGGGGCGATAACATACGAAAAATCACTGTGTTTGGCATCTGTAGTTTTAGGTTTGAGATAAAAAGCAGTTTATTCTTTAGCTAATTCAATCACCGGTCCTAGTTCTTAAGTCCTGGATCATTTTGCCTTCCCTTTGCCTCTTAAGCCTAGAACTGGAAGGCTACTGCCACCATGCAACCTAGAACTTTTAAAGTTCGTACAATCTAATCTACCTCTGAGACTCACTGTTGACTGAGCTCTGACTAGCTGCTTCTGAACTCTGACTCTTTTGGCTCAACTCACTTGCTGTTCTGTCTCAAACTCTTCTCCAAGCTCACTGGTTTAAACTGATCTTCTGAGCCAGTTTACTGTTTCTGACCAAACTCTCTGACTCTGGATAATTCTCTGACTGCCTTAGACTGAACTCCTCTGCTCAACTGCAAACTGACTCACTTTCCCTGTCTGATAATGACTTCTTCTGCCAAACTGCCTCTGTCTCTTCCTCAGAGACTCCTCAGACTGCTTCTGTGTCTCTGTGAGCTCTCACTGCCCCATACTGCCTCAGTCAACCTCTCTGCTTCTCTACTTTATCCTCAGTTAGACAGCTTCATTGTCTCTATGTCTTGTGCCCAAACTCTCTGAGCTGACAGCTTGCTTTTCGATTGTGAGAGTTGAGCATGTCCTCACTCTGTCTCACTCTGCTAAATCTTCCTCTATTTTGTCACTTTCCCTGCTCTTCACTCTGATTTCTATTAGACATCACTTCCTGTCTTACACTGACTCCTTCTGAGCTCTGCTTCCTGTCTCTGCTTCTCTTGCAGATTAAAGGTGTGTGCTAACATTTTTTCTATGTTCCATCCAGACCACACAGGCCTCTGAATGTGATCCTTTTCCAGAGCAGCCATGTTGCTGGATTAAATGATTAACAATTCCTCTACAGGTGACTAGCCCAGTCCTCATCAAAGAGGCTCCCTGTGGCAGCTGATAGAGAGATGAAGAGGCTCATAGCCAAACAAAATGCAGAGTTCAGGAAGAAGTGAAGGAGGGATTTTGGGGACCAGAGGGGTCAAGGACACCAGGGGAACAAACCCCACAGAGTCAACTGACCAGTATTCTTAGGAGCTCACAAACGCTGGAGCAGCAGACATGAAATCTGATGATTTCCCAAATATGTTTTGAAGTTGTCTGGTCTGGTGCTTTTGCAGAACTCATACAGACTGGAGTAGGGGTATGTGTCTCTGAACCTCTTGCCTGCCTTTGAGGCTTTTCTCCATCTAATGGGTTGCCTAGTCCAACACTGAAGTAGGGAATTGTGCCTGACCCTATTCCACCTTGTTATGCCATGTTTGAGCAGTAGACCTTGAGACCTGTTCTTTCTTGCAGAGAAGCAGGGAATGGGAGTGGGAAGATCAGGGGAAAAACAAAACAAAATTTTAAAAGACTGACTTGTAATATAGCTGTGAAATCTAGACTGGAACTTTAATTAAATTTTGTACAGTATTTCAAGTAAATCCAGCTCACTTATGTTTTCCCAATAATATAGTTATTGATTAAAATTATAACATTCTGCCAATGTAGAACAATACAAAACATTCTTCATTATGGAGATCATTTAAATTAATTTCAAATAGATCTAAATCCATCTAATCTGGGTCATTTTGTTACTTATATGCTATGCTCTTATAAGTCTCTGTGTTCAGTTCTCAAGACAAAAATTAATGAGTGAAAAATTGTTAAATAATTCAAACCAAAATTTAAATCTACATATAATAATTGCAAAATCAGGAAAAGAAAAGATATTTGAAAATTAGTATTTAAATCTAAAGAATATAACTATGGTACAAGAAGTGATGAAGAATCCAGTGACAGAATCAAAAGACACCAACTGACATAAGTTACTTCCTCCTTGATCTATACAATCTCAGCATGGGGTAATACGACAATGGGGAAAATGCATTGTTTTATAAACTCAGTTGTACAGGCAATTTATCTTATCTCTTAAGGAAATACATAATTGGCAAATAATTTAGATTAACTTAAAAACCTTAGAACTAAGTGGAAACAGTAAATTGAATTAGTTCTGTTGCACAATACTACCTGCATAACATATGTACACAGATTTCATCCAACATATTAGAATGTGAGTTGGGTAAGAAGCAAAGATGAATGATTGAATTAGTACCCACAATTATTCTTTGCAGAAGAAATAAAGTACTGTAATCTAACAGATATGATCATTTCTGTTTGGCACCAAAGTCCTAAATGGAAGGGAACAATTCATTGGTGTTTCCACTTAGACTCAGAATTATAGGTGAGTTCACAAACATAGTTGATTCATTAGTAATGAGAATATAAGGGCATATAATCTCTCATTATCTTTCCACCCAGGTTACCCGCAATCCACAAAAATGGCTAATGACTTTCATTTCTGTTGATTGGGAAAGTATGCAAAGGAAGTCTACTGAACACAACTCTGTGACAATGCCATGAACCAACTAACTTTCTCAGTTCTGGTAGGGTGCTGCAGAAGAGCTAGTCATTTAGAAAAGGTCTGCTTTAACAAGGTTGAAGTATTACTCATGGGATATAAGTAAAGTAATACAGACCTTGATTCCTACCCCTAACAGGGCACAGGAAAAAATTCAAATGCAAATTTTCATAACATATGTTGAAATAATGAGGACTTAAAGTCAATATAAATCATTTTACCTGTATAATGGACATATGCAATCATGTGTGAATATGTCATTTTTAGTTTAAGAACATCTGTTAAATATCAAATACAACCAAATTCTATTATCGTGAATGTCAGGCATCTTAGAGAAGGCAATGCTGTATGGATTGCATGGTTTTCAAATTAGTAGATTTTTCAGATTAAAATGAAAATATGTCTTTGCCATTTAGACATGATTCTATTACAGCTTATGGAAATACATAGTGTTTTAACATTTACCCAAACTATAACTTTCAAGCTTTTAAAATTACTATTTAATGTACCAGCTGTAAGTCGAGGTGGTTGCTGTTAGTTTTTTCCTCATTTATTTTTGCTTCAGTATAAATCTCTTCAAAAGTGAGGAAAAAGATAATGTCAAACAGAGCAAACACAACCTGAGCAAGGAAGGTATGCCCAGAGACTGGATGAATGTGCTGTTTCCATAACGTCACAGAAAATTCGATTACATGGCAGATTCTTCCTTTTAAGTTATTTTCCTGTGCACGTTTTTATCATTATGATATAAGTAGTATAAATAAATGAACTAAAAGCTTTACTTACTCCAACTGAGGATCATAGTTCACCAGGAATATGAAGAGTCTTCTGAATAGTTTCTAATGGTAAGTTGTAGATAATGGTATACTTAAAATTGCAATTTCTTAAATTTATATCCTTTAGAAAAAAAACTAACAAAAGGGAAAACATTTTTTTTAACTCAAATGATGCCCCAGTCTCCCAAATCTGGTCTTGTATTCTTCATTTATATTATACCAAATACCAATATAGTGTGTTGTAACGTGTGTTTTATTTTTTAGATGATCAATTTTTTTTCTGTCTTTCCAAAGGGTTTCCCATCTTGAATCTCAATACTTCATATAAAAGACTCAAAAATGTTAATGCATGTAAAGTTAGAGACAAAAAATTACTAAATCCTCTACAGCTGAGGATAATTAGAAAAAAATGGTTTTGCCAGAAATAAAAGGAAGTTATGTAGACAGATTGTTCTCTAGCCAGGCTTTGGAAGATCCATGGACTAAAAAGTATTTCAGCTCCTGCCCCTTTCTCTTCAGTTCCATAGAATCTAACAGGAGAAATGCCAATGAAAGAACATCCTAAAAAACAGTGGAAATACTCAGGTTTCCATGGTGCTTTTGTTAATGAAATAGCATTAATTGTAATATTTGTGATATGAATCGTTTTGAAGGCTCTGGGTATATTTTGAAGTCAATCTTCAAGCTTGAACATGATATGTGAAGTCCCAGGGCCATCATACTAAATGCCCACATCCCTTTCTATCTATTTTACGTGCTGACATGATAGCATCACCTCAGATTTCCACTCTGTACATGGTACTTTACTCAGTTTACATACAAGAAAAATGTTCAACTATATTAATGAATTAATCAGATTATGATGTTTCAGCAAAAGTGGTGTGCTTATGAAGGCTTCACTCAGAACAAAAAGTGATGTGTGAAATAAGAGATGGCTTTCCAACGATTTGTACTTGCAAAGGCTGAGTCCGTGTCTTTCTACTACAACAAAGGCTGTATTGTTTTCCTTCTGTCATTCCTTTTCATATGTGTGTGTGCGTCTGTGTGTGTCTGTGTGTGTGTGTGTGTGTGTGTGTGTGTGTGTGTGTGTGTACACATGTGCGTATAATCATGTTTATGTTTGTGCTGGTATATGTGACCATTCCAGAACCTGTGGAGGCCAGAGGTCTACATAGATTTCTTCCCTTGTCATTATTCAACTTGCTTTTTTAGATAGGATCTCTCACTAAACCTGTAGCTCATCTAGTAATG
Source organism: Cricetomys ansorgei (assembly GCA_026225945.1). Taxonomy (NCBI): domain Eukaryota; kingdom Metazoa; phylum Chordata; class Mammalia; order Rodentia; family Nesomyidae; genus Cricetomys; species Cricetomys ansorgei. The sequence goes on from JAMJFZ010000199.1 coordinate 29,109,259, forward strand.
GAGGCTGCCTAGGAAGCAGGTTCCTGGGATTCTCGTCTCTGCTAGATCAGTGCTGGAATTATGGATGTGTACCATCAGGTGTAGCCTTTTATACAGATGTTGGGGTCTTAATCTCATGTTTGTGTAGCAATGGGTTTATTCCCAGAAGCATCTCTTACCACCCATTTTTGTTGTTGTTGCTGTTTTGGATGATTGAAGTGGTCTGTGGATTGGGAACACTGTGCACTAGATGTTGCCTGTACTTTACTTCTATCATCCCACAGAACATCTCACCAATGATGAACTGAAAATAACCTCTGTGTCCTTTATTTTGCTGTCTAAATATTGTACAACCACTGAGAAAATTCATCGTAGTTAGGAAAACTTCCTGAATATAACTGTTCACATAAAAACCTGAAGGGTTATTTTTGAAGATTTGGTGAATTTAACTGAAATTAAACAAAACTTTTCACATCAACTGACAGGAGTAGACATATTCTTTGGAAGCCAGATCACATTTATGCAGATGAGAATGTTTTCCAGCCAATACATTAAACTATTGATACAGTAAAAGAACAATATCACATTTACTGATGATGTGTAAGTGAAGAGTTTGATTTGCCTCACAAGTTACTAGGGGTTAATGAATAGTTACATGTCTATGATTATGAGTGTGAAAAAAAGGATTTTGTTTTGTCTCCATTCTGAATTTTACTATTTTCCTGTTCTCCTTTGCCTCTTACATGGTGTTATCACTTGTTTCTACAGACTTTTTCCTTTCACGCACATGCTTCCTGATAATTTCTTGTGTGGACATTAAACCTAGGCCTGGTGCATGTGCTCTATTAAGAAGACAATGTTTTATAAATTGCTAGTACAGTGAACTGTTCACATATGAACTCAAGACCCTGGAACTTGGCATTTATTATAAATGCTTCAACATGGTCTATGAAACAACTATTTAATTATGTCCCTTTAAATTTTCAGAATATTTGAAAACAGAATCTTTATACATTTTTAATTAAATGCAACTAAATTACTTTTCTCCTTCCCTTTCCTCCCTCTCAAGTCCTCCCATTCAAATTTTTCTATGTTCCCTAATGCTCAAATTAATAACCTATTTTTCTTTGGTTATTATATAGAAACATTTTGTTAAAGTCTCAATAAAATTGCTCTTAGATGTTAAATGTTCTTATTCCTAAAATGGACTATATTACACCTTAATTTATTGAAAATATTAAAGAACAAAAGACTTATTATGTTCCCCTTGAAGAAGAGCTATAAAGTTTTCAAAAATTATACAAAGATATGCTTAGAGCAAATGCATTTCTCTCCAAAATTTATTTAAAAATATATCTACATTGTGTAGGTTCAAAACCAAGATGGTAAAGTCTGATCTTCTTTTACTCCTGTAAGCAATGTTATTTAAGAATATTCATTTCATGTTATATATCTGATATATTCTATAACAAAACTCAAGATTAAACTATAGTATGTCTCAGTCTAGTTTCCTAACAGGGCAACAACTGAAAATTTACACTATTCTATTTAAAGATTTTCATGCAACATTGCAACTCTGGACACTGCTTACTATTAGAAACTGTTCTTCCTGTTAGAGTAGGAAATGTTCAGCTCTGACACATGCATGGCAAAACCTTCATGTTGCACAACAACAGAAGTTTCTGCCAATTTCTTGGACCAGAACTCCTCAGGGCTATGTTTTCCATGGAACTTTGCATCTGCTGTGGTCTGTAAAACCATAAAGTCCTGAGTAACTGTATCCATCACTGAAGAGCAATTCAGACTTCAGGTAATCACTAGTCACCCAGGGATTTCCCTCCTCCTCACCATTTGTGCAAACCAGGAAGCTCTTATCCTGTCAGAGCAACTTCATTATTAACATTACTCTTAAAGCTTCATTGCCTTACATCATTAAACTTTCCCTATTTGAGCCTCCATCTTGGATAGCAATTGATGTCAGTCAAGTAAATGAAGCTAAAATAATGCTCACATGTCTTTTAAAACGTGGCAGCTTCCCTGTATTTTTTTTTTATTAAAACTTTATTGTAAAGAACTTGCTAATAAAAAACATCACACAGAGAAAGTAAGTAACCACACCCAAGTCTATACATCTCCATGAACTTCTATGAAGTTAAAATATCCAAACACAAAAGCATCTCGCCCACAGAAAACCCATCTTAACTGGAATATTCATGAGTTACATTCACAGGTACAACTGTTTCATAATTTTAGGAAAAAAAAACTTTATCCATTGGTTTATTTCTAAAATCAGTAATGTTTATTATGTCTAAATAGTATTTATTATTCTGAAATTAAATTTATCTGTCATATGGTCTATTACATGATTCATGTTTAAAGTATTATATTTACAAAAATACATTCAACTATGTGGCACTCTCAGTTGAGGAAGAGGGAAACAGAAAGTGGCAGTAGTACTAACTGAACTAGAAATGCTTAATCTTTTTTATATTTTTAAAAAATATTCTGTAAAAGATTCACCCATGTATATAATGTGTCTTGTTCGTATTCAATCCCCCAGTCCCTTCTACCAACTCTAGCTAGGCTCATCCACACATCTTCCTCCAAATTTCATGTCTTTTTTTCTTCAGATAACTCACTGGTTCTAACTAGTGAAGTTCAGATTTGCATGAGTGTGTATTGTCCAATGTAAAGTGACTCTCTATTCCCCAGAAAACATCAAATACCAAAAACTCTTCAGTTATAGGTAGGGACTACTGAGGCAATCTCCTGTGTGTACTGGAATAGTTAATAGGCTTTATCATGTATAAGTCTTGTATATGTACACGCATGTACATGTATATGTTGATGTGTGCAACAGCCTTGTCAAATCCAGAAGACAGCATTTCACTGCATTCCTCCCGATCCTCTGACTCCTACAATTTTTCTACCCTTCTTCTGCAATGTTTCCTGAGCCTTCAGGAAGGATATTGATATAAATGCTCCACAGGCAAACAGTCTTTTATTCTTAGTACATTGAACTGTATGAGTTTCTTCATTGACCACCACTCACTGCTATAGGATGCTTCTTTGACAGAGGTTCAGAGCAGTAAAATCTACGGACACAAATGTATTTAAAAGGCAGTTTGGCAGCATAAACATTTAACAACTCTTCTCTTGGATGTGTGACTTGTTCAGTCTTTTGACTTGGTTTCCAGTTCCATCCCAGAAATCTCTCCTGTAGAGTAGGATTTATATTTAACAAGGAGAGAGGTTGGCTACCCCATAAACACTCTTACAACTATTGCACTATTGGGCACATCTTGCCTGCAGGTTTGTATTGTATCATGCAGTGTTCAGCACTGGATAACACCATCACTTGAACCCTTTTCTCCTCCAACAGCCTGCAAAGCATCTCTCCACACTATAAATTCTAGCAAGCAGGGAGGAAAATTACTGGTCAGATCAAGATTTTTGTTTTTTGTTTTTTGTTTTTTTTTTATGTTCTGCAACCAAGATATGTTATGTCTTCAGCAATAGGGTCTTCTCATCTAGTTATAGTGGGTAATGAGAACAATGGCAATAGCATGTCGTATTCTGGGTACCTATAGTACCACTCTGACCCGTAATTCATAGTTAGGTAACACATATGTGTGGCAGTGAGAGCTTCATTTAATTACTCATGTTTTCTTGGAATAGCACTGTTCATCCATCTTGTTTACCTCTGCTCAAGGTCCTTCTTGTTTGAAATGTATTTTTAATTATTATACAAATTAATGGAATTTTACAGTTCTTCATAGATTCTTATTTTTGATTACCCTGTTCCCATACATCCATTCCCTACTGTCTTATCCCCATCTGTGGTAGTTTGAATAAGAGCAGCTCCCATAGGCTCATAAATTTGAATTCTTAGTCATCAGGAAGTAGAACTGTGTGAAAGGGTTAGAAAGATTAGGAGGTGTGGCCTTGTGGGAGGACATGTGTCACTAGGGTGAGCTTTGAGGTTTTAAAAAGCCCATGTCAGGCCTAGTGTGGTTCTTTCTTCCTAAAAATCAGGATATAGCTCTCAGCTACTGCTCCTGCACCTGCTCATACAGCCATGTCTCAGTTGACAATGGACTAAACATCTGAAACTGTAAGCCCCTAATTAAATGCATTCTCTTATCAGAGTTACCTTAGTCATGGTGTCTCTTCACAGTAACAGAACAGTGACTAAGATACTATCCTCTCTTAACCCCTCATTTCCTGAATTCTACAACCTATTATTTCATATTCCATGTCCTCTACTATCTCCTCTTTATTGGATTTATTACTTGAGTAGTAAGATTACAAGTTCCAATGCAGCTTTTTCTTACACATTTCGCTTGGTTAACCCTTTTCTTGCCTCATCATTTCCCTATCACCATCACTCTATTAACTGTCTGAGCCTCTCTGTTTTCATTTATATTCTACCATGCTCTCTCCTGCAATACACTTCAGCATAGTGGTAAGGATCCAGAAAAAAAGGTTGAATCTTACTTACCCGCCAATTACCCAAGAACTGCCAGTGTTCCTCTGGAAGCAGCATATTGATAGAATGTTTTATCAAGTTGAAAGTCTTGAGGTGTATGTACACTAAAAAAAAATCTGAATTATTTCAAGACTCCATTACATAATTGGAAAAACTTAAGACTGAACTTTTTGTTGACTCTGTGTGAACAGATGTAAAAGAAATGTCACTTAAAGAATATCAGTATTCATAATAATAATGTTAGCAAGTTGTAGAGAAATGATATTTTTGAGGTTCCTTCATCTGGGAAAATGCTGGAGGATCATAAACCAGGACAAGAAAGAATACACATTCTTTGCTTAAATATACATTGAATATTGATAAGAGATACTGGATTAAAATACAGATGTTAAAGAATAAGCCAAGCTCTAGGAAGTCTAGTGAAAATCACTTGCCTCCATAAGGAATAAATTTAAATTTTCATAGCTTATTTCACTTAATCTGCATAAGCTTGTTCAGTGGGAAGCAAATAACCTCTTTATCATGAAAATAAAAGAAGAATTCCAATATCCTACCAAGTCACATAACTAATATTAAACAGTGAAACTGGGCACCTGTAAAAATAAATAGATCCTTGATTAAAAGCACTTATAGCTCCTGCAGAAGACCTGGCTTCAGTTCTCAGCTCCCAAACGGTGGTTTACAGCCATCTCTAACTTCAGTTCTAGGATATCTGATGTCCTCTTCTGTCCTCCATGGGAACCTGCAAATATGTGATGATTCTGTGTGTTTATGTGTGCAGGCTTAGGTGTAGATGTGTTTATTTAATTAATTATTCTTGTATATTCATTACAGAGGACAGTTTATTCTCTGCTAGTTCTAAAGGGGTCCAGCCTCTATATAATCTAATCTTCAAAATGCATGCTCAGACCTACAAGGCTTTAGCCTCTATAAAATCTAATCTTCAAACCCAAACCTAGAATGATTAAAACTTACTGGTGACTGAGATTCTGATGAGCTCTTTCTGAACTCAGATCTGTACGGAATTCAACTGTCTGATTCAACTCACTTTATGTTCTGGCTCAAGCTCTTCTCCAGGCTGACTAGTTTAAACTGACCTGCTGAGTCAGTTTACTGTTTCTGACCAAACTCTTCTGACTCTGGCTGATTCTATGATTGGCTCTAACTGAACTGTTCTTCTTGGCTTCAAACTGACTCACTCTTCCCATCTGATACTGACTTCTCTGCCAAGCTACCTCTGTGTCTCTGCCTCAGACTTTTCAGTCTACTTCTATAAGTGACTGCTCCATACTGTCAGTCTCTCTGCTTCTCTGTCTTATCTTCAGTCAGACTGTTTCATTTTCTCTGTATCTTGTCCTCTGTGTCTCATACTACCTCTCTACTGACATGCTGAGCTGAGAGCCTGCTTTTCTATCATAAGAGTTGGGAGTGTCCTCACTCTGACTCATTCTGCCAACTCTTCCTCTCATTCTACACTTTGCCTGCCTTTCCCTCTGACTCATCTCAGAAATTACTTCCTGTCTGAGATTGACTGTGCTTGCTGCCTCTGCTTTTTTTGCCAATTAAAGGTATGTGCTACCACTGCCTTCAGAATACTGAGATTAAAGGCTTGTACCAACATTCTTTCTATACTCCATACAGACGACATATTCCTCTGAATGTGATCCCTTCATATAGACCCCTGAATGTGACTCCTTCATATAGACACTTGTATTTGATCCTGCCAATGTTGTGTGTATACACACTCAAGTACACACATATACAGATCAAGAAAATAAATGTTTTAAAATAAATGTTTAAAAATAGTTAACTGGTCATTTGATTTCAGCAATTCATGACTTCCTTTAACTCTCAGTATGCATTATTAGAATCTTTAACATTTTCATTTTAATGGTATTGAGCAGTGACACGTTACATAGAAAGGGTACTAAGTAGTTTTCCATGGGAAAAACCAAAAGGTGGAAAATAATTCAATTACTTTTCATCCCACAAAGTGACCAGAAATAAGAGCCCCACCCCCAACCGATGTTCCAAGGAATCAGAAAACTGAAGATTCTCATCTTAAAGGAGAAAAGGAAAAATCAAGAATGGAAAACATAAACAAGATTGTCCTGCCCTAAAGTTTTCCTTACCATGTAAAAACAAACAAACCAACAAAAATAAAAATCCTTCTCATTTTGTCCCTGTTTCTTTACATACCCAAACTAACTGTAACTGTATTTTTAGTATTACTTATGACCTAATTGAGAAGAAAAGGCTTATATGATCTATTAGAAGACTAGGAGAACTGAGAATACACACTTATCACATGAAATCTATCCTTTACCTATAGCCACTTAGGAACCTGCATGTCTTTTTTTTTCTCAATAGTCACCAACACAAAGTGTAAAGAAACATAGTCCCTTAGTTACTTAAATCTAGTGAGGAGGAAAGAAAGATGAGAAAGGAATGTAACTCAAATTTATGCAAATTTCTCATGATTTAACTTATGGATCTTTATTCTGTCTGTTCTTAGTTATATAGTGTGGGGCTGTCCCAGAGTTGAGGTGAGGCAGAAGCACTTGGAACCCCGGAAGTATTTATCTGGAGCTGTAACGTGTTTCCATATATGACCATATATTGTCTCTTCCTCTGGTCCCCTGGAAAATACCTAGGTCCAGGCTGCTGTGAATCCCAAAATGCAAATGGCTAACCATGCTATCTTAAAACAATGGGTTTTCCCTGACATCCCTGGATACCAGAAATCCTTCTTCTCCATATATATATAAACCTGTTCTCACAATAAATTGAATCAGGCCCACTGTCACTAGGAATTCTTTACCTTCCTGCAGGTTCACAGTTTCTCCAGTCGAGGACCAGATTGACGCCTAGTAGAGCAAAGCTGCTCAGCTTCCCTCCACGGAGTGCCCCCTGCAGGCGGGAGGCGGAGCTACATTTCAGGGATGGGAATCCTGCTGCAAGACAAAACCTAATATAGCAGGAAACGTAATTAGAAAAACAATGCTATTACTATTGATTTGCTAGTGATCCAGTTAGAATGGAGACCACTGAAAGTATTGTAGAATGTAATTATTTTCACTAAAATGCAGCTGTGATGTTTGCCCTGGGAGCTCTTGATGCTGTGTTTGAGTTCAAATCTCTTCATCACACTAATGTCAAAATCGCTCTACAAGTGGCTATTTTACTACATAAGTAATTCACTCTAATGGGATATTACATTTTCACTACAAATTCCTTTTGGCCATTCTCTTCTTCATCATAGCAATAGAAACCTACTATGACAAAACGTAAGAAGAATTTTGAGTCCATTTTCCTCAGTAATAGAAAAAACTTGGGGTGATTTTTTATTTATGGATTGTAATGTTACGAAGTGAAATTTTAGCTTTCCTGTTATGCTGTTGAGTTCCTTCTAGTCCACAATCATACAGGAATTATAAGACAGTTAAGGGTGCTAATGAAGACATCAGATGTAACACTAGAATTGTAAAGAAGTTTTAAAGGTGGTTTTTGATAAGCCATGTACTGTAATTGACCTTGTAAATTACAAGGGATGTAATACCTTTTGTGGAAAATTCACAATTTCCCACAAGAGGAAGCATTACTTTCCTTGAGTAATGCTCTTTTCTTTCTTTTTTTTTTTTAAATTGAGTTTTATGGAAAAAATAGCTACACAATAGTATTACTGTTCAGAGTTTGCCATATATCCATGGGGGCATTTGAAATAAGTGAGCAGGTTAATATAAACATTATGATTTGGATATTTCAGGAAGGTGGAAAAGAGCAATGATGTGAGTAGGCTCTAGGTAAAGAGATTTTCCTATTTTTCAAGCCAGGTAGAACTGTTTGAATCAACACATGGAACAAAAATCTACAGTCTAAATCTTGGAGTGGAGAAACATACAACATGTAAATGAATTCTTTGTATTATAGATCTGTTGGTGAGACTACTCTGTATATCTAATCCTATTAAAATATTAATGTCATATTTTATTCAAATTAATTAAATGATATTATTTTATTTATAATTATCACAGGAAACAGAATGCTTCCATGAAGGAAGTGCTGGAAGAAATAAGTTTAAGCAAGAGTACAGATGAACACTGAAGCAAATCAGTCTGTGAAACACAGGTCATCGTTAATTTGAGGATTAATTTTGACTCTTAGCTCTGAAAATGGACTACGAATTATAACCGAAGCATAGAATTGTTCCAGAAATTTCTTATGTTGTATTTAAATATTATTCTTCAATCCAAATTTCCAAGGTAGCTTCTACCAATCTGTCATTAGACTCTTTTCAGCTTTCTGTATAATTTCTTGGTCCTTATGATCTTAGATTACATTAATCTGCCACTTCTATTTACTAAGACAATAGAATAACCTCACTGACCTTCTAGCCATTTCATGAATTTTTGAACAATCCATTTAATTCTATCTATATCTGTTTCCACAAGTTAAACATTTTGAATCATCTCCACAATAAGAACCTTTGTGAGTAATAGAGTTTCTAACCTTGGTAGATATTTTAGTGTATGCGTGTCTAGACTCTTAAGGAAAAATGACAGAATTACTCCATAAATAAATAGGGAAAGGGCATGAGGAAATATCAGACAGGGATAGTCCTTGGAATTTCTAGATATTCTAAAACCAGAATACTATCTGATGTCTCAATCAGCAAAATGGAATACTACGTTCATCTCCTAACATTCCATATAATTTTAATCTAGGCCTTAGCAAAACCAGACTGAAACTCATCAAAACACTTAAAATAAACAGTATAATGAAGTATTCATTGCCAAGATATAAGAACAAGCTGCCTACTCCCTATAAGTTAGACTGGATGTCTGCTGCTGCTTGCTCTGTTGGTGTTATCTGTGGAATGCTGCTGACATCATTACTTAAGGACAATCCTAAGTGGGGCTGAGAATGGCCATTTCACACAACTATCTCCCATAAGTCTGTCATCTGGCAAGCAGCTATGAATTCCAACAGCTTGCTTTGCAAAACAGTAATAACCAGTCGCCACCTGTCAGTCCCAAATGTATCTATCACCTGCTGCCGGAGATTCCCAACAGTCTGAAGCCAGTTCCTTTGTGATAACATTTATGCATGAAATGCAATACATCTAGCTGTCTTGTCACTTAGATAGTGGAGAAGACACTGCTACAAAGAGCATTACATACTAGCAGCAGAAGAAAAGATTTAACAGATTGGTAATGACAAGTAGAGAGGGATACAAGTTTCAATTTTTAAAATTTCAGACATTATTTTTATGCATGTATTGTTCATTGTAGAAGATTATGGCTTTCATTACATCTTGTATGTATATATCATGAACTTTCTTATATTCATCTCCATTGCTCAATCCAGTATTATTCAAACATCCTGCTGTCCCTCCTTGCATTGGAAATGAGTTCATCCTCTACTTTCATGACATTTGTAAATGTGTATGCATGTGTGTGTGTATATATATACATATATTTTTGTAGTTCTTTTATTCTTTCATTGAAAATAGAAAAATTTTCCATGTAATATATGCTGGCTATAGTTTCCCCTTTCTCTATCCCTACTAGTTCCTCTGAATCTCTCCTCCCATCTGGATCCACCCTCTTTCTGTCTCTTATTAGAAAAAAGGAAGACAATTAAGGGATAATGGTAATATATGGTGTAATAAGATACACCAAATAATAACAAATCAGAATATGACAACTCAAACAAATATAATAGAAAGAAAAGAGTCCAAGAAAAGGTACAGGAAATAGATACAAAGGCAGATGTAGTTTGTTACAAGCAATGAGACTCACTTGAAGAAAACTAAATTTTCATTTGCAAGTTGGTTATCAATTAGAGATTTCTTTCTGTTAGGCATGGGAACATGTGTTCACCACTTCTTTCAGCTCTAGGACTCCATCTGGTACAGACCCATGCAGGCCCTGTTCATGTTGTCTCAGGCTTAGTGAGTTCAAATATGCAGCAGTCTTGTGTTTAAAAGGACCTTAGTGTCCTTAGTGTCCTCAAGACCCCTCTGGCTCTAACACTCTTTTTGCCTCCTCTTCCTAAGGGTTCCCTGACCCCTTGATGGAGAGTGGTTTGATGGAGGCATGCTATTTAGGACTGAGAATTCTAAGTTCTTTTACTCTCTGCATATTGTCTGGCTGTGAGTCTCTGCATTTGTTCAAATCTGTTGCAAGAGGAAGCTTCACTGGTGATGGCTGAGCATGGTACTCATTTACAGCAAGCCCATAACCAGTATCAATGTAAAAGGAGAGAAACTCAGAACAATTCCACTAAAATATGAACTAACCTAAGGTTGTTTACTCTCTCCTTATGTATCCAATATAGTACTAGAAGTTTTAGCTAGATCAATAAGACAACTGAAGGAGATCAAGCGACTACAGACTAGAAAGGAATAAGCAAAAGAATCATTATTTGTGGATGATATGATAGTACACATAAGTGACCCTAAACATTCTACCAGGAAACTCCTAAAACTGATAAACACTCTCAGCAAAGTAACAGGATACAAGATTAACTCAGAGAAATAATATACAAATGATAAATGGACTGAGAAAGAAATAAGGAAAACAATACCCTTCACAATATCCTCAAATATATGTAATATTTTGGCTCATGTCTAATAAAGCAAGTGAAAGACTTATATAATAAAAACGTTAAGACACTGAAGAAGTTATCAAAAAAATGGAAATATCTCCCATGCTCATAGACTAGGAAGATTAACATAGTATAAACAACCATCCTACCAAAGCAATCTACAGATTCAATGCAATATCCATTAAAATTCTAACACAATTCTTCACAGACCTTGAATGGACAATTTCCAGCTTCATAGAGAAGTACAAAAAGGTTCAGTTTTTATCAGGGTCTTGCCACACTGCTTGACTGCCTTGTGCTTCCACGAATGATAAAATGCAGGTGATGCTTAAAAATAATAGTGTCTTTGACTCTTACAAAGATAAAGACAGTACAAAGCTCCAAGTGATATATTTAGAATTTAGCAAGATGTGTTTTCACCAGAAAAAAAAATATATGCGAGAGTCAAATTCATTCAGAACTTTCCCATAAATAAGAATAATTAGAGAATAATTAAGCTTCAACTAACCAATGTACTGGTTAATGAAGAAATACAATCCAGAGATTCATGCATTGGTCTCAATATAATTTCTTCATCCCCTAAATTTAAAATTTTACTTCATAATTCATTGACAGACTATCTAGGAATGAAGTGCTGCACAATGGAGAGATTATAAGTGAACATTTTAAAGATTTCCTTTTTGTCTTCTGCCATTAGCATAATGATTACCAAAACTGTTCCAAAATTTATATTTCCTTGGCTTGTTAAGTTCAAAGATAGATGATTACAAAATCATGGTCAAATCATGACTATATTAAACATGATATTTGAGAAATCTAAATATCATGTTTATTATCTAAGGAATATTCTAAATAAATTAGACACAGCATAGATAGGAAATTTACTTAAATCTCACATGTACCATAAATGAAAACAGTAAAGCAGCAAAGCCTGTTTTGGAGTCTATTTTTCCTGTATAGTTGAAAAAGTAAGGAGATCTGAAACTCTTACTAAGCTCAAATGTGAATATTTGCAGGTAATTGGATATCATTTTTACGATGTAAAGTCTCGTGTACATGATAAAGGAAACATATTTCCTCTAATGCATGTTAAGAATTTAAGTGAACTGCAATCTCTAGATGGCTTGTTTAAAAATAGCAATTATGCAGTTGGTAATGTTTCCTGATTTTTTTGAAATGACATCTAAGTTTATTAATATCAAACATCAGAGATTTAAAATTTAATTTAATGCAACATCATTTTCAAAGATTACAAAAACACAAGCACATGCATACAACTCTCACCTATTGAATTAGGTGTGGGAGGCTGCAGTGGCCATGAGCATATGTGTGTGTGTGTGTGTGTGTGTGTGTGTGTGTGTAGTGTAGTGTTCTTGTATATATGTGGAGAGGCTCTCTGTGTCTATGTATATATGTGTGTGTGTGTGCATGTAATACTTCTATATTTCTATCTGTGGGGTGTATGTGATATATTTGTGTTACAACTGCCGCTTTGATAGTCTACTCCTTGTCTGTTGATTCTGCTTCAAGAGAGATGGTTTGAGAGATAAATGGGCAAATACCTCACTGGTCTCTTGTGATCTATTGTTGCTTCTCTCTTGGAAATTATTGCCAAAGGCTGACCCTTCTTCCACTATAGTGCTTTGGAAGACTCCTTGACAAATTGTCTCAATAAATGTCACTGACATTCAGTTTCTACCCTGTGTCATCATACACACACCAAATCTGTATCGCTTTCCTCAGGTATCATAGAAAACGTTCAATTGGATTCATAGAAAACATTCCACCCTGTGTCTACATCTCCTATAAGATGTGCCCACCAAAATTCTATTTAGCTGTTACTTAAATAGGAGGCACTGCTCTCTTTTTCCTGGACTCTGGGAATGGGCAGTAAAACAGATTCTGAAATCACCCTTCCTATTATTATTGAAATCATCCTTGGTATTATTTCAGAGTATTTCCAAGACCTGTGTTGGGAAATAACATTAATTCATTTCTTTTAAGTCACACTGCCGTCTTCAAGAAAAGAATAGCTGAGATGGAGAGAATGATCAGTGGTTAAGAGCACTTCCTCTTGCAGAAGACCCGAGTTCAGTTCCCAGAACCCATATGGTGCCAAACAACTGTCTGTAACTCCAACTCTAGGTACTCTAACACCATTTCTTACCTCTGTAGACTCTGAGCATATGCATAGTATACACGTACGTACATACATACATACATACATATAGGAAAAACACTAATGCACATAAATCTAAAAATATTTGAAAGTATAGAGTAGTTATATACTGCAACCCAGTGTGGATTATTTTAGCATCTCTCTATAAGGTATGTAAAAGAGAGAAAGGTATAATATCAAAGGTATATTGAAGGAGAGAAAATGAATTATGTGTGAGAAGAGAACACATACTTGCTTATGGCCAAGTCTAAAGTCATTCTATATTATTTAATTACAAGTTATTGCTAAGTCAGTGAGGACATATTTAGTTCTTAAACTATTCTTATATTCGTAATTTGCACTCTCATTGACTGTTTCTACAATCATAGCAAAAATAGTTTAGTTTGTCAAAGTATAGATGTATATGAAAAATAATCTCATGAACTGCTTCTGAGTGAAAAGCATTCATACTCTCTGAAAGTTTACTGTGGGCAGTTAGTCTTGGGTGAAGGACACACAGGCCCAGAGTATCATTCCCTCTGTTGATCTTTTCACTCTAATTTTCCAGTCTGTGACACACAGCAAGTATTAAAATTTTTTTTGGATTCCTTTGTCAGCTGTGGCTTCCAAAAGTTTAGTTAAGCTTTTAGTAAGTCAAGTAAGTCAACAATAAGTCAAGCTGAGCAATCAGCCTTTGGGTCTTTTCGTTTAGCTGGGCACAGAGTTCCCTAGCACCAGGGCAGAGCATTCCTTGGAAAGGGATTCACTGCCTGCTGGCAGCCACCTTGCTGATTGTCACACATCTGCGTCCTTGTAATCTGAAACTCCACCTTCATTTTATAACACTAAGTATTTCTTCTCTAAACTCCAAACTTTCTTTGTCATTATTCTTTTCTTATTTTTTCATTTACCTTTTCTTCCAAATTCCTTAGATTGGTATTGTTGCATATATATGAATGACAGATGACTCTTCCAGATAACACATGAATAGGAATATTAGCAGAAATTGCTTTGAATTTGTTCAATTCATCTTCTAGCTCAATCAATGACTGACTATTTTGGAGGCTCTGCCTAAACACCCCAGCACTTACTTGTTCATCTATGAACTATATTATTGATGGATCATGAAGCAATAGTAAATTTAAATGGATGAGCTTTAAAAAATGTGCACATCTGGCTGGGTGGTGGTACATGCCTTTAATTCCGGCACTCGGGAGGCAGAGGCAGGCAGATCTCTGTGAGTTCGAGGCCAGCTTGGTCTATAGAGTGAATTCCAGAACAGCCAGACTTATAACAGAGAAACCCTGTTCTGAACCACCACCCCCCAAATAAAAGAAAATGTGCACTTTTGCACACACAATTTGTCACTATTACTAGGAAATTATGAGGTGGCCCCTCATAATCCACTGACAAAATGTGTGTTGTACCAGTCATATCTTCGTCACAGTGACAAATTCCTGAAACAGTTTAAAAGAATGGAGAGCCATTTTCCTGAGGGTTTAAGACCTATTGGCACATGGTCTGGTAGGTTTCTGGACTGGAGGGAGGCAGGAAAATATGGTAGAGCATAAGGGATCTAGATTGCTCACTAATAGCACCCAAGAAGCAGAAAGTAGAAGATAGGGAGACAAGACCTGATATATCTTTATACAATACATATTTAGTGACTACTCACTCCAAATAGCTTCACTTTTCAATAATAGCTTTTTAGGAAGCCATCAAGGGATGGCTTTGATTAGGTCAGAGTCCTTGGAATCAAATTGATTCTCAACAGCACCACCAACTGGAGATTCAACATTTACTGCACAAGCCTCTGATGTACACTTCATATCCAAACATAGCTCATGGTGTATAAGCTAAAGAGAAGTCAGTTTATTATGCCAAGGCTATGTAAAATCAGTCTATTAAAAGCCAAGTAAAGCCATGCTATTTTTTTAAGCTTCCCTCCATACAAAATTGATGACCAAAAATGATCATATCTGTAACTAGGCCCTGGCTAACATTTTTATCCTATTTATCAACATTTCAAAACCTTCTAAACACTGAGATGGAAATTCAATATGGTTACCTTTCCAGGCTTAGAATTTAATAATTTCTAATCTACATTTCCAGCCTAGAAAATGTTATTATACTGATGAGCCACATGGAAAGGTACTTTTATGATATGCCAGTGACAGCTTAGACACAAAAGTCAGTCTCTTTCCAAATGTCATGTCCCTTAGTATCTTATATCAGAGTTAAAAGTGAAATGAACCACTGTAACCTAGTATTTTAAAAGGCTATGTTGAAGGAGTAGAGAGGCTTAAATTAATTTTCCCTGTTCCCATCCAGTAGGCTTTTACTCAATAGGATTTCCTATAATTCTATCTTAATCCATGTCTCTGTGGATGAACCAAACAGACCACAACACAGGGGAGCTTGCCAAAGTGGCTCGAGGCCAGCAACCCTCTCTGCCCTTTGAGAAGGATGTCTGCTTAATGATGGTGCAGTGATCCAAATCTCAGAAGAAAGTGCTGGTGAAGGCAAACACTCATTATGTACTGCAAAGGTCTGTTTGTTTAGCCATGTGCAAATATTGTCCTAAAATTGTATCTTAGTTAGCACATGCTACTCATTTGCTGGATCGATTCAATATTCAGAATTACTGTTGAGGATAAATCATGTCAGAGAAACATCTTTCTGTGTAAAAATATTAATCCACCATGAGCTGTATTAATTCCCATAAAAGTTTATATTAATATACTGGAGGAGTTTCTTTTCTCTCCTTTTTGCTATTTTTGTTGCTAATGAAATGATATGAACAGAGATTATGTGGGAAACTTAAAAATTCTAAGAGAAATCAATAAATATATTGCAGCAATTATAAACTGTAATTTTTGAGAAATTAATCAACTCTTTGCTATCATCTAGACTGAAATGTCTTTTACTTCATGGCCTTTGGAGAACATGCACTAAAAAGAATTTGATCAAGTCCTTTTTCTGTAAAATGCAAATATTCTCTGCAGTTTTACTCTAATGAAAAGTAAGATTCCAGTGAGGACTTGGAGCCAAGGCACTGAGGAGATGGACCTTAGGGTGTTTGTCTACATCGTGCAAGGTTATTCTGAGGACTAGCAAATGTGCCCTGAAGAACTGCTTCCCTTCCATTTCCCACACCACCAAAACAATTAAATTTCCTGAGCATGGTGGCTTATAACTGCAATCCCAGCACGTTGGAGTTTGAGGCAGGAGGACTGCAACAAGTTTGAGGCTAGTCCATGCAACATAGTAAGAGTATTTCTCAAAAAAAAAAATCAAACAATATTAAAGAAAAAAATAATCAGCTATGTGGTATCATGTAGCTGGAGCTATCTCCCACTTCACCATTTCTGAAGTAAATTTTCTTTAAAAAGACCTCTCTTGTTAGGTGGGTGGCACACACTTTAATCATATACTCAGGGGAGACAGAGACAGGCAGATCTCTGTAAGTTGGGCCAGCCTGGTCTATAGAATGAGTTCTAGAACAGCCAGAGTTATAACAGAGAAACCCTGTCTTGAAAAAAAAGACTTCTGTCAATTCCTTAGGAGCAAATAAATGATATCACTTTATCCCTATGCTCTCAATGTAATATTCTCTTCAGTTTTGCTCCTAACACCTTCATACTGTTGTCACAGGGAAATTTTACTTCTTTTAAGACCACAAGCTTTTATTGATGGATTACATAAACATTCATAATTATACACAGAAATTCTAATGTGGTAAAATTCAATTTAACAAATTCCAAGTTTTAATAAATGCATCATAATATGTTCTATAATCTGTGATGTTACAGGCAAAATCTTGTATGAATTTTCCCCAAGCCCATTTCCCATCTCATTTCCTAATACATCTCCTGGGGTTAGTTTAGGGAATTACATTGTTTTCTACCCATCCCCCACCAGTTTCCTGGGTCCTTTACTCATAAGGTGTTTTTTTCACTTGTCACTTGGGTATACTGCTGAGTATACCCAACTTTCTAGCCACTTAAGCTAACAAAGCAATTCCTCCTGGCCAATGTTATGTGTTATGACAAAATAATTCACACTAAGCTGTTAGTGAGTATAAACGGATTAGAATATCTCTCTATCCATAATTTATAGAGCTCTGTACTCCAATAAGACTGGGAATAACACAGCAACAGAGGGATAATCTTGGGTACAGACACCATTCAGAATCCTCGACATTATAGAATTGCTAATTATTCTGAGTTACTCTTTAGAGAAACAGAATAAACAGATATTAGACAGGTAAATTTATAGTATGTATACATATGTACATATGTATAAAGAAGAAGGAGAGGGAGTTTGCGTGTGTTTGTGTGTGTGTATGTGTATGTGTCTGTTGAGAATTAATTCACGTGTATTTAGGGAGTAGTAAGACTAAACCCTGCAGGATACTTCAAAGGTCTGGAGACACAAAATTCAGTGCTGCAGTTTGAGTATGAAAGCAAGTTGCTGACAAATTCTCTTCTGCATAAGGAAGGTCACTGTTTTTCTTTTAAGGCTATCAATAAGTTGCATGGGGTTCACCCACATGACTGGAAGTAGGTGTCATCTGCTTCACTTGAAGCCCATTTATATGTAAATATAATCTCATTTAAAACTCACCTTCATGCCATGTCTAAACGTTTGACATAAAAAAATTGGCAATCATAGCTTAGTCAAGTTGATATCTAAAATTAACAAGCACACCTGTTTAACACAAAAGGAAAGTCTATTTTACAAGTCAAAATAATTTCAGATGATTACTAAGGCAAAATATCTTTAAGTATCGTGTCTTTTTTTGCAACTAGACAGAGAATGAACCATTTCTAGGACAGGACTTTAGAAAATGGCAGAATATTAAGACATATGCTTATTTTGGACATGAGGGAGAATTTTCTCTGTCTTCACACAACTTTATAAACAGCAGTCCACAGTCTCACTGGATCAGTAATTCAAGAATATAATGATGAACTATAATTTTGCAGATTTGGAAAGCAGCATTGTATTTTATTACTAGGCAATCATAAGTTTGAATTTCAGAGGCAAACGCCTAGGATCAGGAAACATGGATAGAGGAATGTTTTGTAAATGGGAGATTAGATTGAAGTCTCAGGTAAATTCTAATAAATTCATAATGAAAAATTTTTATCCATGGAGGTTATTGTGCCTCCATTCCTCACCTTAAGAGAAAACATCTTTTCAGTAAGCACAGTATGTGAGTGAGCTCTATTACATGACTCTGTTCTTATTTATTCACAAGTTTGATCTTCTGAACCTATGTAATGGTAGAAAAAGAGAATTGACTCTTTTCATCCTCAACCTTCACAGGTGTGCCCACATTCATGCACATATACACACATACACACATAAAATAAAAATATTAAAATTCTACAGGAGATACACATCTTCTAACAAATATGAACATTAATTTTCTTGAATCTTGGGGAAGTGAATCCCAATGCCCTTGACCCTGGAAATAGCAGAAACAATACTGCTGATGAGTATAGGACCTGACCACATTCTTCTGAGTACTTTATGGCATGTTGAAGTGGAAGAAATGAAACCCACATACTAATGAACACTGATCCTTTAGGGTCCTGAGACAATGTCAGGCACGAGGGGGTAATGACATGTTATTTCCTATGGGGAAAAAAAAACTCAGAAGGAAAGGTAATGCTGGGTTTAAATTTGCATCATAGTAGAAAACTTCATTGCTTCTGAGACTCTTGAATGCTTACAGGTTCAGGGGCAGATACAGTCCCTTCCAAAACATCATCAACAACTGAATAAGACTCAGGACTGATGCTGGAGGACACAGGTTCTCCACAGAACCCAGGCTGCAGCTTGTTCTACTCAAGAAATGGCTTGCCTTCTCAATGATAAGGCATTTAAATCCTGTGAGAGGAAGGTAAAATGAGCATGATTGGTTCATGGATTGAAAAACAAAGTAAAATGAGCAAAACGTTAACAAGAAAAATCAAAAAAGCACATTTTAGAAAACATTTTCCAAAAATAAGAATTTCTTTAACTCAAGTATTTCACACAACTCCTACCTGAAAAAAGCCCCATTATTTTTTTCATCTCTTTGACTCAGTTTTCTTTAAAAACAAACATACCAGATAAAATTGTATTCAGTCCTAAATCTCTAGTAATAAGAATACGTTTTCATAGACTCTTGACCACTTGGATATAAGGTGATAAACATAGCAAAAGTTACATGTGATTTTGCCATACATTTACTTTTTTCCTATATTGATTCATCTGAGAGACATAAGATTTAATGTTGGATCTAAAAGTAGGGATTTCGTGATTATCATTTTAGGGGAAAATGGTGTTAGGTAGAGATGGAATGGAGATGATAAATATCTAGAAGTAATAATAGAAACAAAATATCCTTCAAAAATTATTAGTTGCCCAATGAAGAAAATTATGTGAAGAGGAAAAGAGGACACTGGTAGAAAACCTTGCAAGGTAAGATGCATTTGTACATCTAATTGACAGTAAACATCATCACAGAGACACAAGAAGTGACTTGGGAGAGATGAGAGAGAATTCTGATTTAGACACATGAAAACCAGGAAGAAAATAAGCCATAACAACTAAACTCAGACTAAGCAAGGCAATTGCCACATTACAAAGACCAGGAAAGGGTCTAAAATAAACTATTATTAGATTTATATAACTCATATATATTTATATTTTATATAATATATATAAATAAATTTATAAATATATTTATATAACTATATGATGTATACGGTTGTAGATTCCTCTAATCACAGCATTTGGGAGGCTAAGGCTAGAGGTGCTAGAATTCAGAGCCTACCTGACCTACACAGAAAGTTAGAATGAAACTAGGACATGGGTGTAGAAAACCCAGCATGCTAGTAAAGTGTCTTCTTAATTGCACATAAGACTGAAGAAAATTTCAACTTCAACTTGCTACTTATAATTTACATCGAAATTGTGTTTAAATATAAAATAAAACTGTAGTGAATTTTCATAAGGGTACAAATTGATTGCCTAGAATTATTGATTTTCATTTGCCTAATTTTTTTTTTAATTACAATGCTTTACGGTATATTATGATTCTACCCTGAAGACGAATTGGAATAGCATACAAAAGAGAAAGCAATGAGTATTTCTTTAACCCTAGCAAAAATCTTGACTATGAAGCTTGGTGGAATTTCAGGATGTTCCACATCTGAATGTAGTTAACACAGGGGTAAACTAGCCATGTGAATGTAACCTAGTATAGTTATACACAGCACACACTGTAATGTACAGCATTACTAATCATTTAAATGTATAATTGTATGTCAAAGTGTTATGTTTAGGACCACAAACCTATAACAATACCATTTTCTAATATACCAAGTATCAATTTGACATCTAAATTAATCATACTAACATAAGATAAAGGGAATATTCATTGAGTATTAGCATTATGATAAATTCATTTTCTCCTAAGAAAATTTAACACTCAACCCTTCTGGAGTTATGATTCATATTAAAAGAAATTACAACATATAAAATTAAAAGGTGATAGATAAATAATTTTAAATTTTATTAGAATTCTGCAAATACAAACAATTCTTTACTAATTTATATTTTTCCATGATTGGTTTGGTTTTCAGAAATAAATAAATCAGATAGCACTCTGAAACAACTTCAACATTTGCTCTTAGCTGTTGGGGCAGACATGTAAGATAGCACCTGCTTATCCTGTTTTGTTATATTCCAGATGGAGGAAAGCCTCAGAATTTATACATAATCCATTTGCTTTCTACAAATTACTCAAAATTTAACTACCTCCACAAATCAATATGGCTCATTTACCTTTCTAAAAATATTTTCAGCTAAACCATTTCATTGGCTGCACAGAGGAGAAATAACCTTAACAGCAAAATTGTGACAGTTGAATAATGATAACGGTTTAGTCATAACTAGGAACATAATAATGGCAATGAACTGTTAACTCTCCCCAGTAGAAGCAGGTAGTCATTAGATTTCTATCTGGAATTCCAGCTATATAACCTGGTTCCTAGCTCCACATAGTCTTGAAGGGGAGTTAGATCTTGTAGAAGTTAGAAAGTTGACAAAATTGGAACCTCAGTGAAGCAGCTTCCATTATGGTATGTGACTTTGTGGTGATACAGCTACTTGAATTCTTTTTATAACTAAAACCTCACCCATGGCCCTGTAAGCTAAATAAATTCATTGGTTCACCAAGTTGTAAATGAATGGAATCATTTCTTTCATCTGTTACTGCTCCCTATAAGACACAAACCTATGTTTGTTCACACCTATATAGGAAAGAAAAACAAAACTTTGAATGCCACACCACTGCCAATGTACATCATGAAGAGGGCCATCTATGGTTTTATTTTCATGGATTCAGTCATTCAGCAATTAGAAGTCAATAATGCCCTGGTCCAAGGGTCCTGGTTACCGCTCAATCTGCTAGAAGATCTTAGAACTAATCACATAGAGCTGATTTTGAAGACATGAAGAATTTTAGTGTTATGAAATCAAGGAGGTTTCCCTCATGGTTTTAAAGGAAGGTCTGAGAATTCAGGCAGTGGGTTCAGGTTCAGAAGCTATGTAGGAGGCCATCAAATGGCAATTCATGAATTGCCATTGCCACTGTCAGAATAAATGCAAAAAATATAATGCAGTTCTCAAATAAAAGAGATCCCCAAATGCCAGGAACATGGATCATCTTCCAAGAGAAGCTATAAGCACCAAGAACACAGCCTTTGGAGGAAGTCACATTAGATACAGAAATGGGGTAAAGCTGCCAAATAGGTGTAAAACTGCCAAAGTCTATTCACACTCACATCATGACGCCATGTTCCACAGATGACAGAGGGTTATAAGATTTAAGGTTTGACCTATAGAATTTTTCTTGTCCTTCAATCTGATATTTCCTTGCTATTATCTTATTCCACTCCTTTGGAATCGACATGGTTTCTCTGTGCCATTTTGTTTTGATTCTACAAGAGATCACAGTTGAGAGTTCGCCTGGAGTCTAAGTGGGACTCTGGACTTAGACTACTGGTCAGTGTTGAAAACGCTGACATTTGGGGAATTGTTGGAGTGGGACAAAATGCATTTTGAATTTTAAGATGACCAGGAGCCTTTGGGTCTAAATGTCAAATATAATAAAGACATGCTCAGGTGTCAAGCTGACAAAGGCTGGCATTTCTCCTTAATGTCACCCTCACCCTCTCTTATTTCAGTCCCACCTCCATCACTCATTCACTCCCTGTGATCCCTTTCCCACACTGAGAACTTTTTGTTTTCTTTGGTGGCCCACTGAGTTCAATCAACCTGTTCTTTTTTTTTATTTCAGGGTTTGTTTTATTTGTATTTATGTGTACATGTGTGTCTGGGTTGTGTATGGACACGTGTGTGAGTATACCAGTGAGTATACAACTGAGGACAATGTCTTCCCTTCCCCCACCATCAGTAGCTAACAGTTCAGGAAGGACGGTGAGGCCATGTGACCCTTCCTGGATCTTTGACTATTAACCCTGGATATTTTGTTGACTATTGTTGATTAGGTCCCATTCTATTGACCTGTTTTGATTAAAAATTTCCTAAATTATTAGTACAAGGTAACTCTAAAGGGATAAGTGCAGATGTTTCTGCAAACAATTAGTTCATAATAACTCTGACATAATGAGTGATTACTTTTATGACAGACTCATTACATAATGGCATTGTTGGAAGGCAGTGTAAAGTAGGATGTAGAAACTAGTTGGAAAAGTGGTTCCTAAGGTGTGATCATGGATGCAATGTCTTGTCTTGGATTCTTCCTGTATATTCTTCTCTTTTTCCTTACATCTTGGTCATCATGATGGGAACTACTTGTCTCTGCCATAACTTTCCTTCTCTGATCGACTGATCTGCATGAAAATAGGATTCTAAACAATCCCATTTCCCTTAAGTTGTTTGTGCCTGGTGTTGTGACCTAATAATAAAAAAATAAGCAACTAATACTTACAGAAAGAAGACTGTAGTTGTAAGGCAAAGAATAGCTTAGAAGGATCACTCAGTTTTGAGACAGGACTTTCAGGATTGTGGTTCTAAAGTTAAGACGTTGGATTTTAATTTTCTTATGTTTTTAATAAGAGGTTTTTATTTTTCTTGCTATTTCCTGTAGCCCTTCCACTGTGGCTGCTTTTTATATTTTTGGGGATTTCATGAATGTGAACTGCCTCATGGGCTTACACTAAGAAAATTTACAAGTTTTCCAGAAAGCTGATGAGACTGATATTAGGAAGGCTAAAAGCATGAGTATATACATATGCATGCTTTTGTGTTTAGACAAGGGCCAAAAGAAAAAACTAAAATAAAGCCATGCCATGCACTACATTGCTGGTATAGGTGCAGTGCAGACTCATCTTTATCAGGTAAAGTAACCCAGAAAACTGAAGGGTTTTCTTCCCTTAGGAGTAAAGCTGAGATAATTTTGTTACTAGCCACATTCTTGTCTGACTCACTTAATTGTAATTAGCATCTATAAGAAAGAGACACATCTCAACCATGCTACAAAGAACAGTAAGTCTAAATCTCACAAAAATAAAATGAAGTCAGTTTCCAATTTTTTCTTCATACTGCCTGCTGATCAAATAATCCTTAACTGAAAAATATATTTCAATGAAAATACCAATATTTTATGTAAATTATTTTGGAAACATTAGGATTCAGTATATTCAAGGAATCTTACTTTTAATAAGATAGAATACAAACTTGTTAGAATGGGAATTAATCCTAAGAATACTTAAGATCATCAATAATTGCAAAATAATAATACAGTAAGTAGAGGAAAAAAATAGGCAGTATCTTACTGGGAGAGGACGGTCTACCATTAAAGGATAGATTAGCTACAGTACAACTGGAAAACTTTCTGCTACAGAGATCCAGGATGATGTAGGCTTTCCCAGCTTCACCATTCAATTTATTCAGCCATGCCAGTTGCTGTTTTGAAGCTCTCTATTTCTAGAATGGGGGAAAAAGTACACATAGCACAAGAAAAAAAATACCAAATAAATCAAATAAGTTTAAAAGTTTATACTCAGAAGGCTGAGACAGGTTAGGTCTGGCACATTTCTGTGATACCCTCAAGGTAAATCTCCTATATTTCCAGTAGAAAGTACTTTGATCTTTCTCCCTTCCAGTTCTCTCTGTCTCTGTCTCTGTCTCTCTCTCTTTCTCTCTCTCTCCCTCTCTCTTTCTCTGTGTGTGTATTTGTGTGTTTTATGTGTATTTGTTTATTGTATATATATATATATATGTGTGTGTGTGTGTGTGTGTGTGTGTGTGTGTGTGTGTGTGTGTGTGTATATGCATGTGAGTGCATGTGTACACATAGGCCAGATGTAGACCTGTAAGGTTTCTCTCCTTCATTGCCTAGCATCTTTATGTTTTGAGAAAGATCTCTGGTGTTCTACCAAACCCAAAACTTTTTAATCATGTCCTTGTAGCTGCCCAACAGCTTTTTTTGTGCCCCTTTTAGCACATACAGTTTTAGGGTCAAAGACATGCACCACTGAGCCAACCTTGTATGTGAGTCCTGGGCAACTGAACTGGAAAGTGGTACTTTGGGGACTAAGACATCTATCTTCCCAGCCCCCCTTGGCTTCCTTGAAATAGCTCCAATCTCTTGAGAAGTCACAACTTTTTATCTACAATCTTTAAACTCACATATATTTAGCCAAATTGCATATTTTCAAATCTTTCTGCTGTAATGTTATGGGTTATAAGAGTCATTATTAACTGTTTTACAGCTATATTTTCTTGAAATTCCTTCAATACAAATTAATTAGTTCATTTGCAATTATCACTGAACATGATAAGACACAAATGTTCATCATCCATTTCCTAGGATGTGAATCCATGAGCATGCTCCATAGGCACAATCAGTGAGTGCTAACAAACTAACAAATTCCAAAGACAGACATCCCCGTGGAATCCTTGTCCTCACCTGGAATTTAATAAACCCAGCCTTTCTTGTCAGCATTCCTACCAACATTCTGGTGTTGAACTCCCACTAAAATCAACCAACTCCTTACAGTATTCTAGTCTTTCTCCATGCCCCTCCGCCAAACATTTGTAAATCTTCCCATAAATTAACTCCAAAGACCTAAGAGCTACATAACCAGATTTATTTTGAGTAACATCTCATCCCTGTTACAAATTTTCAGTATTAGTTACTGATGAAAACAAGCATAGGGAAAAGTTTAGTCCCCAAGGCTATATTTGGTTTGGATTAAACACACTCTCCTATTCTAATAATGCATTTGGTAGACCAGTGCCTTTACCTGCATCTACTATGTGCATACTCCTTTTGATTAATGCACCTAACAACCTCGAAACCTCACCTGCATTGGGATACAAAACACTCCTCTCTGAACAATGGAGTAAGTTTCCTATCCCTTAAAAGCAAATCAAATTTTGAGTTCCTGTTCAAATATATTCCCAATGTTACTGGCACAAAAAAAAAAAAAAAATAGAAAAACTGATACAGCCCAAACCAGTTTTAGGCACATGCACAATAAGGCAAAGCTGTGTCTGTCCCCAGTGAATTTTTAGGAAGATCCTCTACTTACCATTGTATGTCTATCATAACTGTGTGTGTATATAATTGAATTTGGATGCACGATAATAAACATTCTTAGTGAGCATGTTTTTGTGTAATATAAACATTCCAGTAAAATGGGAAACCACCCAAATGACACATGTAGTAACCAAAGCTCTCTTTCTCTTAAACGCTAGAAGGAATCTCAAAAGAAAATTGTTGCTAATATTTGAAGCTCTATGGTATTTTCACTCTTATAGACTGCTGCTCCCTCGCTGCTCATTTGATGTTTTTCTGTTGTTTTGCTTTAAATAAACTTCCTACTGCTTTTTGTAAATCTGAAGGGGCTTTATTTCAATTTCTTTAATAAGAGATATCAATAACCTGAAAACACTCATTATCCTATCCATGGGTAACATTATTGTCCTTATCATTGTATCAGAGTAACCTCTATACAAAACTTAAGAAAGGAAAAATCCATTTGAGTTCACAGTCTTCAGAGAGTTCAGTTCCTCAGGGCAGGGAAAGCCTGATAAGGCAGAGACATTTAGGAAACAAGAACACCACAGAAAGGAATACAGGAAGGTCAGGGCACAGTGTAGCATCTCATTCAAAGTCCCACTTACTCTAACAAAGCTCCATAAGCTATCATTCACTTACTCCCCATATGTCATTATGTTATTAACATACCAAAAGATTAACCCATTTAGTTAGGTCAGAGCCCTCCAGACGTCATTGTCTCTGCAAATGCCTTTGCAGACACCCCAGAGTCATGCTTTACTAGTGTAGGTATTTCTCAATCCAATCATGTTGTAAATTAAGATTAACAAAATCTATAAAATAATTAGCAACCTTTAGTAGAGTTAAATAGCAAAAACTTGTGACTGTTGAAAAGTACCACACATCCAAGAGTTGAGTTGAGTGAAGAATTCTAACCCTCTCTAACTTAGAAATCCAAAGCATAAATTTAGTTGGAATCAAGAATTGACACTAAATGCAAAAGTATCAAAAAGTAGCACAAATACGCACAAACAAAACAACTAATATTTTACATAATACAAAGCATTAGAGTTCACTCTCACTATGCATTTTTTGAGCTAATTCATAACTCCAGATGGCATAGGTCAGGAAAAATCCACATAAAGGATAAGATGAAGTCTGTGTTCTAAGTCCTTCCTTCAATAATCCTGCTACCTGAACCCACAGAAGGAGGAGCAACTTCCTCCCTTTCTTCCCAAACTCTCCACTAATCCTTTAATTAAAAGTGAATGAGGAAGAGATGGTAAGGGAGAAGGACACACTGAAGAACACGGCTCTCTTATGCACTTGTACCACATCAATCAGGCTGCAGGACTTACTGGGGAACATGTATTCATTACAGGGAATATAAGCCATTTGAGTCAGTCAGATATTGTCAGCTTTCAGGGTTACCTCTCCACACGTGCCTGGTATCACAGTTTGACAAAACTTTTCACTTAGAAAGGAAATGCCAGGGAAGGTTTTTCATACTGTATGATCAGAATAGCTTAAGGAATGGCTTTTGTTAAGCCTTAGTTTTATGTAATAAAAAGGCTCTGACTTCTCTGGAAGTTGTTGGAGAAACTAATGTTGCTCCCAGTTAAAGAAATCTCATTTAATACAATCACAAAGCACTCTCTTAATAATAATAATAATAATAATAATAATAATAATAATAATAATAATAATGTATAAAGGTAGTAGTCATATATCATGCAAAATAAACTAAGGTCAAAGCTTTAAAATGAAAGTAACAGATATCCCTATCTTCACAACAAAGGCAAAGAAGAACAGTGAGTACTGCTATATGTTGTGCACTGGGTTAGGTGTCATTAGTAAGTCACTGTCATCATCTGATGGAATTCTAGGCTACAATTTTGACTCTGAAGCAAACTAATAGTCCATGATACTTTCTATATATTTTACAAAGAACTAGAATAAAGGAGCTTGAAAGTTTCAAACACAAGGAAAGGATAAGGAGATAGAAATACTCCTGACACTGATTTGACCATTATGCACTGCTTGTAGGTGTGAGATTACCTCGTGACACTTTGTATTGTTGCAAGTTAGTGAAAATGATCAGAAGGTTGTCCATATTTAAATGTCACCATCTGTGACACTTGGAATTCATGAATTCTACCAGCTTTGGCTCTCAAATCTCTCCTACCCTCACGTGCTTCTCTGCTCAGCTGAGATTGCATTCATTAAATTTCTATCATTCTTCCATAAATACACATGTATTATTAGTACTGTCCACTTCCCTTTGAGCACAAGTGACTTCCAAACAGTGAACATAATGAGCAAGAGCTTTCAGCTTGCATTCATTTCCTCACATCTGACCCACCTGTGCATTTTCCTTCCTTCAGTATACATGTCTGGTAAAATTCCTACTTGGGTTAAACCAAATACTGTACCCACTCCTGACTCTTGAAATACACATGGTACTGTGTACAGCCATGCCTGCCATACAGCTCTAAACTCACTCTTCATATGGGCTAATAGTCATCTGCACTAAGGGTATATCCTCTGACTTCTTTGACTCTATTAGATCTTAGGGTGATTTTCAAAATATTTTCTACCTCTGTGCCCTTTCTTATGATTTTTTTTTTGGTTTGGTTGTTTGGTTGGGGGGTTTTTGTTTGTTTATTCGAGACAGTGTTTCTCTTTTGTAACTCTGGCTGTCCTGGAACTCACTCTGTAGACAAGGGAGGCCCTGAACTCACAGAGATCTGCCTGCCTCTAGAGTGCTGGGATTAAAGGCATTCACTACCACTATCCAGTCTTATTACCATCTCATCTAATAGTATTGGTTCTTACTTTACAAAGAAAATAGTGAAAAATGAGAAAGGTTGTTAAAGAGCATCATTCTTTCTATATCCATCCTAATACCCACTCTTTCTGACTTGGTGGAAAATCTTTCACATATTTCTTCCTTCCCACCACTCTGGAACATTTTCCTATATTTCTACCTCAGAGCATATCTCCCTTCACTGGATTTTACCCTTGCTTTCTACCATTCTCATCCTCTAACTTTATGTCTGATCCCTCTTTGAATATTTTAAACTTTATCTGACCTCACAGCCTCTGAAACTAAAATATATGTCATGACAACTACCCATTACTTTAAAACTTATCTACTACAAATTTAAGCACTTTAAGAAAACAAGTCTAATGTGCTGCTGTTTTTTTTTCTTTCTGCTTTGGCCAATGTTATGGCTCTCTTTGTGCTACAAAAGCTGAGTTCAGTGCTTACAAAAAAATGTTCACTATTTGACCCTTGAAATAATAAAAATTGCCTGTTTGAATATAAAGTCGGAAAATGTAAATTCTTTTTCTCCTTAATTTTCTGTTAGAACCTCAGCATCAGAACAATACCCATCACATTGTGAGTATTTATTAAGCATGAGTTTAATGTACAAATGAATCTATCTAAATAAATGAGTTAATTGATGTTTAGGAGTTCAAAAACATGAAAATATACACTGTACTTGTGAATATCACCTTATATGAAAAAATACCACAGATTAAAAAACTGCCTATGTAATTAAGTTTAAGATCTTGACATTGCTCTTAATAAAGATCATCCAGAATTATCTATATGGGCCCTGATGGCAGTCACAAATATCCATATAAGAAGAAGGAAGAAAGATACACAGAAGTGGAGAGGAGGTTAACACTATGGAAGAGATCACTGATCAGGCCACAAGCCAAGCAATGCAAGTATCTGTCAGAGAATAAGAGAAGCAAAGAAAATGTTCTCTTTTGGAACTTCCCATACACTACAATGTGGCAGATTTCTTGATATTTGTATTAGGTATGTTAATTTTGTATTTCTGGTCAGTGGAATTTCAAGTAAATAAATTTCAGCTGTGTAAAATCACTAAGACTTTGGTAACAGGAAGCAGAAATGTGTCTGCTTTTCAGAAAAAAAAGAAAGTGAATCAACTCCAATTCTAATCCCAACAGTTTTCTCAAAATTATTATAGAACAGTTTCTTTATATGTCATCATTACTGCTAATGATCAATCAGTTATCATTATATATAATTTAATGTCATGAGGAAAAGGTATTTTAGCATTCCATGAATAATCCTTAATTCATCACAAGTACTTCTTGATTTATAGTTTTCCTCTTCATGTATGAAACTTGGTATATTCAAAGAGGTTAACTTTATATTGGCACTTCATAAATCAGTGGCTAAAACAGTCTACTTTGAGCTATAGTAGATGTGATCCCGGCACAATTCTTATATTTCCTTTAACAGATTAAGTGAATTCCTGAATTGCATCATTTTGTACTCATAAATAACTTTCCAATAATCAAACTTAGCTCCTACTGAAAACTAATAAAGGTGAAAAAACTACATAGAAATTTTTTTCCTTAGCCAAATGATTGCATGATGACTTTCCTGTTTCCCTAGAAACATGGAAGGGCACATCATATGGAAATAAAGAAAGCTGCTGATCAGCTGAGGCTGGCAAAACAAAGAGATGGTCTACACCAATTATATGAGCTGTATCATCAATCTTCCAAACTAAGCTTAGAGCCACAAGCCTGATTCTGTACTTTGTGTTCTCTAAGTAGGAAACTTCTATTTGGGCAATAATTATCATCATAGTGTCAGTTTTGTTCTTCATTTCTAGTAATGTAACCATCAATGAAGAAATGATACAGTCATACTTGAGAAGCAACCATATATAATTAATATATAAACTTTAGATTCCAGGGAAATAGGATGGGAACTAAGAAAACTCTTAATCAGCTTATGGGCAGTTCATTTTTGCATAAGGTACTAATTTGTGTGGTCATGATGGTTATTTAGGCTGATGCCTTTATTGAGCACTTGCTGTGCTATCCAAATGACACAGAAATGGACAAATGGGCAGAGTTCTTCCCAAACAACAAATGGATTCCTAATTGGCTTCTTCAGTTTCCTACCCAAAGCTGAGTAATTCTCCAGATTTCCATGTATTTTTAAGCAAATCATAGAAGAGGGAAAATATACTAAAAGTTTAGCATGCATTCAATGAAATTTTCCCTCAAATCTAACATGGAACCAATGATCTTTGAAACTGAAAGCAACTTTGAGTGTATATAACAGATACATTCCATTGTAAAACTACTGCCATATTGAGTCATTTTGTATTCACCAATCCTAGTGTTTGTTTGCAATTATTTCCTAAGAGAATATCTAATCATGAAAACAGTTACTATTTAACTGATTTTTGCACATCGCATGTTAAGTTTCTTCTCCAGATCTTGTACCTTCTATAATATTCTTTGTAGAAACCCTAAAGACTATATTAGAAGACACTCAACATAAGTTATCTCAAAATATGTTGGTGATAACTCTTAAAATTGTTGCCATGGTTTTACAAGACATAAGGAATTTTTCACATAAATCAGGCGCTTTGTTTTTCTATTTTATGACTCCTCAAAAAATCACTTCTATGGGGATTCCTGAAATTCCCTCTTAGATATCACATTGACTACCTCATAAGGAAACAAGATTTCTCTCAAGGTGACAGCCTGAAACTTGTAATTAAGTTTCCTCATTGCAACTTATTAATTGTAGAGTTATTTTAAACTCTCCTTTGATATATATTTGGGAATAACCATGATAGTTTTTGTTTGTTATTTAAATTTTATGTTACCTTTCTTGTGTTCTTCATGTATTTCTAATAATAAAATTCTACAAGTAAAATAAAAAGATTAAGAGTTCACGTCATATACTTAATAACAAATTTAGTAATCAAACTTTGTATTCTAATAACAGAATAATTACTGTGTTGAGTGCTGCAGTGCCTTCCAACATTCATTTTTTAAAATATGATGACTAACGCAGTACTCTGAAGAGGTAGCATTAAGAGGATGACTGAATAGTAGTGATATGACCTTTGTAGGTGGTATTAAGAATCTAGTAATTTTTAAAAAAAGTTTGAGAAATATGTTTCTCCTCCCGTGTTCCATTTGCCCTGTTAGGATGCAGTGTACATCGTACTTCCAAAAGATGTAGTAACAGAGAAATTCTCCCAAGAAGCCAATCCTGCAACTATTTGATCTGACAATGCTCAATATCCAGAATTGTAAGAAATAAATTTTGTTATTCATAAATTACCCAGTGCTCAAATTTTTGGCATAACAGTGTTTACTATAACATCTGAGAAAATGAAATATAAGTTGTTTTATTGTTTTTATACAATAAACTATTCTTATTTCAATAAGAATGATTAAATTAGTACATGGATATCCTACTGGCAAAGTTTCAAAAACTGTTGGATAAAGTTAATGTTCTTGAGGAGATAACACTGCAGTGGAACAGGCAGATGAACAGGCATCATTGTGGAATATAAAGTAATAATTAACAGCTTTAATTAGATATGAACCCTGTGAACTACAATAACAACTGACATAATAAATATGGTCCCAGGGTACAATTGTGGCACAAGTGTTATGGAGCTAAACAACCACTTTCTGATTGGATTTACGTCCTGTCATACATAAAGAAATGCTTGCTGGGCACTGTAAATATAGGAACCCATGATTTAGGAGTTCATAAACACCAGAGATGATATGCTATTTCTTTTCTGAATCCTTCATTCTAGCAGTTGAATATCCTATTTTCGCCATGAACTCTTACTCTTTCCAGAGTTTTAATGCTTTTCCTGGTTACCTCTGCCTCTTCAAACCCAAGTAAAAATCATTAATCTTTAACAAAATGTCTATACTAAGATAGCATTAGGAATTAATAGGAATTTATCACTTTGCCAGTTTTTCTGACATGATCTGACTTTTCCTAAAACATAGATGCTTACCCAAATTTACTAATATTATAAATTTCATAAAATTAAATGTACATCACTAAGTTATAAAACAATATTTTTTTAATAAAATGGAGTTCTAATGTCTGCCACAAAACAAACTATGCAGTAGAAAATGTTTGAATCTACAGAGTACAAATCTAAGCATTGGTAATTAAGGTTTATTTTTATCATACTACTTTTATATGAATGGCTTGGTTAACTTTCAAGCTATAAAAAAATATTTTCTAACAATCATTTACTCTATGTTATGCATAAATTTTTGTAATGGTGACAATATATCCAAAAAGTAGCAACTTAAAGGAAAAAGAGGTTACTTTAACTTTACAGTCTGGCATAGAGGAGGAGGCATGGATGCAGGTAGCTCCATGGAGGCAGTGCTGTAAAGTTGTGACTCCTCATTCTCTTTTATCTTGGCAAAACAGAAAGCAGAGAGAAAATGGAAAGTGGAGATAGACTATAAATCAGCAAGGTCTGCCACAGAGGAGCTACTATTTCCAACAAGTTTCTACCTTCTAAAGGTTTCCCAGCCTTCCAAAACAGTGGCACCAGCTGGGCACCAAATGTCCAATGAACCTATGGGGGATATTGTATATTCAGGGCACAATACATTATTTTAATCATTATCTTGCGTTTGGCATTGGTTTCTTCTTTTGTCTCTGCCATAGTGTCATTGTAAGTCAGAAGATGGTTGGGGCAGCTCCAACCAGTGGACTGACCAGGTAGGCAGCCTTCCTGTAGAACACTTGGTTCTGCTCCCACAAACCACTCTACTGTAGGCCCTCCCCATTCTTCTCTAGTCCTGCTCCCTAGCCCTCAAGATCTGAGGAAAGAATTTAGCACCATTGTAGCCCCAGCCAGAAGACAGACCAGGTAGGCAGCCTGCCTACAGAACACTTGATTCTGTTCCCACAACCTACTCTTCCATAGGCTCTCTCCACTTTCCCCCAACACTGCTTCCCTAGCCTACAAGAACTGCTCAGAGATCCCAGCACCATTGCAGCCCCAGTAGGTAGACAAACCAGGTAGGCAGCCAGCCTGCAGAACACTTGGTCATGTTCCCACAACCTACTCCTCAGCAGCGTCTCCCTACTCTCCTTCAGTCCTTCCTCCCAGGCCCACAAGACCTGTCAAAAGAACTCAGTACCATTACAGATCCAGCCAGTGGTGGGAACAGAACTACTGCAGGTCACTCTAACCAGCCAGAATAACAGCACAGGCCAGGCCAGACAGACAGAAGAAGTAGCTAAGTCCCAGTCCCCAACCCGGGCAGAGAGTTCCTGTTGAACCAGGACCCAACTAGTCCATCAGTGCTCAAGCCCTCAACCTGGGTGAAGACCACCAGATTGACAAGAGGTCACATAAGAACAGAAGACAAAAAAGGAAACCACAAGAGAAAAGAAAGAAAGAAAGAGAGAAAGAGAGAAAGAGACAAAGAGAGAAAGAGAAAGAAAGGAAGGAATAAAGAAAGAAAGGAGGGAGGGAGGGAGGAATAGGAATAACAAGGAAGAAAACATTTATCCAATAAAGACGAACACATAAATTGAGCACCTAAACTTATAATCAACCTAAAGCCAGATGCTTAAACACCAACATAAGAACACAAATCAACAATAATCAGGGCAATATGTCGCCATCAAAGCCCAATGATCCTACTACAAGTCCTGAACACAACACAGTCAAAGCACAATAAAAAGATCTCCAAACCAACTTTATGAGGATAATAGCGGCCCTTAAAAAAGAAATGAATAAATCCCTCAAAGAAATACATGAAAAGACAAACAGACAATAGGAGGAATTGAGTAAATTCATTAAAGAAACCCAGAAAGGAACAATTATAAGAAATAAATAAACCCCTTTTAAAAAGCCAAAAAAAAAAAAAGCAAGCAATTAAAGGAAATGGGCAAAGAATTCAAGACCTGAAAATAGAAATAGAAGTTATAAAGAAAACACAAACAGAAGGGATTTGGGAAATTAAAAATCTAGGAAAGTGATCAGGAAATACAGAGCAATAGAATACAAGAGATGGAAGAGAGAATTTTAGGAGTTGAAGATACTATAGAAGAAATAGAGATATCAGTTATACACACACACACACACACACACACATGGTAGACTTATAATATATATATTAAATCCAAATAATCTCTAACATTAAAAAAAATCCAGGAAATCTGGGACACTATGAAAATATCAAACCTAAGAATAATAGGAATAGTAGAAGGAGAAAAGTCCCACCTTAAAAGCCCAGAAAATACTTTAACAAAATTATAGAAGAAAATTTTCCAAACCTAAAGAAGGAGATCCCTATTGAGGTACAAGAATACAGAACACCAAATAGTCTCTGGCAGAAAAGAAAGTCCCCTTGTTACATAATAACCAAAACAGTAAACAAACAGAACAAAGAAAGAATACTAAAGGCTGTGAGAGGAAAAGAGCAAGTAACATATAAAGGCAAACTAATCAGAATTACATCTGACTTCTCAATAGAGACTGTAAAAGCCAGAAGGGCCTGCTGTGCTACAGACTAACAGATCACAGATGCCAGCCCAGACTACTATATCCAGCAAAACCAATTACTCTCAATTACCATAGATGGAGAAAACAAAATATTCAAGAAAAATCCGAATTCAAACAATGTCTGTCTACAAATCTAGCCCTACAGAAGTTATTATAAGGAAAACTCCAACCCAAGGAGATTAACTATACCAATGAAAACACAAGAAATAAATAACCTCACTCCAATAGAATCAAAAAAGGAAACAAAAATACTCAAACAGGCACACACATGCACATGAACACAACCAACAAGTACAAAATAACAGGACCTAAGAATCAATGGCCATTGATATCGTTCAACATCAATGGTATCAATTCCCCCAATAAAAAGACAGACTAACAGAATGGAAGCAAAAAAAGGATCTATCCTTCTGAAGCATACAAGAAACCTTAACATCAAAGATGAACAATTTAAACAGACCTATAAAGCACAAGGGATAGAAGCAGTCATTAAAAATCTCCCCATCACAAAAAGCTCAGGGCAGATGGTTTTAGTACAGAATTCTCAGAATTCAAAGAAGAGTTCATACCAATACTCCTCATAGTATTCCACAAAAAAGAAGCAGAAGGATTGCTGCCAGACTTATCCTATAAGGCCATAGTCACTTGATACCAAAATCACACAAAACTTCAATAAAGAAAGAGAATTATTTTCCCTCATGAACATTGTTGTAAAAATACTCAATGAAATACTTTAAACCAAATCCAAGAACACATCAAAAAGATAATCAACCATCTCCAAGTAGCCTTCATATCAGAGATTCAGGAGAGATTCAGGAATGGTTCAACATAAAGAAATTAGTCAATGTAATCCACCATATAAACAAACTGAAAGGAAAAAACAAAACAAAACAAAACATAATCAACTCACTAGATAAAAAAAAAAAAAAGCTTTGACAAATTCCAACACTCATTCATAATAAAAATAAAAGTCTTAGAGAAATTAGATAAGGGGTATATCTAAACATAATAAAGCAAATTTCCAGAATTCCACAGAAAATATCAAATAAAATGGAGAGAAACACAAAGTGATTCCACAAAAATCTGGAACAAGATAAAGTTGTCCACTCTCCCTATACCTATTTGATATAGTCCTTGAAGTCTGACCTAGAACAATAAGATAACTGAAGAAAATCAAAGGGATACAAATAGGAAGGGAAGAAGTCAAAGTATCCTTAATTTTAGATGAGATGATAGTATATATATGTGACCCCAAAAATTCTACAGGTAACTCCTACAGCTGATAAACAACGTCAGTGAAGTGGCTACGAGCCCAACTCAAAAGAATCAATAGTCCTCCTATGTACAAATGACAAATGGACTGAGAAAGAAACTCCCTTCATAACAGCCACAAATAGCATAAAATGTCTTGCAGTGACTCTAACCAAACAAGTGAAAAACTTATATGACAAAAACTTCAAGTCTTTGAAGAGGGAAATTGAAGAGGATCTCAGGAGATGGAAAGATCTCCCATGGTCCTAGATTGGTAGGTTCAACATAGTAAACATGCCCCTCTTACTAAAAGCAATCTACAGATTCAACACAATCCCTAACAAAATATCAACATAATTCTTTACAGACCTTTATACTCAGCTTCATATGGGAAAAAAAATCCAGGATATCTAAAATAATCCTGAAAAATGAAAGAACTTCTGGAGGTATCACTATTCCCAATCTCAAGCTCACTACAGAGCTATGGAAATAAAAACTGAATGGTATTAGCATAAAAATAGACATGTTGACCAACGGAACAGAATCAGAGATCCAGATATAAACCCACATACTTATAGACACCTGATCTCTAATAAAGAACTCAGAAATATACAATGGGACGGAAAAAAGCATCTTTAACAAATGGTGCTGGTCTAATTGGATGTTTACATGTAGAAGAATGCAAATTGATCATTTTATCACCATACACAAAACTCAAATCCAAGGGAATCAAGGACTTCAACATAAAACCAGATACAGTGAACCTAATAGAAGAGAAAGTGAGGAATAGCCTTGAACACATTGATACAGGAAACAACTTTCAGAACAGAACACCAATAGCTCAAGCACTATGATCAACAATTAATAAATGTAACCTCATGAAACTGAAAAGTTTCTGTAACACAAAGGACACTTTCAATAAGACAAAATGGAAGCATATAGAATGGGAAAAGATCTTCACTAACTCCAATTCTGATAGAGGTCTAATATCCAAAATATATAAAGAACTCAATAGACTAAACATCAACAAAACAAACAATCCAATTAAAAACTGGGGTATAAATCTAAACAAAAATTCTCAAAAGAGGAATCTCAAATGGCCGAGAAACACCTAAAGAAATGTTCAATATCCTTAGCCATTAGGGAAATGCAAATCAAAACTACTCTGAGATTTCAGCTTACACCTGTCTGGATGACTAAGATCATTAACACAAAGGACAGCTCAGTCTGGTGAGGATGTGAAGCAAGAGGAACCCTCTTTCATTGCTGATAAGAATGCAAATTTGTAAAACCACTATGGAAATCAATATGGCAATTCCTTATAATTGGAAATGGACTTAACCTCAAGACCCAGCTATACCTCTCCTGGGCATATACCAAAGTCTCTCCATCCTACCAGAAGGACACTTGCTCAATTATGTTCATAGCAGCTTTATTCATAATAGCAAGAAATTGGAAATAACCTAGATGTCCCTCAACTGAAGAATGGGTAAAGAAATTGTGGTACATTTATACAATGGAGTATTACTCACCTATTTAAAAAATGACATCATGAACTTTGCAGACAAATGGTTGAAACTAGAAAAAAAATCATTCTGAATGAGGTAACCCAGACCCAGAAATATAAACATGGTATATACTCACTTATATGTGGATACTAGCATTAAACAAAAGAGAAAGGTACTAGTATCTACAACCATAGAGAAATTTCACGACAAGGAGAGCCTCAATCTGAACACAGAGATCTCCCTGGTAAAGTGGAAATATAAGAGATGGTGAAGGTGGGTAGAGGGATCAGGTAATTGGAATTGGATTTGAGGGAATCAGGAGGAGGAGATGAAAGGAGGAAGAAAATATATGGAGAGATGACTAGAATTGGAAGACTGTGAGGCTGTGATTGGGAGACAGTAGAAACTCAGTGGAATCTGTAAGAGATACCCTAGCAAAGATCTCTCCTAATCTGGGATAGGGAGCTGAACAGGCTATCTTCTGTGCCCAAAGCTTCCAGTGGTGAGACTGGGACACCTTCCCAGCTACAAAATCTCCAACCTAAGGACTATCCTCCGTGCAACATCCTCTTTAAAAACAGAAAGGTAGTTCCCCATGCCAAAGGAGGGAATCCCCGACTGAAACTACTGGGTAGGTCAGGAACTAGAGAGTGGATAACCTGGAGATTTCTAATGGTGTCATGCTCTGCTCAAAGATCAGTACCTAGCTCTGTCATCACCAGAGAAAACCCCTCCAGCAGCTGGAGCACATGGAAAGGCTCAGGGCCAAACCTTGTTCAGAGATGGGGAACTCTGCACAAGAGGGAAATGAGCGATGGTAGAGACCAGAGGGGTTAAGGACACCAGGAGAACAAGTCCCACAGTGTCAACTGACTAGCACTGTTATGGACCCATAAAGAGTAAGGGGACAGACACAGAACCAGCAGGATCCCCTAAATACATCTTACGGCTGTCAGAATTAGTGTTCTTGGAAAACTCGTACATGTTGGAGTGAGGGAGTCTCTGACTCTTTCACCTACCCTTGAGAGCTTTTGCTCCTGCAAGGTTGCCTAGCCAACCCTAGATGTAGGAATTGGTGCCTGGCCTTGTTCTATCTTTCTATGCTATGTTCTGTTTGAGTGGTAACCTAAGGGGGACTGTTCCTTTTTGGGGAGAAGTGGAGGAGGGAGTGTTATAGGTGGTGATGGGATCATAGATATCGATAAGAGGGGAGGGGAGCTCAGGTGTGGAGGGAGGGGAGAAGGGGAATGGGGATGCATTGTATAAGATATATGAGAGAAGATAATAATAAATAAATAAATAAATAAATAAAGAAAGAAAGAAAGAAAGAAAGAAAGAAAGAAAGAAAGAAAGAAAGAAAGAAAGAAAGAAAGAAAGAAAGAAAGAAAGAAAGAAATGATGGTTGGAACATTGCTTGAGTTTTTGAATTATTAATTGTGCCTGAATCATCATTTTGTATGTGGATACAACTTGCCTGGTTAATATTCTTGAGACATACTTCACTTTTCCCTGTAGAATTTTGTAAACATTGTCCTATTTTCTTCTGGCATGTCATTTTTCCATGGAGACATTTGATACTAGCCAGACTTATCCTCTGTAAAATTTTGGATAACTGGTGAATTCTTTTTTTTTCCCCTTGAAATTCAATCACTTTAACAGATTCTCATGAATTGGTTCCTGTAATAAGAGAGTAGCATGCATTTAAATTTATGGGTATTGTTTTTAATTTCATAAATCTCTCTACAATTGTATAACAACTTCTGAACTCCATTTGTTGCTTTTTACTTCATGTATGCCAATTACCTATATTTTTAATAAATATCTTAATTATAGTAGAGGTGTGAATTGGCATGTGGTTATGCAATTTGGTTTGTTTCTCCTTTATTTTATTAACATCAACCTCTTGCTATCTGTGTGCACTGTCGAATCTGCCTCCTGTGGTTGCAGCTATATTAGATCCACAATCGGGCAACTTTATTATCTGATTGTTTAACTTTATAACTTAAATCTATGCATTCCCACTTTTAGTCCTCTCATATTTAATATTTTTGTTATTAAAATTCACATACTCTATGATTTCCTAAAGCAAAAAACACTTGTGAAGACATTAATCGTTCTCAATGCTTCCTTTAAAATGACTTCTACTCTTTGTCTTATTTTTGGAGTTGGACTTTTGAGTTTTTGAAATTATAAGTCAATTATTCCGTGTGTATTTAAGCAGTGCATGTGTACTGTATGTTTAATGTGGTCTCTACTTTGAACTTTATTTTTTCTGAGATAGTGTGGGTTTTACTAATAAATATAAGTATAATTGAATTGATAAGGAGAGAGATAAAATATAATTATGGAGATAGTCAAGAAGCAACATAGAGAGATGAATGAACAAAGAACAAATAGCAGTTAATCTCATTGTGTCATGTTTTTGTATTTACAAGTTCTTTGCAATAAAGTTTAAAAACATTAAAAAAAGAATAAATAAAATGCATTTCTAAATATGACATGTATGTTAGGTAGTCACACAAATATAGCCATGATTATTTTAAATATGAATGGTCTATATAGTAACTTAAAAACATTATTGTCATGATGTGTAATTGTCAAACTTATATTGCCTAAAAGAAACCCACTAAGTGACTCAGATTAAATGTAGAGAGGTAAACCCTCCATAAAATTTTTCACTTAATAGTGAGATGGCTCTGTTGGTAAAACACTTATCAAACATGCTTATCAAACACGCTTATCAAACATGAGAAAGTTAATTCAGTTCCCTAGCATTCATGTGAAAAGCTACATGTAGTCATCTGGGCATCTGTAATTCATATGCTAGGAAGTCAGAGAAAAAAGTATCCCTGGGACTTGAAAGTCAGTCAGTAAATCCAAACAGTGAGCTACAGTTTCAATGGAAAAACCTGCCCTCAAAAAGTGGAGAGCAGTTCAAGAAGATATCCAACATAGATCTTTGCACTATGTGTGAACTTATATGTATGCATGTGTGTGTGTGTGTGCACAAGCTTGTGAGTTTGTGTGTGTGCCTGCATGCATGCACACAAGAATAATTAAAATACTTCAAAAACTGGAGAATAAAGATGAATTCAAACAAACAGAATTCCAAATAAAGAAACATTTTACAGAGATAATGAATATGTTTTAATGGTTAAATATTTCTATAAAAAGACATTAATATTAAAATTAATGATAATAATGTTTACTCAGTATCCACCCAATACCATCACAGTAACTTGTGCAATATGAGAGAGTAGTAAGGTGAAATAGACAAAATACAATTATGGATGAACTCAAAGTTCCACTCACACTAAAATTCCAAGTATTTGGAATTGAAACCCACAAGTTAAATTATCATAAATGTCAAAAATTCACAAAGAAGCTTTAAACATAATTTTAAAATAATTTGAAATGAATTTACAAAATTGGGAGTGCTTAAAAATGAATTTATAACACTAAATACATACTAGAAAAAGACATGCAACCTTTATTCTAAAAGCCCCATCTTATAAAATAGATTAAAAGCAAGACAAATTCTGCAAACACCATAAAGAAAAGAAAAAGTTAAAAGTCTAAAATTATGAAATTGAAAATAGAAAACTAATAAAAGCCCAAATCTGGCCTTTGAAATGCCAATAAAATTGAAAAAACTTTATCAAGGGTAGCTAAGACAAAGAAATGAAAAGATACAATTTATTGGCATTTGAAATAAGTACCAGTCCCATGGACAATCAATAGGATATAATGGAATATTATTTACTCTTGCTATGGAATGAATGCATATCTAAAAGCTCAAGTGCTAGAAATTAAATCCTTAAATCAACCATGTTGAGCAATAGGGTAAAGCCTCTTCTTCTTATATAGTTTCAAAAAACTTGATAGTCTTCTCTTTGTACCCTGGGACCTTGTGGAAAGCAGTGTATTCCAGAGAAATAAATGAGGATGTCTGGAAGAAACAACTTAGTATACAAAGAACATGTTCCTGTTCTCCTCTAACCAATGCTCCACATTAACAGCAGCTAAACAAAAATTAGAATCTGCACTCGAATTTAAGCACCTTTGTTCATGATCATGTGACTCCAGGAACTAAAACCTAATCTTAGCACATACAAAAGATGCCAGATAAGATTTTGAAGTTCCTAGTATGGCACATTTGATTCACTGTACTCCAAATACTTATAAAGTGCTCTTTTGTAAATATCAACAAAGTCACAAATAAAATGTTTAGAAATGCAAATAGGCAACACAATATTAGCGGGAAATTACTTTGGAGGACAAGTACTACCCAAATAAAAGGCTAATTACAGTGTCAAGATTATGATATTCACAAACAAAAGATGCAAAGATCAACGGAACAGACTAAAGAATACAGAAAAAATATGTATACAAATAGAGTCAATTGATCAAAGGACAAAATGATAGTTCAATAGAGAAATTATACAGGGAAGAAGGTAGTCTAACTGAAGATCCCTTCTCCATCCTCTTCTCCAAATCCAGCAACCTAAGTCTCAGCCCCAGCTATGTAGCCAACCACCTGCTATAACTCTATCTCCTCCATGCCCCTAACTCTAGCAGATCGAAAATGTCTTCTCCAACTTTCCTCCCTACTCACCCTGTTGTCTCAGTCCTCAACTCCAGCAGCCATTGCCCAGGAACCCTCTAGTCAAGCCTGCCAGAGAAGCAAGTAGATGAACTTCATATATTCACTCTTACTTATGTCCTCTGAATCCAATCCCCCATTGTCACCCCAAACACTGTAACAGACTACTTATTTTAGCATCTCCAAATTAATTAAAAGGCAAAGAGAAAATATTACAATTAAAAAGGAAAATAAAGGACATATTGTGATACCAAGGAAATCTAGAGAATCATAATATACTTTAAAAACCTACACTCCACCAAATTCAAAATCTAAAAGAAAAGGAAGGAAAAATAAAGGAAAATTTCCCAATACATATCAATTACCAACCAATTACCAAATTTAAATCAAGATCAGATGAACAATTTAAACAGACCTATAAACCCAAATGAAAGATAAGCAGTAATTAAAAGCATACTTGTAGTAGTATGCTGCTGGGCTCACCAAGAGGAACAAGGTGGCGTTCTAATATGTGCAAACTCTGCCAGACTTAAGCACAGGGAACCACTACCATGGCAAGCGCCAACCTGAACAGTCTAACTCTGAGCATCTCAACTCAGGTGTTTTTATTCAACCAGAACTCTTCAGGTACAGATCATAAGCAATCAAACATCCTCCCACAGAAATCCAGCACCTCCAAACAATACAAACACCCTAGAACTAGGATAGCCCCTCACCCAACAGTGCATAAAACTATTTCAAGCATAACAAAAAATAAACTTCCCTAACATTTCCTCTTTTCTGTATAAACCAATCAAAAAATTGCTTTTTATATCTATAACACAATTTAACACTATGCCAGTAATATATTTACAAGAGGAACAATCATGAGGGTTGTTAATGCACAGGACCAAATGATACCAAATGATACTTTGGACAGCAGAAAAACAGTATCAATGTCCCATTTTCTATCTGGAATTCACTCACGATTTTTTGGGCTCCTCCAAAGGGCTTGGATCACTTCTCCGGTTCTGCTGTCTGCAGCACACACAGTTTGTCCTCCAGGGTCTGGCTGGCTTCACTCCACAGCTGCTGCTGTTCTTGATGATCATTCCATAGTACTGGCGTCTTCAGTACTGCTGGGGGCCCTTGCTGCAACTGGGCTGCACTTCACCAATAGCCTTTCCTGAGCTCTCTTCATGGTGTCAAGCCTCAACTTCTTTACATGACCCCTTCAGTCTGGGTCTTCACTGCCTCTGAGGCTGCACCTTTAATAATGGTCTCTCACAATGCCAAACTTCAGCTGTTCTTAAAGATCCCTTCATGCCTTCAAAACCAGCACCAGCTGGGTGACTCTTACAGTACTAAGTTCAGCTGCCAGCACTAGAGATACAAACTGGTCCAATTTTGGAAGACAGTTTCTATGAGCTGACTCTTAGGACACACTTTACAAATTTTAAGATACAGTCTGGTTTGCTGGAAAATAACCGGTCACTTTGTCTGCAGTAAAGGTTCTTCATGGGTGGAGTTCTCGTCACCGTAGCAGATATGTCTTATCAGGACCTCCTGTAGACAAGTTTGCAGGAAAAAAAATAAAACTTTTCAGTTTAACTAAGAAGCTTTTTGGCTCTAAGCCATGGCTTCCACAACAGGGCAGGGGGCAGGTGTGTGTGTTGGCGGGGAAGGGGGGGTGGGGGGAATCCTGGTCCAGATGGGAAGAATATCCAGCAGTCTTGGCAATTTGGCATTCTTTTTCACCACTGCTACAGGGAAACATATACCCTTCTTCACA
Organism: Cricetomys ansorgei; assembly: GCA_026225945.1. Taxonomy (NCBI): domain Eukaryota; kingdom Metazoa; phylum Chordata; class Mammalia; order Rodentia; family Nesomyidae; genus Cricetomys; species Cricetomys ansorgei. Next base: position 29,153,575 of record JAMJFZ010000199.1, read on the forward strand.
GACCTCAAACACAAGACCTGCTTGGGCTTCACACACACACAATGCAGCTATCAAAAAACTCAGTTCTTGAAACAATATGCTACCACCAGCAGAGGGAGGGAGCATTGGCTCCCTGATCAGGAAAAGCAGTTAAGAACCTTGTTTTTTCCTGCTCCCAGCTGAACATTTTATATCTAATAGCCTCCATTCTATGGCTCTCACTTTGGAGCTTTCTTTCTCATTTATGTATTAATTTCAGTCTTTTTGCTTCATAGAGGTTTATTTTGTGTCTCTCTCTCTCTCTCTGCTCTTCCTTCAGGAGGATTCAGTTAATGCCTTCACCTCTATTCTCTGGTAGCTTCCCTGAGCTTACTTTACCAGTTTCTTTCTTCTTTGTCTCCATGTTGGATTAGCTTGCATGATGTTCTGCCCCATATTGGTACACCATTTGTAGCAGTATGTTTTTGTGGGGCCCCACCCAGAAGACAAGGAAGTATTTTCATTTGTGGAAGCCTTGCCAGACCTCTACAGAGGAAACCACCATCCTTGACAGCACCAGACTCCATAGTAGAAGCCGGAGCATCTCAGGTCAGATGTTTTATTCATTCAGAAGTCCTCAGGTGCAGATCATAAGCAAGCAAACATCTCCCCACAGAAATCCAACACCTCCAAACAATACAAAACAAAACAAAACCCTAGTCCCAGGATAGCCCCTCACCCAACAGTGCAAAAAACAATTGCAAACATGACTAAAAATAAACTCCCCAACACCTACCAACCAAAAAATAGACCAGAGTCAGATGGTTTTAGCTCAGAAGCCTCTCAGTTATTAAAAAGGAAATCACAAAACTTGCAGGAAAATTAATGCAACTAGAAAAAAAATTGTCTTGAGTGAGGTATCCCAGATCCAGAAAGACAAATATGTGTATTTGTTCATATGCAGATATTAGCTGTTAAGTCAATTATAACCAAGCAATCCACAGAACTACAGAGGTTAGGACTAGAGTAGATCTTTCTAGGAAAGGGAAATAAAATAGATTGGATGGATGGATGGATGATGGGAACTAGAACTCTAGGAATCAAGTGGGGAGAGGTAGAGGAGAGTGTGGTTGTAGTAGGAAATGTGAGGAGAAACAGCTAAACTTAAGAGTCATTTAAGGGTAGTATGGAAACCTAATACAGTGGAAACTTCTTAAAATATACACATTTATGGAGGCAATATAAATGAAATAACCAAATAATGGGGAGACAGAGCCCTAAATGGACATCTCTTGTCATTAAATGAAGTTTTTAGTACCAAGAAGGGATTACATCTAATTGATTTGTTGGCCAAAAACATCCAAATGGGAACCCTCACACAACCCAGGCTGTTGTCAAGACTATAGGTTGCTCTCCACAATCTCTGACTGTGGGTGCCTTTGCTGTAAGCAACACCTATACAACTCATTGACCATTGAGAATTCAAGCTGGAGCCTACATAGAACTTCATCCCTACATGCTAGCATCTTTGGTACAGGAAAGTACTCTGCATGCTACCAAAGAAGAAACATAAACATGAATCCAATCATAAACTATTTGATTTACAATGCTGTCCTGTCTGAAAGATTTGCCAATGTAATGGTGGGACAAAACTTGTGTGAGTAACCAACCAATATATGATTTGATTTAAGGGCTACTTCAAGGACTAGAACCTATATCTGACATTGTTTGAATAGCCAACATCTTAAGACTAGACATCCCAGGGACCAAGAGTAAAACCAAATACTACTATTCTGCTAAAGGAATGTAGCAATAAAATGATTCCTGATGACATTCTTTTATACTAATAGATCAGTACCTTGCTCAGCTATCATCAGAGAAGCTTCTTCCTATAGCAGATGGGAACAAATATAGAGACTTACAGTCAGACGTTATGGAGAGGGTAAGAGACTGAAAACTCAGTCCTAAGTGGGATGTAGACGGCATGAAGGATACCAAAGAAACAAGATCCCCTAAATCAACAAGATCAATGCACATATGAACTCACAGGGACTGAGCCAGTAAGCATATGGCCTGTATGGGTCTACATCAGACGGGGTCCCAGAATTGAAAAGAGAATTGGACATATGCCCCATCCCTAACCCAGAAGCAACCTCCATTTTATAACCATTTGCAAATGAAAATTTAGTTTTCTCCAAAGGAGTCTTCACTAGGGAGACAAACATCTCTTAAGTAAAGGCTGCATGCCCAGTAGTTTTCTTGTCTCACATGGCATATCTGGACTTTTCTTTTTTTGTTTATAATTTATCTTACTTTTATTTTCTTAAATATTATTATTTTATGTCTCTCTTTACCCTACAGATCACATATATATTTTTTTTCACGTATGTGTGTATATATATACACACACATACGTGAAAATATATATATGTCTGTCTGTATATATATATATATATATATATATATATATGTATGTATGTGTGTGCTTCCTGTTTAGTGTTTTTATGGGATTTCCAAGTGTGCAGATGAATAAGTCTCTGTGTCTATATCTGTTCCTTGTGGGTTTTTTTTTTAGTCTCTTTTCCTTCTGTTTGTTTTGTCCTATTCCAATGCATTACTTTTTGTTTTATATCATTATATTATATATTATATCATTTATTATTATTATTATTATTATCCTGGGAAGTCTGGTTTTTAATGGGAGACAGAAAGGGGCAGATCCTGATGGGAGGAAACTGAGCAGGAACTGGAGTATTAGAGGGAAGGGAAACAGTAATTGGGTTATAGAATGTGAGAAAAAAATCCATTTTCAGCAAAAGAAACACTAATTGGATCTCTACACTAAAGATACAGATACAGAAGAACACACAGAAATAGGTGATAGATAGATAGATAAATAGATAGATAGATAGATAGATAAATAGATAGATAGATAGATGATAGATCAATATACATAGATGCATATATACAGATATATTCATATCACACAAATTATATATTTTCTCAAAAATACTCTCAATGCTATATAATAAATATAATAGAAACTCTATGTGACTATCACATTTGGCAGTAAGACCTAAGACATTATTACAAGAAAAAATCTCTGTAAAATAAAAACAACAACTGGGATCATATAAAAAGTCATATTAAAGTCAAAACCTTCACTCTTAAGATATTTAAAAGTAAAATCACCATCTGGGATAAAATTTGTAAGACATCTATCCTATAAAATGTTTATTTTCAAAATACATAATACATTTTGAAAACACAAGAAAACAACCCAATTAAAAAGTTTGCAAAAGATCTAAACAGTCACTGTATCAAAAAAGATATACAAGTAGAAATAACCATATGGAAAGACTTCCAACCTTCTTTGTTACTAGGGAACTGTAAATTTAAGTCAGCAAAGAACCCCAGTGTCTAAACCTCCCTAACTGTACAACAAATAAATAAAGTAATATTGGCTTATAAATCATAGTATAAAATAAATAGCCATGATCCCACACAGATATAAATAAATACATGAATAAACATAGGAATGGGGATGAAGAAACAAAGACTTCATTCAGAAGAATTTTTAATTCTCCCTCCATAGCCACATGTGGCCTGCACACAGTGACTCTCTTCTAAACAATGTGAAAGTAGTTTGGAGGAAGCAATAATTTGCTATGGGGCAATCTTTAAACTACTACATTAGCCTGGTGATCGAGTATTACATATTTAGTAGTAGGTGAGTGATGATGGGAAACCTTGATTTGGTGCTATGGCATTTTAACCCTTTGCCCATTTTCTTCTGAGTCTATAAATAGTCTACTATTATGACAAACATTTCAATAGAGGCACATTGTACAAATCCCTGACAACTATCCTTCAAAACTGATGAATTAACAAACAGAAATGTCCTGGGGCTGTCAGAGTTTAAAAAGTCATGGCAACTAAATGTGATATTATATTCTGAGCTTGTAAAAAAAGAGAGTTCATTGGGTTAAAAAAAATTCTCCCAAACTATGAAATTCAGTGGCACATTATTAACTATACTTTATCCAATGTGCATTACCATATAAGCATTTGGTCCCAGAAATCTAGAATCATAATAGGTTAGAAAATTCTTAGTTCATTTTCTGTAGCTATAACCAAGTTCCCAAGGCTATGTTCTATATAAAGAGACAGAGTTTATTTCTGCTTAGATGTTTGGAAGTGAAATCTGGTAACTATATTGGAAGAGGGCTTGTGCTGTATCAAAACATGCCAGATAACATTGGCAGTGGGATGGTCTGCAAGACTTAACAGGAAGCAAGAAATCTGGAGAGGGACAGACTCACTCTATTTCTGACATCATGTACTCTCAAGAAACCTGGTTTCTTAATAAGTACATTATTCTCTTAAAATGTGTTGCCCATTTTCTAAACATCATCTAACGGGTCCCCAAACTCCATACGACTCATGGTAGATCTCCAGCCTTGAGAGGACAAATTATGTCCAAAGATAGCTGGAACACTCTTCTCTGTACAACTTTTCTGCACATCTAAAAATCTTCTAAAATAATGTTGATATTAGCATAATTCACTGATAGTAAATAAATAAAAATACAGATAATAGGAGAGGTTTTATATATTTCTATATGTCAATCACCGGCAATATACATTCAGCCTAAACGTGTCCGTAGCTCCAGGCATCAGTTATACCTAAAGTACAAATAATGAAACCAAGAGAGCAGTCATGCCCCTCCTTACTTAGAACCATTAAATGTGCCTGTCTTTGATATACTGAATTATAAATTTTAACCAACATCTGTTTATTTTCTATTTATTCAGCCTCAGGTAGAAAGGATATTGAATATATTACATTTTAAGTTTCACAAGAAGATAATAAAATATGACTTCATATTGATATTATAGTTTACTTAAAGTCTTAAATCTAAATTATGACTATTATGGGATTGAGGCTTGCTTGTTTTGAGCATGTTTTACTCATTTCTAACAGTCTTTCTACAGCGCATGTGGGAAGTTAAGATATTTGGATCCCAGAGATGCAGTCATATTCGGGGAATTTCAGAAATTCTAGCTTTTTAAATTATATCCTATTTGGTAAGGAATGTACACACATGCTTTTTTCTGGTTCCTGATTCTACAATAGTGATGACCACTCATAAGTGCCATGGAGAGGTTTTAGATAACACACATGAAGCCTATAAAATATCATCTGATGTCTACATGTACACATACCCATAAAATATATGTGGATATATATATGCTTGTAATATATATACATATTATGCATTGCTGTGCATATATGTGTGTGTGTGTGTGGTTAATATATTCTATATTAATATGTATTAATATATAAGCTAATATAAATATATTTGTATTGCATGAAAATATATTTATATATTTATCAGTTTAATATATAAAATAATATAATACAATATATTAATATATATTAATATATACACACAATCTTCATGGCAATATGTACTTGTATATGAGAGTATTGTGTCCCTGTGAAAAAAATCCTCTAAAATCAGCTGTAGCTATCACATACAGGTTATTCAAACATTTTCTGTTGTTACTGTTTTTGGTAGCATAGTGTTATGTGCATTGTGAAAAAAGTTATCACCTATCATCTCTCTAGTCTACATATTTTTTGTCCTGTTTTTAGGGCTATTCAAATTGATATTTGATTGATTCTACTGTTCGATCACCTCTACTTATCCCAGGTATCATATTACATGTTGTTGACATTTTAGTAAATTTCTCTTATCTGAGTTAGGTACATTTCCAGTACTAGGCATGGAATCCATCTTATTGATCATGTCTTAAGTACAATTAGAGAGTCATTGGTTGCTGCTCAATATGTTGTTACTACTATACTCAAAAGATTATTATGACATGCTGGTTGTTGATGTGACTCAGGCTTTGTAGCTAGATGGGACTTTTGGTTGTCTCTCTAATTTGGAAGTGCCTCCTGGTACCAAGAAAGGTAGTCCTCAAAGAGAGAACATTCAGGTTAGTTCTAGCTCACGATCCTCTGGACTTTTTTTCTGAAGTGCATGGTGCCTTCTTCAATGATAAGGACTTATTTCCACCACTGATAGATAACCAAGAGCAACAGCAGTAGGCTAACATTTGAGGAGTTTGGGGAGATTCTTAGACGTCCCTGACCAACAATCCAAAAAGAAAGCTTCTCATGTCTTGTATTTTATTTTCGTTAGGTGGTCTTTGACTCTTATATGGAGTGATGTCTTGACCCAGATACCATTCTTTCCACACACAAAGAATTTTCAGGACAATTTATTTCAACAGTAATTGACAATCACACAGGATCTGAGTCATTATGAGAAAGAGTTTATCTAAAACTATTTTCAGAAATGGAAATGTATTATTGTCTTATTAAGAGTAGAAGTAAGAACAGAAGTAACATTCTATCATAAATTTATATTATCTGAATATTTATTTTAATATTTTGTTAATTAAGAAAGAAAAAGTAAGGCAAATAAGGAGACTCCAGATTTTGTGTACCACTATCCTTTGTTTTAGGTAAGAGGGGGTTAATTGTGTTTGCTTATCTTAAAGTAGATGATGTGCTGGTAGTTAACAACAGCAATTTTGTTTCTGAAACCTCAAATATTTTACTTTTTTCAGATGTAGCTGTTCAAACAATTTCCAAAAAAGCAAGACTAAAATAGTGAGCCTTAAAAAAATATCCCATTAGTCCTCTCAACTTGGACTGGTAAGGATCAGTCAAGGAAAATATCTAACTTCTTCAAGGAAAAAACCTTCATATTTCCTTTGAAACATTTCTGCTGCCATAGTTACCAAATGCTCTCATTTTTTTCCCCTAACAATAACATCACCATCTAGATACACAGAGCTTGCAGAAGTAAAGGTTTTACTGTGGAAACTTGCAAAGCAGAGGGATCTGCCTCTAATGACTTTCAAAATCTTGAAATTGAAAGATGTTTATTCACAAATACACCTGAGTCAAACTTTAAGGCTTTTTCTAAAAAAAGAATATTGGAGAAAAAAAAAGTAGAGCCATTGAAGTCATTTAGTTATAATACTACCAATGTAAAAATGGTCAAAGTGAGGACGTGGGCATAGTTAATTCTCCAACTCAGTGTATATGGAAACTCTCATATGGAATGACATGCCTACATAATGGACACCTCCTTCTAGAGCTGTAGTTCTCGCCCTTCCTGGTGCTGCAGTCTCTTAATAAAGTCCTTCACGTGGTGACTCCTAACCAGGAAATTATTTTTGTTGCTACTTCGTAACAGTAATGTTGCTACTGTTATGAATCATAATGTAAATATCTGATATGCACATGGTCTTAGGCAATCCTGAAAGGATCATTTGGCCCACAATGAGATTGCAACCCACCAGTTGAGAAACTTTGTTCTAGACTATTTGAAATTAGAACACACATATACATTAACACACACACACATACACACACACACACACACTTGAAATAAAAATATTAAATAACTTTATTTTTATTGGTTTTACCAAGGAAACTTTATAGACATGATTTTGACTAGAGCAATATTCTGGCAATAAAAATGAGATCTTTGTAGAAAGGGTCATGTAGTTAGAACATTCACATTTGAAATCAAGCTGTGCTATCTGTAGAAATAACAATTGGTTCTATATTCATTTCTCCCTAGTCTGTCACTTGAATCTTTATAAACAATAACTTAAAATCCAAACATATACATTTGAATAAGTAAAATATTCCTTAACATATATGACCAATGTGGTAATTATAAAGAAATTTATGGAATAATTTAGTTAGTTCAATAAAATTTAAAAAGCATCAAGTATGTTTAGAACTTGTAAGGATTCTTTCAAATGAGGGATCAATATCTTTCAGAACTGGAGAAATGTTAGTGTTCTCCTAGTGGACTCCATACTTCAAACACATCCTTGTGGTAGCCTGTATGGTACACCATAAGCTGCTTACCTATGGTGTGTCATGTCATTATGAATTACTGAATGGCCATGCTGCATACAATTTGTTTCCTAGACTAAAAATCTCAGTACTGTTTTAAATATAAGAAATCCAAAATTACTTCAGAAAAATTACTTTCAATATTCTGAAAAATAAGATCAAACTCAATTGTTTCAAAATAAACTATTCAGGTATAGCATTACTGTTTTTATAATATTGTCCCTTTGTAACTTGATTTGAGAGAAATTATTAATATAATTATAATTATTAATAATTAATAAACTTATTAATATAAGCAAAGGATGTATAAAGATGGAAAGCTCTTTATAATTTTATTTTCCAGAAAGATATGGGCAATGTGTGTGTGTGTGTGTGTGTGTGTGTCCCAATCTCAGCTTTTATTAGTTGCCTGTAGTTCTTTGTAGGGATGAACCCTGGTGAGCTTTCCTCCATTCCTGTCAGCATGTCTATTAGTGTTGTACTCTTTCAGTTCACATTCAGGCAGACATATTGGTGAGAATTCATAGGTGTACCTTCTGATGTTTCTAGGAGGTGTAATCTCAAAGCAAATTTATTATTCTTTTGGCTCCTTCAATCTTCTTATCCCCAACCCACTATTGTGGTCAATTAAGTAGCTCCTCTAGAAACACTCACTCTTCAGACACACCCTGCATAATGAAAGCAAAGAAGCATTTATAAAATATGTATCCAACTATGTGACTCATGTATAGCCCAGACAAAGCGTGATTGCATGGAGAAAAAAATTCCTGAGTTCCTTACAACGAACTTTATGAACGTTTACCATTTTCTGCTCATATGGTAAAATACTCCTTCATTCTACAAATTTGTACACCTTATTTCACAAATTTTAGCTTTCCCTGAGTGTTTCATATAAAATGTTTTGATCATAATCACCCTTCCTCTCCAAACACTTCCCAAATCTATCCTCTTCCCTTTCCACCTTATTTTGTATATATTTTTTTTCAACACCAAAGTCAGCTTGTGCCCTAAAATTCCATGGATAAGTTGCCTTCCACTGGAGAGTGGTCAACTTATCAGAGGTTATATTTATAGAGTAAACTGACCTATTCCTTCGAAGTAGCTTAGAATTGGCAACACTTCTTCTTTTGGCCTGAACCTTTGTTGGGAAGAATGCGGTATATATGTTCCCTTTACAGGTGGACATTCTGAAGTCTCTAATCCTTTGAACTGTAGCCTGTTGTGTGGGACTCTGTGTTGATCATCATCTACTACAATCAGGAGTTTCCCTAATGGGGATTGAAAAATGCTTTAATCTATTGGTTTAATGATAAACCATTGGGAGTCGGCTTAATACTGTGTCCATTAGAAAACCAATACTAGTATATTCTTGCCTTCTTTCCTTATATTTTATTAACATAATATTTATTTACAATTATATACTAAAAAATTCATTATAACATCCACAAATGTACATAAAATATTTTTATATTCATCATATTAACACCCAATTTTCCTCTGTTGTCTCTTCTCACTAGTAATAACTCTCTTCTTCTTTCCAAATAGTCCTCTCTCTCTCTTTTCTCTGTCTCTGTCTCTGTCTCCATCTTTCTCTTTCTCTGTCTCTGTCTCTCTCTTTCTCTCTGTATTTCTATCTATCTATCTATCTATCTATCTATCTATCTATCTATCTATCTCTGTTGAAGAATTTATTTCATTAAGGTTGCTTACAGGAGCATGGACAACTTACTAATGGCTATGCCACTAAAGAAATGTTTCTCTCCCCAGCAACAATTAACCACTAACTGTGGTTAATTCACCCTCAGGAAGAAATGAGGCCTCATGAGCCTCTCCCATCATGGCAGGATGTTGAAGACTTAATCTCATGAGAATATTGTATAATAATCACAGCTGTTCTGAGTTCAAAGGTGACATATTTGCCGTGCCTAGAAGACAATATGCCACAATATCCACCCTACGTGTGGCTCTTGCAGTCATTCTTCCTTCTCTTATACAATGTCCCCTCATCCGTGGAGTGGGTACAATTATGAGTGATCCTTTAACAGATGCTTGTTCTCGGCACTCTGACTAGATGTATGTCTCTGTAGTTAACCACTATAAATAGAACAAAAATCACAGCGAATAGAAGTGTCTTTGACCAAATTTGATGGCAGCACTGATATATGGGAATAAACATAATTATTTAGAAGGCATTTTGAAAGGAAGAATATGTACATTTAGCAAAACAACAGCAGCAGTTTTTCTGCTACAGACTATGAACTCCCCAGCCCAAACAGTTGACCAAGTTTACAGTACTAGGTATAACTTTGCTGCTGTGGAGCAGGGTTCAGATCTGATTAGAAAGAGGACAGTCATCTCCATAACAAACATTTCAACCACTGCACCTGTGAGCTTATCTTACCAGTGCCATTTGTTTTGAGTGTTATTTGTTTGTTTTAATTCATTTTGTTTTTCACACAACATCTTGAGTAAAAGTGTTGATGGTAATTGCCCCATCATCCCTTAGAGCATCCTTTGGTACTATGAGAGCTCACCAGCGAGGAAGAAAATTCCAGCTCAGACCCAGCCTGAGTTCTCGGTCTCCTGTGACAAACGCATGTAGTGCCTTCAACAAAAGAGTGTTAGTATCTGTTTCCGGTAGGCAGCCAACAACAGTAACAATTGTCTGTATTGTCTTGGAGGTCTCAGTGGCCTCCCCATTCAATAACTTATAAGCTTGTAGGCATGTTGCCCACTCTTGGCACTGGACATTTTGTTTAGTAACCCACAGCTTCAAAACTTATGATACATGAAAAAAACATAAGGAAACCTAATACTTGATAAGTTAATTAAAATTAATATTAAACAGCAAAAATTTGAACCATCATACCCTATGTGGGTGAATGAACCCAGAACTCCAGTGCATCTTAGCAATTTCACCCTCTCACAGATCAAGTCAGTCAAAATTTCTTCTTCCTTTTAAGATAAGTTCAAACATCCCCATGGTACAGAGTCTCATTCTCTGATTTCCAGAAAAAGCTATCAATCCTTTAGGATTAACATCTCCTCTAATTCTGTATATGAATCTTCCTTCACTTTCCATTCCTGTTATGTTTCCTATACTATTTCATAATTATATTATGTTTCATAACAGTTTTATTATGATGGGGCATAATTGAAGCAATTGACATGATTGACTAGACACGTACAAAAATGTCAACAGCTGTTCCAAATGACTTGTATCCAGTGTTTTACTAAATTTTCACAATTACTGCATTTAAGGTGTTCTCATCTCAAGCACAGAACTTAAGTATTATACCAGATTTACTCATTTAGCACATTGCCAAGCTAATTTTTGTATCCAAATGTCTGCTGGATCCAAATCCTCAAACATCAATCTAGGACACCTTCTTTCCAGTTGTTTAAATTCCATATTTTTTTTAACCACACACTAGTGCATTATGACTGATTTGACAAACTTTCAGATCTTTAACTCCTTATTCTGCTTTAACTTTTCCAGTTTGAGAGACAGCATTTTGCAACATTTAAGGTGAGCCATTTTAGTATGTATAATTTTTTTTTTTGGCCAGGAGCGTTTGTAAACATGAAATGAAATACTCAGTACTGATCTGTACCATTAATACCAAACAGACATTTCCCGCAAACTACCTTAAATGTTAAAGTTACAAAACTGCCAATGATTGAGGTAATGAGCTGCCAAGACAGTTTACTTTATGATCTCTGTATGACATCTAGTGGTTGGAGTTGGAATGTTTGAGGAAATAATCTTGTGCGGTGCCAGTCAAGGGAGAAAACTCATTGTTGGTCTAGAGTTCTCAGTCACGACATCAAAGAGAAAGTGACACAGAGATCTTATTCTTCCAATGATTGGAAGATGAATCTCTTAATCATTTTTATTTCACCCTCTGTGTCAAAGCATAACAATCTGTCTTTTTGTTAAGCAATCTGTTCACTGGGGCTTGTGAGATTTTATTTTTGCTTGCAGTTGGTGCTCACTTCTGATGCCTATGACTCTGGTAATCACTATCACATGCATAAATGAACAAATCCTGTCCGTTTTATTTCTCCAACTCTGGGCCACAGCAAACCTTCTGTGACTACAAAGAGACTTTGGGTAACCTCTACGCACATATTAACATCAATGCCCTGATTATTTTAGACTTTTTCAAAAACATGTTATGTACATCTGTTTTGATCTTTCTAAAACTTTAGAAACACGCAATTTCTAAATTCTGAGTCATAACAATATCCCTGGTTTTTGCTAACTTCTGATATAAGTTTTGGAATGTGCTTCCAGAAACTTTGAGTCAGCTTACATGACTGACAATACAAAGTGGCATGTGACGTGCTTGTGTCCAAGTGAATGGCACAACCAGTACTTCAGGGAGCAGTGGAGAACCTGAACTCCAAGTGTCAGAGACAAAGTCCTGGAAAAGGAGTGACTTGAGCCAAGCTGCTGCACTAGAGCCTGTGTTCCTACAGAGTAACCCGAGGTTACCAACTGTGTCAACTGATTCCTTCATTCTCACAATGGAACAATATATAACATCTATTCCATGTGACAAAGATCAGCCTATCATGCACAAAATCAATAGTCATCTTAATTATAAATACAGAAAGAAGTATGTAGATCAAAATCTGTCCCTGAGTATGCACAAAGGGATACAGGCCAAAAGAGAAATTAAGAGATAACCAAAAGTTTGTCACATTAAGACATCCCCAAGAGAATCTGAAAAGCAATGATGAATGTTTCCTGGCAATCTTTGCTACTTAGCTATCATATTGATAACATATGGATGGAAAAGAGCTGTGTGAAATCTGGCAATTACCACAAACACTACTTTTTAAATTTTTTACCTACAGAAATGTTTCTCGAGTTTTAAAAACATTGCTTATGTATGTATGTGAGACCTATGTGAGTATATGTATACCACATGTATGCAGGAGGTCTTGAAATCAAGAAAAGATCCTGAAGTCAGAGTTTACATGGGTGCTCAGAACCAGACCCAACTACAAGGGCTTAAGTATTCTTAACTTCCGAGCAATCTCTCCACTCCTCTGCCAGAGCTTGGAGGTCCATATCTTATATTATCCTTATTTTATTTATTTATGGCTGTAGTAGTGCTCATGCCATAACAAGCATGTAGAAGTTAGAGACTACTTGATATAGTTGCTTCTCTCCTTTCACCAGGTGAGTCTCAGGCATCACACTCAGGTGATCAGTGTTGGCAGCAACCTCGACCTCATCATGACTAAATACTACTTTTTAATTTTCTGTTATTCCTAAATATACTTTGTACCGTGACATAAGCAAAATTACACATCGTGTTTCCTGAGTTCAGGATTATTTTTAAAAATATAAATGAAAATCAATTCTAAGAACATTACTAGAATCGAAATAACTTTGCAATTGGAAAAAAATATACATGAAAATTGACATTAAGAATATTTTTAGATTCTAAATAACTTTGCAATTGGAGAAAGTCCACAACAATTCTTTAGATTTTCAGAGTCTACTGCTCAAGATTATGGTATCAGCAAACTGAAATTCACCTCTGCGATAAAGAGTAAATGAAGCAATCACTCCACAAAGGCTCAAAGAGGACTTTTGTTGAAGAGGTGGGTTTCCTGTGGTCTTTGAAGTGGGTTCTTGTTAAGTCTAGGGGCCTTGTGATGAATGAACTAGAAGAGAGATTGCTGACAGATCAGAAACCCACAGTGGTTGTTTTGTCCTTTGCTTTGAGAGGCTTGATGATTATTAAGCTCCCTACCTAGCAGTCTTTGTTCCTAACCCAAGCATCTACTTATGAAGGGACAAGTAGTAAAGGCCACTAAAATTGACTCTCTCCTATCCTCCCATATGTTTTTACTCCAACAATGTGAGTATTAGCCACTGAAATTATTCATGAGAATGGATTTTGGTATTTGTGCAGGTTTTAACATAAAAGAATAGATAGGCAAACAGACAGAAGTTTGTGTTCACTGGCATGATTCAGGAGGGCTCAACTTTTGCCTTCTTGGGATCATTTAGTTTTAAAAGGCAGACTCTGCCTCTCTGTTATTTATCAGCATGAGATAGCTGACTGGTTTAAGTGCTGATCTTATGCAAGGTTGGCACGTCCACTCTTGATATTTAACAGACCTGAACTGAACAAAGCACATTCAGTTTGACTCATTTTAAATATTTGGTCACTTTTTAACTCCATGTAAACTTTCTGGTTAAACCTTATTTCAAACAGTGAAGTAATTATAGCCTTAATGCACTGTCTGCTTTAGGACAGTTTCTCTTGATGTGCTAGAGCAATGGCTCAGTGGTAAAGGTCACTCTTCTCTAGGACCTTGGTTTGATTCCCAGCAACTACATGGTAGCAAATAACTATCTGTAACCCCAATCCCAGATGATCCAATGCCTTCTTCTTGCCTCCATGAGCACTGCACAAATATATGCAGGTAAAACACCCCCCCACACAAAAAAGGATAGAATCTTGAAGATTGTATTGATGGATTACTCTAAAAGTGAAACACATTTTCTATTAATGGATTATACACTTAGTGGAAATGTGTAACATAATCTGAAATTAGTACCAAGCAATTATTCTATGTGGACTTCATCTGTGTGCTACATGAAGTTTTATATCCTTTTCATTTCTGTTCCTGTTACTTTACAAAAACTTCTCATTTCTTTAAGTATCCAGGAAGAGACTTGTAAGTATCCAAGGAGCAGCAAACTGCTGGAAATGAACATTTTGAACTTCCTACTATATAAAATTAGTTGCAACAACTTGCTAGTCATACCAGCCAAGTTCAATACTTTCTTTGTTTTATGTCTTGATACTGTATCCAATAAAGTTTCTGTTAGTACCTACCCCAGTTTTTCTACTATTTTGACAATAAAACTTTAATTTAAAATATGTTACATAATAAAGTTTAAATGTTGAGTGTTTTTAATAAATGTAATTTTTGAACATGACAAAACTAGAATTACATGAAAACTATTATTTCATCAAACATAGTCATGAAGACCAATGTCTTCTTTTCCTCTCCTTGGCCTCACTTCTGCATAAGCAACTCAAGTAAATCACAGGCTAGTGGATGTGGGAATAAGAAGCATAGGCTTATGGGTAGGGAACATTGGCAAAATAGTGTTATTTTTTTTTCTTCCACTTATTGATTTGAAGGTGCTTTTATCCTCTAGACTTTAGAGTCTAGAGCCTCAGGGGATGTTAGTGAAAGACAAAAGACCATCTGGGACCTTCACAAGTATTCTTTTAATCAGACCACTAGTACATAGACCAACTCTACCCCATCTTTGAGATTTTTTTCTTTTAAAAAAAAAACAATTTATTTAATCTTTATTATCTGTTCTTTGGTCTGAGGGCGTTAGATCCACTGGAACTGGAGTTATAGACTATTGTGAACTGCCATGTTGATGCTGGAATTTGAAGCTGGTCCTCTGGAGGAGCAGCCAGTGCTCTTAACTGCTGAGCCATCTCTTCATCCCCAAGATTATTTTTTCTTAAGGTATTTTTGGTCACAGCTATTTTAGAGTAACACAAATCAGTATGTTATACTCCTGAAAAATCTATCTTTGTCATTAAAAATAAAATATGGCTTGCTTTACCCTTACTCATAAAGCCACAAAATATTCGGTGTCTCCAGAAATTGGGTTTCAAATCAAAGCCATAGAGATTGGCATCTTTCTTTCATTTTCATGAAATCTCTGTCTTTCATTACTTGACTGAAGCTACTGGGAAAATACCATTTTCCTTTTGCTCACATGTGGAGATGGAGGAATACAAGAACAGGCAAATTATATTTCTTCAAAGTAAAGGATTCCTGGTCCTCTCTTGTCTTGTCCATGATGCAATAGTTAACATACACAGATGGCAACAGAACAGCCATCTCTGCGATAGCCTTGGATGGATAGTTTAGCCTTTAGTGTTAGGATGAGTAGAGTAAAGATACATGTGAGTCATTGCAAACACTTTTCTAATTCATTTTGGTGCTTAGATTAGGAGAGTGATCCTCAATAATGCTGGCAGTCTTTCAACGGGACTGGATGAAAGTAATGATGATGCAGACCCTGCACTAGCAGCCGTGGATACTAACAGATCATGTTCCACAGGCCAGAACCATATCTGCAGGGTGAGTTATGGGAACCACAGAATGAAACTTAACAGTGGAAAAACCTAGTTAACTCCATAAAGCTGACAAGTGCAGCAAGGGCTGATGTAGACAGAACAGTACTTGGGCAACAGAGGTCTGAACATGGTCACCTTATATGGAAAAATATTCCCTTGCTGAATCTGACACACTTATGATTTAAAAATGCTTCACATGCAAAATCCCATGAACTTTCCTACTCTATCTTTAATAAATGATATTTTCAGGATTTTAAATAAAAGGGGTTATATAAGCAGTTAAAACATAACCATCATATTTTCAGATTAAAATCTGGAATTCTCCTGCCTCAAGTGACTGTTTACAAAGATCCCATGTTTTTTTCTTTTCAAATCTGATTGTATAACCAGTTTATGTCTAAGACATTAAACATAGAACTAACCATTGTTTTTTTCCTTTTTTTAAAAAAAATTATGTGTATCAACAAAAGCTATTATGAATTTGAATGACATATTTGTAGATATTAACCTATACACAATAATTTTAAGAGCTCTCTTGATATTAGAATCACTGATAGCTAAACAAGCCTAATAATTTTGACTCTCAAAGAAAATTAAGACATATGAGTTAATTTAATTTGCTGCTAATATGTAATATCCAAAAGTTTAGATTTGCATGATGCTGTAGCCTATTATAGTATTGTTTTACACACAAAAGTAATCTCTTAAAAATGTAAGTAGTTGTGCCTATGTTGTTTAATAGATTCTAAATTCTTGGTATGTATTAGATTAACACATTTTTTTTTTTTTTGCAAAATGGGGACTTTTTGTACAATGTACAAATTCTGAATTTTTGTAATTTGTATTAATATTTTGGGTGGTTATTTTTCAGTTTTGTTCAACTCAGGCCCTTATGCATACTAAATGACCACTCTGCCACTGCACTGCTGCATTAATGCTTCTGAATCCTAAAGGACAATGCAAACCTATAATAATTTCATATTCCACACTGAGGTATTTAAGTTTCCCTATACTGAGCATTAGAAAAATAATATCATGTAAACAGTACAAATCTTTCTGCTGCGTTGTTCTAATCCTTTACTCATTTCAGAAAGTAAAATATAGTTCGTAAGAGATTATAAAATGGGAAAGTAATGCAGGGAGCCTAGCAGTAAAGAACAGGAGCTAATGTTGTCCCTTAAATCAAAAAGTACCAAGAAACTATTACCACACAAGGACCTGAAAGGACATGGAGAGTGACAGAGTAATACCAAAAATTAAAGACAGCTATTGGTCAGAGCACCCTGAAAGAAGCTGCAACAGGCAATGAATGAAGTAGACTTCAAAGCAGAAGTTCAAAATCATTGTCCTTTTATACAGGTACTGGGGATTCAAATTCAGGTCCTTGAGTTTATAGGGTGAGTGCTTTTACCGACTGAGCCACCTCATAGCCCTCAGATGAATCTTTAAATCTGACACCAAAGACCTAAAAAATATGATAATAGGTGGAAGTCAATTTCTTAAAAATTAGACCTTAGATGTTACTACCAAGACAGTAAAAAGGCAATTAACAAAGCAGCAGAAAATGCTTGAAAATGAAATAATTGAAAATAAATGTATGCATGTTGTAAAATGTAATGACAGTTAAATAATTCTTACAATGTCATAATACAGAGATTGATAACCCAGTCAAAAGGGAGAAGATGCTTGGATTAGTGCTGCAAACCTATGCTTTCTACATTTAAGAGGCTCAAACTGAAGGTTAACTGAATATATAAAACCAGCATGGACTAAAATGTGAGATTTTAACTAAATAGATAGACAGACAATGGTTTTACAGAAAAGGATTCAGAATGTTAATTTTTCAGAAAAGACATATAAGTATCCACAGAGCAAATGGTAAGATTTTAAACATTATCAGCCATCAGAAAAAGGCAAATAAAACCTTCCGTGGGATGTCACTTTTGTCACATCAAAATGTTTTCAATAAAAAAGAAAATGACGTTAAAACTTTCTATGCTTTCAATGGGAATGTGAAGTAATGTTACTAATCAAAACACAGTCACCACGTGACCTAGAAACCCAACACTGCAGTATATAAGCAAGAGAAAAGAAAATCCTGAAAGCACTTGCATGGAAACGTTCATGGAATGGTTATTCACAACAAGTAAGTGGAAAAATCTCAACTTTCCATTGATTAGTGGATGTATAGATAAAGCAATGTATATCTATGCAAACGAGATTTCCTAATAAAACAATGGCAACAACACATACCTTTAAAACAGTAACCTAAATCTGGGAGGGGCACAGATTGTATGACTCCATCTGAAGACAAATCTACAGTGTCTGAATGCAGACTAAGTGGGCTCTTAGGTTTGTGGAGAAAGATCTATGGGAAAAAGTTTACAAAGTTATTTTAGTACAAAGTTTTATATATATTTATATAAAATTGATTGTGATGGTACTCACCAACTCTGTAAGTATAAATAAATATCTGTGAGTTGTAAGGTTATATAAATTCCAAGATATGTAAATTACATCTCAATAAAGTTGTACTTGAAAAAGTTTGTTGTAGTCATGCTAAAGGGAAGCAAGCTTACATGAGAGCTCATCTTTTTATCTGACTTACAACCTGGCTATGATGATACTAGTTCCCCACCTTAACCTATCCCAGGCCAATGTTATAGGAGCTACATCCTTTTCACATACAATCATATTCCTAATTTATTGCTGAGTCAATTGACTACAGTAAAGCAGAAAGTACATTTTGATGATACTTTAATGGATGTAGCAACCTTAGACTGTACTCAATCTTTACTAAGTGACATTTACATAAGAGTCAGGTTCTGATAGTATTATCCAAACCAGATAGACATGTCTAATCTCAGATTAGTGTTTGTTCCAGGAATATCAAGGATAATATATCGGGCATAATGATGTTTACAAACTGTGTACATAAAAGTAATTCGGGGGGAACAATGAATAAACACATGAAGAATGATCATGACTAATGAATAATTTAATTATCAGAGAAGCCCAGGTTTCTCACTACTGGTGTCTATTTTCTTGTTATCAATGACAGCTCTTCCAATTATTTTCTATACTAGTTTGGTTCCTTTGTAATGTCTCTCATTTAGACTGCCAAATGTATTAGTGATAGTTAAAAGGGCCACTGTACCTTTTGCTGCCTTCATGTTAGAATAACAATACCCACATAGTATTGCACACCATGTGCATCATTAAAAATAGGAAATTGTTCTATTATTTATGTCTTTCATATTTAAAATATGTACTATATATGCCCATAAGCCAATAGCCATACATTTTGAACACGTTCAGAATTAATTCATTTTATGCATTTGTGACAACTCAAAAATTTTACATACAATTAAGGTGGTATGTGGTTGATTTATCTTGTCTGGTATTAGCAAATATTATATTAAATATTAATAAATTTACTAATGATACTTGTGAACATAGGAATGAATCAGAATATTGAGGAAATTAACCTGTTAAAATGTATCACATCTACTAAATTCTAGTTCTTTTCATTATAATGGTACCTTTTCCAATGATAAAAATTCAATCCACTCACACTAGATTTCTAATTAAATTTCATTTTTTCTTTTATTTTTCAGATTATAAATTAATTCCATTATTTCCCCCATTCTCTTCAAATCCTCCTGCATATCCCTCCTTGCTTTACTTCAAATTCATGGCCTCTTTTTTTTTAACTCATTAAGCAGCCATGTAAAATAGGAGCAATGTTTAATTGATATAACCATTTTCATAATTATGTTTAAAGTTAAATATTTTATGAACTTATTGATCAACCATACTTACTTGATTTTGCTATTTTGTGTTTTGAAAAAAAATTCTATTTCAAGTGTTACATTCTACTTTATAATTTCCAAAGAATTCCTTTTGTCTAATAGGAATTTAGTGAATCCCATGAATGTAGAACCTTGGAAACACTCATTGGCATTCTGGTTTCCTTCTGTTTTCCCTGTTACTGCGGGACCAAACTCAGGCTCAGTTGCTGGATGCTGAGAGACCAATTATTCCAACCAAGGTCATCTATTCTAGCCAGCCTCCAGCAAGTGGGACAACTAACTTCAGACATAGAAGCCAACCCATAAACACTGTCTCAGATTATTAGTACCTCCTACCTTGATATAAGACATGTGATCAAATAAAAACCTTATAATCTTTTAGCCACTTAATTTCAGGCTTGTTGTTCCAATGATGGCTAAATGATGTACTAAGATAAGCATAGCCAAGCATCTATATAGGATAAAACTTTTAAATGAGTCACCATGTAATACCCAGGAGATAAATTTATTACATTTTTAACTCTATACAGCGCATGTTGTGTCCATGTGTAGGGGTTACACCTGTGTGTGTGTGAATAAGTCACTGGAAGCCAAAGGTCTATATCAGATGTCTTCTTCTACTGATCTCTACTTTATTGTTTGAGGCAGGGTGTAACCTGGAACTCATCAATTCAGCAGATGAGTTGGCCAGAAAGCCCTGCAAATCATCCTGCCCATGATTCCTAGTACAGCATGCCTGCATCTGATACCCATAGCTGTCTAGTTATGTGGGGGCTTGAGATCAGAATTCAGGTCTTCACATTTGCATAGCAAACACTTTACTGGCTACATCATTGCTTCAGCCCCACATGATAATTGTAGATGTCTTTGTTACTGAATGTGCTCTATAGCAGTAATCTTAGCTTTTATTTATTTATTTATTTATTTATTTATTTATTTATTTATTTATTTATTTTAGTGTAGAATATTTTTTCTTTCAACTCAAATGTTAAATATGATGTTAGCACTTTTTATTAAGTTTCTTTATTAAAATGTTTAAATTACTTTCCTTATCCTCTAGTTAGTATCTTAAAGATAGAGTATATCTGTGTTTTTAATGGCTGCATACAACAAAATATTCATAAAAACTCAATAGGAATGATATTGTACATGACAACATTTACTATTATACTATTCAAGAAAGAAATCTAAGCAACTCCTTGGACATCGTTTACGGGCTAATGAGAAAACTCCAAGTCTAAACAGATCTTGCATGTTTTGCTTGGTTCCAAATAACCATGTACAAATCGATTCCTTTGATTATGAATGTTATATGAGTTTCATACCTTTTATGGTTTTAATTTAAGCTGAAGAATATCTGATCCAAAATGATAATACAAGTGTTCCCTGGTAGTATTTAGATTCCTTTGTGGGATTTCCCTACATGAGAAATTAAACTGTCAGAAAAGTTTGTCATAGCTTAGGATGTAGGTTTTAACATAGTACAGCAGATTTGGTCTTGACTTCAAGGGTTCTATAATATGTCTATCAGTGCCATACAAACAGCACAAGTATGTTCAAGGAAGTCTATAGCATTATACAAACACTCTTGTAGCTATAGATTCACCAGATGAAAACAATGATTAGGGACAGAGGCATTTTATTCTTTGCCTAGTTAAATCACCAGTTTTTAGCCTGGGGTCCTTGAGCATTTCAGCCTCCATATAATTTATTTTTTAAGCCTAGAACTGGAAGGCTTCAGCCTCTGTACAATCTAGAACATTTAAACCTCTATACAATCTAATCAGTGTCTGAGACTTACTGCTGACTGAACCACTCTGACTAGCTCCTTCTTAACTCTGACTCTTCTGATTCATGCTCAAACTCCTCTCCAAACTGCCTGGTACAAACTAATCTTCTGACCTAGCTTACTGTTTTGACCAAAATCTTCTGACTCTAGCAGATTCTGGCTGACTCTCTGACTGCTTGAGACTGAAATGTTCTGCTTAACTTCAAACTGACTCACACTTTCTGTCTGATACTGACTTCTGCTGAACTGTCTCTGTTTCTCTATGTCTCTTCCTAAGCTCTCATTGTTCCATATTGCCTCAATCCGCCTCTCTGCTTCTTTGCCTTATCTTCAGTGAGACTGCTTCATTCTGTGTCTTGTCTACTGCCTGCCTGCTTCAGACTGCTCCTGCAACTCATAATACTCTGAGCTGAGAGCCTGATTTTTCTCTCATGGGACTCTAACTCATTCTGCTAACTCTTTCTCTGATTTTTCATTTTGCCTGCCATACACTCTGATTCATCTCAGATATCACTTACAATCTGACCTGAGTTCCACCTCCTTCTTGTGTCTGCTTACACACTCCATTTCTATCTTAGGGATTAAAGGCATGGACCACCACTGCCTTCTGAATACTGGGATTGAAGGTGTGTCTACATTTCATCCAGACCATACAGGCCTTTGAATATAGACAACTGGAATATAGACCCTCCTTGGCTTTCACACAGGCCAATTCCTCTACATATTCCAAACCTTTTTTTGTCCCCCCCCCTTAGCACACAGAAAATGCTGTACTAAAATATCTGCTATTAAATGGTGTTTAGTGTAAAAAGTTTTATCTTCAATTTGGAAAAATATGTCTAAGAGATAAAGTTGTTCTCTGTCATTGCACATGTGTTTAATACTTGCTTAGATCTGATGCAAATTCTATATCCCCTGCTCTGTTTTATCTGATATTCTTTGCTTGGGGTAAGATGAAGGAAAGAAGGAAGGCTTAGATTTAAATAAGCAAAATTCCAGTTATTTCCTGAGACTTGCACACATTAGATGTCTGGCCCTCTAGATGTCTTAATTTAGAGCACTGTGCTCATATATTCATGTGAATATGGATTCATTTTGCAATTCCTTTGAAAGCTTAACGGTCTCCATCTCTAGGGAGACCTTTTTTGGACTTGATTTTGGAATGTCATTAACAAAACAGTCTTTTTCTGATAACTACTTCAGGTGTTCTCTTCTAGTAAAAGACAGCCCAAGGGAGATGCAATCATCATGATGTGCTTTATGTGATTCATAGGCAGTTCAAATGTGTTGGAGTTTGAGACCTTGGCAAAATACCACTTCCTGTTTTTGAAAGAAAATGGCATAAAAAGCCATAAAAAGATTCATAAGCCTCTTGGACATCAAATAACTCTTATAAACCACAATTTTAATGAATTAAGTGTAAATGAATCAGAAACATGTGGGTTGAATTTCAGTTGAAATACCCACGAGCTTAAAAATTACACACATACACACATACACACACATGCACACACACACACACACCAAAAAAAAAAAAAAAAACCAAGGAAGAAGAATTGCTTGGCAAACAATCATGTGCATTTCATTGACCTCGAGTCTTTTGGGGAAAAAAAGGAGATGAAGAAAATGAGAACAGCTTTGCTTTGGTTGACCAAATATAAAAAAGTAAACAAAAAACAACAACAAAAAAACCCTCAATGTAGCCTTTATTTATTTAATTTAAAATTCTCTAAAAGTCAGATTAAAAGTATAATTTTAATTTTTCTTGGATCCCTGACTCATTTATGTTAAGAGTATTTTTAAGTACAGTAACATTTTGATTAACCTGAACTATATAAGTACGAGTTGTCTTTTCAACGGAAAAATTCACAGCCGAAGAAAAAAACTAAAAACGACAGCTCAAGTCAAGTTCACGAGAACTGAGGTAAAGAAAACACAGTGGTCATTCAGTTCACTAACCAAGATTCTAAATCCAAAAACCTAGTTAACTAACCACTGAGCAAAAAGCTAGAAAAACAGCCATGCAGGGGCCAGAGCTCCAATGATAAATGAGAAATAAGTGGAAAAATCTGTGCTTTGAGAACAAGATTTGAGATAAGAGGAAATGACTTACAAGAAGGAAAAAATAACCCCAGAGGGTAGAAAGCTCTAAGGGACAGTTTGATTTGGTCAAATTGGGAAACAGGGGCATCAGAGTTAGAAAACTGGAGAAGGAAAAAGCAGGGAAATGAGAATACACAGCATATAAAACCTTTCTATGAACACAGATAGTAATCTAGGTATAAACATGAGTTGCTAGCCCTACCATCTTCTCCATAGATGAAGCTATAATATGATTTGTGTGTGTATATATATATATATATATATATATATATATATATATATACAATACATATATATATATGAATTGCTTAGGTTGAATTATGGTAAAACACTGAAGTACAGACTCAAAGGGACTAATTATATGGCTATTTGCTTAAATAAAACATATTTACATTCGGATAAGACACATTCAAAATTTGGATGTGTGAAGAATATGCATAATAAGAGCCTGTGAAACCTCCTGGCAAAGGAAAGTGCTTTAAGAGAAATTAAGAAGTCAGATAATAAGCAGATCTGGAGGATCACCCTTTACCAAGGATAGGGTAAAAGAAATTCCATATTCTTTAAGCTATAGTTGTTCTAACTAAGCTTCATGATTAATTTTTTTCTGAAATCCCCCCAATAACTGTTAAATATATAAACAATTTTTGTTTAGAAGCAAAGGTAGTCTATACATTTTTTCGTATGTCATTTGTCCCAAGACAAACTAATAATACTAATAATTTGTTGATATGAAACTCTCTTAAAGGACAGGTTGATAAAAGTTTGGACTTTGGGGCTAAAAATATCTACTGATTATCCATTCAGTAGCTGATGGACATCTAGGCTGTTTCTATTCCATAGCTATTTGAATAAAGCAGCAGTGAATATGGATGAGGAAGTATCTCATTAGAAGGGTATCGACTCCTTGGGTGACATTAATCTGTCCACTGAATAAAGCTGGAAGTCTTAAAACAGTTCTAAAATAATATTTTCCTTTTATTTCTTCATTATGAATAAAAAGGAATGAAAACTATCTTTTTAGAAAAGCAAAAAAAAATTGCTTGTAAGACTACTATTACTTGTTGCTTAGATCTGAACCCATGTGATCATTCGTATCATTAGCTCTATCACAGATTTCAAGTTTTCTATGTGCTTATATATCCTACATCCAAAGTAAGTAGTGTTTTTGGCAATAGAGTTTTACTATCTAGTTAAGCAAGGCAATCAAGAATAATGGCAACAATCTGTGCTATTTTTGATGCTTTGCCTTTGAGGGTTCTACGACCTATACAACTTATACATATATAAACTAGTAGATTTCCATAAAGGTTTATGTATCTTTAGTTTTGGCTTACCCATTCAGTGCCCTCTCCTCTCCCCAATGTCTATATCCTGAACAAGAACTGTATGCCGCTCTCCTGTCATTCATGCTCAACTGCACCCTCTAATTGAATTTTCTTGAGTTGGAAGACAATAGGTTTCCATATAGCTTCTCCATCAGTGATTGATAGTTTTATGTCAACTTGACACAAGCTATAGTCTTCTGAGAAGAAGAAATGTCAGTTGAGAAAATGCCTCCAGGGCACAGGCAAATCAGTAGAGCATTTTCTTAATTAGTAATTGATGTGGGAGGGCCCAGTTCATTGTGAATGGGGCCACCTCTGAGCTAGTGATCTGAATTCTGTAAGAAAGTAGGCTCAGCATGCCATGAAGAGCAAGCCAGTAGAAAACATCCCTCCAATGGCCTCTGCATCACCTTCTACCTCTAGGTTCCTGCCCTGTTTGAGTTCCTGTCCTGACTTCCTTCAACAATAGATTACATTGTGGAAGTATAAGCCAAATCACTTTTCCTCTCCAAGTTGCTTTTGGTTACTGTGTTTCATTACAGCAATAGTAACTATAACTAAGATACCATCTACCCTGCCTTTATGACAAACATTCCACCAGCACCTCATTTACCCATTTCCACACTCCTCCATGCTTGAATCTTTTCCCTACAGTATTCCTTCCTACTTTCATTTTATCTGTATTCTAATATCTCCTTTAAGATATCTCTCCATGAGGTCATTTCTAATTTCTTGTTTCAATGTGTATTACAATTTAAGCATACAAAAGACTCAAGGCTAGAATCCACAAATGAGAGAGAATATGAAGTGCATGTCTTCCGATGCCTGGGAAACCTCATTTTAATATTTCCATCCATTCACTTGTAAATTTCACGTTTTTGTTTTTCTTTACAACTGAGTAATATTCCATTGTGTATACGTACCACATTTTATTATCAATTCATCAGTGAATGGACATTGATTGATTTCATTCCCTAGATGTTCTGAATTGACTGGCAACAAATAGGATTGTAGTCTCAAATTCCCTATGAGTTATATTTAATTTGTAACAATAAGGTTACAGGTGAATGCCTTTAAATCATAGAAGAATCTTACACAACATTATTAGTGAGTATACGTGCACTTATATGAGTATGTATGTGTCTGTGTGTATGTTAGGGATGATCCAAACTAAAATAGTGTCAGGTGTAGTCATTCATCATGTAATCACAGCTTTCAGGAGGCAGAAGCTAGAGGATTCAGCTGAATTTATGGTATTATTAGGTACATAGTGAGATTTAGGGTAGCCTGGGCTACAGAAAGAGACAATCTTTAAAAAAAAAAAAAAGACTCAAAATAGAACTATTCTATGTAGATATTCCATGTAAGCACAGGTCTCATTTTCTTTGTCCAAAATTGCCTTCTGAAAAATGTTAAATCGTTTTGGTACACTGGGAAGGAAACCAAATCTCAATTGTACGCAAATTCTTGATATACTCCCTCCAGCATCAGGGACAGTTCATCTGCAAAGTGCATCTCATCTTTCCCCAGGGCTTTTAAAGAACTTAATCCTTAAAAACACCTGTTGGTAAGATTATTTGTAGTCCTCTCTGCTGTATTTCCTCTTTTGGATGCTGTTTCACCCAGCTGCTGTTAATTAGAAAAACAAAGCAAATCCCTCTCAAGGATGCTGGTCTCTTAAGAAAGCCATAGGGAACACTGAGCCAAAGTACACCACAAGCTTTTCCTTTTAACCCAGGGGGCCCACTATCCTATATTCCCCTCGACTGCAAAACCACAGGAATGGATTTATATCATTAACCACAAGAGAGGACTTTGGGTATAAATGTGGGGGAGCATGAGCAGAATATTAATCCATGATTTATGACCTATATTTTCTTCAAAAAGTTTAAAAAACCACATGTATTTGAAACAGGGCATTATAAATTTATCAGCCATAGAAAATGAATAATAGAGTAAGTACCAAGAGCTGAGATCTTTCCTGGAAATTACTATTTTTAGTACAAGAGATTTTTAAGTTCTATACAAAGGTTATCCTACAATAGAGAATAGACCAACACAAGTTTTCAAAGGCGCACCTAAACTGTAGAACTAGGTGAGTCCAAATCTGAAATTAATTATTGACTTATGTTTTGTAATGTTGCATATGCATATATTTACATTTGCTTAATGTATTTAATATGTAAAGTACTCAAACAAACAATAATTAAGAACATTAAACTTGTTTTACTGTTTAAATATTTATAAAATGAGCTATAGAAGCAAAAATAATAAGCACCTCTTGAATTTTAAATACTTTGAAAAGAAATAAATTTATGTTCATCTTAGTGCTACAACATGCTTCTTATGCTTTCCTTTGGGTCTAATAGTAAGGACTTCTCAAGCATGGCAAGTATTTTGGGCTAAAGTAAGTATATATGGTAGTGTATATGCATAAACATTTCTCAGAACTAAAGACACAGTTCAGTGAGCTTGATGTCCAAAAGTAAAGGTCTGAGTTTGCATTCTGAAACCCATGTAAAATCCAGGCTTGTGGAATACACCTGTAACCTTAGTGTCACCTTAGTCATCTTAGTCAACATGGGAGCTCTAGAACCAGTGAGCTACCTCATCTCAATAAGCAATTTTTGGAAAGTGACAAAAAATATAGTTGAAGCTACCCTTTAGCTTCCATCTTTTCATGCACAGGTGAACCAGGTAAACACACACACACACATACACAAACACTTATAAAACTCTGACTAAAACCTAAAATTTCTCAGTCTTATGATTCAAGATATAATGTTGAAATTCCTCTCAGATCTTATTATTCTTCTGTCTGTGTAAACATTCCCCAGTGCTGAACTGAGCCAAGAAATCCCCCCCAAAAAATGAAAGTCCATTTTATAATAATACAGTAGTACTTCTTTTCTAAGGTATTGAATTTTATGACTTCGGTTGTTTATGTCCATCCACAGCCCAAAAACATTAACTAGAAAGCTCTAGAAAGTGGAAAGAATCATGATTTTAATTGCATACCGTTCTGCACAGTGAGATAGCATCTTTCTGGATCAAACTTGTTATGCTCAGCATGTGCACTAGCTCTGCACCAACAGATCCACGCCCATATGCTATTCACACATTAGTCAGTTAGTAGAAATCACAATGCTATATGCAAATTATCTTCCTTTTAGTTAACAATAGACAGAAAGTGGAAAAGCAATCATGTTGGCAACTTAGATATTTATGCCTTTAAGCTCTGAAGCTTGTCTTAAAGTTGAAAGATATGAACAATAATATATTTTGAGAGAAAATAGTCACATACTTACTATATATATTGTTATACATGTCCTACCTTATTATGAATCATTGTGATCTCTTACTGTGCCTAATTTATAAACAAAACTTTATCATAGTTATGTATATATGTAAATAAAAGTGTCAATGATCCGTATTTATCAATGCTCAACTTAAAATTCTCCAAACTAATAATATAGCAAAAGTGATGACCACTCAGTAGAAACTGTGGTTCAGATTTTGGGTTGAGATCTGTTTCTGGGCTGCTGATAGATGGTGTGATAGTCTCAAGACACTAGGCAGTTGAGGTGAGTCACAACTTCTAGGAAGTCACACAGCTAGCCAAATTTTACAGAATAATGTTCTACCAGTGTTTCTGGATATAAGTACTAAATGAAATGAGATTTTGAACACTGTCCTGTATTACAGGCTTTTTGTAATATATATATTTCCCAGCTATAGACTAGTAGGTTATCCAAGAATTTTTAGGCTTGCCTAGGTTAAGCTATAATATTTGGAAGACTAGATATATCACATGCTTTATTGGCACAATATTTCCTAATCATGTGAATGTATTGGTATATAAATGCACAAATAGTCAAGGAACATTGAGGTATATATAATCTTAAATAACATGTTTCATATTTCTTCATTTAGAACCTAAGCACAAGGAGGGAAGTATAAGTTCTGAAACACCATTTCAGCTGTCAAAAATCCAGCCTGTCTTCAGTATTTTACAATGTTAGCTGAGATATTATTGCAGTGACAGATCTGATATAGGGCTGAGATAGATGCTGAGATTAAAAATGAAGAATGAGCAATTGATTCTAGTGTATCTAAAATAAAGGATGAAAGATTTAATGTCTGGAAGAAATGAAGACAATGTACTTTTAGTCATTGAGGTTGCAAATCTGATGCCTATGAGAGTGAGAATGGCATAGACAGAACTATGAATATTAAAGATAGGATGTCGTTTGTAAGACAAATGTGGTCAGATTAGTTTGTTTAAAAACTAATATTTTATTAATTATTTTTTAAAACTTTAATATATTTTAAATAAAATAGAATTATATCACTTTCCCAATCCTGTTTCTCTCTTCAGGACATCCCAGCTACCATCCCTTGAACCTTCCCATGTCCCCACTCTCAAGCTGATAGCCTCTTTTTTGATGATTACTACACACACTCACACACACAAACACACACACACATAGAGACATGTTTATGCATGTATTTGAAGAAACAACATATATGTGTATGCATATATATATTTATGTATGTATTTGAAGACATATACACATACACATGCACACACTATCTGCTGAGCCTATTTTTATTGTTTAGATGTATAAAATCTCAATGCTGACCACTCTGCACTGACAATCAATAAGAAGACTAATTATACAATGCATTTTGATCATCTTCACCTGCAATCCTCCCATTCCTCCTAGTCTTCCCTTTCTACCCTTATCTTCCTATCCACTCAACTTTTAGGTTTCTTCTTTTTCTCCTCATCAAGTACAGTTTGTTTGCTGAACTAGTCTTGAGAGTGGGGCTTGTCTTGATGTATGGGTGACCTCACACCAGGGGGTATTGCATTAAAGAAATGGACTCTATCTCCCAGCATCTATAGTATCACTTAAGCTACTGTGAGAATTTCATACCCACCTCCTTCCCCTCTTGCAAGGAGATGAAGTTTGAGCTTGTACAGGTCTTCCACATGCTCTCACAATTGATGTGAGTTTATGTGTGCAAGTGTCCCTGTCCAGAAAGCACTGTTTTCTTGATGTTATCCACAACCTCTTAACATCTTTGTATCACACCCCATTAATAAAAATTCCTGATCCTTGAAGGAACTGGGAGATACAGTTGTTCCATGTAGGTCTCTTGTTTTCTACACATTGACAAATTGAGTTTTTAAGTAAATTGTCATCTACTTCAAGATCTTATTTGCTAGCCCATACCCAAATACCACAATTTATACTTCAGCAATAAAAATATACCCTAGCTAAATGATATGCAGGGTATAAATTAATTAAAGTTCAGTTAGCAACTCAGTATCTAATGAAATCGTTAGATATGTACTTACGTGTTTTATGCAAAAATGGCATACCCTATTGGATACTTGCTATATTTTCTTTTCTACTATAAGCTGATATGTAAGTAGAAATAAACCATGCTGAAGCCATGCCGAGACTGAACTAATATCAAGATATATCACAACAATACTCGTCCAGACTGGTCTATTATTTGTTTCCTCATAGTGGAAAAAATAGTTATTGATGCTAAACAGTGAGTTAATGTTCCTTGCCTGCTTATTTTTAATCATGCCCCATGGTATCTTACATTTACTTAAAACCCTATTATGAAACTGATATATAACTAGCTTTCTTTTAATGATGAGGAGCCTGTGATCCACTAAAGTTAAATATTGAAGCTTCACAAAGTTGCATAGTTAATACATAGCAAAGATTGGTATGGATTTGAACTCTGGTATTCTGATGTGACAGCTTTTGATGTAGCCCTCAAAATCATCCACTAGTGGAAGAGAAAAGCCCTTTCCTTTTGTATAGGTCTGCAATTGTAAAATAGAATTTTACATAGCATCATAGCCTGGCTCTTCCTTGTTAGAATACAATGTCCTGGTGGCACACTTTAGCCTCTAAGTCAATGTGGATGAGAGTTGTAGGAAAAACTTTTCCTGAGAAGATTTCTTACTAATAACTTGATGACAATGCAGGGGGCTACTCAGCATATCACAGGACATTCAATGAAGTCTCTTAAAGATGTTTCTAAACAGCTTGTCTAAATATCAGTCACAAAAGAAAGGGAGAGTGAGCTAGAAGGCATGTTCTCAATTGTCCTGAAGTGATGAAAGGATTCAAGAATCTCTTTTTCATCTGTGTGGTCAGAGACATCAGGATCTGATTTGCTGTATCATTTGGATATATCAACCCCTCACAGATGGCAGGGAGAGTGTTTGGATGCTGATAAGACAATTACTGCTTTAGTATAGGTTATCCAAGTCAAAATCAAATCTCACCCATGTTCGAAGCAAATATTGGAACAACATGAAAGAACCAGTGTACCTATAAAAATCAGGGGCATGACAATGTGACTCAAAGACAAGATATCATAAAAGAGGCCTTCTGTAGTAGGAATAACATAATGGAGATTAAGTGTTTACAATAGTTCTTTGAGGGAAGAGAGATGATCCTTCTGCTGGCATTACATGAAACTGATTTTAATCACTGTAATAGGGGACTTAGATGCTCTGTGAAAAGAAAAGTCTATCATAGAACATTTAGAAGGAAAGTTGCTATTTTTTTCTTGTGTGACTAGAAAGTCACATAAAAAGAAAAGTCAAGTAATATGGTGGACTCAGGATAATTGCCATTTGATGAAAGAAAAAATGGATGTAAGACAAAGATGTTCTGCTAATGAACCAACATCCAGCAAGTTCAGTTTGCTGAGACACAGTTTCCTGTTGTGATGTACCAAAATTCAAAGATGATACAGTTTGTTCAAAGGAAGTCACACAAAATAAATATCAAAAGTCTTTAAAAATCAAATTAGTGTTGCACCTTAATGATAGCAAATTGTTGAGTCAGCTTAAAGCATATCTATTTCACCTATTATTTCTTTTCTTTCCGAAGTTTCACAAAATAGGATGACAGTATACTCTTACTCCAAAGTTTTCTGGGTTTCAAATATTTTTATTGAACTTTAATTCTGTCAAAGAAGTGTTATATAAGAAATATGAGAAGATAGTTATGAGAAATATAAAATTTATTTTCATATTCATATTTTACATTTTAAGATGACATCGTCATCTCCAATATGTAAGCAGATAACTTGCTCATTAGTTCTGCTATGTAAATGTTCAGTCTTGATATATTCATAACTAATAAGGTAGGAAAGCCTGAATCAGAATCAAACAAATCTATATAATTTTTAACCTTTTAATTTTCTTAAATTATATGTGTTTTTCAGAGAGAGAGAGAGAGAGAGAGAGAATGTGTGCATGCGCATGGGTGCAAACATGTGAGCATGAAAGGTATTCTTAAAGTCCAGAGGCATTGTGTTGCCTCCTGGCATGGGTAATAAGAACTGAAGTCAGGTTCTCTGCAAGAGTAGAATAAGCTCCTAATCACTAATATATCACCCCAGTCCCCAACACTACCTAAATAAACAATAAAAAGAAAAGAAAGAAGCAATCAAAAATGATATATTTTTGGTTTAGGAGACCTAAATCTGGCCATTTTCTATAAGATCTATACCAGATCATCTGAACCAAATGGATCTAAGTCCATTAACTGCACTAAATTTAATAATAGAATTTGTCATTTGAAATTCAGAGTCCCCATACAATTATATAGCAATGTCTAAGCTACTTTGGATCTTTATATTTATTTATTTTGAAGGGAGTTCATATAGCCCAAGTTAGCCTTAAACATACTATATAGCTAAGGATCACCTTTAATTCCTGATATGAACAGTCACTACAGGTTTATGTGATACAGTTGATTAAAACCAGGATTTTGGGTGTACTAAGTAGGCAGACTATCAAATGAGCTCTATTCCCATCCCTTCACTTTACATCTTAACCAAGAAAAGGATCAACTGAATTGTTTAGAACATTATAATAATTCATTTTATTTTTAAGTACTTTTTTATAATACTTTTACTAATAATTTGAGTTTCATACAATGTACCTCAAAAATACTCTCATTTTTTTGTGTTTTCATTTTAAAATACAAATCCAATTAGAGTTTCAAAACTTTCCAATTATAAAAGTTTACATATTAAATGTTAACTATAAGTACCAAGTAGTTGAAATAAATCCCAGTTATTTTAGTCCTGTTTTCCTATAGGAAGAAAGATTTTAATTTCTGTGCCTAAACTCTCTTGGCCATCCACTGTTGCCACCAAAGTTTCAAAGTTTCTGGAAGAACATAACTTAATAGTTCTACCAAGAAACGAACCTCATCAGATAATGACAGTTAAACTGCTTAGGAGAAAACCAAACCAATAGTCAGCATTGCCTGGAAAGTTTGAGCCAACGATTTAGAACTTAAACTGAGGTCTTGTTTTGCAAAAGTAATAGCCCAAGAAGTGTGTTAACAAGCTATAACATGTGTGGGGATTCAAACAATTTCTTATTTTGACTTACACATCATAATAATTTTGGTTTTGATAAATCTGTGTTAGAAATTCCAGGTGCCTGCTAGGTGTCTTGGTGCCTGGAAAGCCTTAATGCCTGCGGAATGTCCATGTGCCTGCAGTATGCCTGGAGCCTGAGGACTGACTAGGTACCTGAGGGATGGCCAGATGCCTCTGTGAGGTTGCAGTGCCTATGGGAGGCCTGGGTGCCTGTGAGTTGTCCAGGTTTCTGTGAGATGTCTGGGTGCCTAATGGAAGTCTAGGTCTAGGCATGGTGTCTGTGTGTCCACATGTTTGGGAAGTGGGGTCCAGCTTTTACTTTAACTAGGTCTTGTGGGTCAGGTGGATTTCCATGATTGGAGTGGCCTACTGCCTCCAGGAACAATGGTGATGCCTATGATCCATGCTCTTACCACACAGGCTGGACTCAATTTTGTTGTTGTTATTGTTGTTGTTGTTGGGGTACAAGCATGGGAGGGTGGATGGGGATGAATAGAAAGAGGATGTGGTAGAGATGCATTGTGTGAAACTCATGTAATTTATAAAAATATTATTTAAAAACAATAAATTCTGAATAGGCATTTTATTGGACTGAACATGCATACTTAAATTATTAATGCTACATAAACAATGGGACACAATCTAAAAGTTTATTTTTCATATTTGTACTTTCTTCATTTATCAGGTTGATAATAAATGACTGGATAAATTAACTTATTGTCAAATTAGTCTAATGTTTACTTATTGAAATGAGAAAGTCTGAAAAGGCACAATGAATATTTCTGCAATCCAGTTTTTAGAAATCATATATATATTTATGTATTTACTTTATGCAAATTATGAACAGTAATGCATTTGATAAATTTTAAAGATGAGTTCATGAATTTAGAATGGAATGTGTTCCTTTTTTGGGCAATTAAACCCAAATTATTTTAAGCAGAATATTTCCCATGAGGTAGTTATATATACAAATGTATAATTATTCTGAAATTTGCTGTGTCATTAAAATAGTAGTTTAAAACTTAAATTTATAAAGAAAAATAAAAATTTACTCCTGTTTCTTGCTGATAACTGGGCCTAACTTTACTTGTTGTGACAGCTAAGCAGAAATTTCATAAGAGATGCTAAACATAATTTCTGGTTTTGTTGGATTTAAAACTAATTATGAAGAATTATGTGTGTTGTTAATTTTAATCTAACAATGTAAAAATAAATTTAATTTTCAGAGAATTTATTTAGGGCATCTTATGACCCAATTTAGACTGTAAAAATTTACAAGCCTCTCAAAGTTTTCTCCATGAGTGCCAACATGACAGTGGTGTATGACTTGGTAAAAGAGGAGACAAAGTAGTCTCAGCCATGTCCATGAGCTATTTTATGTGCTCCATATTAACATTTTGCAGTGTGTTTGTTTGGAGACATCTCTTACTTGTTGCTCCTATATGGTTATATTAAATAAATATTGGAGAATGCATGCTTCTTACTCATATTTCCTTGTTATAAATCATATCAAATAATAGCCATTATGTAATTTTTAGAATGTATTCTTACATACAAAATTATATTGATCAGAATACATGACTGGAGGAAAAAATCAGGGTTCTTGTTTCTTTGGTTTATCTGCTTATATATTTTTTTCTTCTAATATCTAGCAAAAACAGGGTACTAAAATCTACTAAAATTTTATGCCAAATAATTTAGTAGGTGGACTCAATCAGTCACAAAGAAGTATAGGAGAAAGTAAAATAGTCACTAATTATTATTACATAAACTGTATATGTAAAACGATAATTAGAGTTTTGCTGATAGTGCTTTTTTTTATCTTTATCTAGAAAATTATATGCATTTAGCACTCTTCTAATTTTCAGATCACCTAAAGGACATAAATTCATTACAAGAATAACCATGTCTCATTGGATGCCTGACTGCCTGACAAGGACAGCAGTTTTATCCGTAGCAGGGCAATGAGTTCCTTAAGAGCTGCATTAGTTTGTAGAAACACAACAGAAACACTAAAAACACCACACACACACACACACACACACACACACACACACACTCCACAGTCCTATACATTAATACTTTAGATGTCTTTCTCTGATTATAAACATTATGGAGACATAAAACTGGTTCTGCTGGGTTCTTTGCCTCTCATCTTGTTCTGGTGTGTTGTGTGTGTGTGTTGCTGTTGGTGGTGTGTGTGTGTGTGTGTATTCATCACTCTTATAGAATCTTCTGAAACAGTTTGCAGTCTGTGTCATACCCTCTGCAAATCATAGGTTTCATTTACATATTCATTGCTCCTTAAAGATGTTTATATTGCATACTTCTGAATATATTGTGCTTGCCTATCTTCATATTTTCTCTCTCTTCCCTGAAGCTATTTGAAAGCAGGGCCACAACTTATTAATGTCTGAATGCCATCACTATACTTTGTACTAAGGAACTCATAGACATCCAAAACATGATTATCAAGTATGTAAATTAAGGAAGCAGTAAAGAAATATGAAAAATAATATTATGTCCTGAGACAGTTCATCCATTTTCAGGAAAAGATATTTGTTAAATTGGGAGACTAATTACCAAAGCAGCTTGACTTTACTATGTATCACCTTCTCTATATACAAATGTCACAGTGAAAGTTGCTCCCCTTGGAGCTCAGGGAACCCCAAGGAAGAGGAGGTAGGAAGAGTGTAAGTGCTAAAGGGTATGGAGGACATCAAGAGAACAAAGGTCCTCTAAGTCAATTGAGCAAGGCTCATATGAACTCATAGAGACTGAAGCTGCAAGCACAAGGCCTGCACAGGTCTGCATCACATGCTCTGCATATATATCATAGCTTTCAGTTTAATAATTTTGTGGGACTCTCAAGTGTGTGAACAAGTGGGTCACTGATGTCTTTTTCATCTTGTTATATTTCATATTGTTATGTTTAGTTGTTATCTATTAGAAACCTCTTCTTTTCTAATAAAAGACAGAAAGGGAGTGGATCTGGACAGGATTGGAGGTGACGATAAACTGGGAGGGTGGGGGGATGGGAAACTGTAATCAAGATGTATTATATGAGAAAATTTATTTTCAATAAAAGGGGAAAAATAAAATTTCATTGTATGCATAAAGGAAATGCATTCAGTGGGATAAACGTTACCTATAATTAATTTATATAGTTAAGAAAAAAGAAGGGAAATTTTTTTCATTGTATTCATCCAATCAGTTATAGTATGAAAACTATATTATATATATATATTAATATATATATGTATATGAAACACAAGTATATGATATATATATAACTATATGGAGAAATTGCCATATTCAAATAAAAATAGGATAAGGGGTAGGGGGACACTTATTATTTGTTTGTGGGAGTACAAACTGATATAGCCACCATAGAAATAATTGTGGAGATTCTTCAAAAAGATGAAAATTGATCTACCACAAAATCCAGTTGTATCAATCTTGGGCATATACCCAAAGGATTCTGTATCTTACTGTAGAAATATTTATCCATCCACATGCATTGATTCACTATCCATAATAAAAGAAATTAGAAATAGCTTAAATACCCATCATCTGATGAATGGAAAATAAAAATATGGTACATTTGCATAATGGAATATTATTCAGTTGTTAATAAAAATAAAATGATGAAATTTAAAAGTAAATAGACAAGGCTGAAAATAATCACCCTGAGTGAAGTTGCTCAAACTCAGAGTGACATACATTGCATCTTTTCTCTTACAAATGGATGCTAGTTTTTAAACTTTAGACATATGTATCTTCTTTAGAATAACTACAGAGGTTAGGTAGTACATAAGGAACTAATGTGGGTGATGGAGAATTCAAAAAAACAAAGGGAAACAAGAACATACTGTAGTAAAGGAATAAAGAAGAAACTAAATTGGGAAAATTAAATGGGGAATGAGATAGAAGGTAAAGGTAAAGGAGAGAATATAGGGGAGCAACTAACACCATATGGAAAACTACTACTGTAGAATATTCCTAAAATACATAAAAAGGAATTGAAGTGGAGTTATCATATAGTGGAGGAGACTATACCCTAACTAGACATTATATGTTACAAAGTAAAACTCCCAGTACCTAGAATGGGTTACATCTTGTTGCATATTTGAGTATAGTGATACCCAATATACCCTTAATCATTTCAGGCTATTGCCAAAGCTATTGACCCTCCACAACCTGACAGTACGGTTCTATTTCTGAAGCCAACACTTAATTATGTCCTCAAATGTTGAGAAATCAAGCTGATGCCCACATGGAAGCTTTACCTCCATTTACTTGGCTTTATAGTGCTAGAAGGTATTCTAGAGAAGAAGAGAAGAAAAGCAATCTTTATTCTCACCAACCTAAAAATTCTGTGCCCTACAACAGTGACCTACCTGGAATATATATTGGTGGCACAGATGTTATGGGAGTAATCAACCACATTTTGATAGAATTTAAGTCCTACTCCATGAAATAAAACCACACTTGTAAATTAGACTAAGAATCTGAGACCAGATAGGTTACAGGCCCCGGGGAAAAGCCTACTACCATTATTCTAAATTTTTTAAAAAAGAAAGAAAAAAATCATTCAACATTTTGATTCATGGAGTTCTACAAATCATCTAGATGCAAACCAGTATTTTGATATTTGAAATCACTGACATTTTTTATTCAAACATCTCATTAATGCTTATTTCAGGAGTTTCTAATTTTGTATCAGATAAAAGGTGCCACATGTAACCTCAGCAGACATTAAAATTTTATAAGTTGATTTTAACTTTTAGTGAATGGGAAAGGACTTTTATTTCTTGAATGTGTTTGTTGCCTTTATAAGAAAGAAAGGAAAATGTTCTCTATGGAAAAGAACCAGTTCTCAAGCATATCAAGTATCATTATAAGAAAAAATACCTTATGCTAAAGGATCCTAGATATTTTTTTTCCTACAGGTGTATCCTTGCTGTACATCCTTTGAAAATGTAAAGCAGATTACATGCACCAGTATTGAGTCAGGTGGAAATTGAAATCACTATCGCAAATGTCTTATGTGTAAATGCAGATATAGATTCACCAGATGTAGACTTTAGTTCAGAGCAAAGGCTTTTTATTCTTTGATTCGATCACTGCTACTATAGCATTTCAGCCTCTGTACAGTCTGTACTGAAGCCTAGAACTGCAAGGCTTCAGCCCTTGTACAATCTAGAATATTTAAACTGCTAGCCCAGACCTAGAAGGCTTTAACCACGGCCTCTGAGACCTACTGCTTACTGAGCCACTTTGATGAGCTCCCTCTGAACTCTGAGTCAACTCACTCTTCAGGTTTAATACTGACTTCTACCAAGTTCTGCTGTATCTCTGTGTCTCTCCCCTTAATCTCTCATTGCTCCATCAT
Organism: Cricetomys ansorgei; assembly: GCA_026225945.1. Taxonomy (NCBI): domain Eukaryota; kingdom Metazoa; phylum Chordata; class Mammalia; order Rodentia; family Nesomyidae; genus Cricetomys; species Cricetomys ansorgei. The sequence continues at coordinate 29,192,490 of JAMJFZ010000199.1, forward strand.
GCCTCTTTCTGCAACTGACTCTGCTCTAACTGACTCTGTAACTCCCCTTTCTGCCACAAGTGAGTCTCTCTGAGCTGAAAGTGGGGTGTGTCCTCACTCTGAGGCACTCTGCTAACTTCCTCTGGTTTGCCACTTTGTCTGCAGTTCATTCTTATTCATTTCAGATGTCACTTCCTATGTAAAAATGACTCCTGAATTCCACCTCCAGTGTCTGTTTCCACATTTTGTTTCTGTCTGAGGGATTATAGTGTGAACCACCACTGCCTTCTGAATATTAAGATTAAAGGCATGTCTACATTCTATCCAGACCACACAGGCATCTGAATGTAGACCCCTGGAGGGTTGTATACCCTAGCTTTTATACAGGGCTATTCCTCTATACTTATGTCTCCTAATACCAGATAAAATGGATTCATCACCTTATATGCACACACACACACACACACACACACACACACACACACACACACACACACATCAAACACAAACACATAGAATATCTTCATCTCTGGAGTTCACAGATCTGTCCCTATAATTGTGTTAAGAAATTGCTTTCTATTTTAGTGATAAAAGTTGCTTGTACTCTCAATAGCTGGGTGAAAATGAGTGTGTGTGTGTGTGTGTGTGTGTGCTCACACACACAACCACATGCTTGGGTCTGTGCAATTTACATACCTGTATTTTTTCTCTGGTACAATTCCATTTACATATATTGAAGTGAGTAGTGCATCAGCTTGCTTTATGAATTTTTCTTGACAACCAGTGATCTTTTTCCATATTAATTGAGTTTCTTCTTTTGGGAAAATTAGCTATTGTTTATTATTATTATTATTATTATTATTATTATTATTATTATTACATTATATTATAATAGTTATAATATTATCAAATTGTAAACCAAACTTACATAAAGTGGAAATCTTTTTCTTACAAAATCTTACACATAACCACAAGGGTATAAGTAAACCTAGTCTATCAGAAAAGCAGGGGCTGGCTGAATTATATATTTTTATATGTTATCTAAGTTAGTTGTATGTGTACACAAGTTTAAGAGAAAAAGAAAAATGAATTGACAGTTAATTTTTACACTGTTAACCAGTATTTTTGCATGTAATTATGCTTTAATTTTTTTAGCTTAAGCATAACTAACTGATTCATTATTAGCTGAATGAGATAATAAGTTTGACTATATTATAAATTGCCATCCTTCACTTGAAACAGCCTGTTGGAACATTCTGCTGAAGTGCTCTGCTTTTTACTGCTTTCTGAAAGACTTTTTAAATTATTGTACAGAAGAGAATTCATTCTGTGGTTTTTGGCAAAAACAGAATATAAAATAAGCAGCAATAATGCATGGAGAATGAGAGATTTTTGATAACTTCACTTAACATTTAGTAGATTCATCCTGGAGCTAATTAGGTCTCTTTAAGTTCTGTTTGGTCTAGTAACTGTGGGTCAAAACCAAAAATGGTTCTATTAATCAGTCACTTGAGATTAGTTGATGATGATAAAATGACTCTCACTTGTGAAACTTTGCTTCTATTATTCCACTTGTTTATATTATGCATAATATAGTTAAGAAATAAAATATGCGATGAAAAGTTTCCATAAGAATAAATGTGCTGGCAATGGAATGCACTGGTAATTTAAAGCTCAATTTATAAAATGTCTGTTAATTGCCAAGTACTATAAATTAACATTATAGCATCATTTATCAAGTGTTGGGTTACAATTTTTGGCAGACTACATCATATTATTTCAGAAACTATTTCTTTGAAAAGCTATTATTAAGTTACACTTTCACAAGATTGATTCAATTGCAAATGGTAACTTTATAATTTTCATTATTGTTTATCTAAATTTCATGATTTGAGAAACTTTGAAGAAGCTGTGTCTTCTAAAACTTTAAATACCAACAACAATACAAAATTGCCAAAAGTCAGTGGCTTATCTTCACACCAGTTATTTTAAATGTAAGTTTTATATTTTAAACTTAAAATATCTAAAACACTTCAAATTATGTTCCAGATAGTGCTAATTATTGCATACAGGCATAGAAAATATTATCATTTACTTACATGAGAAAATACAACTTAAGGACTTTATATACAGCAAATGTATTAAGAAAAGCCTCTGCTACAAGCACCCTGTCACACTGAAGCCTGAAGTTCCTTCAAGAATTAGCAAGGAAAAGAATCAAGTGAGAAATTACCTCTCATTATGTGAATTGTTAGAATTCTTTTTGATTAATTGCGTTAATATGAGAAAATTTAGGGAGAGTCTTCTACGGGTTAGCCAAACAGCAAGTAATTTGTGTACCTGAGAACCAGTTGTACTTTGTAAATAACAGTATAGTTCCTGTCATACGGTCCTGTTAAACTCCAGGTATATCCTCCATACATTAACATTATTTCTGGACAATATGGAAGAAAACGGTGATTAAAGCTTATAATTGAAGTTAAGATCTTCTGAGCCTCATAAAAGCCCATCCTGCATTGGGATTAAAAGTACCATTTTAGTCAAAGACTTAGCATGTGCCAAATAACAGTGACGACACATGCTTTATGTCAACATACTTTATATTAAAAATTGTTTTGTGAGCTTGTGTACATTGAATTATCTCTATGATAATGACACTTATCCCTACCTCCCTGGAGATTGTCTTATGAACATCCTATTAAGGAGAAAAGAACATGAGACAAATTTGTTCGGAAAGATAATATCAACTTTTCTCTTTTTCTTGAAGAATTAAAAATAAACCTGACATACAATGTCTAACCTATCCCTAATATGAAAATTAGAAATTTTATATACACTAAGTTTTAAAATCTTGGTTAAATTATAACCTGAAATATTTTTGAAGAAATTCCTTAATGTACTTTATGCATAGGATTTTTGCGTCTCATTAATACTACTTAGATATTTACACAGACATGAGGTTTATTTTCTTTTAGTGTAGTATAGAGCACACACTATTTATTCATGACTTTTACGGACCTCTTCAATAGCTGCAAGGACTTATACTGATTTGTACTTTATAGATCATCTAAGTCCTCTATCTGACCAAAACATAATCACCATTCTGGTCTATGAACTAATCTATTTTCTTTTCAAACACATCCATTCACGAAACAATTCAATATGTTTCTAAGCCTTTATAGAGGTCAAAAAATAAATCTTAAGACAGCAATTAGAACCTCATAGCCAAGGTAAGCAACCGTTAATTTCGAACCTGTACTCCACATAGGCAGCTTTGATCCTGTTATTGTAATTGCAATCTCATTATTATTTGAAGAAAACAGGAGCAACATGCTGTGTTCATTATCATAGTATAACAATGTAGGTTGTGTTGCCTGATTTGTTGTACATCACAAAAATATTCTGTTATGTAATATTTTTGACAGATGTTATATTCATGGTAGATGATAGATGATAGATGATAGATAGATAGATAGATAGATAGATAGATAGATAGATAGATAGATAAGAGATATATGATCAATATTAAAGTAAATAGAATAATGAATTAATGAATTCTGGCTTTTGTTCATGAACTTAATCTAGCTCCTTCATAAGAAAAATTTTCTATGCTTTTCACTAAATCCTAAAACTAGACTTATTTTACCCAACAATTTGTAGCTTCCCGAGGAAGCAATTGAAGAGAAGTGCAGGTCTAAGAAGACATGAGTTTATTCTCTGAAGAGACTAACCTAAACTTGGAAACATTGAATGTTCCTAGAGTAGGCGGTCAGAGATAATTGTGATCTTCTAAAATATTTAGGGGACATAATTCTCAGAATGTATTTTTAAAAATATAAGAGAAATAAAACCATTACTCCTGATTCTAGTTGAAGAAAATTTAATTAGAGGGATACAGATGATTTTGTGAAATTTTTGAGTCAGGGAAAATTTAGTAAGAAACAGGTCTCATCTTCTGTTAAGAGAGATGAAGAAGCCCAGGCTCAAGGAAATGTAAATTACTTGCTTAATAGAAGGATCTCATTCATTCTTAGACCACTATGACACTAGGATCAAAATGTGCACAATAGCACTTAATATTCCTCTTACACTTACACAATTGATCTTGGAAAATCTCAAATAATTTACTATAAGATTATTGGGCAAACATCTAGTATTATTCATCTGACAAATGGTTAAAATATAAGATACCACAAAGACTGAGAATATTTTGAAATATTTAGAAGGATGTGTTTTAAGATGTTTGTAGGAGCCAGGCATTGATGGTGCAAGCCTTTAATCCCAGCACTCAGGGGCAGAGGCAGAGGATCTCTGTGAGTTTGAGGCCAGCCTAGTCTACAGAGTGAGTTCCAAGACAGCCAGAGTTACAATAGAGAAACCCTGTCTCAAAAAACAAAAACAAAAGATGTTTGTAGATTTCTATGAAAATAATAAATAGTATTGTTATTAATATCCACTTTTGAGAGTATACCTTAGCTTGTAATTCCAAGTACACTGATACAGGAAATATGTATAGCATGAGCTGCAATCTGCTGAACATGACCATCGTCTGTCAGTCTATGAGACTTTTGAGGAATGTGCTCATTTAGCTCAGACAACACACTATGTCAAGTATTGACCTCTTCTTTAACATTTGAGAATCCTGTGTAAGTTCATGAGTCGGATGTCACATAAAGGAAGCAAGGTATGTGTTTAACTCATCCAGAAAAAATGACTGGATTTTAATGACTGTATCATCTTGAGCTCTAAGCTCTAAAATCAAGTATATTTCAGTACAGAACATGTCACCTTCTCAATTTGATTAAAGCAGATGGAAACACTGATATTTTGTTTTTGTTTTTGTTTTTTTCTGGAAGAACTGTTTTCCTTGGAAGTTTGTATTTATTTGATCGTATAATAGCATGATCAGTGTCACCAGATTAATTCATTTATAACATCTATATCAAAGCCAATGATGCAGCTTGCCATTGGGGAATTTGAAACAAATTTTAATGAATTTAAAATATGGATTCACAAGTAAGAAATGATTAAATGTGGCCTTTGAATCTTTTTTTTTTCAATTATGCTTTTAAAATCAAGAAAAAGTTCATAGAATGCACCATTTAATGTAATTTCATGATTATTAAATTATGTGTCATCCTAGGAAGAGAATAGTCTACACTTCCACTCACAGCAAAACCATATTTAAGAAATACGGCTTAGTCGTTTCATGTCTATGGTTACTTTGTAAAAGAGGCCATTAGAAGACAACCCTCATCTAAAGACCAAACATGGTCAAAGTGTCAATATATTTTTTCTTTTTAAAATGTGGTACACTATATGTAGACATGGACATATAGCTAAGATAACAAGATAATAGAGTGAAAATCATTGATGGAAGTTGGAGAGATTTCTCAGCACTGAAAAGTTCATTCTTATCTAACAGAGGATCCAAGTTCAAGTCCCAGCATCCACCTTGGGTAGCTCACCACCACTAATAACTCTCTAGCTCCAAGGGATCCAGAGCCTTCTTTTGGCCTCTTTGGCCATGGCACTAACATGCACAGACTGCCCCAACTCATGTACATGTTTTTAATGAAGGAACAAAGTGAAAACTATTAAATCTACAAAATAGAGAATACAAAACCTCTGTTCTTGACCATAGAAATATTTGAACATAGTGTCACAGGCCACCCTTAATTTTTCATTCACATTATCTGAATGCATTTTCTTTGATGTGGTAGAAAGCTCCCAGGTAATGTCAATGTTGATAGAATAGATATTTTCAGTAGCAAGGATATAGTCAACATCTCTATAGCAATCTCTATTATGCAAATGTTTCTGTTTTAAAATCTAATGAGTGTACTGCACAGGAATTATAGAAGTAATAGAAATACTTATGTATGCTATTTTAATTCTCATAGTTTCCACACTCTAATAACTAATGTGGGTGGACATTGATTTCCAACTATTTTTTATTTAATATAGTTCCTAATACCTATCAAGTTTTATACACAACTTTGCTGTTCATCAAGTTATGGGCATTTTTCTATTACATTTCATGAATCAGATTAAAATCATTCAAATATATTTCCATTCAGTTAGAGAGTTACATTTTGTATTCTTTCCAGTTTCCCATGTATATAAACAGTAAATAATTACATGTTTTGCAGAATCCCAATTATTCCCTTATGATATATATCCTAGAACCTGAATGACTTTTTCAAATGATTTGTTTCATTTTATATCTGCCGTTGTTGTAGCTAACTCAACATTACTAATTTAAAAAGGGTGCTTTGAATTGCATATATGAAACTAGTACTTTATTTATTGCTGATCTTTATTCATTTCTACTACAGCACAGATAGCCCTCATCCCTTCCTTCACGATTTTTACTGTGGAACTCAATGAAATGTCACTGTATTTTTTCATTAGCACATATTTATCAAAATTATTTACAATTCCTTTACATTTTAAATTTTGTTCATGAGGTAGGTAAAGTGATTTGCCACCATGACTGAAGATGTGAATTTGACCCTTACAAAAGGAGAGAAGATGGGACTTACTTCCACATGGTGCCTTCTGACCTTCACTTACACTTTATGGCACAAACACACACACACACACACACACACACACACACACGCACACACACACGCACACACACTAAATGCATTTAAATCTTCAGGAAGTTTTCTCTTGGTGCTTTTTGGTTGTTTTCTGTGCAGAAAGTCACTGAAAACCCGATGCTTGCATTGTCTCAAGGTTATTATAGTTTAAGTGTTTTTAAAGACTAATCCAAAACACTCCAAGTGTAATTCATCTTGTTGATGTGTGGCCCAGACCTGATTTTATTTTATTTCCTCAGTCATTTTTCAAGCATAGCTTGCTTAATGAGAAATGTCTGGCTCAGACTTCAGTGCTGTTTACAATCACATACTAAGAATTTAGAGAGACAGAGGCTGCCTATGGATTTTTCAACATCTTCCAGAATGTTTTTGGAAGTCAATTCCTTGCAGCTTTGTTTCATTGAAGACTTCATTTTCTCTATTGCTGCCACAAAGGTGTAAATCAATCCATGGCACAGCCTGAAAATATTTAGGTTTCTAACTAATGCTTTCAATACAATATCTTTCAGTGCCTTCAATATTAAAGATAGATGGTTCTTCTAAACACTTTGGTATGGGTCTTTTATATGTCACATAGATTTACTTATCACCCGAGTTTAATTTGTGCATATATATTTTCTTCTCACTCATTACTTACCTAGGAATACATCAGAATTTTCTGTAATTTTTTATATTCCTAACTTGCAACTGATTTTGGTTGGTAGTTTTTATCAGTCTTAATTAGCTGCCTTGAAATTTCTAATAAAAAATTAACAGTTCTTCTAAAACCATTATTTTTTTCAATCTTCAAATGCTCTGTCAGTAGAAATTATTTTTGTTCCATTTTGACTGTTAAATTAGAATGCTTTTATCACTTCATAATTACATATATCAATATTTCTTGACTTCATAACGTTATGCTTAATCATATTTTAAAATAACTTTTGGGGCTGGAAAGATGGTTCAGTAGTTTAGAGTACTGGCTCCTCTTGCAAAGGACCTGGGTTTGCTTCCCAGCACCCACATGTATCTCCGGCCCCAGAGGATCTGATAAGTGCTGCATGTGTAAGGTACAGAGGTATACATGCAGACAAAACACACATACACAGAAAATAAATGGAGAAAATGGCAGCTTTATAGTGGTATACATTTCCTTTTGTTTGCATTGTTTTTTGATGAAAAGAAAAAAACCTTGCTTCTATATGTTTTGAGCATCTATCAAAGTGATCAGATTGGTTTTCTTTTTAGAATTGTTAGTATGTTGTTATCATAACAAATCAAATATCTTAAATAAACAATACAGGCATAATTTCTATAAAAAGAATGGATAAATTTTTTAATTAGGGTTTGATGTATTTTGACAAATATATCAAGCTCTTACACTCAGCCCCACTCCCCCACCTTTGTCATTTTAAGTACCTGGATACTACTGAAGCCCTTGAAATACAATACTGATGGGTCCTAAATTATGTATGCTTTTATGGTTTTTTTTATGGTTATCTCTTCAATGAATCATGATATAGGTCTGTATTTCTGCTTGCATGTGAAGCTTTTTCTTTTAAAATACAATGTATAATTATGCTTGTAACTCTTCACTTGAGAAATGCTTCTTTCAGTTTAACTAGTATTTTACCACTTTTGTAAAACTATTATGTATCTTCTTGTTCAGGTCATTTTTTAGAATTAGATATTAATTGGGAAAATGTATGTTAACTTTAAATTCCTACCCCAACAAGATAGTGCATAAAGATACCAGATGCTCCATATCCCATCCAACACTTGAGAGAATCAATTAATTAAATTTTTGGTAATGAAGTGGGTAAAATGACAGTACTGGTTGTTATGTTAATACTTAATGTGTGGGAGCATCTATTGTAGATATAATAAGCTCAAAAAGGAATTTCTAGAGGAGAGAATATTCAAGAAAAATCCATAGGCAAATAAAGTCATGGAGCAGCAAGTGATCTTTCCTTGACATAATGAGAACTTTTCATTCTCACAAAATTGTTCCCCTAGCATTTTTGCTTAGGAGTTACAGAATGGGTCTGTGTATAATGCTTCTGTTGGTCTGTATTTGTAAATGTGATTGAATGTACTTACAAGTATAATGATTTCAAAATTTATTCAATAACGTCCATTACATTTCCCAGAAAAATAAATAAAACTTTAGCGCTAGATCGACAGTGATGTTGAAATAACATCTGGAGCACAATAGGAATAATTCTGAGGTCATAATATTTTCCTGGAATTTATGAGGTAGAATTTTAAATCCTTGATGATGTAACAGGCAAATGGAGCCTACTATGACTTACTCTCAGGTCAACTGTCTGATAGTATCCAGAAGGTGCCTATATTTGCCCTACTGTAGAAGCCTGGCATATGTCTCAGTATTTGGAAACCTGTGTCTGTATCAGAGTTACTAAAATGGCTTAATGACTTAGTACTGACCACATTTTCTGAAGCATTTCAGGTGTCATTTCACCTGAAATATTTTTTCCAAGGAGAAATATGTTTTGTGCTCCTTGGTAATCTCCAGTGATCTTAAATATAGGCTTTACTACTGTTAAGATATGGAGTAATCAGGAATAATAAAGTCTCTACATAATCCAATTATATAAAATTGACCAAAAACTCATTCCAGACCCAAAGGTCATTTTATTGTGATATCATAACACCTCTGGTGTCATCAAATTTATTTATACAACTGGAGAGGAAAATGAATTTCAATAATCTCATTCCAGCACAAAGAAGATAAATCATGAGATCTGTGGTGTAATAATAGAAGGAAAACTTCCAACTCAATCACAGGAAATTATCTTCCAAGACACATTAAGCAATAAGAACATAAAGTGAAGACTCTGTAAAGCTGGCATAGGATATGATTACAAACAAACCTGAAATTTCCCTGATGGACATTTTTATGTTGCTGCTCAGAATTATAAAAGTATTAAAAATAAAGCAGGCTGAAAGAAAATTTCCCTCATCCATCTTGGCAGTTAAGGTTGAGGCAATAGCTCACAGATGAATTATGTCCAAATGCCTGATTTTCTATGGATTAAAATTCAGGAAATATGTCAAGCCTGTCATTCAAAAGTCTTATTAAAATAATTTCACTTAATGAAATTCTTGCATATTGCATATTTAAAATTCAGAGAATGAATAATATTGGTCCTAGTTATCTAAATGATATACTTTGAACACACACAAATTCAGAAATTAGAGACTGATAACTTACTTAAGTCTGCATGTAAAAATTTAAATTAGAAAAAGTTATTTAAATATTTCCAATGAATACCTAGAGATGCTGAATAAGTATATTAAAATGGTGAAAAGCTTGTATGTCAATGGCATGTATTTCAGCTGAATTGATACCATGGTAAGGAAGGTAGAAAGCACAAAAAAATGAATATAAAAAGAACTAACTTGGAAACAGAAGCAGTCATAGATATAGCCTCTAACACACTAAACGGAGAACAAAATCATGTAGCTTCCCTATAGACATAAAATTTATAATTCAAAGCTATGTTTATTATCCTTCTATCTCCAGCATCTGCACAATGTAAAATAATTCTCATCTAAGATTTCACTATTCTTAAAAATGAGGAAATTGACTCCTCAAGGAATAGGATTAGCAGCAATCCAAGTCTATTTGGAACTTCTCTAAGGAAACAACACTAATGACTCCAGGGGTGCAGGAAAGGTGAGAATAACACTAACTCAAAGCAGATGTTTCTGGCAACAACTTTTATTTGGCCATGACACATAGAAAACACAAGCACTAGAGATGATAAAGGGCAAAGCACTGCAGTACAGAAGCCTGCATATCAGTCCATTCGGAACTTATGGAGAGTAGAGGATGTGAGTGCACTTGATCTTCTGGCTGTAAATAAACATGAAATCAGAAGTAAGCTTTGAGTTTAATGCACAGAACTATATAGTTTTCAATTGAGATTTTTTTAAAGGCAAACAGAAGGACAAAAGCAATTCTTGATAGGAGCCAAGACAAATGTTAACCATCCAAGAAGAGGAACAGAAAGATTATGAGAATCAGAGGATCAGGAAGTCTGCTGAGATTGCTAGAGATAAGTAAGAAGATACATCCATGATAACCCACCAGTATGGCTGCCTAAACAAGACTGAACAATGATAAAAGTAATGAACATGCTAACATGGGAGGGATATCAAGAGGACCCAAATACAAAGAACTACAAGCAACTAACTTGTACTAAGGGAGAGATAGCTGGTCTTCTCCAAGGATGAAACAGTTATATAATACTTAGTGCTCAGTCCTGAAATCATGTATATGTAAGTAACATAAAGTGGACTCAGCAAGCAGTATTCATGTAGTGTGTGTGTGTGTGTGTGTGTGTGTGTGTGTGTTTGTGTGTGTGTGTGAAAGTAATAATCAAAAAGGGTGTCATGAATTAGAGGGAGGAAGGGGATCATGGGAGGCTTGGAACAGGGGGACGTGAGAGGAGTTAAAGGGACAAAGGGGACAAATGATGTAATTAGTTTAATTGAAATTTTAAAACCATTAAGAAAAAAATTCTCATTTTTATTGCTTTAAAGTGTCTAGGCCTATGTTTTCTCCTGTCATCATTCTAACCCAGTGATATAATTAGTCTTACTGTCATTGTTCTTAGAAGTTTCTGAGGATCAGTTTTTTATTACTTTTTCTGCTTTTGGCTCAGTGGTTCAGATACCAAGTTTGTATTATCAACCTACCTTCAATTTTTCTAATTTATTATCATCTTCCTAAAGTTAAATTTATTTTAAATTATGCATGAAGACATAATGTATTAATCCATATGTAGACTATATAATGTTTAATTCAGGTTAAATAGATCTACCTTCTCAAACATTAATTATTTGACAAAACATTCAAAATCCTCTCTTCTGGGTTTTTTTTTTTAAATTCATAACATCTTTTGGTTTTCTCTAATCTCTCTACAGTGTTTGAACACAAACTTCTTGTTTATTGTTGCATTGTGTTGGAAACTTCTTGTTTGTGTCTTACTATCACTTAGTACTCACTGTAAACCTCCACTCCTTCAGCTCCCTGCTCTTCCTAGTTGCTAGCAGCATCCATTCCACTTTCAGTTTCTGTAAAATCAATGCTTTGTATTCTATACATGAGTGTGATTATGAGATACTTGTCTTTTCTTACCTGGCATATTTTACTTAGTATAATAGCCCCTAGTCCTGTGACAGTTGTTACAAATTAGACAGTGTTTTTTTGTTTTTTGTTTTTTTGAATAGCTGGAGGATATAGTGATGCCAGTCCCCCAGACGGAATAACTTGATCTTACTAGTTCCCTTGTCTTAGCATCCTAGCCTTCAGAAATATAAGACATTTCTAATACTAATCAGCCACTCTCCAATATTTCTTTGGCATCCTGAACTAAGGCCATTATGAAGGGGAAAAAAACCCAACTCTCTACTAGATGATTATATGCAATAATTAAGATAAACAACTTCAATTTTCCTTTAGAATCCATGTTTTTCTTCTCCCAGCATAAGAGAAATACTATCTCTACACACAGATATCATGCATAATAAAACATTGGAATGTAGGCCTGGGTCTATGACAAATTTATAGGTTTATTGTAGTATATTGTAGTATATGCTTCTGCCCTATGACAGATTCTGTTAAGAAAATCATGTGCCACCCTCTCTCAAGGTTTCTCTTCCCTCTTGTTCATATGTAAGACTAATAGGAAATTCAGCATCCCGGCGAGTAGAGTCATTTGATGAATAAAGGAAACATGAGCTGCTTCTGAGGTCTGAATGTAACTATAAAGAGAAAAAGCATCTTCTCTCATGTAACCCTATTCACATTAACATTTCTGTAAATATTCGCTCCTATCCTAACAAATGCAGAAAAAAAATGTTAGCATGGTGGCTGTGGTAAAATTCTTATAGCTTTAACCTTACCTACCTACAGAATGTAGCTGATAAGTCAATACAATAGTTGCTTGAATTTCACAGAATGTTTCACAGAAAGTTACCACGGAAACAAGGGAACAGTTTCTCAGTTGCTATGTAGATGTTAAACACTAATATTTTTTCTTGTCTTTCAAATAATAAAAAATTGGTGTTCACAGATGTTTTTGGTGTTTGTTTTTGTGACAATGTGGGATTAAACTCAGGGTCCTGCCATGTAAGCAAGTTCCCAGCTACCACTCCAGCATTGTTGACATAATTGATTCAATATTGTAATTGAAGTGAAATTTAATTGAACACCTTTCGAGTGCATCCTTTTATCCCTTCGATGCTGAGGTAATTCCGAGATTATTTTAAATGGCTAAATATGAATGAACTGGTGCAGAGAACATTCTATTGCTGAACTAGATGCATGATTTTGAGAAGACTCCTGTGTGTTTGCACAGCCATCTCACACGTACTACTTTGAACTTATACGTGTTAGTAAAATCATAAATGAATAAATGATCTGATGTTTATAACAAGGTAAGGGAACAATTGTGTCTGATCATTCACTAAGGGAAATTCCATGTGAGGCCACACATGATCCTAATACTTGAAGTATTTGGTTTTCGGAAAGAATGCAACCACTTCAAATCTCATGCAAATATACTAATGTATCTTTAAGGTCCTAAAATAAACTTCAAACTCTAAACTTTGGAGTTATAACATCCATATCTGGACTTTTGTATATTGAGTTTTTTGTTGATATAGTTTGACTTCAGAGTTGACTTTTCACCGTGACTATAAGCATGGGACCTTTTAGTAAAAACTGAGTGAGAAAAACATTTCTACAATGTGGAATTATTTCAATTTAATTTTGCTATTAATTTTTAACTTTTATTTATGTGCGAGTACTTGTGTTTATGTGTATTGCACCTGTGTATGTTGGAAAATAACCAAAAGATGGTATTGGATGCCCCAATGAATATTCAAAAAGAAAGGACTGAGATGATGAGCCATCATTTCACACACTGCTGCTCATTTTATTCACAATATATATTGAGTATATACCAATATTTTGCAATAGTAGTTGATCATGAAAGAGTATATCATTTATATATTGTGACTGTTATTCCAATAATGCAGGAATTTAAACAGCAATTTTCTTGTTTCCTCTTTTCATTTACTAGGATTTTGAAAGTCAGTCATTCCATAGCTACCATCATTCTGTTTTCCCTTCACCATTTAAGTATACAAGGAGTTTGTTCATCTCCAGATTGACATAGTCATGCATATTTCCTCTCCTTCATCTGGGAAGACTAGGCTTCCACACTAGATGGTAGTCAACAGAATTTCTTACATGACAACTTGCTTTCAAGAAGAATGTTCCAATAGAGATTGTAGTGGAATACTTACTGTGGCAGCTCACCAAGGAAGACACAGAGGCATATTCATATGTGCAAACTCTGCCAGACCTCAGCAGAAGGAAACACAATCATTGAAAGTGCCATATTGGACAGTGGAACCCTGAGCATCTGAACTCAGGTGTTTTTATTGATACAGAACTCCTCAGGTGTTCTACTGATAGCACATGCAGATCATGAGCAAACATCCCCCACTTAAATCCATCACCTGCAGACAAAACAATACACCAAGACATAGATATTCCCTCATCCAACAGTGCACAAAACAATTATTTTATATATAACTAATAATAAACTTCCACAACAGAGATGACAGGAAGAGTAGAGGTATACAATATCACTGTTGCCATATGTAACTGGTCAAACTAAAGAAGATCCCCCTCTCAAAGAAGACAGGTAAATTATTCATGCTCATATTTAAGCAGTTATGATGAACGAGTCAGATTTTAACTATGATATACATATGAAGAAAATGCATATACTCACAAATCATAAAGAGAATGAATTTTAAGGGAATATTATAAAACATGGTTTAAATAATATATTCCTATCAAAAATGTTTTTAAAATGTCACCAATGACAAAGTTCATTAAACCAGAAGAAAAAATGGAAGTCTTAAAATAGATTGCTCATCTTTTTCATTCATTTTATCATTTCCTCATTTATTCCTCCAAAGCACAAATATGTCTTGATGTCCTATCATGAGTCTCTAGGGGTTTTATTAGGCAAAGAAACTGTAACCGTGAAGTGGCAAATCTTTCATTCTTTTCTTCATGATATTTACAATTTAATAATACAAATTGCCTTCTCTTCAAAAATCATTTGACTAGAGGTCTAGTAATGAAGACTACAGTGTTTGTATAATTTGTAAAATAGAAAACTATACGCAACAAAAACTAGTGTAACAAAATAATTAAATAATGTGCATAGATGCATTAAGTTATTTAATCAAATAAGCATAATTTAGGGCTTTGTTGTATCCTTAGTTCATTCTAAATCTTTAGGCCAATGCATAATAAAGCATGTTCTAACAAAAACAGATGCTCCCCAGCACACAGGGCTGCTCCATCTGCTCTGTAGCTCCACATGGGAATGTCTTCTTATTGCTTACCAGCCCATCCCTGCTTCCAAGAAAACATGAGCCTCTTAAAACAAAGTTGAAAATCTAGTGGCTTGCAAGTCAGCTGGCAGTGTTTCTGCATTTTTAAGCAAGCTTGGATATCAGGGGGAGCTTAGTGTTCACTCTGAAACTGACCCCTCTGAGCCAAGTTCAGAGTAGTGTGAGTTATCAAATCTGACAGCCTTTTGGCAAGTCTTTGAAGACTCTCGAGCCAGGCTCCTTTCCAAGCTCGGCTGGGAACAATTAGGATAAATAATAGTTCTTGCAATGGTTAGTTCTTACTATGCCTCTTAAATGTATTTAGTGTGCAATAATGGAATTTATGGCTTATCTATAGCATACTATCCATTCAAAAGAAAATAGGATCAAATTGAAGGGTGAGGCTTCCTTGAGAGTTGAAAACCATGACTTGGGAGGGAAGCATCAGAGAGGTATTTTGAAAATCCTTACTCTTAAGATTTTATAAGGCATAATTAAACAATATTAAAAAATATTTCTCCCAAACTCGTACTCCAACACCGAAGCAATATGTTGAAAATCTTCTTTAAACATCCCACTTACACAACACACACACACACACACACACACAGACACACACACACACACAAATTCAAGGCATTGTGACCACTTTCAGCAACCCAAACCATCTGTTAATATGTGAGACAGGTTTTTCAATGCTAGGACAAATATGGAACATATACACATGACACTGGTACACAACAAATTAAATTCACAGAATGGAGGCAAACAGGAGAGCAACAGTAAATACAAAGCTTCTATATCAAGAATAAATTTTCATTTGGTGTTGCTAAGCTCCTGGTGTTATGTAGTGTCAGTTTTGCTTCTTTTGTTGTTTGACTTTATTTGTCCAGAGAGTAAAAAAAATACAACTATCACATGGGTAGAATGCAAAACTTGGCCTATTAAAAATTAAGGGACTGACCTGATAAGATGCAACTGGAGTCAATAATACTTTTAACAAGAAAAAATATATTGTTAATAACTATGTCTGAATTTTTAAATCAAATGATAAAATTGTTATTCATTTTAAATTGTGTGTATAGGTATCTTTTATACATGTCAATGATTGGTTTATGTGTGCTTTGCCAGGTACATTTTATTCATCATATGAATATCTTTGTCAGTTTAAAATGGTAGTCAAAAAATGTTTAAAGGTTATAGGGGAGTAATTTACATTTCCAAATATCCGAACAGCTCTTGATGATGGGTGAGTGATCTGCTTTTGACAGTCTGTCACATTGATTGCCAAGGTTCTATCTGCTAAACTGACTAGATAAGAGGTCGCCCCTTTCCTTATTGTTCCATGGGTATCCTCTCAAATGCACATGCTTTGTTGAGGAAGATGACTCATCTGAGAGAGGGGAACCAACATTTAGTCAAGTATCTATGTAACTGTCCTCTTACAATAGCTTGGAAATAGCTTTTAAGATCCAGGTGTTCCACCAAAGGCAACTGCTGTTAATGCTGTTCATGAAGTGCTCTAGAGCATTGATTCAGTAATGTCCTTGCAAATGCTGAGAGTAAGACGATTCTTACACATGCCTTCTGCTCACTCAAAGCTCAAGTTAACCAAAAAGAAGTGTGTGCTCTGTCTACCTCAGCCTTTGTATTTATGGAGTTATTGGAGCTGAAATTGGAATAGGAAGAGCTCTAGAAGCTTAAGAAATTCAATATATGAAGTGATTAGGTACATGTAGAATGCATCTCATTACTTTTCAATGTAAATAATCTAAACACAATGACTCTTTAGTACATAAACCTTTGAAGACCAAAATGCCACACTATATCCTCAAATTACAGATCAATTTTTTCATTACTGAATTACAAGCAAATTTGGGGTAACAGAAAAGATAAATGACAATGTTTAGATTTCATTTTGTTGAACTTAACAAATATGAACAGTCCTAAAACATGTTGACACTGTTTGAAATGTAGAAAACACAAAATATTCAAGGCTAAGGGTTGTCATGGGGAATTAAGAAATGATGAGAAAATATCAAAAGGAAAATAATAAGCAAGAGTACTTAACCAACAGTTATCAGAGCAAGAAGAAGGGAGAGTTGATCTTGGGCTATGTTTATCTTTGTTTGTTATATTTACAATCTGGAAACTGACCTAGTATCTATAAACAGCTAATTAGAGAAAGAAATCATACTATGCTCATAGAATGAAGTATTACACAACTGCTAAAAATTGATTATATATGTAACTGTTATATAGTTAAATTATGAAACACTATGACAAACAAAACATAAAATAGACAAATTGAATTATTATTTGTGCTTAAACTACCACAGGAAACTAATTCTTTAGAAAAATTAAATCATATAAAGGCCATATGAAAATGTATGCAATATTTATTTTGTTTTCAATTGTCAAAACAATCAAGCTTTCCTTCAGCAGGTGAATGACTAATTAAATGATCACACAGCTGTGTGATTGAATAGTATTCAACACTGAAAGTAAATGAGGTATTAATACTAAAAAGATATACAGTAAATGGAAATGCATATGACTAATCAAAAGAGACCCCATTCTATATTATTGCAACTATGTAGCATTCTGAAACAGGAAAAGTGTGAATACAGTAAAAACTATGATTACTTGTTTCCATAGAGGAAACCAGGGTAATAATTACATTGGGGATAGAAGATTTCTAAAACGAAGCTATTCTGTTTAGTATAAGGGTGGTGACCTCATACGACTGTCCGAACATGGAATATGCAGTATCAAAGGTAAGTCCTATTTTAAATTAATGTTCAGGTCATAATGATGCATTCATCTTGGTTCACTCAATAGAATAAATGGAACATAATAATAGGGAATGCTAAGAATGGGAGAAACTATTCATGTTTGGGGGCAATGCCTGCAAATACTTTTATTCTGTTTGGTTTTGCTATGAACTTACTACAAGTACTAATTACAACTTAAAACATAATTTATTCAATAAAATTATCACATCAAGTTTATTTGATTCAGGACATTGTTCATTTTTGTGTAACATCATGAATGAACATTCAAAATTGTGGAAATACTTTATAATTTTGGTGGTTTCAAGCATACATTTACTTTTCAAAATTTATGTAACTATATATTGAATATGGATAAAGTTTATTACAAGTGAATCATACCTAACTAAACTTAATTATGAGTCAATTTTAAAATGCTTTTCAATTGAGGGCATTAGGGATACTTGAAGAAGCTTTTATTTTCAATAAATCTCACTTATTAATTCTTGCTATCCAATGTTGAGAAGTTGGTGCCCTTTTCAGGAAGTCTTTACCTTGTATCTGTATCTTGAATAGGTTTCTATTTGGTTTTCTTCTGGTGGTATTGCATCCTCGAATGTTATGTTGGGGTCTCTGACATATTTATATCTATTTTGGGACACTGTAAAGGATAAGAATCAACGCTGATTCTTCTGCATGTGACTATCCAGGTTTCCCAGTACTGTATTTTCTCCAATGTATGATTTTTGTACAATTATCAAAAATGAAGAAGCTTTAAATTAATTGATTAACTTATGGCTACTCTATTCTATTCCATTGTTCTATGTGTCTATTTTTGTAACCACTCATTACTAACTTCTTTCTCCTCTGCCCCATCACCATTACAACTTAATCTTTAACCCATTTAATTCCATTGTCTTATTCGATATCACTTGAAAAGAGGCCCCAAAGAGTCCCTCAAACAACATGGGATATTGTCATTGCCCTTGGTTATCCACCATAACTCCCTGGTAAAACTCCAGAAAACAACAGACACGTTGGCTATAGAACATAGAGAAACCATTCTCAAACTGACCAGGCAACTCCTTTCTGGTGGCTGGATTTCATAGTGCCTGAAGTTGCTATTCAGGCTGTTAATGAAGACAAGACATCAATATTCTTCCTCAGCACTGGATCTGCAAGCTCAATAACAATCTGTTGAGTAACGTGTGTCCTCTGGTGTGATAATGTCATGGCATATCTAGCTTCACTCTGATTGGATTTAAAGCCCTCTCCATGAGCAAGTCAGGCAGTCTGGAAGAATCTGCTATTGTTTGCGATTTTGCGAAATGGTCACGTTCTCAAATAGCTTTCTTCATGTTTCTGTTTATACTATAGACCTGGGCTTCTCTCAACCTTGTTCAGAGAAGTTACTTTTTGCAGCGGTCAGCCTTTTAATCTCAGAATCCCATTGGTCAATTGCTAGTCTTGTACAACACTGAAGACGTTTTACCCAGGGAACACTGTACCTAAAAGCTGAATAGAAGGAAGCTGCTAAGTAACCCTTGACTTGAAAAGCATGGCATTGATGTTTTTCACCATGTGCTATTTATTTTTGTTGACTTTGATAGAAGAAATCTTACCTGAAGATTTAGACTTCTTCCATGATTTTTTCCTACCTTGTTTTCGTTCCATTTTATATTTTAATCTCATCTCCAATGCCATAAACTACTTTATCATGCAGTTCCCTCTGTGTTCTATAGTCCCTATGTTTCCTGTCAGTTCTTCCAATTCTTAATAAATGCTGCTTAGGCAGCCCTTCACATCTTATTCTGTGACAAAATAATGTTGTGTTATCTACCTAAACATTACTTTAACAAGGATGACAACAGCAGACATGTTAACATAGGGAAACATCACAAGGGCTCAACCATACACCAGGGACTATAGAAAATTAAGGAATGCTGAGAGTGGGAGAAATAGTCTTTCCCAGAAAACAGCACACCAACTGGCTATCAATTACCAAATGATCGGCCCTGAAAAACATATACAAGCAACGTTATCTAATTGAGCAATTTGTATGTACTTACTTCTCTCTTGCATATTCCCTCCCTTATGCCCCTTTCCATCCTCTTCTTCATTTAATCCTTCCATTCCAGTCTCCTGTCTCTCCATAACTATATGTACTATTTTCCCTATTTAGATGGAATAGGTTATATCAAATTGAGTTCTTGGCCAATGGAGCCTCATGGAAACCCCTGTACAACTCATGCTATTTGAGGCCATTTGGTGCTCACCACAAATGAATGGAAAGGCCCTATTGAGAGGTCTACCTGGTGCAACATGTAGAGGTCCAGCTGATGCCTAACTAGAGCCTTCAACACTACAACTAATGTTCGTGGTACTGCAAGATATTCTGCATGCTATCAAAAGGTAAAGGTAACCAAGCTACAAACTCTTCAATCTATATTTATGACCTGTTTGCAAGATATGCTGCTGCAATCATGGTACAAAACTTGTGTGAGTTATCAACCACTATCTGATTGGAATTAAGGACTACTCCATGAAATATAAACCATACCAGACACTGTTCTGATGGCTATGAACCTAAGACTAGATAGGCCATGGGCCTAGCATAAAGTCAAATATTGTCTTTTTGCTAAAGGAATATAGTAATAAAACAATATGCTGCTATGTTCATAGATCAGGATCTCACTCTGCCTTCATCAGAGCAGCTTCTTCCTTCAGTAGATGGCAACTAATATATAGAGACTCCCAACTAGCCAATGTGCAAAGAGTGAGAGACCTTGGAACACTCAGTCCTAAATGGGATGTCTCCACCAACTCCCTCTCCTCGGGACTCAGGGAATTATACTGAAAAGACAAAATGATTGTAAGAGCCAGAGTGAATGGATGCTGTCAAAGAAACAGTGTCTTCTAAACACAACAGGATTAATACTCATATGAGCTCACAGAGACTGTGGCAGCATGCATAGGGCTTGCACTGGTAAAACCGGATAGGATCCCAGTAATCAGATGAGGAAGTATTACGAGCTCTCATCCCTAACCAAGAAGCTCCCTCCAACTGGCAACCGATTGCCTGCATAGAAAAAATTAGTATTCTCTTAGAGAGTCTCACTGGTCCAACATACTTAATGGCAAGCTCTATACCGAGTAATAGTTGGGCAACACAAATGAATTCAATGACATTTTTGGAGAACTTTTGGCTCATATTGCTTTGTTCAGGCTTTTATTTTTAAACCTTGATGGTATTTTCCTTATATATTATGGTTTCTGACTTGTGTTTTTTATGAGCGTGTGTGTGTGTGTATGTGTGTGTATCTGTGCGTATATGTGTTTCTCATGTTTTTTCTTGGTTTTCTTTATTTTGTTATTCTGTTTTATTTAGTTTTTTATTAGCCTATTTGTTTCCTAAAGACAGAGAGAAAGACAGCACGAAGTTGGATGGGTGGGGAGTTGGGTAGGATCTGGGAAGAGATAAGGGAGGGGAAACTGTGATAATAACATATTGTTTGAAAAAAAATATTTTCAATTAAAAACATTCTTTTCTCATTAAAAAAAATTTCACATTGAAAAAGTGTCAAGTTTGTTTAATGAATAGTCTAATTTTATAAATTATATTAAGACAGCAGAAACTGAAGGAGCATCCTGTCATTTTTCATATATGAAAGCAATAAAATGAAGAGCCTAGATATATCATTAGGTATATCACTTCAGCAATGTCATTTGTCCTAACTCGTATTCATTTGCTCAATCATTAAGGGAAATGTTTCAGCCTACAAGCTCTCTAAATATCTTCCTATACATATACTTTTACTAAATAAATATTAATCAAAATAAAATTCATATATCAAAATAATTAATGCCAAAGAAAATAATTTGTAATGTTTCCTAAATAGTCTAGGTTAAGAAGTATAAAACTGTGTCAAGCATCTTGAGAGATCTTTGGACAAGTGCCATCATTTAAGACATTTTGCTGTTTAGATTACACTGTTCACCTTTGATTATTCACTCAAGCTGGACCTCTATTTGTATTATCAAACATTGCATCTCCAGGAATAGAAAAATATTACTTGATTGTTGTACTACCCAATCCCCACATGAGTTTTCTTTCTAAGGTAGCATTTTTTAAGTGATTTACTCACCCCCCATTGATTTCTCTTTCAAATATTTCTTCCTTTTGGACCATAAGCAACAATCAGCCAGTGGAATTTTTTTTTTTTTTTTTTGCAAAACTCTTGGCTTTGGCACCACCCTAAGAGCAGATGTCCATTTCCTCGCAGCAAATGAAACAAATGTTTCTCTTTGGATAGGTTTTCCTACTAAACAAACTTTAGCCATTGAAATCTATGTTTAGATTTGGGCTGTTGGGACATCATCAAGTTAAATAGATGCTTGCTGAAATATTCATTTTACTTTGCTGATGCAGAAACACACAAATTATTGTGTGAATTCAATAACAATCACCATTATTATATTTAAAAGGATTATTTTCTCAAAGGTGGTACTCCTAAGGTTTGATGTTTTTGGCTCCTAGAGCAAATTTCAATCTCACAAAAGTTACTTAAGCTATCTGCATTTTTATCCTTGAGTCTAAATGGATTTGAATCTTTCCAACGTTTTGGTGACAATCATGATCACATTTCACTTAAATCTATCCAAAGAGTAGCCCAAGGCAAGCACTATGCATGACTATTACTTAGTGGGAAATAAAAACAGGAAACTCTCTTGTGAACATTCATACATATATTTTGGGCAACCTGCCTCTCCCTGACTTCAGTTTGCTGTGTATAAAATGATGAGTTAGCATGAAATCATTTCCAAAGGCTCTCCAGTCTTAAATTTCTAGGACTCTCTGACCCCATTTACGAAGGCTCACTCAACTAAGCTAATTTAGTACAGATGTACTCTGGTCCAGTATCAACGCCAATAAATATCAGCATTGAGAAACCTCTAATAGAGAATTGCATATTCTTGATGGTTCAAATAAAGATTGATGTAAATGGAAGCACAATTTAGCTCTTACTTGATAGAACAGGATTCCTCCAGTTATTCTTTTTATTACCAATTACATGCAAAGTTGTAATTCCTACCTAAGTCCAGTGTACTATGTCTGCCCTTTCCTACTCTTGTTTTATGTTTTATAATCTACCATATGTGGCAGCATGAAAGGGATTGAGTTCAAAAAAACACTGGCTTAGTAAGACTCATAGCCTACATTCTCAGAAACCTTGGCAATGGCTGGAAATCACACGATAAAAAGAGGTCGTGGTTGCAAGATCAAAATAAAGATAACCTGTGACTAATCCTGCTCCTTTCCCTCAATATGTATTTCCTACCTTGTTTTTATTGACAAATCCCATTTCTAATTCCATGACAAAGGATTAAATGAGCCAACCTCCCTTGTCCTAGACTCAGCTATGGGCAACAAGAATCCAGGGCAAGTCTGCTGGAGAACTCCACTACGGTTAAGATTTCTCAACACACAGAACTGAGACAACTGGTACAACTCTCCCCCTCCCCCCATTTGCTAGTTTCTATGCTTAAGCTTGGACCACCAGTTCACTCTCATAAAGACCATAAAAACAGCCAGGCGGGGGTGGTGTCTGCCTTTAGTTCCAGTACTCAGAGGCAGAGATAGGCAGATCTCTGTGAGCTTGAGGCCAGCCTTGTCTACAGAGTGAGTTCCAGGACAGCCAGAGTTGCAACAGAGAAACCCTATCAAAAAAAAAAAAAGGAAAAAAAGAAAAAAAAGAAAAGAATACATAAAGAAAGAAAAAGAAAAAGAAAGAACAACATAAATGAAGGAAGTTTTGATTCATCGAGTGGCCCAATCAAAATCTTAAAATACTAGAGATGATTAGCCTCTATATGACTAGTACCTGAGAACAATTCAAGATGTATGTTTGCAGTGGATGAACTGCTATGTTGACTGGGTCTTCCCTTCAGAACTGAAGTATTTATTCACCCAATACTTTAAAAAAGAATTGAGTTACAATGCTTATCTGTTGAGCTCCATCTCCAAATTGTTACCACAAGAGGAAAGCTTCCTTGCCAAAGAGCACACCTTTCAAGATTGACATAAATAAAGACTTAAGAGTCTCTCCTTAAAACAGGGTAACTCTGAAAAGCTATCCAAACTGTGGGATTCCCCATCACTTTGCCTAAGTCCTTGCTGTAGAAATAAACTTAGCTCAACTTTCTGTGTAGCCAGAATACCACACGGTTGGCTTGCCTGAAGGTGATGCTTTTGAGAAAACTCTGCATGAAAACTTTAGACACTTGACTGTCTCAGATCAGCTCCAAACACAAATGGATTCCAGGTAAGCAGATCTTCTTTCTCCGTAGTTTTAGTTGTGACAAAAAATCTAGCATAAATATCTCCATCACAATTTCTTTAAGATTCATTTCTTCTGCAAACTTTTCCAACTTGGGTATACCATTTCTCTTTCCTTGTTAAAAAAAAAAACACACAAAACATTATTTTTTCTTAAATTTGATCCATCAGAACTGTCTTTTAGCATACTGAACTCTTGGTTTCATTATTCTTGGATATGGATCCTTATTAAATAAAATAAGGACTGTTTGAAGACAGCACTTTAGTTCCATATGGTTGACCTGATAACCAAGAAAGCTATGAAATGCTGGACAGGCAGGAGGTATACCCAGAGTGGATACACTAGACTGAAATGATTTGTGTCTCTAATGTAAGGGAGCAAGGTAGCACAATATTACACCAAATTACTTGAAAAGATGCACACATTTCATGTTATAGATTATTTTCTGGAATTTTCTATTCACCATTTTAAGACCAAAGCTGAATGTGAGTATCTGAAAGCAAACCACTATATTCATTCCTCATTTATGCATGAGAATCAAAGCTGATGGTCATGTATCCTTGAAATATCTACACCAGAACAAATAGCCATGAAGGAAGGAATTTTGCTAATCGTAGTACTTTAGTAGTGATTGGATTTAAATCTAGACCTAGTCACTTACCCAGAAAATAAGTTTAACCAAAATACTTAAACTTCAATAACTGCCGTTTTCTCTCCAAAAGTGTTAGATAAATGATTGATATCTTTTGTTTTATTCTTTTATTTATTTATTTTATCACAATTTATTATTTATTTGACTTTAATTTTATTATATTTAATTATGTTTTACTTATTCTATTCTTCATTGGGAACTATAATAAACATACACATATCATATAGCAGTACATACATTCATTTATTAATTAATTTTCTAGGATTTACTGAAGTACCATATGAATAATGTCTAATATGTATAGTTCTCTTCATAAGCAGTATCTATGAAACTTAAGAAATTACAGGAGCCTAGAATATTGCTTCGAACTATAAGCATCTAAAAGCCTATTTGGCAAAAATAACCACCTGAATGCATTGTCATTCTTCTTTCTGCTTTATTATAACATATATATGTATACATATATATATATATATGTATATGTATATATATGTATATATGTGTATATATATGTGTATATATATGTATATATATGTGTATATATATGTGTGTGTTTATATATATATATATATAAATGTGTATATATATATATATATGCATATGTGTGTGTGTGTATGTGCGTGTGTGGTCTAAGGTCTTCAGTGAGATTTATGGAAGAGACAGACTTGAGACTAGACAGGTGATCTAAGAATGGCTAGATTATGGATTCTCCCTTATTCATCCTCAGGTGAGACACGTAGACCCCAGTTCCCATGTCATTAGAGTCCCTCTTCGAACACATTAACAAGAAGTGTTGTAACTATGACCTAAAGGTATTGTGCTAACCAGGAAAGAACAAATTACTATGATGAGGCTTGTTCACAAGTGGTGGCATGCCTTGGGTGCTGTGTAATTTTCTTGTGAATCATGAAAACTGTTTCTTGTGTAAGAACCCATAGTCTTGTGGGTAAAGTAATTCTTAAAGCCTTATGTGGTGTGAGACCTTCAAAAGTGGCACTTGCGTTGCCACAATTACAACCAGAATGGAGGAGGGTAGGATGCAGAAAGAGTTTTGTCGGGACCTTCAAGTCCTTCAGGAGCATCAATTCCCATGTAGGCTGCTGTGCACTTAGGCTCAGCTCTATCTGTGGAACACAGCTGCAAATCTGCAACTTGAAAGATGAACCTGGCTCCCAAAATGTTGTATTTAGCTCTTAAGCTGTTGAAAATATGTTACTAACATTTACAACTGGGTACTTTCACATAAAAATCCATGTTTCTGGTCTCTGCTTTAAAAAAATGGATGATCACACTCCTGTGTAACAGTATCAGCTGGATTCATGGTGCTGTCATCAAATGGAAAACTGTACTCTCCTTTTGTCTCAGTTCCCATCATTCCTGAGTCCTCTCCAGTCCTGATCCAAAGAATCACTTGGGATTTACCACCATATTCTCCCTTATAATTAATTTAACCTTGCCAACAAATATTCCTGTGGAGAAAAATATTATGAAAATAAGGGTACAACAAGTCAGAGAGGTCCTCAGATGGAAAAAAAAAACATAGAAATGCCTTTCTTAATCTAGTGAACATAATAGTCATATTTAGTTTGTAGTATCTGCTTGGTTGCTCAAGAAAAATAAAACAGCTTCTGGTTGACCTTTCATAATGAAATATTATTTGATCAAAAGATGACTTTCTAATCACATAATGTTAACCTTGGAATAAAATTTAGTATAAATGCTCAGCTACAGATGAATGGATGGGTGGGAGGTTAAATGGGGGGTGGCAAACAGAAAGATATATGGAAAGTTGTGTGCATCTAAATCCAAAAATAATTGATCAGTTCCTTTGTCACATTATATGAGTCACGCAGATTCTGAGGGGGCCTTTCTGACTTGTATATAAAGGCTTCTATATTTTAAATCCTAACTAGACTATAACTCTGTACGAGTTGACAGTATGCAAAATTTGATATTAATGGGTAGCAATAATACCTTACTTTTGAGTAATTTAAAAGGTTACCATATGAAACATGCAGAAGTATCTAAATGAGACAAAACCATGTTGGCTTTCTCAAAATATCACTCTAAATGCAAACTTCTCTTATTTAAATATCCACTTACACATGTCACACTGTACAATATCACTCACAAAAGGAGTCAAAATAGCTTCCATATAAAAACAATAGAATACACATTAGTAGTGCCAGAATTTCCTGTTCTAAATATTTTCTTAAGATAACTTGACACATATTATGAGGATAAATAGTGATGCCTCACAGGAGGCAGTGGGGGTGCTCAGTCTATGGACAGTTCAATTCTGAGAAAATACTATGCGTGTCTGTTCCCCCAGAAAAGGTCAGATTGACCTAGTTGTTGAACATGGCTAACAGAGTCCCCTCCATCTCCTTGGGGGATATTGCTAAATAAAAGATGTTGTTGAGGATAGAACAATAGACTTTTGTGTTTTCAAGCCACTGTGTAACTGTGTAATCATTTATTATGGCAAAAGAAAGAGAGAGGGGGGGGGGAGAGAGGGAGAGAAAGAAAGAAAGAAAGAAAGAAAGAAAGAAAGAAAGAAAGAAAGAAAGAAAGAAAGAAAGAAAGAAAGAAAGAAAGGAAGAAAGAAAGAGAAACTACTACATATTCATACCTGAACATGTGAAACTGGCCTAAAACAATACCAAAAAAAATGCCAAAATAGTGTTGGAGTTGGCAGGAATGGAATCTTGTAAGATACTTTAGAATATGCTTAGATTGCCTTAGAAGTACTGTCCCCAAAAAGATGAATGTTAATGACTCTGCTGCAGAGGATAGAGCAGTTAAAGATACAGAGTGCATTAGAGAATTCCTAATGAATTTGAGCAGAATGATCGTGAGCCTAAAATGAGGGACATAAAATGCTACAGAAACAAAGAAAGACTATATATTGAAACTGGAGAGAAAAGCAACTTGTTACCAGATGGTAGCAAACTGGCAGGACTGCCTCCTGCTCTTGTGAGAAGCAAAATCTGTAAACAAAAGTGAACTGAATAGAAAGGTGAGGGGGTAAGGAAGGGGTCAAACAGGAAGAAATTACTTGGTATCCCACTTCCACTTGTAATAAACTCAAAGATTAAGAGATACACTGCGAAGTGCACAAGACAGAAATAACTATTTTAAAATATCTTAATATATCTAATTCTTCGTTTTTATTACTACAGATAGAATATTTGTAAAATTAATCTCTTTTAATAAACAGATATAGTAAAGTCACAGCATAAAGCATGATGGGATTGTTTCAAGAGATTGACATAGAAGAGACAATTTAAATAACAAGAAATGGAATACTATTCAATTGCTGTTGAAAGCCACTGTTCATTTATATAAAATATTGAACTGATGCTACATCTCAGTTGATAAACACTTCCTATATATTAAGAAGTAAATATGTTTGTGTAGTTTTGATAGCAAAAACTGTTTCTTAAATATATCAAGGTAAGAAGGCACAAAAATAGTATTTGGTTTGAGCATAAGACAAACTTTATATTAGGCCATATATGGACACTAAAAGTAGTTGATTTCTGAGTCTGTATTACAAAGTGCTCATATATTAATTCTGAAAAAAAGACAAAAATCTCACATTTAGGGCTGTTTGGAAAAATGTTTAAATATAAATTGAATGTGTATATAAACACAAATAAAATAAAAAGCACAAAATAAAAAAGAAATGGAAGTTTTAAAACTTGTTGAAATATATCGAATATAAACTGGACCAACTTTTCTAGAGTTCAATGTGAAAAGTGTTTGAAATATGAATGATATATTTGCATTTATAAAGTGATATCATTAATGAGAATTTAATGAGATTTAAGAAATTTTCTGGACAAATGGGAAAAAATAAGAAGTCTCAGTGCTGCTCAGTTGATGATAAAAAAGAAAGACATGCCAGGCAGTGGTGGCACATGCCTTTAATCCCAGTACTCAGGAGGCAAAGGCAGGCAAATCTCTGTGACTTTGAGGCCGGCCTTGTCTACAGAGTGAGTTCCAAGACAATCAGAGAAACCCTGTCTCGAAAAACAAAAAAAAAAAAAAAAAAAAAACCCAAAAGAACAAATAAATTAAGAAACCAAACATTCATTTTCAGTAAGAATGGATAAAACAAATTTTTTCAATAGGATTTTATGAAACTTTATAAACACAAAAATAGATTTAATTTTAAAATACCTATGATATTATATTATATATATGTACACCCACAAACTTTGATTATTTATATAAACAAATCTGAGATGATGCATTCTAGTTTATATTAGTGTGTGTCTCTAAGAGAAAGAAAGTGAAGTCAAATTATTTTTAGTTAACATAAAATAGCATAAACCATTACGAATATTTTCATATTAAAGATAATTTTAGACATTCCATCCCTACTGGCTAAATTTCATACAGCTGCAAATTATATTTACACTACTGAGAGAGAAAAGTTATAGACAGTTTTACTGAGCTGTATTCCGTGTCAGCTGCAAACTACATTCCTTAGTGCAATAGTAAAACTAATGTCAGGAGAGTAACCAACCACTTTCTGGCTGAATCTAAAACGTGCTACATAAGATAGAACTTATGCCTGGTACTTTTACCTGAGACAAAACCCCTTGACTGCCTGGGTCATATGCTCTAAGGGAAAGCCCAATGCTATTATTTTGTTAAATGGACATAGTACCAAAGTACCCTGTAAGATATTCTCTTTATACCCACAAATTAGTGTGTCTCTCAATTATAATTAGAGAAATTTCTTTTTGATGTAGATGGCAATTAATACAGAGACCCACAACCATTTAACATGCAGAGACTATAAGTGCTCAGCTCTAAGCGGGATACCCCGATCACGTCTCCTAACAACAAGGCTCAAGGATCATATTAGGAGAGGGGAAGAGAAAGATTTTTAAGGAAAGAAGAAGCGGACATTGGCAGGGGAAACAGTGTTTACTTGGAATGACATGGCTATTGCGCATATGAAATCACAGTAGCTGCAATTTCATGTTCAAGTCCTGCAGAAATTCAAATCATCCAAAACCCAGTATGGATAGGGAAGGGGCTCATGAAGTCCCTCCATTATCTGAGGCACTATTAGCAATTGATAGCAGCAGGGGAAGGGGTGTAAGTTTCTTTCATGGCTGTGAACCCTGAAAGGCTAAGCATGATTCAAAAGATGTCCCTAAAGCCATGCACATAGCATCAACACTACATGAAAACACAGTAGTTTAGAAGAGCATGTGAGGCTGTAAGGAAAAGCTGGTGGGCAGGAGATGATTGAGAGACAAGGGAAGGATTGTAGATTTGATTAAAGTACATCAGCAGTGTGCATGACATTTGCAAACAATAACAAAATTTGAGCTTAATTAAAACAAACTACGTACAAACTAAAATAAGTCATATAAATGTAGTTCCAATATTGTTATTTCTATTTAAAGTCCACCCTTTTGAAAATTAATGAATCCATGTAACTATTTTTTTCCTTAGGTTGCTTTTAGAGGCAGGATTTCTCTGTATAACCCTGGCTGTTCTGGAACTTGCTCTGTAGACCCAACAGGCTTCAACTCAGGGATCAGCCTTCCTCTGCCCCCCAGCATGCTCAAATTTAAGGTATGCACTACCATGCCCGGTTTTAAATATTTCAAATCAATTTAGCTTTGCTACCTTAAACATGGTCAATAACCCCTGGCTGAGGAGCTCATAGACCATATGGTCTCATTAATGTCGTTTAGCTAAAATGAAATGACACCAAAGTGAAGGTTAAATCATGTTTATAACCATACGCAAATACTACCTTTAATTAGAGAAGCCTCTCTTCACAATGAATGGCAGTGAGTGCAGAGATTCCTGGCTTGTTCAGATCCTGAGTCTGAATTTCCAGAATCCATATAAAAACCCAAAGTGTGTAATTCCTGGGCTCCTACCCTGAGTACCTGGAAGGTGGAGCTAGTAGAATTCCCAGAAATAGCTCACAAGCCACTAGTCTGGCATATAGTCAAGGAAGCAAACCAATAGACCCTGTCTCCAAGCACAATGGAGAATAAGGACTTACCTGTGCTTGCATACCTTGCCTTGTGCATGCCTATATACACATACACACAATCAGATACATGAACAAACACATACACATGCATGTGCTAACACAGACACACACAAACATACATATGCACAAGTGCATGCATTCAAACATAACACCAAATGTTCACAGACATCACATATACACACACACAAACATATGCATGCAAAAACACATGCATATGCAGACACACACATACACTTACAACCCAAACAGCAGAAGAATATGTCCCACCACATACACTTTTATCTATAACACTGCATTAATTAGTATTTTACTTCCAGATTTAACATTTTGTTTGTTTGCTTTACTATATTTTTATGTTCATCCCAGATTTTTATATAGGTTTTTTTTTAATCTCCTATTGGGAGATAAAGGGGAAACAAAACTGACTTGTATATGGTTAAACTGAGTAACTGAAATTGGTGATCACTGACAGCCTTTAATGAAATGACTTCATCATCAGTCACTAGTCAGAATGTACAGAATGTTCTGGCAGTAAAGCTCATTCATGAAATTTCTCACAGTTAATAGGTATCTATTTCTTTTAAGCAACTGTTAGTGCAGATAGATGATTTAAGTAAACAAAGCCTGGTAAATTAAAATCTGTGCCTCTCAGAAATGTGAAAGCAAAGTTTGTCTGTTTCCAGTGGTAGATTCAATGTACCATTAACTTTGGGTTATAACCCAATATAACAATATTGGGTTATAACAATATAACTTTGGGTTTAACACAAAAACCATCTGTAATTTGCAGTCTTTGATTTTGATAATTTTGAGAATGGAGAAGGTCCACGAACATCATCATTATCTAGACTCAGTTCCATTTTACAAGAGTGATTTACCTAGATCACACTATTCATAAATATTTCTGAGCATATCTTGGCTTCCATGAACTCACAGTCTGTATACATATAACTCTCACTGGTAAAAGCTGCTATATGGTAGCTCTTCAGACCCTACTAAGCAGCTCCTCTGGAGCTAATCAGGAACTGAAAAAAATATTTTCACAGACATAAATCATGTTTCCATGTGTGGGGAAAGCTCATGCATGCAATCTCTGTATTTTTAAGAGGTTAGAAAATATGACCAAGAGAGTCATGGTGTGTGTTTTTTGTGTGTAAGCATTATGTTCTTACAGCAAAATCACACGGCTATAAATAACATTAAGAAACAGTCAACTGGCTTAAAGACAAGTAAACTAAAGGGGGGAATGCAAAGTTTTGATAGAAAATATATAAACACTAAGATTCTCCAACTTAGGTGCTTTGGCCAAGTTTGTTACCATCTTAATTAAGTGTCTTTTCATGTTACTCCAAAAGAGAACAATTTGTTCAATAGGAGTTCCTTTTGGCCCAAAATGTGAATTGTCATGAAATCATCATAAGAATTAGGCTGTAAACAAGAACTGATATAAATTATTAATCATCTTTTCAGTTGCAACTGGAGGCAATAAAACACTCACCAGTAAAACTATATTTTTTTTTGTAAAAATGGGAGCATGTGTAGTGTATGTGTGTGTGTGTGTGTGTGTGTGTGTGTGTGTGTGTGTGCGCACATGCACAAGTATTCATCTATATTGTTAAATGTACAAATGGAAGCCAAAGGTCAATTTCAACTGTCCTTCCCCAAGAATCCATCCTGCTGTTTTTACCTGCAACTCACAGATTAAGGTAGGTTGCTGGGTAGCTAGCCTCAAGGATTCTCCTATTTCTATTTCCCGAGTGCTGCAACTAGAGGCATGTACCATCATGCCTGTCTGTTTTATATAGGTTTTAGAGATTAATCTAAGGTCCTTTGTTTGCACAGCAAGCACATTTCTGACTAAACTATCAAGACATAAATTTAAATATACAATAATATTGACTTTTCTGGATTTGTTACTGTAGTGAATTATAGTAGTTGACTTGGGTTCAATCAACTTATTAGTTCTATTTTAAGCACTTTTTTATTGTTCAACAATAAAACATTGCTCACATTTCAAAAACATTAAATGTAGATAACTAATATACAAATCAGTTTGGAACACCTCCATCATTCCAAGCATTACACTGTTCAATCTTGAAGGTTCTTATCAATTTCTAAGATCTCCACCACATTTAGAAGAATGAGAAATTGGCAAAATTCTTTGCTTAGTAAAGAGAAATGATTAAATGTTTCAGTTGTCAAATAGGCTTACTGCTGTTGAGTAATATGATATTTATCCTAATATCTTTTAAAATCGTGAATAGAAAAGATCTCATATGTTTTTGACTTGATTACTATCATGGGCAAGAGAATTGTTTTACTTCATAGGGTATTTTTTGGATAAATGTAGTCTGATAACAACTCGTTCAAGAATTTCCAACAAAATCAACACGAGTCAGAGATTTTTAGAGTCATTTTTAAATCAATATCAAATTACTCTCCTTAGAACTGTTCACTTGATTACAGACAGATCTTTAACATGGTGGAATATTTAATAATTAGGAGCAATGGAATTATGTGCAGTAATTTTCTTAGTCTTCTTGGAATATTGGTTCCTTGGAATATGGTATTGAGAATACCATAACAGAAACTTAATTACCTTCATTATAGAAACCAAGAACCCAAGATCAAAAACCCCAGGGATACAGTTCCAGACTCACATGGTTCACTTTCAAACAGCTGGTTTCACCTGACTTCATCTTCACAGTGAAGAAATCAAGTATCTTCTGAGCCCTTTCCATAAGGATTCTGATTCTACTCACAAAAGTTCCACCCTTGTGACATAATCACCTTCCTAAAAGCTGACCTCAATCATCTGCAGTAAATTATTTCCTCAAAATCGAACATTCTCTCACAGAGAAAAGAATGACTGAGAAAGAATCAAAACTTGTAAAGTTCAGAAAGTCCCTGAACCTTTCAATGTTCCTGAAATAATTCCTCAAGAGTAAAAACCTGCTTGGGAGAGGAGAATCCCAGATGAGCCAAACTGACTTCAGGTTCTACAGAGAGCTCTATAATACACCTTTCAGGATTCATCATTCATGTGCAGGCAGGCTTTTCATTGATACAGCTGCCTTTGAGTCACACACACTCCTCTAAGTAACTTCTCATCCATATTTCTGTGAATAACCTTACATAACTTCACACATTCACAACCCTAGGCTATAGTAGAACCCTTCCATTTATCTGTGATTGGCTCCCTATGTAGTATGGATAGACATTTGTTAATATCTCCCCAGGAAAATCCACACAACATCATTACACTGGAAATAGGGTCTTATTCTTGTGGATTTCTAACGGACACAGATCATCAACCAAAGTGATAAGATTTGGGCATTGAATGTCTTAAGTTTAGAAAGTGTTTATTTAACAGTTTATTGAAACAAACATTTTAAAATATTGTATGCTGCACTAGATCTCAAGATCACTCCTAAATATCTCCCACTTCTAATCATCTCTCACCAAATTCTCCCCCTCCATCTCTCTCCCCCTAGCTAATCCCTCCTGTTCCCACCCCTGTCCTTCCCCAGCCCACCTGTAACACCTGCTCTATTTCCCCTTCCCTGGGAGATCCATGTGTCTCCATTGGATCTCTCCTTTCTGTGTAGTCTCTCTGGGTCTGTGAAACGTAATACAATTGTCATCTACATAAGAGTTATTATCCACTTTAAGTAACTACATACCATAAGTGTCTTTCTGGGTTTGGGTTACCTCACTCAGGATAATTTTTCCTAGTTCCATCCATTTGCCTGCAAATTTCATGATGTTATTTTTTAATAGCTGAGTAACAATCCATTGTGTATATGTAACATGATTTCTTTATCCCTTCTTCAGTTGAGGGGCATCCAGGTTATTTCCAGTTTCTCTCTATTGTGAATAAAGCTGCTAAGAATATAGTTGAGCAAGTGTCCTTGTGGTAGGATGGAGTGTCCATTGGGTATATGCTCAGGAGTGGTCTTCAGTTAGGTCAGTTTTCAATTTCCTGAGGTATCACCATATTGATTCCATAGAGGCTATACAAATTTTGCACTCCCACCATCAATGAAGGAGTGTTCCCCTTGCTCAACATCCTCAACAGCATGAGCTGTCATTTGTGTCATTGATCTTAGCTATTCTGAGAGGTGTTGGATGAAATATCTACAATGGTGACCCAAACAAGAACACCTAGTAATGGGGGATAGAGAGCTTAAACAGCCCATCTCCCATAACCAGGCAAGGTCTCCAGTGGTGGGACTGGGCACAACACCCCAGCCACAAAGCCTTCAACCTATAACCTAACCCACCTGCAGGATCTTCAGGGGCAAAGAAAGGGCAGAACCACACACTGGTGAAGAACAAGAGGATGAATTGGGGGGATGAAGGGATCAAGGACACCAGGAGAACAAATCCCACAGAGTCAACTGACCAGGCTCACAGAGACTGAAGAGGCAGGTGCAGAGCCTGCATGTTCTCTGGCATTTATTCTATTGTTTACTGGCTTGGTGTTCTTGTAGAACACCTAAAAGTTGGAGTGGGGTGGCAGTGTCTCTGACCTTTTGACCTGCCCTTGTGACTCTTTTCCTCTTTCTGTGCTTCCTTGTCCAGCACTGATGTAAAAGCTCAAGTCCAGCCTTGTTCCATCTTGATATGCCCTGTTAGAGTGATAACCCTAGGAGGCCTGCTCTCTTCTGAGGAGAAGCAGGGATGGGGATGGATCTGGGGGAGAGGGGAGATAAGGGAACTGGGAGGTATGGAGGAAGGAGGAGATGGGACAGGATGTATTATGAGTGAGAAAAAAATCTATAAGAAATAAAAATAAAATATTGTATGCTGACTTTTATTTCAGGTTTTCTACAGTTTGTCTAGGCTTGGGAGGATATATAGAAAAGTTTTATTTTTTTTTACAGAATGAATAGGAAATGGTAAATCCAAAAACCATGCACATGTCCAAGAACTATATCAATTCATTTTTCAGTAAACTATTTTAACTCTTCTATAATAGAGAGTAACAAAAACATATGTACCTGGCCCTATGTTCTAACACTATTATCATAAATAGGACCATAACAAAACTGAGTTTCAACATATGAAGAGTACATTTCTTCCAGATTTAAAATCCTTCAATATACACTGGACTTAGTGAAGGTTGCTGACTATTTTTTTATATACTACCCATTCCCCTCTTGTTTGTATCATCATGAATCAATCAAGTCTTTTTAATTTCCTTAGAAAGCAGGATATTATTTTAAAAGTAACACAATAAATGAACATCTATGAAATAACTCTAATGCTGTTTTGCTCTAAATGAAAGGTTTCTTTTAGCACAAATACAAAATAGAGAGAGAACAGATATCATGGAAACTGTGATTAACTTACATTTTCATTTAAAATGTCTTTATTTTTAAAATTTTCATAAATATATAAAAAATATGATCAAATGATTCCTGCATTTGACTATCCCCAAGGTTCTTTTTATAGCACATTGAGCCAAGTTAGACTGCCTGTATCTGAATGGCTATGGGTCATACATGGGAGCATAAGAAACCTAAAAGTGGTCATTTTTTCAATAAGGAATGATTCTTCCTTTCCAAGGAAACTGGCCACAGCCAGTAACTCCTCAGGTAGGCTCCTCAGTATGGAGTGGGACCTGGAGCTCATCTACCCATCTAAGCTTGGGTTCTGGTTGAATTGATCCGGTTGAATTGAAGGTAAAAACAGAGTATGTGAATTTGAGAGTTCACACATACAGAGTATGTGTGCTGAAGATGCCAGGCATGGAGAGGTGGGGATACCTAAACCCATTAGAGCCTAGAAGATTACCATCCCACATATTGGACATTGACCTATTTATAGCCACGATTGGCAAAATAACAGTACCAGGTTAAACCCTAAAGCTAATGGCCTTCCAAGCCATGAGCTGTTAATCAGGGTTACAGTAACAGACATAAAATTGCCTCCTGTGGAACAAACATCAAATCTAATCACAGAGAATTACTTACTCTATAATAGTCATATTACTATTGAATTTTTGGTGACAGGTTGGTATTGCAGCATGGAGGATTCAACCCTGGGTGAAATCATTGTTTTCTTTGCTCCTCCAGCAGCCTGCACAGCACTTCTGGAGATGACAGCCTTCTGTCAAATTATAGCAGCCTTGTATCACAAACTATTATCTCCATTTTACAAAGGAGAAATCTAATCTGTGGAAAGTTAGCTGTTTCATCCTGAATAAAACACCATAGGACATGAGACTAAGATTTTTTTCACAATATACTATCTTCAAAGAGCTTATTAAATGTTTCACAGATGGCTTAATCTTCTATTCATGAATATTACCTTTTGTATCTTTAGTAAATTTAATTTTCTTTCATAATAACATGATTAGATGTTTTTCAGAAACTAAAGTTGCAACACAGTTAAACTTGTAAGTCATAACACGAAACATTTTGGGCTTGAAAATGTGACTAATCACCAACCTCCAGACTATGCCGACAATGTTAATTAATTGGGGGAAGGCAATCATGTTCTCATGGTATACTCGCAAATGATGAAATTTAAGAGTAGTATAGAGACAAAGGGAAGCCTGTAATCATCGTCCCAACCTGCTGTAGTGAGTTGTTAAAGTGTACCAGAGGCTAGATATTTTGTTTCCCAAATTTCTGGCATAGTTCTTTTGCTGGGGCTGTTTTGTGTAAGGGATAACATGAACATCTGGAAGTAAGAAGAGTATCAGTGAGTACTGCAAGAGCACATTCTTTGGCATCAAATAATTCTTATCAGCTCTGGGGGAAGCCTTTTTTAAAAGAGTATCATTTCAAAAGACAATCTGCAATACTAAAGTCATTGGGCATATCACTATTAAATTTAAAAATAAGATATTCCACATACATTATATTTCAATTATATTTTAGACTTGTCCACAAACAATTGTTTCAATCCATGTCACAATGTTTCAGTTCCACATTCAAACATAAAACAAAGCACAATGACAAAGAACAAAAATATAAACAGGACCTCTTTCATGATTAAAAGTGTCTTATCTTAATGGTGAGCTTTCTAAACACAGGTGAATGTATGTGCTTATAAAATACTGGTTAATAACCTTCTGGCTCCTTTTTAGGAAAAATAAAATAAATAAAATAAAATAAAGGATGCTGCTGTGCTTTACATCATGGATGGCTTGTCACGTCTTTCATTTGGTTATGAAACAAATATTTTCAGGGAAAAAATTCAGGGCAAAATTAAACTCAATGCATTATGATTGATAAGAAAGTAAAAGACTTTAGAGTCACAGAACTAGTAAGAAATAAGACATATTAACACTCAAACTGTGTACTAGTCCATATGCTTGGTGAGAGTTTTCTGAAATAAATCTCTTTTATGAAGAATGCACACTTCCACTGAGGTGATGATTCTTCTCTAAGAGAAATTCATACAGAATTTAGATAGCTACAAAAAAGAAATGAATTTGGTTATGTATCTGAAATTGCTTTTTTGATTAGAATTAGTATGTAAGGTGACTTTTCTTATAAAATGAGTTATAGTAAGCCATTGCCTTAAATCTGTTTTGTGATTCTAAAAGTCTGAAAGAGATTTTAAATTAAACTAAAACATATCTTTGAAAAACTGAATATGTAGAACATCACCAAGCAATTCTTAATATTTTAACCACGATGTACAAAAATAAAAGTTCAAATTCCCGCCTTATGACTCCAAATATGAGAACAAAGTGATCATCATATATTTAGGAGAAAGAGGATGACTGATTGAAACTTTCTTAGTAGCTCCATTTTCCCTAACAACTCTGAACTCATAATACACATCAGTCATTTAAGACCCAGAGTTTTGGTACTATTGTATAGTAACCTTTGAAAACTAACACACAATGTATCATTCCCCTTAGCACACCCCTCCTCTGTTCTACAGTACTAGGGGTACAGTGAGTACAGGATGGGCATGTTCCTCTTCTCCAGCCAATCATAACATAGGTTATAGGTACTTCCACAGACAATCAGTTCTTTGGTGGGTTTGCTTTTGCAAAAAGGACACCTTCTGGGAAATGCCCAAATGAGGTCAATTGATCAATTTACATGGAGATGTAGGGACAAGAAAGGACAACCATTATCAAGATATCTGTGGAGTTATAGTTTACTCACCAGCTATAAACATCTACACCTGCACTTTTGTAAAGTGAACAACCTGTGCTTCCTTGCAGTGAACTACTCTGAGCTGTTATTGAAGTCTTTCACCTAAAACATGTTTGATGTTTCTGACTGATATTGTGTAATTAGCTATATATTTCCCTGTTTTCAGGAATCCATTCATACACTTGTGTATAGTAACAGTGATATTTTAGAACCCTCTAGTTAATACATACATAAATAAATACATAAATGTAGTCTTCAGCGTACGTTGCAGAAGATTATTTCAGAGCTGAATGCTGATAACATTTCACTATTTGATTTTTAAATCCACTGTTGGGATTTTTATCCAGCTATTTCTTATCAATATAAACATGTCCAAAGAACTCACTTTGAAACTATTATGCTTAGCATTGTTATTGTCACTATTACGATAGTATGATATATATAGTAATAGTATTACGATTATGCATAGTATTGTTATTATTCTCAGTGAGGCAGATCATAGTTATCTCCTATCAATGTGTTTGCTCTCAAGAGGAATTCCTTGAATACTGTATGTCCGTTTGAGATGGGGTAGGGTGAGCCGTCAGAAGAAGGAGGCCATGTACCATAACAGTATTGATGTAATAGGATTCAACCCCAATCCTTATTCTGAGCAGGCATTCAGAGCTTTTGGCTAAGAAAAAAATGATATTAATGCAAAATGATACTAAGTATCTTGCTAAAATATCACAGAGTCAAGAACTTTCAGGTCTGCAAGATGGTGCATCCAATAAAGGTGCTCACTTCCAAGCCTGAGCACCTGAGTACAAACTGTGGAACTTACATAATAGAAAGGGAGAACCAACTCCTGCAAATTGTCTTCAGACCTGCAGACATGAGCATGTATTCACACATGCACATACACAGATACACACACACTCACACAATAACTGAATAAATAAATATTAAAACAAGCTTTCTAAACTCCAAAGAATTTTCAATGTAGGCAACCAACCTGGACGACAATTCCACCCTAATTTTCATCAAAAAGAGTTAGAATTCGAGAGCTAAACACTGTTCATGATTAAAGGGGGAGGGGGATACACAGAAAAGTCAGTTATATCTTTCCCTTATCTAAAGCCTAGTGAGAATAATTCAAAAAGACAACTCAGTGCTTTGGAGAAGCATTTTTACAAGTGGAACACAAAGTCAATTGAAGTTAGGGTCTGGCTAAGATGTCTGAAGGGCAGAGACTGGCTGACAGCTGTTGATGGATGAGCCAAAAAGGGCTGGTTGATCAAGGGAAATTGGCACTCTCACTTTGTCATTGTTAATGTATGTGTGTGTGTGTGTGTGTGTGTGTGTGTGTGTGTGTGTACATGCACAAATGAGCACACAAGTGCCCACCTTGGCTACCCAGAATGCAAAGAGGCTTGAATAAAGAAATATTAGAAATCTTCTCAGATGTGTACAGGCTAAGAATAAAACAAGGTTTGAGGGAAAAGGAAACCCCTACTTGGATTGCGAGAGATGAAAAGAAAAAGAAAGTGTTTACAAGGAAAAGAGGCAAGTTTCAGATGGATTTTGGGCACAAAGTGGTCTAATAATAGCTCTTCTGACAGTCTGTATATGACAAATATTATGGGCAAGAAACCTGTGCTGTCAAGAGTAGATAAAGATAGTAGAATAACAAAGTAAGGAAGAAAAATGAGTCAATTCCCTGGAAGTGATGCTGCTGACTTTCCCCCAGAAGCAGTTCAGAACACGGGTGTGAGTGAGCCCCTCTGTATACACTTTTCCTTTTCTTCTTAGCATTGAATGGAACTGATCACTTTAATAATTGTTTTGAAATGTTTCATTACTTCAGAATATTTATGTCTAAGGTACTATCAAGGATAAATATTATATAATTGTAAATATGCACTGTCAGAAGAAAACATGAAAAAATGAAGGCATAAATGTTCTATTTCCATAGAAGAGATTGCTATTCAATCTAACACAACATACTACTTTAGATTTAACATTGTAGTGTGTGTGTGTGTATGTGTGTGTGTGTGTGTATATATATATAAATATATATATTACATTACATATATATTTATATATACATATAAATATATATTACTATGTAAAGTAAAATATATATGCATATATATTATATATAATAGTATATATATATATATATATATATATATATATATAAAACAATCTAGTTTGGCTTAGAATATCTGGTTTTTGGGTTTTTTTTGCATTGTTGTTCTTGTTTGTTTGCTTTCTTGTTTGGTATAAGGTCACCTGGCTTCACTTATATTAAGCCTATGGTAGGGCAGAGACATCATGGAGGAATAGAATGCTGTAATAAAGCTGATCACATTGTGGCAGACAAGAAGCAGGAAAAGCATTCCTATGTTAATGGCATCCTTTTTCTTCTCAATTTATTCCAATCAAATCACAATGTATTAGGTGGAATGGAACATCTGCAGCAAGACTTTATCAGTTTCTTACTCACATGTCAGTCATCTCTAGAAAAACTCTCATAGACCCAATCAGAAAATTGCATTCTACCAATATTCCAGGCATATTCAAACTAATAAAGTTGCTGATAAACCACCACAACCTTCACTTTTGGACTTGACTCTCAAAATCAACAGGAAGTAAACTAGCTCATAAATGTCTACTGAATGTGTAGGTTACTAACCAAATGACATCACTCTAGCACTAAACATCATAAATAACTTATATATAAATTTGTTAGAGTACTTAACAATGAATTTTGTTGTATTATTTTCTCAATTTTAGAATGATGTATTATTTACTATAAATCAAAATTATTATTTATAATTTTATTTAAAAGTTATATCACATAATTGCTTAACATTAAGAACAGATAATAAAAGTTATTTTAAAAATTAGTTTAATTCCAGAGAGTCAAGCTCCCTTAATATGCATGTTCCAAACAGTTTAATAAAATAAAACACAGCAAAGAAAATGGTGAGATTT
Organism: Cricetomys ansorgei; assembly: GCA_026225945.1. Taxonomy (NCBI): domain Eukaryota; kingdom Metazoa; phylum Chordata; class Mammalia; order Rodentia; family Nesomyidae; genus Cricetomys; species Cricetomys ansorgei. Next base: position 29,234,404 of record JAMJFZ010000199.1, read on the forward strand.
TACTCTGCTGTGTGACTTTAAGCCATTTCTTAAACATGTCCCTTACATCAAACTATGCAGATAATAACAATCATCTGTTTGAGGAATGAATGGGTCCATATAAGTAGAATGTTTGCAATAATGATTATTGTACAAAAGCCCTGGTGAAGTACTAGGTAACAATATTATTATTCGTTTATGCCTTAAAATACCATTTTAGGCACAGTAGCATTTCCTTAGTCACTTACTTGTAAATTAAAACAGGAATTACAGAAATGCCTCCTAACTGGATAAGAGTAGTTCAGGTGATGATATAAACTGTGTGTATGGATTAGACAGCACTAACAAATGCATTGATAGCCAAGTGTGTTAAGAATGAAATTCAATATGATCTTAGAGAACAGAATATTCAATAATATACAGATAGACTATGAAGTGATAATAATATCTGGAAGTATTTTTAAATTACTTCTAATTTATTCTTTTATGAAAATACAAATGATCCCTTTTAAATTATTTTTTTTGGAGATGCCACAAATAGACAACTATTTTGTATTGAAATTTATTAACAAATTCAATTTTATTCCTTATCAGTAATGTTTTTATTTTTTGTGATTACTATATAATCACACCATTCCCCACCTTCACTTTCCAACCTCTCTACCCTCTTTCAAATTCATGTCCTCTTTTTCTGCAATTGTTGGTTCCTATATAAAAATATATATTTTGTAAACATACCCCACTTGGTCTATGTAACATTACTTGTATTTATGTTCTCAGTGTTGTCCATTGATATTGGATAACCAATACCTTGGATAGCCAAGGTATTCTCTGCCTTTATATTTAGAGGCAAGATTAAAAAATGATATGTGTATTCATCAATAAAATTGTTGCAGATAAGTAAGATCACAAATTCAATATAATAAGCATCTTGTTTGGTATAAAAGGATAATTTGCATCACTAAAATATGTTCTATTATTAAGAATATTGACATCTTTATAAGTTAACCAGTACACTTTGATTTTTTTCTTTTTAAATAACTGTTTTGGGCCATTAATTTTCAGAAAACATTAAACATTTATAACATCTAATTTCTTAACCTGATTACAAGAACAACAATTTTGGTAGTATGATCTGGTTATTAAGTTTGGATTGCTGTTCAATATTTTCTTGTGACCTAATTGTCAATCTCTAAGAAAATACTCAGCACTAATAAAATATTGATGTTTTGAGATTAGTTGTCTCTGGTCTGTGTGGAAAGGAATGCAGATGTTATTAAAAAAAAAATCCTCAACCAGCTCTGTTCTGCTCAAAGAATCACTCAGAGAAGACAAGCATGGTACACATTTTGTTACCAACCAGCTGCTATAGTCTATATACTAGTGCTGAGAACAAATCAAATGTTGAAACCCACAAGACAATGGTGTTAGGAGAGAACTGTTGATAGAAATGATGAAAGGGAAGTTAGTCTTTCCTGTAAATCTCTGTGATTAGTGTCTATCCAATAATCACTTTTTTCTTTACAAAGCATTATTTCCATTTATTGATAAACAAGTGTGCCTCACACCACCATGTGGCCTATATGGTACTACTCCTGTCCCCTGGTCTTTAGCTTATGGGTTCCTCAGGGTGGAGTGACAGATACCAATAGATAAATACATCTCATGGCTCTGTCCCAGCCTCCTTAGGATCCTTGCTAAAGTTGTACTTAAATGGTGTTTTGTTTTTCCTAGTGTGATGATGGAAATAGCCAAACACTTCTCACAATCATCTGTGATACACTGATAAGACACATACACACACACATACACACACATACACACACACACACACACACACACACACACACACACACACACACACACACCTGAGTATTGAGAGATAGGAATTGAACACCCAAATCCCAAATGACAAAAATCAATCTAAGTCATGGATTTCTCAAATGTATGGTTCATTTTTGTTTTCCTTCAGCCTTTCAGCCTGGTGAAGCTGCATTTCTTTCTCTCACTATTCCCAGGTATAATCATCACTGGGCTCACCTGTACTTCATTTTCCATATGAAATCTATTTAACAGTGGCTAAAGTCAAAATTAGTTCATTACCATGTGCAACCAGTATTATTCAATACATTTTATTCTCATGCTAAAAATAACAAGGATACGTTTTTTAAATATTAAAAGATCTGCCTCTTTTATATTTGAAAATGAACATCATATCTTTGGTCATAATATTTTCTCAGTTTTTCAGCGGGCAGATGGTTTTCAGAATATGCTGTACTTTTCTTTCAGGTAATTACATTTGAGCTAATTCATGGAGATATCAAGATAACAATATTTTTTGCTTGATAATTATTTTTGCAGAAATTATTTCATGGCTTTTTTTCAACCTTTGTTTAATTTGTTAAAAAAAATTCTATGATTTCTTAATGTTAAAAAGCATTCAAATTATTTTCAAATATTTGAAATTGGCAAAATATAGAAAGAGTATTGCCAAATTCAACTTGGGTTTCTTAATGTGTGTGTTTTGATGGAAACTTAATCCATATGTTTCTCATTCATTTACAATTAGCTGACAAAAATGTGATTTTGTAAGAGTTTGATATCCATTATTTTGAAAATTGCACAATGATTTTATTTTATTTGCAAAAAAATTGAAAGAAACCTAAATATTAGTCTTGTATTTTCTCATTCAATTTTTAAAATACAATCACATGTTACATTAAAAAAACACTGTTAAGGCAGTTAAATTATAGGAATGAAAGCAGCGAAAGGAGTCATGAGAAAGAGACTGTAAAATGTGAAACATGGAGGAGAGAATATAGGAATACTGTTTAACTGCGTTTCTTACTTAGCTACGAGCCGAATGACAGCCCCACGAGCAATTTCCTTAGAACACAACAACGTGTGAGTCACCGGATACGGAGCAGGAGACGTCCCATTTCCACCAGAAGGAGCCGAGACCAGCACTCTTGACGGCACTCATTTGCTCATTTGCTCACCAGCAGACAGCCTCTCTGTGAAGTTGCTTCTCCTCTTCCATAGTGTAGCTGAATCCTACAGCTGAGTCCAACTGAATCAGAATCTCAAGCATCACCAGCATCAAATAGATGTTACTGTATTTAATACTGATGGCTTCATAGCCTGCCTTCTCAGGACCATTCTCTTTCTTTCAATAATATGGGAAAATGTACAAAAGATATTTGCCAAATATGTCTTGTGACGGCCTGAACTAACTCATGTCTGAACTTAGTCTTCCACTGAGTAAATAATTTGTACCATTTGAAAACATGTTCCTTGTTATTTCTTTCTATTCCGAACATAAAATATCATGACTGCTCATACTTTATGCTTTTCAATAGCTCATATGTTTCTTTCTGTTTGGTGTTTTCTGCCTGTGACTGCTATGACATCAAATAGCAGAAAAATTCCAAATTGTTACTCAAGTTTCACAGAGAAGAAATTCATCTTACCAATAGTCCATAATGGCTGTTGTTTTAGGAATAGTTTTAAGATTAATTCACTTGTGTAACATTGTTGAAGTATTTCCTATATTGAACATTTCCCTTTATAAACCATGATAAAGAATGCATAGGTAGCTGGGAGTACATTTGTATGCCTCTGATCTTTATTTATCACTTATGTACTGACTTTCTAATCCTAATTTGTGGGACTATGGGTGTCTAAATCTAGTGAAAAACTAGAAGATTGTGTGATATATGTTAACATATAGGGAAGAAACTCAATTAAGTAATTTCCCTCTACATTTTACTGGCCAGATTTAAATACATAATGTGCTGAAAACATTGCCTCCAATTGCTAGTCAACACAATTTTATTCTTTTTATGAATTGAACAAATTTCTCCCTCCCCAAATGAGACTTTTCAGTCCATCATCTGTCATCATTGCATAATGTCAAAACCCAAATCACCAGAGATATGCAGTGATCTATAATGGGCTCGAATTCCCCCTTCTTTAGTCTAATAGCCTACTAACAAAAATGCTTAATTGAACTTCTCTCCCACCTGACACTAGGCAGATTATATAGTGAGCAAGTACAGTCAGAAATTACTAAACTGGAAGGCAAATAGTGTGGGATGAAAGTCTCAAATCTCACTGAGTAGGCAATTTGAGAGCAATTTATTTTGATTGGGGAGACTCTTTATTGGGCATTTCCCTACCTCTAGGAGGGGGAGGATGTTCTTTCATGTATATTCTCCTAAATCATTAGTTCCAAGAGGTTATTCTTTGCCTTTGAATCTGCCATGACCATTCATGGACTCTCTTTATCACATATTATCCTTGGAGAATGGAAATTCCTTGAGTGACCTCTGTTTCCTAATAACATTGTATGATTCTTCTTTTAGCTGTCAAACAGAAAAACTTTACTAATTCATTGAAGCCAAAATCTCCATAGGCTCTAATCAGTATATTGGATCTACCTCATACCAGGAATCATACCCACAATTCTTTCCTTGATTTAAATACCAACAGCAATTAATTTCCTTATTCACATTACTACGATGCCCAGATCTATGTACTCAAACAATAGTGCTTACCACAATGCTTTCTGTATGATATTACAAAAACAACATCCTTAAATTATATTTACCCAAGGCCCTTTACCCAGATGTGAGGTCTATTAAGCATTTATACTTAGCTGTTGTTTTTCTTTTATTAAATGTTTATCCAGTACATGAGAATTACACAAATTTGTTATTCAAAGTCTTTGTAATCCCAATGCTCAGTGTTTGAAATCCAATTCTGCACCTGTTTATCAAATAAAATTTCTTTCTATTATGCTCATAAATATTTTTAAACTTATATTTTTCTGACATTAGGTTTCAAGTGTCATTAATACCCATAGTCACATATCCATGCTTTTATTTTAACTGTTCACTTCTCAATAGTTTTCATGCTTCCTCTCACATAACTAAAGATTCTGGTATTGCTAAATGTCTTCATGTAATATAACAATAATAAACATCATTGTAATTTTTAATATCCTAGTTTTCACAGTGCTAAACTCTGAATACATACCTGTACAAGTGCCAGCTGATGTAATAGTGACATGATTGTTACAAGGAAACCACACTGTTTTCTAGCTGAGTTTGTGCATTACCCATGGGAAAGAAGTCATGATTGATGTGGTCAATCAAGTCAAACGCACATGGCTAGGGAAGTCATAGTCTCAAGGGTAGTCATGGTCTCTAGGGTAGAATGCTCTATTGTCTTGCTAAATGGTCATGTTATCAAATTTCATTCTAAATTTTTATGCTTATATCAATATACTTAGGCTGTTCTCAAACTTTATCAGAGAAGCTTCTTTGTGCAGTGGGTATCAGTTAAGTGGGAGGCTCATAAGTAGTCATCGTGCTGAAAGTAAGTAACAATGATATTCATCCTTAAATGGAACATCTATATCACATGTTTATCAAACTCATGTCCACCCACCACCAAGGCTCAGAAAATATAATGGGATAAGAGGCAGAATGTAATAGGCAAAGGATGTGGAGAAATGCTGTTCAATGCTATCTTCAGGACACACATAGTTACTGCATTCATGAACTCATAGCAGCTGTGGTTACCTGAACAATACTAGCACAAATAATACCAACCAAAACTTCAACACAGACAGTGAAGGCAATTATCAGAACAAACCCTTAGCAGAGAAGATACTGGCAATTGATAGTTGCTTGCAGAAGAAGAATCATTCTTCTCTGTGGATATGGCCACTAGTAGATTGCCCATGCTCCTATGAATAACCTTACACCCTTGGACATATGATCAGCACAAATTGGACCTTTAGGTTATTAAAAAAAAAAAGAAGAGTACATATGACACTGGGAGAGCAGCATGTAAGGGATATCCAGTGTTGCAGATGTTTATTTTCAGTTGTGCTTAAAATACTGTTTTATGAACTGTTGGGTGAAGGTCTGCCTAGATCTTGATGTTTGTATTGTCTGCAAGTGTTGGATTTATATGGAGGTTATTTAATTGCTTATGATATGTACATGTGGTGTCAGTAGTACACTTAAGGACTTCTGAATCAATAAAAAACACCTGAGCTCAGATGCTTGGGGTTCCATTGTGAGTATGGCATTGGCCATGTTCGTGATTCCCTCTGTAGAAGTCTGGAAGAGTTTACATGTATGAGAATGCCTCTGTGTCTCTCTACACTACACTAATACACTACAACAAGTGGTGCCTACAACCTGGGTCCTGAAGTCACACTCATCTAATGTGGAGACACAGAAGAAGAGAAGCTACAGAGTTCAGCAAAGTACACTCAGGGAGCTACCAGAGGATAGAGATTAAGGTATTAATTAAAGGCTCCTGAAGGAAGAGAAGAGAAAGGGAAATAAGGCTCTATGAAGAGTAAATTATGAAAATTAAGTGAGAAAGAGTGTTCAAAAGTGAAAGTCACAGAAGAGAGGCCTTTAGAGAAAAACATTTTCATGATAAAAACAAATAATTTGGCTGGGACCAGGGTTAAAATAAGGTTCTAACTGCTTTTCCTGATCATGGAGCTTATGTGCTTCCTCCTGCCAGGGCACAGGAAATGTAAACCAGAGCGTAGTCTTCTTTAAACTGAGTTTGTTGATAACTTTTTGTGTATATGAAGCTCAAGTGGGTCTAGTGTATGAAGACGGATGTACGTTTACCTGTGGTGGTGGTAAGAAAGAATGTCAAACTGCCAAGACTTTGCGGGATATTTTGCACACTGGCCCAGGACCCCTTGCTGTTGAGGAAGCCACAGCTTGGAGCCAAAAGCTGCTTAAGTAAATTGACAGGTTTTTTTTGTTTTGTTTTGTTTTTTCTGCAAACCTTTATCCAGATACTGGTGGGGTGAGGTGGTCTTGATAAGACACATATGCTATGGTGATGTGAACTCTTCCCCATGAAGGAACCCTTCCTGCAGACAAGCAAACCAATTGTATTCCCAGCAAACCAGATTCTATCTTAAAATCTGGAAAGTGTTTTCTCAGGGACAGCACACAGAAGCTGTGTTCCAGAACTGGTCAAGGTTGTATCTCCTGCTGGTAGTTGAATTTCGAACTATAAGAGTCACCCAGGTAGTGCTGGTTTTGAAGGCATGAAGGGGTTATGGAGAACAACTGAGACTTGGCACTGTAAGAGGCCATTGGTGAAGGTATAAACTCAGTAGCAATTGAAGACCCAGATTGAAGGGGTCATGTAAAGAAGTTGAGACCTGGCACCATGAAGAGAAGCCAGGACAGGTTACTAGTGAAGATGCAGCCTCAGTAACAATTGAAGACCCATATTGAAAGGGTCATGTAAAGAAGTTGAGGCCTGGCACCATAAAGAGAGCCCAACAGAAGCTATTGGTGAAAGTGCAGCCCAGTTGCAGCAGATCCCAGCTTTCTGAATATCCACTACCATGGGATAAGCACCAAGAACAACAGTAGCAGTGGAGTGGAGCCAGCCAGAACCTGGAGAACAAGCTGTGTGTGTTGCAGAGGACATAGCCATATCCAAGGCCTTTGGAGGAACTCAGAAGATTATGAGTGAATTCCAGATAATTGGACATTAATGTTTTTCTGCAGTCCAAAGACACTGTGAATGCTTGATAGATGTTTGGTTTCATTTGGTCTTGTTCATTAGCAACCCTTATGATTGTTGCCCTTGAAAATGGTTCTGCTGGTGTAGTGTTCAATTGTGTTGTAGAGATAAAGCAATGTATTTTTTTTGGATTGACTTATACAGAAAAGAGAAATTGTTGCAGAAGTTTATTTTTAGTTGTGTTTAAATATTGTTTTGTGAACTGTTGGTTGAGGGTCTGCCTAGGTCTTGTAGTTTTGTATTGTCTGCAGGTGTTAGATTCATGTGGAAGTTGTTTAATTGTTTATGATCTCCACACATTGTATCAGTAGAACACCTAAGGAGTACAGAATCAATAAGAACACTTGAGCTCAGAAGCTTGGGTTTCCATTCTTGAGTAGGGCCCTGTTTCCAGAATTGTTTCCTGTGCTGAAGTCTAACAGGGAAGGGTTATACCTATGAGGGCTCCTCCCTGTCTTCTTTGTGAGCCCCCTCAGCAGTGTACAGCTACAATCCAGAGGGAGTTAGAAGTGTGGGCAGGGCCCACTCTTCAGACATTACCTCATTGCCTAGTGAAAGGGAAGGTAGTTTCATGATGCCGAGTTAATATATTTTATCAAAATAAGAGTTGAATAAGAAGACTGTACTTATGCAACATTTAACCTTCCTTCAGAAAGACATATATGATTCACTTTGTACAAAAATAATAATTGGCCTTGATGAGATTGAAAGATGTGTATATTATTTCATTTAATAGGTCATTAACTCAGAGAGAATAAAATATATTCCCCAAGCATCAAGCCTGTGAACAACAGTAGAAAACACCAGATGGGTCATCCCCTCTCCTTAGAAAATATCCTTGTCATAAGAAAAATTATCATCCATTGGTTAAATAGTTAAAAGAAGAAATCAAATGTGAAAAATAAAACAATATTATTAGGAAGATTTACATGGAAAATACCAAGATCAGATTATGTCAGTTACTTCCTGAAAATGAATGTCGTCCTGCAAATGATACTGTCTGGACAGCTTGTTAATTTTGTGACACTGTTGTCATTAAATGGAATCCTACCAAGATCTTTTATATGTAATAGTAGCTATCTGATTTCAAGCATCTAGATATGGGCTGAATTTTTCTTATGTTCTCTGCATCTAATATCTGTCACTTACAAAGAATTAGGTGTATGCTTATTTTCTTTGAACAAATTATTCAGTAGAAATATATAACATTTTTAACTTACAAATTTTCAAATTATAAACTTAGTGATAATGCCAAAATTTGTTAATTTTTTAGAAATTTAATTGCTTGTGACCATGTTCTGTCTTCAGAAGAATTTCTGAATCACAAAGTCATCACAAAAGACATCAGGAAGTGCTGAGTATTTCAAGACAGCCAAGTTCTGCTATTTTCTTGTTAAAGTTTTGTGAGGTGAAGTTGGCCTCACATAGCTATTTCCAGAGATGGGGACTTGGCAGATATGATGCACACTGGCATTTTACTAATGAAAAACTAAACTGGTTCAAGTGTTTGGAAAGTACACAATGTGTGTTTGTGTATCATTATCTGTTAATGATCTTCAGCAGCCTAATTGGAAACTACAAATGACTTTCACAACCTAAGGAGTAAATATTTTTCTTAAACCACATGTGTGACATAGCAGAAATTGTTCAAGCTTGAGAGTTTTCTCCTGCTTAAAATATAAGCAATTAAAAAATAAGAATATGGCACTTGAGAAATAAAGTGGAAAAATCTGTGGATGTTAATAACTAAACATTGAAATTTACATTATTATAACTTATCTTTCAAGTAGCCAAAGTAATGAAAGGAAAATAAAGTAACTTACCTTTACCATTTTTATTCAATGTCTGTCTTGTATAAATTAAAGATTCTATGTAGGGAAGAATTCTTTACAGTGGTTTTTAGCACAACTTTTAAAATGTACAAAAGTAGCTCTGGAAGGTGTTTGTGTATGAGATTACAGAAAAGTATCTAACTTATTTTTAAGTGATATTGAACTTAAGGTAACTAGTAACAAGGACTAAAGAAGTGGATCACTCAGCACACTGTTTCCTGTGGAAATATTAGGACTTTAGTTCAACATTCAGAACTCACATAAAAAAGAGTGAGGTATATCACAATCCTAGAAACCAAAAGAGGACTATTCCAAGGAGTTGCTGGCCAGACAGTCTACTTGAATAGCTTAGCTCCAGGTTCAGTGAGAGATTCTATCTCAAGTGGGGAAAGTAATAGGGGAAAGTACATGCCATTAAGGAAGACACCTGAACTCATCCTCTGGCTTAATATGAAATGCATATGTGCACACACACTTATCTACACATTCTGAGTGAGGTAATTCAGAATCAGAAAATCAAAGACTACATATTCTCCCTCATGTGTATGCAAGTTCTAGATATGTATGCTGAAAATGGAATGCCCACAGATGTAAGAAAACTGGTGAGGGACCATGGGAAGGATTTCAGGTGGGGAATATTACCATTTATTAAATCTGGCAATATAGTAATAAAGACAAATGATACATGATTATATTCATGCACGACAAATCTCAGTAGAGAGCAAAGCATACCATTTTCCAGGTCCAACTGCTCCTTTTGTCCTTGGAGTTTATTTTTATTTTAAAATACCCCTCCTTACTCTCTCCTAGAAGACTTTTTGAATGATCAAAAAGATACAATTGTTTTACTCGTCCCCCAAACCTTTGACCACTGACAGCTGTCCACATATATAGTGGGGTACCATCAACACAAAAGGGGCCAGGACACACCCATCCAAGCTATGTCCACGTTTATAGTGGGGCAACTACAGGACATTTAGGAGAGAGCAGACCATGATGCCCTTTGTTGCCTCTGGCCTGGTGGAGTACCCAAGTGACTTCTTTATTAGTAACTCTTTGTTTACATTGAGTTACGAGAGTAGCTTTTATTTACATTAGAAAGCCGGCCTTTTCAGCTATGGAACTCACATCCTGTCAGGCTTCAGACAGCCAGTGCAATGATTATCTCCACCAAATATAATATCTGGAGATATGTTCAAATATACAACTGTAGGATATTGAAAGGGGTGCTATGAAGTGGGAAAGGGAAATAATGGGGCAGAAAGGTTAAATAGAATGGGGATGGAAGGACAGGGTAGAGCAGGAAGTATGAGGAGGGATAACTAACACTGAAGATCATTGATAAAGGCATAAAAAGAAACCTACTGCTTGAGAAGCAACCTAAAATGTGTACAAATATAGATAGATAGATAGATACACAGATAGAGAGATATAGATACAGAGATAGATATATTTTAATGCAGTTGCCCCATAACAGGGAAGCAATACCTCTCCCAGACATTATAGGCATAAGCAGGTCATAATGCTCTTTTTAGAGCCATAGTTTACCCAATAAAATACCCAGTACTCAAAGAGTAGGAGAAAACCATTTCTGAAAAATTTCTGTCAGACTTACATCATGTGGCATCATGTATACATGGAGGTATGATAGAATCCTCACTTGCTGATGATGGTATTTTATGCGTTTCCCTATAGTTTTCTATAGATGACTTTTGCTGAAATGCTATGAAATCATTTTGTATGTTGGAACATAGAAAAGTTGCATAATTCCAAAATCTACAACTAACAACTTGTTTTGTGATCTTTACTAGGTTTCTTAACTCTTCGGTCATGCATTTCCTAACAGTCTCGTCTTCATCAGAAAGCAATTGTAAGGATAAGATGACGTAGTTGACATGAATCTGGAAAACTGTGAAATGTTGGTCTAATGAAATTTATTTTATTAAAAAAGAATTGATTTTATAAATTTCACTTTTAACTTTACTAGGAAGAACAGCAGCTCCAAATTATCAATAATTATGAAGTAATAGAAAATGTTGGATGTTGAGTAGAAAACGTCGCATAGAATCATATGTTTGAACATTCAAACATATATTTGAATCCACGGTAGGTGGTACTATTTCTGGACATTATTGGAAAATTTAAGAGGTGGAAGCTTGCTGTAGGAAGTATGCTCCTGGAAGTGAGTTTTGAGATTTATAGCCCAACCTCACATGGTGTTCACTCTCATCTTTCTGTGTGGATGGCATGTGATTAGCCAGCTTCCTACAATCCCATAATGCCTTCCATACCTGTTTCCATTCCTTCCCCTCCATGATAGACTCTATATCTCTGGAGTAGTAAATAAACCCTTAATCTCTTAGCTTGCTTTTTGTCAGAGTATTTAATCACAGCAACATAAAAGAAACTAATACAGCTATCTTATCAAATGCATAGTTCAATCAGTCTAAGTAAAAGAATAATAAGGCATGCTTTGGTATTGTTTCTCTTTATCTTGGATATCCTAAGAATAGTTATGATGAAGTAATATTTCAGAATTATAGAAAAGTTATGTACAGATTTCAGGACTTCCTTTTTTAGACCTATTCTTTAAACTCTAATATTTGTATTGTATAAATACCTCCTTAGTCACAATAGATCACAACCACAATGCTAGTTTTATATACTGTAATATATACCATATGAGGAAATGGCTTGTCTAAAGCAAAACTCCTCTCAAGAAGTGATTACTAGACTATTCTTTTGAGATCATACTTCAGTATTTATCCATATGTTTTAATTCAAACTTTGGAACATCCATTAAAATCAGTGGGAGAGTCACCTAATCTCAGATATTCTGACTTATACTTCAGAGTGTGCCAATTATTTTAAATCATAATTAGTTAAAATAACAGGGCTCTAGTATCTTGGAAAGATTTAGGGACCCACAAATGTTGAAATAATAAAAAATGAAGATTAAAAATGAGCATGGTTCTCAAATTATAACAATGAATTACAAGTTACATACTTGGTTTTCATTCCAGTGAAGATGTCAGCTGTGTTACATGCTGACTTTAGTAAACAAACTCCCAAGATCAGAATTTTGAAAACCCTGGGTCACATTTACTATCTTAAAACAAATCTATCTGACTAAAGCATTGAATTTAGAGGCTATCATATGTTTGTATATATAAACATATACATTTGAATAGCTTTCTTAACTTCTAGCACATTATGTCTTAAACGCATATTCCTTCTCATCCTCTATTTGCAGGGAACATTTCATTTCAGCCTATGATTCAGTAGTTCAAAAAAAATGTCCAGTCATTCATTGTAATTCCAAATGCAAATAACTGGAGTAAATATATTCTGTTTGTTATGTTCTCAGCATTTTACAAATATTACTGAATTTTATTTTCATATTTCTTGAAATGTACCTATGAAATAGTCATTGTTTTAAATATTAGTGATAATAAGACCAGGTAAACATCATTATTAGATATATAATCCAAATTGATGTCAATTAATATTGTGAAAATTTTAAATTGCCATAACTGGGTAGAAGAGATTGCTCAGTCATTATATTTTTCACTCAGTCATAAGAATCTGAGTTGATATTCAAATATTTGCATATTGCAAATATCTGTTACTCCAGTTTGGAGAGAACCAATGCCCTCTGTCCAAGTACAAGTCCTGACACTAACTCAGACACAATAGACAAACACACACACACACACACCTTTTAAAACACAGTAAACTTTTTAACAAATAAGCATGGCTAACATTATAGGAAAATAGTGTCAAATAATTCTGAAGATCAATCTGAGGCAAAATTCTATAAAGAAGATGAAAGATATGGCAATGATAAAACGTAACACAAGAGGACACAGAAGAATCAACCATACTTGCATTTATTCTGAATGTAAAAAGGAGTAAAGTTCTTGATAGTGTTTGCTATTGTTGTCTCAGTGAATTAAAATAACTACAGTACCAAGCATTTCCGGTGGTCCAATAGTTCCCACAGGGCAGGAATTAATGGACATGCCTATTTGCACAACCTAAAGAATTTATGAGAAAAGGGTTTCTTTCTACATCTAAAGGTAACACGTACCCCTCAGTCTTAAGTACCAAGCATTTCTGATGGTCCAATAGTTCCCACAGGGCAATCATGAATGGGCGTGCTTATTTGTGCACCCCAAAGAATTTATGAGATAATGTTTTCTTTCTGCTGCTGAAGGCATCACATAGCCCTGAGTCTTGAAAAACTATCTCAACCTGGTTCCACCATCATTTCACACCTTGGTTCTGACCTCCCTGCCACTCCCTCTTATAAAACACTCATCCTTATTTACCCTTTTTTTAATTAAATTTTTTCATAGAATATATTCAGATCACATATTTCTTATCCTCCAATTTTTCCAAAATCCTCCCCATCTCCCCACCTGCCCAACTCCATGTTTTTTATATTCTCTAAGGCAAGTACTTAATGTTATGTTAAATTCAAGGCACTCATTTTAAAAGTCTAGGATTTCTTTTTTTTTTTAAGGCTTTCCTCTATTAATGGTTTTCTTTATTCATTAAAGCAAAATCCCACCAAAAAATTACAAAGAACATTTATCATAACATTAGGCATACTTAGATGTGTCTGAATAATCTCCTCTTCTCAAGATTCTTGACTTAATTATATCTTCAAACTCTGTTTGACTATAGCAACCTATTCAAAGTTTCTAAGACTAACGCATGGATATATTTGATGGTTTACTATTCTGACGGCCAAACACTGATGTGTGCAACCACAAAGAATATACATAATAAACTCACCAAGATTTTCTTTCACAAAATAGCATGAAAACACCCATATATATGCAATGGCTCAAACATATCATCTATGATCCTTCTCTTAAAAACAAACTCCTGGTTGCGATAGTCACAGTATCAGGGAGAATACTGTGAGATTAGGTCCCCTAGAAATGGCAAAAAGAACACCCATAAAGTCTTACCAACATGACTGTATGTGAGCTGAACAAGGATGACATCATTGAAAATACCGAAATGGACCTGGAAAAGTCCATAAGGCCTCTAACCTTCACAAGAGCAGGGAACCGAGGAAATCTGAGAGTGGAAGGGGTAGTATTTCATAGGGAAGAGTACACCTATAATAAATATTATATAATATATACATTATATAATGCATTGTTTTTATATATATTATATAACATACATTGTGTGTGTATCTGTGTGATTATGATATATATATTTTTGTATGTATGTGTACAAATATATGTATATGCATATATATATATATATATATATATATATGCTATATACAAATAATGAAAGAAGAGGCCATAATCTTGAAGGAGGGTGGAAAGGCATATATTGGTAGGTGTGGAGGGAGGAAATGGAACAAAGAATTATAATCATATTATAATCCCCAAAATAAAAATAAGTAAATAACTAAATAAACTGCTGGAAATTATTAGTATTTGAAAAATGAAGGAAATTGCCAAGTCACATCTATAACCATGTTTTAATACACTTTGCCTTTTGGGCAGGGTTTAATAACGTGTTTCCCACACCTCAACCAATCTAACTCTTCTACTTTCATCTCAGTCCCAATCACAAGTGCACTTGCTAGAACACAACACATCCTTCTGATCATAGTTTATTCTGATTTTCTTGTTTTGACATCCATTGTAAAACAAATAATTTCCACTTTTCTGTACCAAAAAATTGCTAAATCTGGTTCAGACTGTCACGTACTTAGAGCATTCTTCTAGAAACATTTCTAAGCAAAATTTAAGAACAACCTTTTCTTCTTCCTCTAGGTTTCACAAGGTCTTATAATCACTAACTTCTTTATCAGGAAAACTAAGTGATGATATTCTGCATGGTCAGTATCAGTAAGCAAATCATGAGTTTCCTTGAGTTATTTTCATTGTTAAAATGTTAAATCTGCAGCAATGGCCATGTGTCTGTATTTGTATTACCCACATATTTTCTTGTGTCATCATATTAGTCACAGCAGATTGATTGCTTTAACAACCTCCATTCTTGTGGGTTTCACACGGTCTAGCTTTGCTCCTCATTCATGTCATGGTCTACAGTACATTAGCACTATTAAAAAATGGACTTGTGATTGCAGAAATCCATAATAAGTACCATCAATTGGGTGGTTCAGACCATAGAAATATATTTACTCAACATCCTGAATGTAAGAAGTCCAAGACCCAGGATCATCCTCACCCACTTCTGTTATAGAGTCTCGTCTCTGATTACAGATGACTATGATTCACTGTTTTCCTTGTGATGGAGAAAGTCCCATTTTGATTTCTCATAAGCTGACCAATTCTATCAAACTAGAGCCCAACTATAGACCTCAACTAACCTTAATCACCTCCTTTTTAAAGGCTCATCCTCCAATGCAAAATCACTAAGGCAGAGGTCTCAGTTCAGAAGAATGTACTCTCTGTAATCTGCATTCTGGTATCCATATGTGCCATCTTTCTCAGAATGTCCGAATCCTTTACTGCCTCTTTATTATTGCCTGTCAGCAATAAAAAAAAAAATGTTGTAGGATGGTTAGAAAAATCTGCATCCTTCCTGAAAGTACCATCACTTCAACTCACATTCCTGAATCCGTTTCCTATAATTCAGTCTTATGTAAACAGCCTGAGAAATCCAATGTAGACATGAACTTGGAAGAGAAAGGACAGAGAATATCAGTGTAAATGCAGTTTCGGCCTCTACAAACAGTCCTAACTACAGGCATATGTTTATAAGTTCATTGTAAACACCATTGGAGATACAAAAAGTTGAGATAATTGCCAGATATAAGATCAGTAAAACCAATAAAATTTTTGTGTTACCAATGAAAATGAATGGAACCAAAGTCCATTTGGGAATGAAAGGCTGGGTAATGAGGAGCTGACTTAGTCAGTAAGTGTCCTTGCTAGTCAAGCATGGAGACCTGAATTAACATCCTCAGAACCCATATACAAAGCCAAGTATGACTGGAGCTTAACTGTGACTGGTGTTGGTAAGTATATTGGAGAATATTTAAGGCTTGATATCTACAATCTTAGCGATGGTGCGGTGATAGACCTTGTCTCAAAAGAAGGTGGAGAATCATAAATCAGGTCACCTATGTCCTCCAGTGACTTGCACTTGCACATACCCCTGATGCACATATATACCATACAAACAAAAAAGGCAACAAAAAATCCTTAGGAATGACGTTAATAAAAATAAATATTAATATAGTAAATTCAGACACACAGCAGACCTGTGGCATGGAGTAGGAAAGGTTGTACATAATAGTTTAAGTCTGCAATAAAAAGACTCCTCCAATAAAACTGAATTGCAAAGAAATGGATATTAAATAGAATAGAAAGAGTAAAAAAATAAAATAGACAAAGTTGAAGAATTTGAGTGGAACAATTACTCAACTGACAAGTTCTAGACTGAAAGAAAGAGAATTTCCTGGGTAGAAGGGACTTAAAGAAACCAACAGTACTTGGGAATCTGAATAAAAATTAGATCATCCAGGGTTAATTGAAACATTTCTTAATTCTCAAAAACCTGGCAAAATAAAAGGTGGTACAAAAAGCAGATCTTCATCTGACTGTGAATATGATAGCAAATCAGAGCAGAAGAGAAAGGCTGCTGGCAAAGATACTTGGCCAGGGTTAGAGAAATAACCATGGCCAGGGACAGCAAGGAGCGCTGCTGTTCTCCAAGAGATGAAAGATTCAGGGGGGGACTGTCAAAACAAACAACTGGGAAATGTCCTCAAATTATAACTGCTCTGAGGCTTTTAATGTTATTATTGTTGCTTGAGATATTTCTTACTTTATGGGCTAGGCTATCCTAGTATCCCTTAGTTAGCTCCAAATTCACAGTGATCATGATATTATGCCTCCTGAATGGTTGTGAGCTAGCAGAAAATGAAGTTCAGTAACTATTTTCACACACACAGGTACACACATAATAATTTATATGTCAGATGGTGTGCATGTGTGTGTGTGTGTGTGTGTGTTTAAAACTTGGGTCTTGGTTTTGACTTATAAATATGAAATAATATGAACTACTTTCTAATGAAAATCAAGTTTCATATGATGATTTTTAAAATAATACTGGAAGAATTGTGGAGATTTTCTTTGTCCTGCTCAAGAACTTAGGTTACTTTGGGCATATAAAAGCCTTCTGTAGTATTATTAAAATACAAATAAAATAAATACTTAAATGAGTAGGCTTACATTAAGCTACAAAAGTGATTTGATTTATATGCATTTGACTGTATTACTTTAATTGATGTTGTAAGGCACAGCCTGAAAAATGAGCAAAGCCTTTGTATGGGTTTTGGTCCAGATATTATATGTGTCTGCGATATGTCCTGGCACCTGTGGGATGTCAGGGTGCCTGTGCAATGTCATAGTATCTGAGTGATGCATGGATGCCTGTATGATGTCCAGGTGCCTGAGGGTTTGGGTAGTGAAGCCCAACTTTAGGTCAAATTTTGTCATACTTGATATCAGGCAGGTACAGCCCAAGTGAAGATCAGTAATCAGAACAGTCTGCTGTCTTCAAAAACCATGGTGATGCCAGTGATTCATACCACACAAGCTGGATTTAATTTTCTTTTATTTTTTGAGAGCACAGGGTAGACCAGGGAAACATGGGAAGAGGGTGTTAATAAGAGACAGGATAGAAAAATATTCACATACAAGAGAATGAATGTGAATATCTCCATGTTCCACCCACAAACATTGAGTCAAATCTAAAATTATAACATAATAATAGAAAAGACACAGAAGTATTGCTGACTTTTAGGTAAATCTTACATCTGACACCCACATAAGAATAAAGGAAAAATATAAATTTAAGATTATCAGAATTGGCTGAGTAGTGGTGGCACATGCCTTTCTTTAATCCTAGCACTTGGGAGGCAGAGACAAGCAGATCTCTATGAATTCAATGCCAACCTGGTTTCCAGAGCAAGTTCCAGAACAGCCATGGCTACACAGAGAAATATTGCTTGACAAGAAAGAAAAAGAGAGAGGCTATCAAAATGAAACTTTTGTGTTATCAAAGAGCACAATCAAGAAAATGAAAATGGTTTGGAGACAGACAGATGTTACGAAAACATACTGCTCTTTCAGAGGATCCATGTTTGGTTCCCAACATCTATGTGGTGGCTTACGACCATCTGTAATTCTAGTTTCAGGACTCTTATATCCTTCTCTCACCTCTACAGACATCAGGCACAAATGTGATGAACAATCATGCATACAGACAAACACTCAGACACATAAAATAAAAATAATCTTTAAAAAAAGTAAACAAAAGCTACCAGAGGGATATAATAACTACAAACATGCATGTATTGCAGAATACATAAACTCAATTCCAAGTGCATGCTATGCAGCCAGCATCACACTGGTATCACCAAACATAAGCATTAAAAAACTATTTTCAATAGCTCTTAGTGATATAAATAAAAATATCCTCAAAATGTCCCAGCAAAAGGATTCTTATTAGAGGTTAAAAGGATTGTACTGGTTGGCAAAGTGAGAGGCTCTAGGGCAACAAGATGCAAGTGTCAGCAAAAATGTAGATGAAGAACAGCAAGAACACAAAGCTGGCAAGAATTTAAAATGTTTCTGCAACTCTGGAAAGTAGTTTGGAAACTCTTCAAGATGCAAAACTAACCATATGGCCTATCAATTCTAATCATATAAGTACATCCCCTAAAGAAATGAAAACACATGGGCAAAAATATGTGACCTAATACATACAGTGGCATTGACATTATTCATCAGGGTTCAACCATGAGAATACCACAAATGTTCACCAAGCAATGTATAAACAAAACTAGATGTGTACATTGACAAAACACTACTCAGCAATAAGTAGGACTAATGGATCAATCCATGCCACAATGTGGTTGAACCTGGAAAATGTTATGATAAATGAAAGAAGTCACTTGTTACTCAGGAAATATGACCTATTCATGAAATTGTATGTGTGTGTGTGTTTGTGTGTGTGTGTGTGTGTTACATAGATAAGGTATTCCACAGAGACAGGACATGAATTAGCAGTTGCCTAAGATTCAGGGGACTGAGTGTGTGAAAACAGAGTATGATTAATAGAAAAATGGCTTATTTGGGGTAGATCAGAATTTCATACTTAAATAGTCATACATAAAAAGATTAAGAGAGAATGGTATGGAAAAAACTTATTCTTCCACTTGATAATAATTTGGTAAGCTTCATGATTAATGGGTTTATTCTACTAGTCAGGAAGACTTAGTTTATATGAAAGCCAGAGTTTTAAACTCCATGATAGACGCCATGCTTGTGTTATTAAGTCAATGAGAATAGTCAATATTGTTTAGCTTTATGCTTGTTTATAAATATAAATATATAAAAATGACTATCATTTTAACTATGAGTTTATGTATAAACAAGTTTAGCATTCAGTAGAGCAAGAAGTAGTGTATCTTTACTGCATACAATGTAGTAAACATTATTTGTTTTTATATTTGACCTTACCAGATAGATTGCATTTAGTACCACTTCATATGCTTTTCTCAAAAATCCTGTGCTCAGAAATTGTATGTAATATTTTTATTTTCTATATAAGGAAGCAGATTCAGTGTAATACGGTTATTTATCTAAAATCATTCTGTGAAATTTTGGTGGTTGGGTATAGACATGGATGGAATGTATCTGGACATTATTCCTTAAGATCTGTATTTGTTTTTCTATGCATTTTATATGAAGTTCTAGAGCCATTGCCATTTCAGATGGGATCTTAAATGAGCAGTTCAAACCAAAGTGATACAGGTTGCAAAAGAAGAAACCACACTATTCCCCTCTTCTGCTTCATGTGGTTGTGACTTTCCTCCATAGCTCCTCCTGAATCCTAAGGCTCACCTCTGGAATTTCCAGCTGTGAGTTTTCCGTGATTCTGTGTCCAGCAACACTTGTTCTAGTTTAACATGATCACTATAGGTGATAACGTTTTTCTGTTCATTTTCAAGGATATTCTCCCGATTCTTCTAATCAATTCCTATATTAAGTAGCTTCCATTTTAATAATGTTAAATAATTTGAGTTTTCTGTCTAGATCTAAGTTGCTATTTTAAATGATCAGTGATGATTTCATCTGTTACATTATTAATTTCCAATCCAATTTTGTTACTCATTAATTATTTTCCACGATTTGCCTAGAGTCATAGCTGTGTTTGATGGCCCTCTGTATACCATTAACATAAAACATATTTGTTAACTGTACTTGTCTTACCTACATTTGAGTTCCTAAGATTTGCCAATGTGTTCTTTTGACTAAAATATGAGAATTAATCCAATGGACAAGATGACCAATGTAGCACTCAAGATGAAAGGAATAAAATAGAAGTCCTGTGATGCCTTTGAGGTCATTCCTGACCTCAACCACTGTATCTCCAGCTCTGGACAATAGGGACGAGGTCACATGACAATGAAGTCTTTAAGCAATATAATGAGTTTACCATGTGTATGTGATGCCTCTGAGTTGGTGATACATAAACAGAAGTTAAAAACTGGAGTTTTAAAAGATTGAGAACTCAGAGAACAGTGGAGAAAAGATTCTAGATATCAATTGTGGATATACAAGTATATTTTTTGATTTACAAGATTTTAAATATTATTTATATATTTGGGTATATACTGTGTATACGTAGCTATGAAATATATATATATATATATGTATAAAATACCATAAAATTTGAATATAGTTCCCTTAGATCCTTAGAGTTAATACTTCAGAAAATTTAGGCAAAACAATGAGTCCAGAATTTAGTTTTTAAAAGGTACATGTATTTATAATTTACTTACTAGTTTTTAAGTTAGTCTAACAATAACAGAATCTTGATGTACAATACAGGCTGGCCTCAAACTCACGATCTTTTTGCATGGCATTGTACATGTTGATTACTTTTTAACTAATATATGAAAACATACAAAATGTGATGTAAACAGGACAATGTATTGTACTATCATATATATATATATTGTTTAAATCAGGTTAGATTCATTTATTTTCTCAAACATTTACTATTTCTTCATGTTTACAATTTTCAAAATTCTTCCTTCCAACTTTGAAAATATATTGTTATGATCTTTATTAACTATGCTCTGCAAAAGGTATACTGGGGCCTGATCTTACCTACCAGTAACCCATTACCCACTAATCCCTAACCTCTTTCCAGTCCACACTTGCATAGGCCTCCAGTAACGACCATTCTATTCTCACCTGCTATGGGTTCAACTGTCTCAGGTTTTACATATAAGTAAGATTGTGAACTACTTGGAATGTTGCTCTGTTGTTGCTGTTGCTCATGTTTTTTGTGCTTGGCTTATTTCACTTAACATAATCTTCAATTCAAACCATCTTGCCACTAGTAACTATTTTTACAGCTAAATAGTATTCTATTTTGTGTATGTACTACCTTTTCTTTACCCATCAATCAACTCCTAAGCCCTTACATTGTTTCGATTTCTTCCTTATGAAGCAGTTAATTTCAAAGTATTAAAAAAAATTCTCTTAATATGAAATTAGTGCTGAAAAATGTTACAAGATCTCAGGTGAAAGTAAATGTGCTATTTTTAATCTTTTGCAATCCTAGGTGCTTTGGTTGAGATGAAACTCCTAGAAAATAGAGTAGAGATTATATAACCTTCTCCTTATATATTCTTCATATTAGTGCACAATGATCCTGATTGGGGTATTTTTAATGTGCTTATTTCTTTATCTTTTTAAAATTGTTAGTAAAGACCTTTTTTTTTACAATCACAAAAAAATTCTTTAATATGTGCCTACACCCAAACAGAATACTGAAGAATGCACCTAAAGAAGAGTGTGCTTTCTCTAAGTCTACAGAAAAAGAACAAAACAGAGATTTGGGATAAAGTCTTCAGATAGAATCAGAAATGAATATATTGTTCTTCCTTGCAGATGCATACCAAAAATGGATTCAATGAAGGATGGGGAAAGATTCAATGGGATTACCGAGTCTTCCCTAAAATGCATACTTTGAGGCAATTTCAAGGTCTGAATGACAAAACTTCAGCAGTAAATGGGACACTTAAAAGTCAGTTATTCATATAAGACAACTCCAGCTGACTTCCACATTGTTGAAGCAAATGTATTCTTCTGCTTCATTCCAAGTATACATTATTTTAAACAGCGTGTTACAGGATTCAGCCAAAATGGAACTTGAGAGAACATTATTTAAAAAACAACTCTTGTTTCAGTTCTCTCAAAATCCCTGAGCACCATATCAGTAAACCTTCCATTTGAAGGATGAGGTTCAGAACAATGTATAAAGCACAAGCACTTGCTGTAACAATGGTCATTCTTTATTCACCTTTTCATAATGTCCTATTGTAATGCCCCCACCACACTTATGCTGAACCATAACAAAGTTCTGTCAGGGATCCAATAAATGTGAAGGAGTTGAAGTCCATGTGGAATTCAAGATGTTAATATTTCCTTTCTGACCAAATGAACTCCACATGTTTTCTGCTGCAACGAATCTCCTTCCTGTGGAATTAGGCATGGTCTGACTCATTCTTTATTTTTTGAGCATAACAATTTAATCCAGAATAGTCCTCATTTCACATAGCCTTGGGCTCTTGATCCATTGCTGTATGCTGGCATCATCTCTGAGCTTCACAGAAAATGTGTGGAATTATAAAACCTCTCAGCACCAACATACAGGCAATAGACTCTCGGCCACTGGCCTCATAAACACGGGTTATAGGTAGCATTGAGTTTGGAAAGAAACAAATTTTAAAACATCTACTGATCTGTAGGCTTGATGAAGTGCTCCAGAACATAACTATATGATTTACAAAAGTAATGTCTTACATGTTAGGCCTTTGTCCTTACATATGATGTAGCTAAATCTAAACAGAAAGAAAGTAGAAAGTAGAACTTTCTCTTTTTTTTGAAGATAAGAAGATAGTCATGCAGCTAACAAATAACATGGCAGAGATTCAGAATCAGCTCCTCAGATCTGCACTTGAAGCTTTAAAATGATCCCTTTTCATTACTTCTTCTCAAAGCAGCTTGTGGCGGAGGACACTAGCGCACTGATTTCTTTAAGATACGGACAAAAGCTCAGAAAACTAGAATGATTTTTATATCTTCAAAGCTTGGATGACAGCCGATTGAGCCTCTACCAACCCAGCTCTCAGTATCCTTTGTCCTGAGCCTAACTTTGCTTACATCTCTCAGTTCACTTACAGGACTTGGCTAAACTCCATCTCAGAACTCTATAAAGTTTGTGAGTCCTGGGCAAGTATAACAGAAAGGGGACAGGTGAGAGATGACAGGTATTTGAAAGACAGAATCATTTACTGCCTATTTTTTAGCCATCTTTTCTAACACAGTCTCTCAAACATGGCAATCATAAGAATTTAACAGCATTCAATGAATAGCTGATTGGTTAGATGATTTAAAATAACATAGGAACCATTTGTTGATTTTCCATTTATTTTCATAGTAAAAATTTTATCATGAGCATGTAACAGTATTTCTAATTTTACCATGAGTGTGTAATGATATTTACCAGTTAACTGGGAGAGTGCTCAACTGACTTGAAGGAAAAGTTTGCTGAATAGCAAAGGGAAAAGATTCCTTGAGTCAGGGAAGGAAAACATCCTGGTGGGGAATGGCAAACCTCTTGACACAGCTGAGCAGGTGGCAGGACCATGGCACACAAGCTGTCTATGCTTCTCTAACTAGTTCTTATTTCCTGTGAATTATAAGATGCCTGACAGTGCACAACATGATTGATTGTATCTACATTTTCAAAAGCTTTTATGCTAGAGAGGTGAGGAATGTCTGGGTGGACAAGCATAGGAAAAACTGTATGCCTGAACTTAGGTGAATGTTTTAGTGATTGGGAATCTCCTCGAGATGTCTAAATGGGATCCCACATCAAAGAACAGCATGGTTTATTTTATTTTATTTTTAATCAACTCTAACAAAATAGAATGTGAGCAAACCTAGTAAAACATGAAAGTGAATAATCAATCTAGGTGATTAAACCAGTAGTATGAGGAAATATTCCTTCACTGTCTCTAGATGAAGGAAGTAGTAACTAAAGTCAGAATAAAAGCATCAAATTGCAGAATGGGTGAGGTATACAGGGACCCTGGAAATAGATGTTTCCATGGATGTGTTTTTGTTTGCTGGCCTGAGAGAAAATCCCTGGTTTACTTGATTCCAAAGAAAACAAACAGGTACTGAGCATCTCATTGTGTACTTTCTGGTGTAAATGTTTCCAGAGAAATTTAACACAGAATTTTCTCAATGTTATGTGAACATATTTTGACAACAAATTGGAAATCTGTTGCTTTTGCTTCTCAAAGCACCATGCATCTGTTTCCCTCTCCTCTCTCTCCCTTTCTCCTCTTTTTTGTTGTCTCTTTCTTTGTATATCCTCCATTCTGTTTCCTCCTGTCTTGTTTTTCTCTTCGATCTCTCTTCAGTTCTCTATGTCCCTCTCTTTATACATTTTCTCTTCTTTTCTTCTCTCCTCTATTTTCTATTCTCTTTTGAAAAATTTCATTAATTTTATTCTATTCACGTGTGTGTATGTGTGTGTGTGTGCATGCGTGTGTGTGTGCCTACTTTCGCGTTTGTGTACCACATGCATACACGGGCCCACATGGGCTGGAAGTGGGTTTCAGAATTCTGTGTGATTGGAGTTACAATGTGAGTATGAGACACCAGAAGAGAATCCAGGTCTTGAAGAGAAGCACGTGCTCTTAACTTCTGGGCATTTCTCTTCTCTCTTATCTATTGCTTTTCTTCCACTCAGTCCCCTTCTTCTTCTGGCCGCAGGAAAGCCTTATATTTTTTCCTTCTTACCCATTCATTGAAACCCTGAAAATGTGTAGATATCTAGAAAATGTCTTATCTCTGGTTCTAACCATGTCAGAAAAAGCCATTAATGGTTATTTCAGAAACTTACATCAGCATATAGGGAGGTTCCAATGAAACCAGTCGTAATACATGTTATGAATATAAATATGATATCCCCCTTCTTTAATTTGCACACAGATAGATATTTTTTGTAACAATGTTCTCAGCACATTTACTTCAACTATTTATAATGGATTAGAAGAGCTGAAATCATAGTCAAAGTACTAAATAGTATACGTGATTTATGTAATAAAGAGTAAGTTTGAAAAATAAATGCTCAATTACTTGAAAGATTATCATGGTATATGAATATTTTATATATTTTTCATATTCCAAAATATTTATTTTAAGGAACTCACATAAAACAGAATTTAAAACATGCAAATAGTGTTTCATCCAACTATTTTCTGAAATATTTAACTTTTCAACACCTTTTAAAATCAAACTTCTTATCTAGCTTTGTTCATTCTTACCTGTGGTTGTGGTTATTTCTCTGAGCCCTGTGGCAGCTTTGAAACTATTTTTAAATGACTTTCAGTCTAGTTTTATGCTTCTACTAATGAAGTTCACAGACATT
The DNA here is from genome assembly GCA_026225945.1 of Cricetomys ansorgei. NCBI lineage: Eukaryota > Metazoa > Chordata > Mammalia > Rodentia > Nesomyidae > Cricetomys > Cricetomys ansorgei. The sequence continues at coordinate 29,260,329 of JAMJFZ010000199.1, forward strand.
GAAAAGGAAGCCCTGCTGGAATGAACCCAAATATAAATAAATAAAGCTCCCTTCCATTATTTTATCACATGATGGTTATACCATATCCATTTATCTGAACCACAGCTTTTCTTGGAATCACTCAGAGGATGTGATTTCCATTTTTTACCAATGCTAACCCTTTGATCATGTGACTATATTGGCTGTTCCTCCCTCATTCAAAGGTGGTTATTTGCATAAGGTAAAATCATATAGACCTTATTTCTCTGCAGTCAAGGTAATGGATGAGATTATTGAAAACCCTCTGCTGTCAACATGCACTCCAGAATCATAAACACAAGGCACCAGACTTCATCCTGCTTTAGGGAGGCAAGATGAACATACTCTCTGGAGGAGGACATCCAAAGGAATAATTATCTTGTCCAAACACTGACCATGTGACACTATGAAACATCCCCTGAGTTGCATCAAATACCCTCTCCCCTGGGGCCTGTCTGTAGACCAGTAAAGGCAAACTGAAATTGCATTTTTATCTTTTATCACAGTTGTACACCCTTGGCACTTCTGAAATCTTACTATTATTCAATGTCCTCGAATGAACTCCATGTTCATTTTATGCTTACAGTGCTTGTATCATAGTATCATTATCTATAAGTGCACTACTCAGGTACACTCCAGATAATCAAATCTTGGAAGAAGATGCTTACGCTGTTTTCCAAACTTTTAAGTAACCAAATTCCAGAAAAAAAGACAGAATTTATTAGATTGAATACTTCGTTTTAAAGGAAATAGGAAAAATATGGTGATTTTGTTATTCTGATTTAAAAGAGTTGTATGTGTGATTCACGATAGCTGGTAGATATGCCAAAAAGAAACACAGTATAAGCTCTTATTTATTGATTCAATTTAAAGTGACATAACTAAATTATTTCTATTTCTTTTTTGAATTTTTTTGGAGAAAAATATTTGCTGTGAATTTTCTTATAACAGGAAAGTCAATAATATAGCACACTTGAGGTTTTATGCTTTATCATTTATTTCTTTAAGGGACTTTGAATCTAATTAAAAACGAAAAAAAAAAATAGCTGGTCTTGGAATCACAGGCCTATATATTTAGCTACTCCAGAGACTATGACTGGAAAATCATCATCAGTTTATGGCTCCTTAGGCAACTTAATGAGATCCTGTCTTCAAAATCACACGTAAAAAAAGGCTGTAGACTCAGCTCAATGCTCAAGTGCTTGTCTAGCACGGATGAAGCCTTGTGTTCAATTTCTAGTACCACACAGATAACTTTACAAGGACATTTTACAAGCTTTGGAATGGTCCTAACTTTCCAAGATTGTTTAGCCATCTGAGTCTACAAAAGATGTGAAGTAACTTGTTAACTCCGTCATTAATGTAGCTAATCAAATCAGGTATCTATTCAACTTCTCAATGACTTGCACTATAGCTAAGGATTCATATGGGCATTCAACAGGATTTTATACTCCCTTTTCCCAGTTTCTTTTCTAACATTTATTAATGACTTAACATGTTTCTCCTTAAACCCAAATATAATCTGGAAAATGTCTTCGGCTTGAGGGAACCCATTGAATATATTCACATTAAGGTGCTGATGGTTATGAAGAACAATAAGATATAATTTAGAAGAAAAAGAATTATACTGGTTAGTTTTTATTGTCAACTTGAGACAACCAAGAGTCATCTGGAAAGAGGGAGTCTCAGTTGAAAGATTGCCCAGATCAGCCTGAACTATAGTCACGTCTGAGGGGAATCATCTTGACCATTGTTTGATGTGGGAGGGCACAGCCCACTTGGAAGTTGGTCCTGGGTTATATAAGTAAGATAGAAGAGAACAAACATGAGAAAGCCAGTAAGTAAGCAGCACCCTCCATGGCCTCTGCTTCAGTTCCTTCTCGAAGGTTTCTGTCTTCAGTTATTAACCTGATCACCTCACTGATAGACTATCACCTGGGAGTATAAGCTGGATAAACCTGTTTCTACCACAAGTTTGATAAGTGTTTCATCACAACAATGCAAAACAAATGAAGACAACATTGAATTTCTAGCTACTGACCAATTGATGTATCTTAGGACTAAGGAAATCAGAGAAGTCTGAACACTGGAGTTCCTAAAATATAACTGTCTGCCTGTAATATGAACTAATGCGTGAGGAGGCTGATAATCAAGAATCTTGGCTTTGTGATATGCATTATCTGGCCTCTGACCACACACTCTATTCCAGCAAAAAGTATTATATTCTCAGGACCAGATTGTTCCTTTGTGTTGATTTCTACCTATGGAGAAATTTCAGACATGAGCTATTTCCTTAAAGAGGCAGAAAAATATTAAGTCATAGGCCATACATCTGACAAAAATGTCAATTAGTTGGACTTAATCAGATCTTAATCTAAAGGAACAGGCCAGATCATAACTTATGTAATTCCAAAAAGTGAATATAAATGAGTCTGAAAAAAAAGGAACTCCATTGTTTCTTTTGTTGTTGAAGGGCTTCTGTGCAATATGACTTCTAATAAACAGGGGAGCTATGACCCTCTTTGTGCTGAGTTCTGTGGTATCCAATGGTAGAAACATTTGTTCCAAGGCAGCTACTATAGAAGACAGGAGGAACGACTCAGAAATCCCATGTGTACTACTTGTTGCAGATTGCACTTGTAAGTATTCATTGAGAAAACTTCAAGTGCATGTGCTTAAAGCACAAATATAAGATCAAAAATGATTGCCACATGCTGACAACTAAATATATACAATATGCTTTCTGACAGTACAAATTTCAAGTTATCTTTTTTTATTATTTCCATGTTGAGCTCCAGAAGGCACAGGATTGCAGACCTAACTCAAAGTTATTATGTAGAAAATTATGACAGTTATCTTTACACTGATCTCCTTCTCTGATATATTCTTGGCATTTCAAGCTGTTTCCCATGATCCTGAGTAAATGAATTTGCTTTCCCTATCTTATTATTCAAATTCTAATAAATTGAACCAATCTCTTTGTAGGATATACAACAACAATTTAGTCAATATAGAAATATAGAAATAATATAGATATAATATATATAATAATAAATATAGAATAAAAATATAGAAATAAATAAATATAGAAATATAGAAGATCTTCTAATCTTCCTTTCTTTTTTATTTTAGAATTTTACAGATAAAGACCAGAATAAATTGTTAAAACTTGCAATACTTTTGACTACAATGAGGAGCAGAGCTTGGAACCTTTTGGCTCCTCGTACCTATACACATGAGCTGCCAAAACTGCCATGTCCAATCATCACTAAGTCTCTGCAAAACTGAAGGTTTTTCTCTTTTAATAATCTTTGTATTTGTGTATTTGACTCTGTGTGTGTGTGTGTGTGTGTGTGTGTGTGTGTGTATCTGCTTGTCTGTATGTGCACCTTATGCATACAGTGCCTATGAAAGCCAGAAGGCATCAAATCCTCTAGTACTAGACTTACAGGCAGCTGTGAGTCATACAATTAGGGGTCTTGGACCCAAACCTGGTTCTTCTCCAAGAACAGCAAATTCTCTTAACCAATGAGCCATCTTTCCATCCCAATTTTGGCTTTTAGGAGTAAATATAAATACTTCACTACCTTTCTCTCATTTGTCAGGTCTCTTTATTGCCTTGGACAGTTCTCATGCCATATGTTTTATGTGAGTGTAGATATATATATATACACACACACACAATCCACAAATAAAAAAATTGCATTTACCTTTATGAATTATCTCAACTTGCTTAACATGATTTATGCCTATTTTCCTGAAAATGGTGTAACTTTCTTTTTTATGACTGAAAACTGTTCCTCTTTGCGTGTGTCTGCGTGTCTGTGAGTATCTGTGTATTTGTGTGTGTATACATATGAGTGTGTCTGTGTCTGTGTATGTCTCTGGGTATATATGGTGTACTTATGTGTGTCTGTTTCTGTGTGTGTCTGTGTGTGTGTATCTCTATGTGTTCTGCAATTTCTCTCTTTCCATTCCTCTCCTGATAGGCACTGAGGTTGGTTACATAACTTTGATATGTTGCTATTATGAACTATGCTTCAGTAGAAATATTATGCAGGTGTCTCTGTGATTTATTCACTAGGCATCTCTCAAATAAATGATTAATTTGGTCATATGGTAGTTCTTTTAACTTTCTGAAGAATTATCATACTGATTTTCATAATGGGGAGCTAGTTCTATTTTTATCAGTCAGGAATAGCCTTCCATACTGCAGTAGTTATAGACATAAATCTTTACATAAGTCATGAAAAACTACCCAGCTGGGAGACTAAGCTTTTAATATTTCACATGCAGAAAAGAAGAGAAAAGACTAGCCTAACAGTAGAGACTCTTGCTGATATTTATAGTATCATTACTATAATATAAATTTTCTTAATACAAAACTAAAATTTAATTTCTTTTCATTGTCCCTGCTTGTTTCCTTTGAAGTTCTTGATTTCTTGCCCTTCCTCTTTTTTTTCTCTCATCTTAATCCAAGTTTTTTTTTTTCTTTTCTGTAAATAAACATGATAGAAGAGACACATTACTTAGAACAAGGTTTTTAGTTGAGTGTGTTTGCATGACAGTCATAGCCCAGAAGGTCTCATGATGAAGAGCATCTGAATTGCCGTCCAGATCCAGAACGGATGTTAAATCACATGAGCTGATGCTGGCTTAGGGGGATGAACACTATGACTTCCCTGTGTCCTTAGGCTAGCTATTAGGCCATGATACTATGCCAACAGATGTCTCTAAATTTGAAAGCAGTTCCTTTTTAATCTCCAGTCTGAAATTTCAGAACCATAGAAGTATAACCTCTTCAGTCTCTCAGAGCCTTAACTTCCTAATCTCTAAAATAAGATTAATACATTTTAAGTTAATTACCACCTTAAAAACTCTAAATATCAGAGAATGGTTTTTTATCCCCCTATGTACACAGGGACAGATTTGTCATCATATCTTGTAAAGTGTACCTTCTGTGTACAAGCTATGGAGCATCTGGAACTCTGTCCTCAGATAATAAGGCTGGCAAGTGTGGAGACTTTCAATTTAGCTTATTACTAAAATCTTATTCAACGGTTTAGGGTATGTGAAAATATTTTTAAATTTTCTCTTTAAAAATTTTGACATCAAGGCAGGCGATGGTGGTACACGCCTTTAATCTCAGCACTCAGGAGGCAGAGGCATACAGATCTCTGTGAGGCCAATTTGGTCTACAGTGTGAGTTTCAGGACCCCCAGAGCTACAACAGAGAAACGCTGTCTTGAAAAATAAAAAAAAAAAAACAAAAAGAGAAAAAAAAAATTAGTATCAGTTAACACGTCCAATTGTCATTAGAGAGAGTTGCCCCAGCAGTTGATGGGAGCAGATGCAGAGGCCCATGGCCAAACATTGGGCAGAGCAGTGAGAACCCCAAGGAAGAGGGAAGGAGAGAATGCAGGGACCAGAGTGATCTAGGACATCCATAGAACACAGGACCCAAGAAGTCAACTGACCAGGATGCATAGGGGCTCACAGAGACTGCAGTGGATGACCAGGAGCCTGCATGGGTCTGTACTAGATCCCTTGCCTATATATTATGGTTGTCTGTCTTGGTGCTCTTGTAGAACTCCTAAAAGTTGGAGGGGGACAGGATTGTCTCTCCTGCTGGGCTGCCTTTCCAGCCTACATCAAGGCCTGGCTTTGTTCCATTTTGTTAATCCCTGTTAAATTGGTAACCCTGGAAGACCTGCTTTTTCCCAGAGGGGAAGCAGAGGTTGGAAATCTGGGGAAGAAGGGAGACTGAAAAAGCTGAGAGGAGGAGAGGGAGAGGAAGCTGGGGTTGGGATGTGTTGTACTAGAGAAGAAAAAATAAACAGTGACAGCAAGAATTTTACATATCAAAAAATAGTTTAAATTATTTTTCATGTTCCTATCATTTTTAATATTATTTCTTTAATTCTCCTTCTCTCATATAACTTATACAATATATTCCCATCCCCTCTTTCCCTCCCTCAACTCCTCCCAGTTCCCCCATCTCCCCTCTCCCTCAGATCTATCTCCCCATCACCACCCACAAACAACCCCTCCACTTCTCTCCAGGGTTACCACTAAAACAGGGCACAGTATAACAAGATGGATCAAGGTCAGACACTAATCCCTACACCAAGGGTGGGCTAGGCAGCCTGGCAAAAAGTTCCCAAGGTCAGATAAAAGTATCAGAGACTCCCCAACTCCAGCCTGTAGGAGTTTTTCAAGAACACTAATCCCAACAGCAAGTCTCACCACTGGAAGCCTTGCCTGCCACAAGAGATGACCTACTAAGGTTCTCTATGCCTGATAACTAGAGATCCTTGGTAGGGTCCCCCTGATAGGATCCAGTCAGTTTCTATTACACTGGGTCTCAGGATCACCACCAAATTACCTCCCAATTCTGGTTGTCTCTCCATATATTTTCTCCCTCCATCCCTCTCCTCCTTCTGGCCTTCTCTGCCCCCATTCCATCCTCCCCCAGCCCATGTGCACCCTTTGCTTCTATTTCTACTTCCTGTATCTTTCTATTTTACCAAGGAGATCCCTGTATTTGGACTGGAGCCCTCTTTGTTCCAGTTTCTCTGGATTTGTGGATACTAGTACCTTTCTCCTTTGCTTAATAGTTAACATCCATATATAACTGAGTACATATGATGTTTGTCTTTCTGCAACTGGGTTACCACACTCAGGATGTTTTTTATTTTCTAGTTCCATCCATTTGCCTGCAATGTTCAAGAGGTCATTTTTTTAATATCTACGTAATATTCCTTTGTGTAAATGTACCAAAATTTCTTTACCCATTCTTCAGTTGAGATACATCTAGGTTGTTTCCAATTTCTGTCTATTATGAATAAAGATGCTATGAACATAGTTAAGCAAGTGTCCTTCTGGTAGGATGGAGCATCCTTTAGGTATATGAGTGATATAGCTGGGTCTTGAGGTAGGTGGATTCCAAGTTTCCTAAGAAATCACCATATTGATTTTCATAGTGGCTCTACAAGTTTGTATTCTCACCACCAGTGAAGGAGTGTTGCCCTTGCTCCACATCCGCACCAGCATGAGCTTTCCTTTGCGTTATTGATCTTAGCCATTCTGACTAGTGTAAGATGGAATCTCAAGGTGGTTTTTATTTGTATTCCCCTAATGGCTAAGGATGTCAAACATTTCTTTAGGTGTTTCTCAGTCCTTTGAGATTCCTCTTTCAAGAATTCTTTATTTAGATCTGTATTCCATTTTCAATTGGGTTGTTTTGTTTTGTTTTGTTTTGTTTTTGATGTCTGGTTTCTTAAGATCTTTATATATTTTGTTTATTAGTCCTTTATCAGAAGTGGAGTTAGTGAAGATCTTTTAGCATTCTGTAGCTTGCCATTTTGTCTTATTGACAGTGTCCTTCTAATTGCAAAAGCCTTTCAGTTTCATGAAGTCCCATTTATAAATTGTTGATCATAGTGCCTGAGCTAGTAGTCTTCAGAAAGTTGTCTCTTGTGTCAATGCTTTCAAAGTTATTCCTTGTTTTCTCTTCTATCAGATTCAGTGTAACTAATTAGGATTGGGAAAAGAATTTCCAAGCAAATGGACCCAAGAAACAAGTGAAGCTGGTGTAGGCATTCTAATATCTAACAAAATAGACTTCAAAGCAAAATTTATCTAAACAGATGAGAAAGAACACTTCATTCTCATAAAAGGGAAAATCCACCAAGTTGAAATTTTAATTATAAACATTTATGCCCTCAATACAAGGGCATCCACATTTGTAAAAGAAACATTGCAAAAGCTTAAAACACACATTGACTTGCACACACTGATAGTAGGTGACTTCAGTACCCCACTCTCACCAATGTAGAGGTCATCCAGACAAAATCTAAACAGAAAAACACTGGAGCTAACAGATGTTATAAACCAAATGGACCTAACAGATATCTACAGGAAATTTCACCCCCCACAAAATAATATACGTTTTTCTCACCACCTCATGGAACCTTCTCCAAAATTGACCACATACTTGACCACAAACCAAGTTTCAATAGATACAAGAAAGTTAAAATAACCTCTTGTATCCTCTCAGACTCCACAGATTAAGTTGGATTTCAACAACAACAGAAACAAATAGCACAAGGCTACACATTCATGGAAATTGAAAAATTGTCTGTCAACCAAATGATAACCAAGTCAAGACAGAAATAAGAAAAGAATTAAAGACTTTCTAGAATTCAATGAAAATGAATCCACAACATATCCAAACTTAAGGGATACTATGAAAGCAATGCTAAGAGGAAAATTCAGAGCAAAAAAAGAGTGGAAAGGACCTCAAGGCCAAAATCTGGAGTTAGGAACTGATGGACAAGTCGTGGAGAAATTCTGTATATTGGATTGCTCTTCATGGTTTGCTCAGTCTGCTTTCTTATACAATAAAACCACTGGACCATAAGTGGCACCACCACTAGTGAGCTGGGTCCTCCTACACTAATCTTTAATCAAGTAAATCCTTAATTTTCTTATAAGCAATGAGATAGAGGCACTGAGAATGAAAATGAGTAGATTACAAGCAACATATAACACTCAGTTTGTTCACACCACATACACTGCATCAACTACTTGCTTGGGTGGTAGTTGGATTTAACAGAGTGAAGAAAACTGGCATGAAACTAGAGAAATTCTAAGTGTTCATATTTAAAACCTATTGAACTCCTTAAGAGTCAAAGTAAACATACAGATGAGAGCTACCATTTTAATGGTATACATATCCATTCTGAACACAATCCACTCTTTCACTGTTGCAGTGGATGACTGATGACTTACCTCTCCAACTTCATATCTCTTCTTCCCATTGAATTAAAGAGTTTTGCAAAGCTGTGCTCTGCTCTGAAGCCTGAATTATTCATTTTCTCACTGATTGAGTTTCACCGCAATGCTGTTGGTGGGAATTTGAATTGACTCAGCCATTGTTGAAATCCATATGGAAATTTCTCAAAAAAAGTAAAAAACATGGTATGTACTCACTTATATGTGGATACTAACTGCTACGCAAAGAAAAAGGGTACTAGTATCCACAGACATAGAAAAACTAGACAAGAAGGGCCCCAGTTGGAATACAGGGATCTCTCTAGTAGAGTGGAAATTGAACGGAAGGTGTTCTGTGGGGTGAGGGAGGATGGGAATGGGAGTGGAAGGGACCAGGAGGAGAGGTATGGAGAGAGAAAATATATGGAGAGACGATAAGAACTGGGAGACAATTAGAGAGTGATTGAGAGACCTAGTATAGTGGTAACTCACAGGAATCTATGAGGGAGACTCTAGTAATCCCGGTAATCTGGGATAGGGAGCCTGAACAGGCCATCTCCCGAGGCCAGGTAAAGTTTCCAATGGTGAGACTGGGACACCACCTCAGCCACGAAACCTCTGACTTATTCCCTATCCACCCTAAAAGATCCTCACTAAAAATGGAAAGGCAGAGAACTCCATGCCGAAGGAAGGAACCCCTGCCTGAAACTGCAGGGCTGGCCAGGAATTAGAGACTGGATAACCCAGAGATGATTTCTAATGATATGCTCTGCTCACAGATGGGTACCTAACCCAGTCCTCACTAGAGAGGCTCCCCTCAGCAGCTGAGAGGAATATCTGGAGAGGCCCAGGGCCAAACATCATGCAGAGATCAGGGAACCCCATGGAAGAGGGAAGGGAGGGATGGCAGAAACCAGAGGGTCTGAGGACACCAGGAGAACAAATCCCATGTTATCAACTGACTAGTACTCTTAGAGACCCACTGAGACTGAAGCCAAAGACACAAAACCTGTAGATTTCCTAAATACACCACATGGATGTCTAGATTAGCACCTTTGAAAAACTCCTACAGACTGGAGTGGGGGTGCTCTGACCATTTTACCAGGCCATGAGACCCTTTTTCTCCTGCCAGGATGACTGACCCACCCTTGATATAGGGATTGGTGCGTGGCCTTATTCCATCCGGTCATGCCATGCCCTGACTGTGCTACAACCCTGAGAGGATGGTTCTTTTAGGGAGAAAAGGGGAGGTGTTAGTGCGTGGTGAAGGGGGTAGATCTGGGGGAGATGGAAGGAAATGGGGCTGGAGGGAGGCAAGGACATAGGCAGGATGTATTCTATAAGTTGCATAAAAGAAAAATGAAAGAGAAAGAGAGGGAGAGAGAGACAGAGAAAGAGAAAGAAAGAGAGAAAAATGTCCTGAAACTAATTGATGTAAAGAATCAATTAGATCTACCAAAATACATTTGTCATATTTGTCCTATCATCTAAGAAAGCTAAAGATTTGAGACTTTGCAAACTTTGCGTAACAAACTTTTTAAAATTGGTATTAACCATCAATCTAAAATGTTAGGAATGTCGTGTTTCTTTCTGAGGCTATGCATTCTCTCATTCTTTTGGAAAATGTCACTTGATGTTGCTAAATATGTGCTTGTTGTAACACTCCTACTCTAAACTACTAATAATATGATAGCTTCTGGTTGGCAAAGTGCACTATTGTAGAGAGATTACACACCACACACGTACACATGCGCACACACAAGTATATATTGACAAAAGATTTATACTAAAACTTCTTACACTGTAAATTCAGTTATAGAAACACTGTCATTACAATTTAAACTGAGTAAATTTTGAGAGTCAATAGATTTCTCTTTAATGTTGGATTTTTTGAGTTTTTTATCTTATAAGAATTTGTATATTTTGAATTGTTTAGGAAATTGGTAAGAATCTTTGAACTTTCTGTATATTAAAATAGTGGTCTTTAAAACACAACAACATATATATCTTCTTTGTGTATCCTAGATGCAAGGCTGAATTCAAACTGAGCATACAAGATAGATACTTGTGTACCCATGTGTATCACAGCATCACTTATATTAAATTAAAAATGAGCCTAGATGTCCCACAATTGACTGATATATGAAGATAAACGTGACATTTTTTAAAAACTTACTGTTCAGCCATAAAGAAGAAAATTGGGTTATTTATAGGAAGATGAATGAGACTAGAGATCATTATAATGTCAGATAAACCAGAGTAAAAGACAAGCATTAAATTTGTCTTCTCATATGGAATCTACAAAAAAAAAAAAAAATGAAGCTATAAAAGTAGAAGTGAAATGTTGGAGAAGAGAGAAAGGAAGGTAAGGAAATTATGTTTGTATGCATGCATGAGGAGGGGATAGGCTATGTACTGTGTCACATGCTTCTAATCCCTGCCAACCAGAGTTTGATGCAGGAGGGACTTATATTTTAGGCCACCATGACTATACAGCAAAATTATCTTTAAAATTTTTAAGAAAATATGAAAACAAAACTCAGCAAACTGTAGATTTAAAATGCACTAATATGCTGAGATATGTTTATTGATTTACTTATGTTGCATAATGCCTGCATCAATGGAATGAAGCCAAGTTGATCATTTTTCATGTGTCCTTGAATTTGGTTTGCAATTATTTTATTGAGAAGTATTTCATCTATGTTCATAATGAATATTTTTTTGTAATTTTAGTTTTTGATGAGTCTTTGTGTGTTTTCTATTTTTTTTATTTTCTATTTTGTAGAATAATTTAAGGAGTACTTGCATTAATTCTTCTTGAAGATCTGGTACAATTCTACACTGAAAACATGTGATCCTAAGCTTTTTTTTTTAACTGGGAGAATTTCAATTAATTATTCAATTTTTACTGAGCTTTATTGATCTGCTGAAATTAATCACTTCATCTTGATTTAACTTTAGTATGTCATATATATCAAAGAAATTAAACCATTCCTTTCAATGTTTCCAATTTGATAGAGAGCAGATTTCTCAAGTACGTCCTTACAATTCTTTGAATGTCCTCGGTGTCTGCTGTGCTTCATTTTCATCTCAATTGTATTCATTTGTATTTTATCTCTCTGTTCTTGGTTAATTTGACAAATGGTTTGTCAATTTTGTTGCTTTCTCAAAGAACCAACTCTTTGTTTCATTGATTCTTCATATGGTCTATGTTCATTTGTTTGTTTCTATGTCATCGATTTCAGCCTTGATTTTCATTATTTTTCCCCCATCTACTCTTAGGTGCTATTTCTTCATAGTTTTCTAGAGCTTTCAAGTGTCTCCTTTGGAAAGATGGGTGGATGAGAGGGAGGACACGAAACCACTCATTTTCACAGTGGTAACTGAGTGGTGACTGTAACACTGGGAGGAGGCAAAGTGGTGCACAAAAAAATTCAAGGAAGCACCATAGAGAAAGCGCATCCTTTTTAAATCTTAAATCCTCTCTTCAGAGAGGCTGTTCACTGTGACTCAAGAACTCTAAAATATGACTTGTTCTTTGCCAAAAGACAGCCTGAGAAATACTATCAAACCAGCAGGAATGGTGATTTGATTTTCTAATTGCTTCAAGTGCTTTCTGGAGAGATCTGGAACATAAATTAGAAATACTGCCCCACCCTATGTACCCATGAAACTCTACTCAATATTATGGACAAATAGTTATAAATATATATATGGATCCCCTTTCCCTACCCTTTCTCCAGCCTCTCCCAAACTCCCTGTATACACAAATAGTAAATCCAGGCTGATGAGTCCATTGTGTGTGTACATATTTCAGGACTGATTTCTTTGTATTCAATAGTCAATTAAAACAATATAGGCTATTGTTATTGTCCTTGGTTTTCTTCAGAGGTTGAAAGTAAGTCCTTACTGCTAACAGCATTGCACATTTAGGACCCCAGGACTTGGGTAATTCCAGCTGGATCTAACCTGAAACCCATCAGTCTAGCTTTCATAGTAGCAGAAAGTACTGCACAATCTCCCAAGGGGGGAAAAGTAAACTGTCCAGCCAGCTGTGAATCCTCTGAACCAAAACAGTGACCAACTAGGCAAAATATCTCTAAACATAAAAGTGTCATTCACATGTTTGGTAACCAACAACTCCCGAATTAGACTTAAGATCCACTCAGCACAAAGGAAACCATACTACAAACCACAGAACATTAGAACATTTCAGTTCAATAAGTCTGAATTATGAGTCAGAAATGTTCATGGGTGAAATGGTCTGTGCCTCTCTAGATTTTTTTTCCTATAAAATTCCTTCCTACATCAAACTACACAGAAGTAACAGCCCTAAGAATTATGAAACAAACCTGAAAGAAATGCAATGTCAACAATATGCATGGAGTTTAAAACATAAACAGTGACATAAAAGGACAATCTAACAGTAAATATTTAAATCCATATATTAGAAGATAACATATGATAAAAATAGTAATATGTGAGACCAAATACTAAATTAAATGTACACATGAACCTTATCTCAATAAACATTTGTCAAATGCAGTCATAGAATATAAGTAACAGGCAACTATTTCAGAAATGTTACAATGTGGAATTTAGGTGCAATTAAGATTTATTACAATCTCCTAGGAATGTGGTTTTATTTTGTACACATGTGGATTTGTCAACAAGTGGAATAGCAATACATTACCTTTCAAATTGGAAGCAAGTTATGTGATAGCTTTGTTATCCAGGGACATTCTCCTCTATGCTTTACTCTCTGAAGATATGACTGGACCTCTGGGATTTCTTCCAATTTAGGAAAATATGCATTCCATACATCTCTGAATACTATTACTATGTTTGTTTCTATTCATCACCTATTTGTTTTTATTCAGATGGGTCTTCAAATTCCTTTCTCACGCAAAAAAAAAAAAAAATGTTTGCCATTTTAGGGAACAACATGATTGCATCACAATTAATTTTTCTCTGAATCTAAATCTCTATCTTCCCCTCTCAGTGTCTCTGTCTGTTTCTGTCTCTTTCTGTCTCTCTGTCTCCCTCTCTCTCTGTCTCTCTCTTTCTCTCATTCTCCTTTTTTTCTTCCTCTCAACCTTATCCCTTTTGCTGAGATCAGATCTAGTTTCTCACTCATCCTAGACAAATGTCTACCACTTAACTACATCTCCAGCCCCAGCCTTTTCCATTGTATTCATAAACCCTAAGTATTTAGTATTTTGTAGGAAGTAAGTTTGTATTTCTCAGCAGACACTCAGTTCATTTTTACATGTATGCAGACTATGAATTTCCAGTTTGCACAGCATAATTAATAATGCCTTTCTGTCATGTTACATTTTGATCCTCCAAAGAAGTAGCCAATCATGTCAAATTATATATCTTGAACTGTAATCTGGAAAATGACATGACAGATAATGCTGCTTCCCTGACACGTATTTATTTCCTTGTCTTTTCTTTCTAGACTCGAGTCCTCAAAGTGACTGCTTTGAGTTGTAACTGATTTTCTATATGATGTTAGCACTCACAGAGCATTCACAATATTCCAAATACACCCTAGGAGTAGGTGTATACCTCAAGTATACTAATAGACTCAAAAAGGTTGGAAAGAGTAGGTAACTTTTGGTCAATAGGACATGCAAGATTGTGGCATGCTGAAGACATCTCCCATGCACATAGCCAGAAGGGTCTCTACTAAGAAACTCTGGTCCAACATTGCTGTCCAGAACCCCTTTCTCAGAATCTCCTGCTTTCATGTGGCCACACTACTCATTTCCAACCAATCAAACTTCAACAGGAACACATGGATAGGTTTTAGGAAAGCTCTTTGTCCCAAATGAAAGCCAACAGTCACATAACACACCATCATACCCGACTTATTTCTTCCTTGAACATAGCTATTTGTGTCCATGGATACTGTGTGTCCTACCTACCCTTGCAGTTAGTGAGTGGACTCAGTGTCATTCTCTGCTTTTTTGGCTAAGAAAAGGCAGTAAATACCTTTTTCCACTAAGCACCAAACTACCACCTCACTTTTTTGCTGTTGAATTAATATACTAATGTGTTTGTTTATTCTATTAATTGCATTAAAAATGTTTTATTACTATTGCTCATGTACTAACACTAATGTTAACTTAAGTCAATATGTCCTGCATTCCCCTTGTGTCTTAGACATATGCTCTCCATGGATGTATATGAACACTTCTAAAGGTTCATCATTACCAATAGAAGGCACTTAGCAATGTGAACAGATATGTGTACTGTACAGTGTATATAAAGCAGTGTGTAAAATCTTCACAGTTTGTAATAGGAAAGAAAACTGAGAATAACTGGAAATTTACCTTGGTAGCATTAAAAGGAATTGACATGGTATTTAATGGTAGTTTCTCTAGTCATCCACAAGATTTCCTAGGACAGATGGTATGTTGTTCATGTCCCATTTAATCCTCAACTACAAGCCAAGGTCTGTAACACGAAGTGTACTGACGAAGGATTCTTGAAATGGATTTCAATATCTCTAATTGGGATCTCTAGAAACAAACATGAAAAATTGGAATGGTTCTATGGACTTCCACAAAATGGTCCCTCAAGTACAGAAAAACAGCTTTCATGCTTTCTTAAAAATCTCTTCCTGGCAGAACATATCTTTCTAAACTTCATGTTGTGTAGAAGCTCATCTCCAGATGGTCCTTGTATGCCAGAGGCATACAGAAACAAAGTTCCAATACTATTTTTCCTGCTGTAAGCATTTTACTATATTTAGTAATGCTGAAGACTGCACTTTATGATAGAGTACATCTGAATGATTTTGTATATCTTACAATTACTCTGAATGATGATGCTATATGTGACAGAGCCTGCCTACAAAAGTGAGAAGCAATTAAAATTACGTAATGAGGATGTCATTGTGTTATTATGGTGATTTTTATTCTGATTTTCTAACGCATTGTGGCTAAGGTAAAAACAAGTTCTCCGTTTGGGGCAGCTATTTCCTATTATCACCTCATATGTAGTTTCCTAACAACCACCTAAAACCCATTCACCTTGTACAAGTACGATGTCCTTAGTTCTCTCTTTCCATGTCTAGATTTATATAACTGATGCTTATTAACTAGGATGAGATTTTATATTTGAAGTTTAAGTTTGATGTATTGGTTCTTGTTTCAGACATATGGGTCTTTTTCCCCACAGTCTTATTTTACTTTCAATGTCTGGTATACACATATATACACACACATATACAAACACATATACACATATCTACTCACCCCAAATAGGGAGCCATCAACAGCAAAAGTAGGGATATCACCAATGTCCAGTTCGGTGAACCAGTGAGTTTTACTGGGGATACTTACAGGAATATGAATGAAGGGTTACTTACAGGCACAGAAATGACTCAAAGACAGCTGCATCACCAAAACCTACAGCAGCATGGGTTATAGCTCACAGCTACTGGAAAACTGGAGCACACTGTGCAGCCTGAAAGTCTCTGACAGACCTGAGCCTGGCAGACGTGGCATCTGCCCCCTGAGAATGAAAGGCTCAGAAGGGACAAAAGACGCCACTTACAGGTTCTGCCCTTCCTCCTTCCCCCTCCCTTAGTAAACCCTTTGATCACACTCATAAAGCTAGCCACCAAGGTAACTTCCCTTATTTGACTGTTAACTCAGTTCTGATACTGAATACCAAGGCCCCTTTCTCAGCTCACCAATGTCCAGCAATCAGAAACCACTATTGGATACCCTCATTGACATTCCCAGACATGACCCACCACCTTTTCCTGACTTGTTCTCTTGATTCTTCCTTGTTAAAAGTAAACCTACAAAGTTTTTTCTTTAGTGGTTCTGTATAACTGAGAAGCAACCACCTTCACTTTTCCTGCTTAATAAAAGGTCTCTCTGTGCTAAAAATTGGTGTTTGGATGGGGTCTTTGCATAATCCAGGGTCAGGAGGTAGCACCTCACCAGGTGTAAGACTCCCTTCACAGCCTGTGGGCAGCTCCACAGGTTAAAGATAGTCCCTTTCAAGTAGCTCCATTGGTCTAGCAATTTCTAGGCAACTTGCCTGGCTTTTGTTTTTCTAGACAGGTCAGATGGTCTCGGCTTCTTCCCATCTGCTGGGCGTGTGCCTTCTTCTTCAAGGTGGCTGGGTGAGTCTAAGAGAGATTCACAGACTTTCTGCTCATGTTCTCTTGGGAACAAAGGGGCCTAATGAAGCTGGTCAATTTCAGGGAATTTATGAAGCCACCATAAGTTGTTTACTTTTGTTCTTAAGGGAGCTGTCCTACAGGATGGATTATTTTTCCTCTTCCTAGAACATCATGTTGTTTAAATCTCCTTGTAAACATCTTGTCCTAAAACAACCTGTTGTTTCAGTTTGCCTTCACACCCTACATCTTAAGAAGTTTTCCCTCTAAAATGGGAGATTTTAACCTCAGAGAATACTGCTGTACAACAATGAAAGTATCCACTTCCATCTTTTACCACAGATGATAGAGTTTTATTCTTTTTTGTGGCTAAATAAAACTCCAATATGTATACACTACTCTATTTTGCTTTATCTGTTGATCTCTTGACGAGCATATATGCTGCTCCTATTACTTGACTGCTATGAATAGTGTCACAATGAAATTAGATACGTGAGTCTCCTTATACTGTGCTAACCTAGTCTGCTTTTGGTTTTCCAAGAGTGATATTCAATCGCTTGGTAATTCTTTTAATTTTTTGAAGGCTCTCCATACAGATTTCTCATATAAAATTTATTTTTTGAGAATCCAACATATGTATACAATTAAATCAATGAAGTACAATGACATTCACACTTCTTCCAACTCCCCCAGGGCCCCCCCCATCAAAAAAATCGTCCTCCTAACTTCATCTCCACTCTTTTTTCCTAAGAACTCACTATGCCCAATTCTGACCATATGTGCATAGAGATGGGGCCATTCACTAGAGAGTGGCCAACCTACCATATTCTTAAAGATTAATTGTCCCTCCTCCAGTAATTGTCATTCATCAGAATATCCTCAATTAGACATGATGTTTTATAAATTACTCTCTACTCCACACTGGAATTTTGACTGGACTGAACTTGTTTAGATCTTGTGCAACTAACCACAGATGCTTTGAGTTTGTCATTGCAATAGCCATTTCATGTCCTGAAGATCATATTTCACAGCACTGTTCACAATCCTGTAATTATTACATTCGTCTTTCCCTTCCTCAATGTTTCCTGAGTAGTGACAGTGCTATGGGGAAGAGGTGTTCTATAAAGACGTTTCATTTAGAGCCCAATAATAATAGTCACTTACTTTTAACACTTTGACTAGGTATGAGTCTCAGAATTAACTTCTACCCACTGAAAATAGAAACTTTTCTGACCAAGGCTGAGAGTAGCTTAGGTCTAAAGGTCTAAAATTTAGAAGGCAGTTTAACAGCATGACCATTTAGCAAACTAATAATAGATTATTATACCCTAGGGTCTGATTTCCCCTAAGCCATGGGCATTAGAAGAGATTTACAGTAAGAAGCTTATATACCCCCTTGTGGAGAAGACTGCAAATCTAATCAGAAAGTGATTAGTTACCACATAGCCATCATGCCACTGTTACAAAGTGGGCAAATCTTACCTGACAAGTCAGTATTATATCGTGGAGATTCCAGCACCAGGTAAACTCAATAAGCCTACCTATATTGATTGTCAAAATGTTATTTTGCTTTGTATTTCCTCCAGACCCTCAGCAGCATTTTCTTGGATGCTGTCATTGTTTCCTTAGTAATAATGATCTGACAGTGATGAAATAGAATCTCAGTGTGGTTTTAACTAGAAATTTCCTGATGTGTAAGGTTATTGAATAATTTTCATATGTTAATTGTCCATTTTTCTTTCCCCTTTTGAGAATAGTCTGTTTCTTTTATCATCCCATTAACTGAATAGACTGTTTACTTTGGGGTATTTACTTTTTGAGTTCTTTTACAACTACTAGTTACCAATTCTCTATCAGATATAAAAGTCCAAAGTTTGTCTACCACTTGTAGAATGCATATTTATGTGATGGATTATATTTTTTTCCTGTGAAGAACTTCTTATTTTTTTGAAGCCTTGTTTGTCAGTTATTAGAGTTGCTTGCTGAGCTGTGGGTAATGTTTTCAGAAAGTATTTGCCTATGTTTCTATCTTGAAGTGGTTTACAGAGGTTTCCCTTCATCGGTTTGAGTTTCATGTCTTGCATGAAGGTATTGGGTCCATTTTTAGTTAACGAATGCACAAGTTGAAGGATAAGGATATATTTTTGATCTTCTACTTGTTGATACTGAATTTTCCCCATTTGCTAAAGAGACTATATTAACTCAAAGGTGATTTTTATTATGGTTTTGTTTTGTTTTTTCCTTCTACATCTTTCCCCCCTAGATTTGCTTTTCTACATGTTTGTTTTTGTGCTATGCTCCTTTGGATAGTATGGTTCTGTTTTAGTATAATTTGAAATATGGAATGGTTGCACTTTCAACGTTGTTAGTTTTGCTTAGAATTGTTTTGGCTCTTTGAACAGTGGTGATGGAAGATGCCAGTGGTCTTTTGCTTTTTTCTTCTCTCACACAAATTTCTAGATCATTTTCTGTGACTAATGTAATTATAATTTTGGTGGAGATTATATTGAATCCTTAGTTGGCATTTGGTAACATTGATAATTTCATGTTATTAATTTTGTCCATTCATGAACAAGGTTTGTCTTTTCATCATGTAGGTTTCACTCACTATCATTCTTCAATAAAAGATTTTCCTTGTGGAAATCTTCAAAGTCTGTGGATAGGGTTGGTTATTGATATTTTATTATTTTCTCATAAAACACTGTGCATTAGACTATTTATCATGGTTTCTTTTTTAGTATGTCCATTATTTGTATATAGGAAAGCTACTGAATGTGACTTTTGTATGTTAAATTTATGGCCTGATACTTTGCTGAATGCATTAATCAGATTAATCAGTTCTAAGGTTTCTGGTGGATCCCCTATCATCTCTTATGTGTTGGACCATATCATCTGCAAATAGGGATAACTGGACTTCTTTGCTTCATATTTTACCCCGTTTAATTATTTCTCCTGTCTTCTTAACTGAGACTTCAAGAACTTTATTGAATAAGACTGGAGAAGATGGTAACCTGTAGTAGTTAGCTTATGCTACGGGCTCACCAAAGAAGACAAGAAGGCATGTTTCATACACTCAAACCTTGGCAGACCTCTGCAGAGGGAACCGTCATCATGGCAAGTGCCATCCTTGACAGTGGAACCCTGAGCATCTGAGCTCAAGTGCTTTTATTCCTTCAGAACTCTTCATCTATTCTCCTGATAGCACATACAGGTCATTAGCAATCAAACATCCCCCACAGAAATCCAACGCCTGCAAACAATCCAATGCCAACACCTAGGGTAGCCCCTCACTCAACAATGCAAAAAAACAATTATATTAAAAACAACTAAAAGTAAACTTCTACAACAGCAACCATTGCCTCATTTCTGATTTTATTTGAAATTATTTATGTTTTCCCTATTTAGTATAGTGTTGACTAAAAGTCTATTGCCTTCCCTAGGTAGAATTGTCCCCCTTCTGCTCCTAAAACTGTCAAGCTTTTATTATGAAAAGAGGTGAGATTTGTTAAAAATCTTATCTCCATCTGTTGAGATGATCACATAATTCTTCATTAATTCTATTTGTGTACTGTATTATATTTGTTGATGTTATATGTTGAACCACCTCTGACTTGAAGCAAACTTGGTCATAGTGAATGACTTTTTAATGTGTTTTTTTAATTCAGTCTGCCAGTATTTCATTAAGAACTTTTACATCTGTATTCACCAGGGAGATTAGCGTATAATTTTCTTTTTTGCTAGAAATGTTTTCATTGTATTTCATATGTTCTAGTGTATTATATTTTCATTTTTGTGCAATTACAGGAATTCTCAAATTTCTAACTTGATTTCTTCAATGATTTTTTTCATTTTCGAATTCCATGAGTTTGCATATTTTCTGAAGTTTCCCCTTGCTGTTGATTTCCACTTTTATTCCATTATAGCAGATAGAATGCAAGAAGGTCTTTCAATTGTTTTCTGTTTGTTAACACTTACTATGCATCACATTTTAGAGACAGTCCCAGGTAGCGTTCAGGTAGCAAGTTTACATGATGGCTGTTCAGACAAGTCATTAAGCTGATATCTCTATAGCTGTCTTTTTACCTAAGCAGTGAATGAAACTCTTAGCAGCTGTTTTAACCAAGTGCTTGAAGGTGAACACTACTGTGTGGGCTAAAGAAGGAGTCTCTCTCTTTCTCTGTCTCTGTCTCTCTGTCTCTCTCTCTCTCTGTCTCTCTACTTTCTAAGCTATTCTTTTTTTTTCTATGTTATTGAACCCAATTTCTCTCTACCATCACACACTACATAGGATGTCTACTTTCTAGTTCTTTCCTATTATTTCTTAGAGACTCTAGTTGTTTGTGGATGGGTATTAGTCATCATATTTAGCAAATAACAAGTTATACCTTCATGTTTATTTTATCAGTGAACTGACACATAAACACTACTTCTATTCAATTAAAAAATAAAAGGTACACTGTATGCACTGATTTTCTACATTGAATTTACATAAAAACACATTAAATGATTCATTTAAATAAATACTATAAACCTGGACTGTATATGAGGAATCCGAATTTTTAATAGGGAAGCCCTTGATTTTTCCTACAGATTTGTTCCTCCAAACACCACCAACTTTTGTAAAGTAATGGTGTTTATGCATTGAAAATAAGGAGACAGTGTAAACTAATTTTATCCAGAAAGTTTCAGTACAGGCATATAAGGAGTGCAGTGTCAACAATGTTTATTGGTACATACCATACGTAGCTAAATGGAGAGCAACAATCTAGCAGGAAAGATTCAGTTGCGTGCTGTGTGGTGAGACAACAGAAGAATAAATCAGAGAGATACAGCAGTTAGTGAAAAAAGTGGAATGAGGTGCTCTTAAATTGGCTCAACAAGCTTTGTTGAATATCATTAGAATACTGGGTTTAGGTGTAATTAAGATTTCTAACAATAGCCTCAGCGTGTGATTTTGACTTCTCTGCACATGTGGCTGTGTCAATGGCTGTCACAGTAATTTGCCTTAGAATTATAAACAATGTAAGTAATGGTTTGGTGTGCATACACAACCTTCTACATGCTTATGTTCTAAAGGTACTGTTTACATCTAGGATTTTTCTACATCTAGAATATATATATATATATATATATATATATATATATATATATATATATAATAACTATAATTTTATTATAAATATATAATCTTCAGCCGTTTTTGGTCATCTGTCTTTCTTCAATCTAATATTGTAATTCCTTCGAACAAAAAAAAGTTTCTAATTTTATAATGTAATGTGGCTAAATGTTGATATTAATTTTTCCAAAATGGTAATCTGTAATCCTTTGCCTTAAAAGCCCTTCATTTTTTTCCTTCATAAGGTAGAGTAAAAGTTCAGGACCTGACACCTGCAGCTGTCTCTCATCCAAACTATCTCACTGATACTAAAACCCCATAGACTTGATTGTTCTCATAAAGAGCGTATTGTTTGCCATATTTTGTCTTTGATGCTGTGAGTACCAAATCACCTTTTATCCTGCCATGGACATTGAATGCATGAATAATTCCTCTGTCTCTTCAAAGCACAAACATTTGTGAGGTGAAGAAAGCTTTTCCATATAGCATGTTTTCTTATCAGTCAGTAAATTGTGGATCAGTCCAAAGCCTGAATTCATATTACATTATAGGAAGTGTGTCACTGAGTGGGTGGGCTTTAGGTTTTAAAAGCTCAGGCCAGGCCCAGTATCTCTCTTCCTGCTGCTTGAGGATCTGGATATAGAACTCTGAGCTACTTCTTCAGCGTCATGTCTACCAACATCCTGCTATGCTTCCAGCCATGATGATAATGGACTAAGCCTCTGGGTACTGCAAGCCAACACCAATTAAATTATCAGAGTTGCTGTGGTCATAGTGTCTCTTCAAAGCAACAGGACACTGACTAAGACACTTACTTCCCTGGGTGATGAACTACAAGCTGTAAGACAAAAACAGATCCTTTTCTCACATAAGATGCTTCTGGTCATGGTGTTTTTATCACAGCAGTAGAAATCCTAACTCAGACAGGTGGGTACAGAAAGGAAAGGGTATTGTAGTACATGTGACGCAAGAGCACAAGAAAAGAGGAAGAGTTCAGCAAGAGGAAAACAGGTAGTATGGAGGTAGAAGAAAAATTAGACCCAACTATGACAGATATATATTCAATGATGCAAACTATTAAAAATTAAAACCAAATACAAAAGATATCTAAAGAACTGTAGGACCTTGCTCAAAGTCGTGGTCTGCTCTTGGAATTGTGATACTGAACACACTGTGGGTGAATATTCTAGATGTCAGAAACTGAAGTATAACCAGGTTGTCATCATGACTACCAGCTCCTACCATTCTAGAAGCAATAATTCACAAGTTTCACACTGGCAGCAAATGGGTAGATTTGAGTCTGTAGACATTTAACTGGCCCCAGTGGAAACACTGAATTTTCATTCTTCAGCTTCTGTACTTCACCAGTCACTGCTGCCCTGTTATCCAGTTACTATTAAATTCCTCAAAGTTATGTACATATTATTATATCACAGCACTTGTGCTGACTAGTCTGTGTCAACTTGACAAAAGCTAGTTATCTGAAAGGAGGGGACTCAATTAAGAAAATGCTCCATAAGATCCAGCTGTAAGACATTTTCTTAATTATTATTGATGGGGGAGGGCCCAACCCATTCTGGGTAGTGCCATTCCCAGGCTATTGGTCCTGGGTTCCATAAGAAAGCAGTCTTAGCAAGCCAGGCGGAGTATAGTAAGCAGCAGCCCTCCATGGCCTCTGCATCAGTCCTGCCCCCCCTCCACCAGGTCCTCTTGCCTTATTTGAATTCCTGTCCTGACTTCCTTCAACAATGAACAGTGATATGGAGATAAAAACCAAATAAACCCTTTTCTCCTCAACTTTCTTTTGCTTATGGTGTTTCATCATAGCAATGGTAAACCTAACTAAGACAGTGCTATTGGAGATCTTGAAACATATTCAAGCTTTTAACTTGGCATCACTCAGTGTCCACGCTGTCAAAAGAATTTTACGTGGAAATGCATTAATTTGTTTATATATGTAATTCTATCACAGGTATTTCTTCAAATCAGCTTGTGTCAGCTAAAATGTATTATTTAATTTAGGTTGTGTATGCTTTCATTGAACTGATTTATTTCATAGGAATTATAATTGGGAAAGAAGACCAGAGTCTTAAATTTTTAAATAGAGAAATAATATAACCCATGGATTCCATTCAAAATATTCCCTTGGTATAAATTTGGGGTTTTGTAATTTTATATACTGTTGGAATAAAAAGGCATTGTTAAATAAAATTGTGTATAGAGGAAGTCTGTATTCTGCTATCATAAATATTGTTGTACATAATTACTTCTAAGAAGTAATTACAATCTCACAAGAAATAATTATAATCAGATATTTCTTTCAAAAAACACTTCTAAGTTTTTTTCTCTTTTTTTCAAAATAAATTTATCACTTTGTTCCAGAAAGTATTCTAGAACAATTCTGGGTGCCCTGCATGAGGGAGCATAAAAACGAATTATTATTGAAGCCCCATTAAAAGAACTGAATGTCATCCACACTTCTTAAACTTCTCTAGACTGTGAAGTCAGCATGCAATAGGGAAAAGGGTAAGAAGGTGAGCTGTTACATAAAGCTTCCAAATTCTCATGAAAGTGGTGGATAACGCCATCTGATTCTGAAAATTGTTCCTGATACATGTTATGGTCTAGCTGCTAAACTTCTCTTGCTTTCATTCACACTTGAAAATTAATGTGATTAATAATGAACGACATATACTAGTGAGTGACAACAGGCTTCTATGTGTATGAATATGCAAATGAGTGACACGTAATGGATGTCATATCCTAGTGCATGAGAACATGCTTCTATGTGCATGAACACGCACACAAGTGACACATGCTAAAATGTTTTTAATTCTTAGTTCAGGTACTAGAGGGTAAACAAATGAAAGTTTATTCACAGCTCCCAGACCAGAGAGGTATTTGCATTTATTTTTTCTTGACAAAGCGATACTGCTTTGTTTCTGCACAAAATACATTTTTATGCATAAGAAATTAAAACTGGGAAAAAGTAAGTATATTTCATTACCAGGAGCATTAGAAAAAATAAAATAGAATAATATAATCGTTGCTGAAAACGTTTCTGCTATCTTGCCAAAAAGAAGAAAAAAAAATAAAACTAAGACTATGTCATGTATGTACCTGAACTGTTGGTTCTCTGTAGGAATAGAACTGCGGCTAAATATTTCAGCACTGGGCCCAAGGAACTCCACCCACTGCTTTGTTGAATAAAAATATGTAAAATGGTGCACAATCTTCACATGTCCATCCAAAAATGACACACTTTAGTTTTGTATTTTATGAGCCTAAGTATTTGGAATAGAATGAAGTTAGAAGTGGGAAAGTCTTGAAAAAATTAGTGAAATTCTTCATAACCTAATAAATTACTTTGTATAAATTTTGTTTGTCTTTGCCATGTAATAGACATACATATGTATATATGTGTACATGTCTGAGGGGTTGTGATACAGAAAGTATCATGAAAATATATTTGTGCTTTCAGCAATAGTGGCCCAGACAACACTTTTTCTGCAATGATAAGTAACTGACTATAAAATAGTTATCTCATGATCAAAATTTCTGTTAAAGCAACATGGGATGAGGAGGTTTCTAGTATATTTCTGTTAGTGATAAAATATTCTAACCAAAAGCAACTTAGAGAAGAAAGGAGTTTGTGTGGCTTAGGACTTACAGGTCATACTCCCTCGTTTAAGGAAGTCTTGTCAGGAATCAAGCAAGAACTTGAAGCAGAAACAATGGAGGGATACTGTTTGCTGGCTCGCCCAATTCTATATTTTTCTAGCTTCTTTATACTGCATGGGGCCATCTTCCCAGGGAGTGGTGCTGCCCTCAGAGAACTTTCTACATCTGTTAACAATCAAGATAACACTCATAGAAACTTCCACAGGCCAATCTGATCAAGACAATCCTTTATTCAAGAGTTTCTTCTCAGATGACTCTAATCTGTATCAAGTTGACTGTTGGTGGTAAATAAGACAGGAGAGAAATCATTCAGAGTTTGCCTAATTCTCACAGGTCTAGATTCTAAGAACTTTTATATGTCAGTCATTTGTACATGGTAATAGATGGAGCAACAAAAAGAAATTACACTGGCCCTTTCCTTTTCTCTCTTGCATCTGAATCAGCCTGATACCCATCTGTCCTTTTTACGTACTCTCTGACTGCCACACTTAACAATTACCCTAAACGTTCCATCTTTCCCTAGTTACACTTATTTTTACTTCCACTTCATTCTTTCTTACCTTATTGTATATTTAGATAATACCTTCTCCTACTAGGAAGTCAAATGTTTTGTGAAAATTCTCCGGGATTCTTTCTTTCCCCTTCCCATTCTAGAACATTGAGCCAATTTTCTTCTTCCTTAGTACATAGTAATAACTACTGGTTTGTATGTCTGTTAAATAGTGAGACTGTTGGTACCTTCACTCTTTTTCTACACTTGGTATTGTGTACAGTGCATGCCATGAGGTAGGTGTTCAGTTGACTGAACATTATATTTCTCTCATTAGTTTATTGCAACTCCCTGGTCTACCTTCTTTGATCAAAGCAATGTATTGCAATTACTTTTAATTCCCAAAACATACTAGTATTGTGTGAGTCATTAGTTATTGTGGTAGCTTAAATAAGAATGACTCCCATAGGATCATATAGTTGAATGCTTTGTCCTCAGTTTGAGGGACTGTTTGGGAAGGATTGAAGGGTATGTCCTTGTTGATGGTGTGTCACTAAGAATGTGCTTTGATGTTTCAAAAACCCATGAAATTCTTAGGTCTCTCTCTCTCTCTCTTTCTCTCTTTCTCTCTCTCCTTTTTCTGTCTCTTGGTTGATGTCTCATTATTTAAGCCCTCAGATACCATCCCAGTGCCATACCTCTGTCATGCTTCCTGCCATGATGTTCGTGGATTCATCCTCTGAAATTCTATTTGATTAGTTTCTTTTGGGAGTTTCCTTGCTCATGGTGTCTCTTCACATTGATATAAGGCATCCTATTTAATGTATCATTATTTATCTCCCTGTTAACATTTGCTTTTTAACAATAATCTAAATTGTTCTTTTAATATTGATAATATTGAAAGAGAAAGGTTTAAAAAGTTTATTATACTAGTGATCTAATAATTCTTTTAGTAATTTTCTATAATAATTATTTCATCTAGTGTCTTTCTAAACTTTCAACCAGTAAAACTTTCCTGTGTGCCCAATTATTTTCAAATGGTCTTTACTGATCCGATCCCCAATTTTCTTGCTGGGTTCTTTCTGCCTCTGAGAAAATATCTTTTGTTTACTTCCTTCATCAGCAATGAAGCTCAAGTTGTATTTCCCCGAAAGGGACTCATTGTGGAATAACTGGATTATAAAAGAAATTGTATCGGGCATACCATGATCCCATACAGCAAGAGCTTGGTGGACTTTATATAATAATTATGGCCAACTAAAACTTCAGTTGACTAATCAAATGGAAAAAGTAATTTAGGTTAGAATTCTATTCAACAGAGCATGTTAAATTGCAAAGTAATCCTCAGTATATGAAGCTATTACTTATACAATCAAAAGTTATAAAACAATAAACCACAATATGATTCTGAGAATAAGTCTTCTTACTACTACCACAATAATTCACTAGAATATTTACTTCCAACTACCACAACTTCAAGGGGCATTATTCCATAAAGAAGCAGCACTTCTATCAGGATTCACAGTTCTGTTCTATTTCATTATTGTCTATGGTGTCTAAGGCTTTCTTCCTCATGTGAGTCAAGTTATATTGAAATTGAGTTCTTGCTACACCACTGGAACCAGAAAATCTATGAATAAAACCCAAGAGATTTCCTGAAGTGTTTCTTGATACTTTTTTACCAAGATTCTTGGGCAATAGACATAACAACAACACAAATGGGACTGTGGTGTAGAGCCTTCAGGATGAGTCAGCATTTACAGAAAACCACTCATCTAAGGTGCTAGCATAGGTAAAATAAAATGATTCAGGTAGTGGGAAAAGTAGTTATTGCTCAAATTAGGTCTGATGACACTTGTCAGAAATTGGAATTGAAGCAGAAAATCTTTGTTAATAATTCATCTTTCACTTTCTTATTTCCCTCACTTTACTGCCTTTTCTGAGAACCCTGGGATTTCCCTTTCAAGTCCCTCATGGGCCTAAAGGAACACTCTGCAGCATCTGATGCGTACAAATAATGGGAATTCCCATGGATTATGGGAAAGGATAAACTATGTGCTTTCCTGCCTTCTTCCTCTGGACTGATGACTCTACCAAAGCCTGCTTTCTTATAACCCCTCTTTTCTCCTACCATATGAATGTCTATAAAGGTCTTGTGACACAAGAATTGCCCATGTTTACTAGCCGCAGTATAGTATTTCTCCTCAAGTTTATTTCATTGAACTTGATTGGTTTCTTTGAACCTGGAAGCAATTATCATTTACTAATATTTTTATTACTACTCTGCCAAAAAGGAAAAGAAAAAAAGAAAAGAAACAAAGGAATAAAACCTGATACATCCACACACTGCATTCCTAGCTAACATATTTATCAAGTTTTCTTTTAATTCATGTTAGTAACCTCAGAAATAGTCAACGGATATTGCACTGCTAAACTAAATCAGGCTTCCACTTATAAAAAAGCAATAAGAGAAAAAAGGAAGATTCTTAAAAATGAAAATGTTATTACCATAATTATGAAATGAATTAAAATAACAAAAATCATTGATCTTAGATTAATAATCTGAAAGAAAAAGATAAATATTCCATTAAGGTTAAAATACCAAGAGGTGGAAAATATTAGAATATTTAAGTGCCAGTTTTTCTGAACATTTAGTATATATTTATATAGATTAGATAGATAGATAGATAGATAGACAGATAGATAATAGATAGATAGATAGATAGATAGATAGATAGATAGATAGATAGGGATGATAGATAGATTAGATAACAGACAGATAAAATCTAATGACTCTGTTCAGTGTTGCTTGTGTATATATAATTTCAGGGCTAACCACTGGTATTGGATAACAATTAGGGAGCTCATCCCTAGGAAAGACAAATTCTCCCTCTCTCTTCCCTCTCTCTTTAGTCACTAGTTTCCTGTCAATCTTTGTCTAGAGATGGGACTCCCTGATATATCCTCTTCCACACTAGGTTATCTATTGCAGTTGTCATTGTTCAAGACTTGTTTATATAGCCACATTATTGTGGTACCATGGTTGTAACTTCTTTATCATTTCTAAGAGACACAAGCTCACAACAAATTTCCTGGTCCTCTGATTCTTACAATCTTTCACCTCCAAGATGTTTCCTGAACCTTAAGTACAGAACTCGTAGATATATCTCTTGGTGTTGGGCACACCATCAGCAGTTTATCTCTGCATTATGACCAGTTATGATTTACTGTAGTGGTTGCCTTTTGCTGCAAAGAGAAATGTCTTTGATATGAAGTAAGAGCTACACTTCCTTGTGAATATAAAGATAAACATTAGAATACAATTAGGAATCACTCTGATTTAATAAAATGGAGATAGTGAATTCTCCTCTAAGGTCCATAACCTCACTAGAGCCACGTAGTTGGATTTGTTTACAATATCATATGTTTATAATACTCCCTTTTGTTGAATAGGCTTCAAGTCCAATTAGATAGTTGTTGGTAACCACCAATATATTGATGTCATTATTGAACCTTGTCATTACCGAGGACCATAGGTGTCACAGCTGGGTAGGACTATTGATTGCTTCCCTCCCTTGGCAGCTTGGAGAGAGCCTTCTGGTATCATCAAAGCAAGATCTCAGGAACAATGCTTTCAGGCTTCATAGTCTTCCTCACAGAGATTTTTTTAAGAGATCATAGATCTCAGAAAATACATTAAAGTTTAAATTCTAAATGCAGTATTTTTCATTTAAGTATAAAAACAAAATTTTAAAAGAAACATTTTAAACTATGATGCTCTTCTGCTCATAAGTCTCTTTTGCAAATCAAAAACATCATAAGCTAAAGAGACAAAAGAGCAAGTAGGAAAGAATGTATGGATCTGAGAGTGATTCCACTAAATGGTCTCCTAGAAAAAACCAACTCAAGGAGACTTGAACAGGAGTGATTTAGCCACTTGTGAATTTTAATGGCTAAAGATATCTACTGTTTCTTGTAATTATAAAATCAAATAAAATACAGAAAAAAATACTTGTGCAAGCATGTTTCAGGTATTTATTTAAAGAAACTTCATTTCTGAATAAGCAAATGACTGAAAGTAAACAATCAATTTACCATTGAATGTCAATAAACTGAGCAGAAAACAAGAGCCCAAAGCTAACAAGGATAAGCAACTTGAAATGCTATTATGCTTATCGGTTTGCTTGTGGTGTGTGTGTGTGTGTGTGTGTGTGTGTGTATTTATTGGGGGAGGTGGTGCAAATGTGCCATAGCATACATGCATAAGGTGACAGCATTTAGAAGTTGCTTTCTTCCTTTTACCATGTGATTACTAGGGATCATATCCAGGTCAACAGTCTTGGCTGCAAGTTCCTTTAAAACCATCTTGTCAGCTTTTAAGTAATTTAATTGTCTTAACAAGTCTTCAGCTGAATGATATAATAAAATTAACTCAAAAGACAATTACCTTTCTTTCCCAATCTCCAGACAATAAGGAACTAGAACTCAGTGTCCCAAGGGACAATGGGTGAAATACATAATGGTGAGATTCCTGGCACTAAGTTGAAATATATTAAGTACCCAGGATATCCAAATGATTCTTCATTCAAGAAAAAAGTAAATTTAGAAATTTATTTTCTCATTTTCATATTGAACAAATATTTAAAATACTTTTATATGTGAGGAGACTTATTCAGAATACAAAGAAAAATAAATATGTCAGTATATAAATTAGAAGAAAATCTACCAGAGATTCTGGGAAGAAAGAGACATGGGAGGGAATCAACATCCTTTATTGTTGGGGTCTCTTGTCTGCTCAGTACTGCTTCAGATAGTTTTGGCTGACCATGGTGATCTAACATTAGTCTCCTAGGAGGTGTTTTCATGAGAATACTAAAACCCTAAACTACATTTACACAATGGACGTACTATGAATTGTTAGATCCTTTGAATGCAGGATAATATGATTGACATTGTGAAAGTTTCAGTTATATATGATGACGTTTTATGTGGCCTTTTTTATTTTATATAGCACATGTGAAAAGGAAGCCTGAGAGAATGTGAGCCTACAACCCTGAAGATATTCATATAGGTATGGAGACATAAATAAAAGGATGTGGAAGGCAACCACCACTATGTGCCTGTGAATTGCATGCTCAATGAAAACCTTATAGAAAAGGAAGAAATTTAAAAAAACATTGTGTGATACAAACTCAACCTGTAATCTACCATGAGATTTTAACTATTTGACCTTTGAGAAGCTCCAGGTTCCCACATCTATAATAGATGATTGAGACATTTAAAAATTAACTAAATTGTGCGATTCAACCTTGTCCCGTAATATTAGTCAACAAATAACGTAGATGTTATTATAGAAACATTAATTCCCAGAAATGACACACTACAAATAGTAACTTGGTTAATTAATTTCTCTGAATCATGAGATTTAAGGGATTCAGTAAGCATGAACAGGAAAAACATGAGAGTCAGTAAAATATTAACCTCAGTGTTAGACTAGGAACGACGATTTTAACTTAACACTATTTCATGCTTCATTAATCTGTTACATTTTCTATCCACACAAATCTAGTAACTGGTTGTAAACCTTGCCCATACTCTGGTAAATCAGATTACAAATATGAAAGTTATGATCTCTTCTATAACAATTAGAAGATCTAAAATCAGCAGAGGTCAAAAGAAAGTCCACTTAAGCAGATATATTATATGAAATTTTTCATAAACCACTTTCTTAGTTTGTTTGTTACCTTCTTTCTTTATTGCAATGTTCATCCTTCATAATTTAATTGCTTTCTATAAAAAACTATAGTAAAAATTGAAGGGTCACAGACTTTTTAAAATACATCAGCATCTACATATTTTCTATAAGAATTCTGTAAGAAAGAGCCTATTTATTTAACTAAGGTATGTAGCAGTTGATGACATGCAAAGCTGCCATTGAAAACAAATGTAATATTACCTGAGCCAAACTTCTCCCATGGCTCATTTCTGTAAACTGAAAGAGGTCTTCTGTTGTTCTAGCACTCTCCTGGTGGGTAGGCTGAGGTGTAGGAAATGCTATAGTAATCAAGATCTCAGTTAGAAGGCAATGAAATACAAAACCCTTAGACAGTCAGGATCCAAAGCTCAGGACTTGAAATGACATGCAATTCTGGAAGAAGTCACCACATATCACCAAAAGGGCCACAATTTAACAAAACTGTCTACTAAGACAAAAGTGCACATAAGTATACATAACTAAATAGTGGGATTATAAGTAACCCTTTAATTGTTGACTTAAATGAACATTTACTGTTTTGAAAATTGGGTTAGATGGAAATTGTAATCAATCTCTCCTCATATAATAAACAACTTTGGATACAATTGTATAATGATGTCAACATAATATAATAGAAAATAAAAACAGTTTATATTTGTACCAGTAAATCTACTTTTTCAGAGATTAAGGGATTATTGAATAATTTTATGGTATAGAAATATTGCCCCTAGCTGAATTCTATACTTAAAAATTTTGTTCTCATACTGGAAATATTACTAAAATAAATTTCCCTGTACTATTTGATTAGATGTTTAGCCAACATTTCTCAAGCGCATCCACTTGTCTTAAGGTTTAAGTATGATAGGTATTTTAAACTTACTACCTCATAGAATGAATATAATAAATACAGCCTAACCATTTATAATATATTAACTATCAGAAAGGGAATTAATTGCTGTGGAAGTTTATTTTTAGTTGTATTTAAAATAATTGTTTTTGTGCACTGTTGGAAAAAAGGGATGCATAGGTCTTGGCATTTTGTATTGTCTGAAGGTGTTGGATTTCTGTGAGGGATGTTGATTGATTATGATCTGCACCTGAGGAGTCATGAATGAATAAAAACATCTGAACTCAGATGCTCTGGGTTCCACTGTAGTGAATGGCACTTGCTATGAGAGTGGTTCCCTCTGCTGAGGTCTGGCAGGGCTTCCACATATGAAAATGCCTCCTTGTCTCCTTGCTGAGCCATCACAGCAATGTACAACTACAATTAATGTCATTTTTTATTCTAGATATGTCTTCAATTCATTAACTTCTCTAAATGCAACTGATCAACTTCTGTGTTTGCCACTCTGCTCCCTCTAGAAATTCTGTTCTACTGACACCCACTACCCTTGTTACTGGTTCTGTAGCTAGAGTCAATATTTTTTAATGCCTTGTTTCATTTCTAGATGCTATTTTAATTGTAACCCTTAACTAGTTTGTTCATGAACATTTAAATATGACAAAACATTACTTCAATTTTTAAAAAGTTGAAAAAAGCCTAAATACCAAACATTTAAACAATATTCATTTCTTTAAAATGTGAACAAGTATAAAAGTTGGAGAAAAAAACTCAAATCCAAAGGACCCACACTTGATTGAGTTACAATATTTCTGAAAGTTTTGCCTTTTAAAAAAATACAGAGGTGGAGGACGATGCCAAGGAAACAGTGTCTGTCATCTAGACGCAACTGTACATAGCTCATCGACACTGTGGCAGCACACACAAGACCTATATGGGTTTAACAAAGACACAAAGTCCAGCCCCTAACCAAGAAGCTATTTGCAATTTAATATATGCTGGGAAAGGGCAAATCAGTTTTCTTCAATGGAGTATCACTGGTTTTACCAAACATATTCTAGGGCAGACCCCAGAGCCAGAAGTAATGACACAACACAAAACAGACTCCATTTTGTTTTGTGCAATTTTTGTTTTATTTTGGTAATTTTTGTCTAATTGGGTTTGTTGTTTGTTTAGTTTGTTGTTTTGATTTTCCATTTTTATTGTTTCTGTTATATTTGTGTGAGAGAGAGGAAGAACAGCAAGTTGGGTAGGTTTTGAATTGGGGAGAATCTGAGAGGAGTTAGGGGAGGGGATATAATATGATCAAAAATACTGTGTGAAAATTTTTTATTACAAATTAATTGAACATACATATACACGCAAAAACAAGCAAGTAATGTCGTCTATAAACATGAATGTTTGTGATAATGAAGATTACATTTTACATGGTAAACAGAGGACCAAAATTTGCAAATATCTTCATAAAAATTTTTAAATTGTATATTTTATCTTAAATTTTCTGAAAGAAATGTGTGAATAATTTCTTTAAAACTGACTTTTCAGGCAGCATACCCATGGTGAAGCACTAATTTCAGATTATATCATAAAAATGTAAATAATCCTGAAATATAAATAATTTCAGTGAACATGAACACATGGAGTTGTTAAGTGTTTCAATATATCGTAGAAAAATAAAGTAATTTTAATATACATAAATGCAACTAAAAGCAATAGAATTATGATTTGCAGATATGACTTGCTTACTGATGAGATTAACTTATTACTTCTCTTTTTACAGATTTGGATTTGTATTCTATTTCCAAAGATACCATGATCTTACATCTTGATTAAACGCTCAAAAATAAATTCGGATACATCATAAGTTTTAGTTTGAGAAAATACTAAACTCTGGAAAAAGGAAGCCCTTGAATGTATCCAACAATGAACTTTCTCAAGCTAGCATGCTCAGATGGAATTAAAAATGAAGTATCATTATAAGGAAACAATCTGCTTCCAATGGGTTTAATAATTTTAAAAACAAAATTCTCAAAGCCATTTTGATATATCTACACATCTAAAATAAGTGGCTTTATTCCAATAACAGCATTTTTCCCACATAGAACATGTTCTCTAAATATCTAATACATCATGATTAATTTCCAACACATTTCTTCTTTTTCCTTTTTTTTTTTTTGTTTTGTTTTTTTGTCGTTGTTGTTGTCTGTTTTTTGTTTTTGTTTTTTCAAGACAGAGCTTCTCTGTTGTTACTCTGGCTATCCTGGAACTCACTCTGTAAACCAGGCTGACCTTGAACTCACAGAGATTCACCTACCTCTGCCTCCTGAGGCTGAGATCAAAGGTGTGTGCCACCACTGTCTGGTGTCAACATATTTCTTAGCCAGATAAGAATCAAATATAGTATCTGAATTTTTCAGTCATTTTTATTAAAATCCTTTAACTGAGATAGCTATGTTATCTTAATGATCTTTAAAAGTTATTAATGTTATTAAAATTTTTTCCTCTTTAAAAATTTCCATACATTTGATTTAATTGGTGTGAGGCATGCCCATGTCATATTCCTCAAATAAAGGTCAGAGAACAATTTTCAGGACTCAGTTCTCTACTTCTGTCATATGGGTCCCAGAGATGCAACAAGCATCTTAACCCACTAAACCATCTCACCAGCCCTCAAGTTTTATTCTTTACACAGTATTTCTATAAGTGAAAATGTCTGTGTAATAAATATCATCAAAATTAAGAAAAAAAATTAATGTACCTACGCTGTTCATGTTCTCAACCCATTTTCTCTGAAAATAAACTTAAGAGTAAGGAATATGTTCAATGTCATGAAAGGAAGGAAGTCAGTTACATTTATTTAAGAACTCTCATTATGAATATAGAATTGGCTCTAAACATCTTTTTGGTTCTATTATTAAATGGGTACCAGAAGGCAAGAGTGAGGAGAATACGCATAAGAGAACTGGGGGGAAAGGCATAGAGGACAAATGATGAGAACAAAAGAGTATATCTCTCCAGATGCTGTAAGAAAGGACTGTGGCCCACATGGCCAGCTGCACTCCACCATAAATCCAGGAGTCCTGCATATAGGGTATGTGTGCTCTGAGATGCCAGCGAGTGCATTAAGATATCTTGGCTCTAACTGAGGCCTCTGTAAATGTCAGCACATTTATCATGTTGTTTAGGCGCCACACTACTTAAAACCACAGCAAAGGATTTATCTCTTTCCATTTGTGTTTGGGGTCAAAAGCTTCCCTGAAACTACTTCCCCAGGTTTCAAGTTACTTTGTTTTTCCCAGTCTTAACGAACATATGGCACTCTTCAGTCCCTCTCAGTAAAAATAATCTACATTAAATTAATTAAGGATTTATGAAATGTAAACTCATTAAGTTTATTGATGATTGTATCATTAAAGACCAATTTGGGTAAAAGGACAACATAGAGAGTGATATTTGGCTTTGAGGAAATATGAAAAATGAGATACCTTCTAAAGACATGAAATAGCTTATTAGAAGTATGACAAAATAATTGAATGAGAGTATGATGATAAAGACAATTTTAAAATGCATTTATACTTTCCAAGTTTTTAGGAAATCTACTAATATAGCATGTTTTAAACAAAAGATTGTCTGCACTGCTCACATCAAATACAGCGTATTTATTGCTCTACTTATTGAATGGCTTTACTTTGGTGAAGATAATTTTCTGTAGAGTATTTAAGCTACTGCTTAATTTGATAACATCACAGTCAATATTATTTAATGGAAGCAAGCACTTTTTGTCTAGGTCCCAAGCTGTGCTGTGGGGCCGACTAGAAGAATGCATTCTCTTCCATCTAAATTTAATAATACGAGATCAATAGCAAGGAAAATCTCTTAGTTAGCAATGATTTGCTTTTATTATTTAGGAATATTTTGATAAAGACACAAACTAGTTAATCAATTACCTTAAAAGCACCAGAATGAGTGGAATTTCAACAAGATTAAAATCATTCTCAGGTCCCATCAGTTAGTAAAGCAAACTTTAGAAAGTAAAATAGTTAAGAAAGTTGAAATTTATATGCAAGGCAAGACCATACCTATGTCATAATGGACCCAAATCCTTTAAGGTAGGTGATGATCTGGAATGGTTTGTGTGGTGATGTCTCTAAGGGCTCTAGGATGTCAGGTGGTGAGGCAGCACCAAAACTCCCATTTGTAAGCATGTGGAACACTAAATCAGGGAATGACCTTTACACGTCAAAATCAGTAATGAATGCAGAGGAAAGAGGGTGCTAGGTTCAGTTATGAGTGCACGTGTATGAGCACTGTTGTGTCACCAGTTAACAGGATACACACATGTTCTAAAT
Source organism: Cricetomys ansorgei (assembly GCA_026225945.1). NCBI lineage: Eukaryota > Metazoa > Chordata > Mammalia > Rodentia > Nesomyidae > Cricetomys > Cricetomys ansorgei. The sequence goes on from JAMJFZ010000199.1 coordinate 29,297,500, forward strand.
TTACTTTTTTTATTATTTCATAAAGAATAACCACACTTTGTTTTATGGTGTTTTGGAAAAGGTTAGCCATACAACAAATGCTTGTTGAATAAAATGATATTTTTCATTTTACCATCAGACAACATGCATTCATTGGGATACATTGCACACATAATTCCACTCTTGAAAATTCTGTATGCTAAACTAAATAGTGTTCTCAAAAACCTAGCTGACTTCTCTGTGGTCTTGCAGCCTCCTGCTGCAAACCTGGGGCCGGTGTTCTCATTGTCATGAGTTTTCTACTATGCGATGATGTGTTATTTTGATTTTGATTTTTTTCACAGTGGGTCGGGCTTTTCATTTTCCCAGAAAGGAAGATAACATGGCACAGAATAGGTGGGGGGAGGAGATTTCAGTTATCATTTCTGACTCTCATGCTTGTTCCTTTCTTGTTATAGACATGCAGTGCAAAACTGTCTTCTGGAATGTTTTCATTTAGAGCAGTGATGTGCTGTGGACACACTGACATATTCCAGAGCATATTTTGAGTCTCTGGTGCCTCCTCCCTCTAGCACGCTATGCAGATGGGCTGCTTTGCATGATTGATTCTCAAGTCTGCAATTTGTATTGACTTCTGAAAAGAGAGGGGCATAGTTTTACTGTCTTTGTTTATAAATAACAATGGAGTAGAAAATTTATCTGTGGGTTTAAATGTTATTGTATCCATAGCAGACATTCATGTAAAACAGAGGTTTTACAACCTCCTGTGGATCCTGACACTTTTGAGGGTCAAAAGACCCTTTCACAGAGGTGGCCTAAGACCATTCGCATATTGGATATTTACATTATGATTAAAAACAGTAGCAAAATTACAGTTATGAAGTAGCAATGAAAATAGTTTTATGGTTGGGGGTCACTACACCATGAGGGACTGTTTATGTAGGTCTCAGCATAATGAAGATTCAGAACCACTGATAAAAGATGATTAACTAAATTTGATGTGGAACTATTTTTTTTTTAAATGCAGGTACTAAAAATAAAATTCCGAATATACCTTCCTTTACCAGCATTATTCTTGTGGCCTTTAGAATAAACATGTTAATGTGTGCAATATAATAAATGTACTAGTTGTCATAATATATAATATTCAAATGGAGTGTGTGTGTTCTAATCATTTAATGATGCTGTGGCCTGTATGTGCATGTTCAAAATCATTAGTCAATAAGAGAACAAGAATTTCTGTTCTCATAAAGCTTACATTCTGTACCAATGTGGGATCAACCCAGGGGAACATTATCCAACCATCATGACCCAATCCTTTATCTCTGTCCCTAACATGAGCAGCTACCACATAGCACTAACAATTAATATGAAAATCAAATTGGTTTTTTAAAATCTTAACATGTCATGAAAAAGAAATATACTGCAAATTCAAACTCTCATTTAACCGTCTTTCCACATTTTGCTTCCTGTCTTAATTACTTAAACACAGGGACATAACATACTGGCAAGTGAAGCACTATACAAAATGCCTCAAACTTAAATTCTTAAAACGCCTTAAAATCTTAAATCTAAAAATGCCTATCATTCGAATTCATGATAATCCATGCCTGCTTGCACTGATAAACACATAAGTATTCTTGCTCTGTGTGAATATTAGACAACAAATTATATATGCGAAAGTTCTATAAATCATAATGAAACAAACAGGTCGTACATCAAGATTGTTCAATATTTACCACATTTAAGTTTCTAATAATGGTTGTTATTTGTTCACCTATTGCTTACTTATGGTTCTGGGTACTAAACCCAGGTTCTTGCACATGCTGATCAAGATTTCTATCAGGGAGCTACACCCTTGGTCCCAATACAATTACACTTTAAATGTTTCATTATTTTAAAACATAAATATGCCTTTCCTGCAGGAGGGAAATAGCACCAAAAGTACAGGAGTAATCAGCCTTCCAGAAATGGTTTTCAAAGAAAATAAATTAAAAATTTATTATAAACTTATGAGAGATGACAGCACAATGCTAGTTTTAGGGTAAACATGTGAAATGGCCACAGAAATTGTATAGCTAGAGTGGCAAATGTTTAACTATTCAAACTGAAAAGAGAATGAATATTTTCATGACCCTCAATATGTTTTTGGATCCAAAGCATGAACCCATTTAAGTGTAAGCCATAGTAATGGCTCATTTGCTCTAACAATGTATTATGTCTTGGCTTGTAGCCCATAGCAGCCATGGTTGATGTATCTGATTACTATAAAGTTTACTAAATGAAAACGTCTACAGGACACATGCTGTGACCAGTCTTGCTCTGGAGAAATACCAATCCTTAGTGCAAAGACATTGCTGTTTAGAAATTATCGTTTGTGCATTGTTGTATGTGAATAGGACATAAGTTGATCTTAAACTTTCGTATGATTTTTTTGCAAGGTATTTAGTTGATATCTGGAGAGTTGAGGTTTGAAGAGAATGAAAGGCCATGTAGTTTATCACAGTAAAGTCACATTCTTCAGGGATTAAGGACACAGTGTCAGAAAAAGAATATATGTGCTACTAAAGTTAGATGAAAGAAAATAAAACCGACTGAAGAAGTTAAACCGTAAATTTGAGCAAAGCTAAGCAAATTTTATAAATAACGTGAATTCATAAACAATGGCTGAGTGTGCTCACTAAAGTTAGACTTATACATAAGGAGTTAATTTTATATCTCATTGTTTGCCTGCTTTGTGTATACAGAGCTTTTCAATAATACAGTCAATCAATAAAGTCTGTTAATAAGCAGGTTAAAGAAAACATTGAACCAAACTTCATAGAATTTATAACTGTGTAGAAATTAACTTTAGGACTTTGTAGTATCATTGTTCACTTACTAGACAGACTTGAAAGCTTAATTATTAACCATAAGTCCATTTATAGAATTTCAAAATCATGGTCATTCCTGAGAGCCCTCTGCTGTTTATCATCCTGCTCTGAGTTGACAAGGTCATGCAGAATTCCCATGTGAAGACAGAATGTAACCTCCAGAACCAAATTCCCCAGGTTGAAATGAAGGTACACTGGCCTGGGAACCTGATAAAGAGCCAGCTGGATATTTTATCTTTCCCAGATCCTGCAAAACACCCCTTTGAAGGCTATTTCACCTTTGAGCAGTCCCATCCCCCTTCCATTAACAAATGCTCAGTTTTCTCAACAGCTTCTCCTGAGTTAAGTGAATTTGCCTCTGTTGTCCTGAAAGGAAATCAGGTCCTTACAAGTTGCTAATGCATGCTTACTAACCCATGAGCATGGCACGTAAAAAGTCACTTGTAAAGTTTTCTGGGGTTTTCTCCTGCATTACTTCTGCACTCCACCATGAGCTATGTACTGAAGTGCTCACACGTTTTCACTCTGTAATCATGAACATCTGTGGCAGCATGAGAGCCAAAATAAACAGAATGAAACAGATGATTATGTAGGGTTATGCTAAACAACTTTTAAACAGGTTCAGATTTCTTTCTAAGGAAGTACAAAGTATCTACATACACCAGTCCTTGTTTATGTGAGAGACAGAGAGAAACAGAAAGATCACCTAGTTACTAAGTTACTCAACACAATTTTATAAATTTATTTTTCAATAAAGAAATGTTTTCAGCACAAACCAAGGAGCCTGCTTTCTCAGTAAGTTTTAACACATCGTCTAAAGTGTTATTATTTCTGTCTCCAAGATGAAAGCCCAGCTGTTTTAGTGGAGAAAGTTCTGGAAGTGTTTAGTCATCACTGCTATCAGTTTGTGCCTGGCTCTCATAAAGCCCTGATAGTCTCTCTGTCATGTTTACTGTACAGCTTTGCATGCACACACATAGAAAGGGCAATAGAAGGCTGGCTCTTTCCATTGTGTCTCAGAATAAAACAATCAGAAGTGAGGACTAAATCAACATGTTCAACGTGTGCTTTTTCTGATAAAAATAGTTGCACAGCTGAATAGCCCTTTTCTTTCTTCCTTTCCCTCTAAATTGTTCTGTCCTCTTGTTTTATATATGTTTTCCATTAGCAGCATATAGTTAGAATTTCATTCCACTGTCTACTCTGCAATTCTTTGCCTTTAATGAGACATTTGGTTTAACTGTATATTTTATTATCAGTCATTTGAGGGTTTTGTTTTCTTGCTCATTTCCAGAAATTTGATTGTTTCCTAAGACAACTATGCTATTTAATCACCTAGCCCTATGTTTTACATTTCTTGTTTCTTTCAGTTTTCAAAATACTCTTTAGTTTTTTATTTCTATCAGAGTGTAGTTAGCTACTTTTTGAGGTCGCGAATCACTTTTCTGCAACCTATGATGACCAGGGTTTATTTTTGCTTCTTCTTATCCTGCTAGCCCTTGCTCATGGCATTCTGTTTTCTTTTACACTGAGGTGCTTTAGAGGGACACATTGATGATGTAAGAACATTTGTAAGGCTCTTTCAGAACTAGATGAAATTACGTTCAGGAGAATTTGGCTTTCCTTCTGGGAACCATGTCAGTCTGAGGTCTACAAATAAAGTTCATAGTTTGAGGATACTTGGAGGTTGTACAGTCTTTGTGATAGTCACAAGGGCTCCACTCTAAGAAGTATTTAAGACCATTTTATGGGGTGTGAATTGTGCTCCAGTAGTACTGGATTAGCAGGATGTTATGAAACAAGTCTGCTGCTTGAATCTTCTCCTCTCTGAAGTGTGCACGTGCCACCCTGCTTTTTGCCATGAATTGAAGCAGCATCCAGCCATAAGCAGACACTAGCTTAGAATTCTCATCATCTACAGCTACGAGCAGCAAAAACTGACTTTTTTCTCAGTTTTGTAAACCATGCACTCTCTCCATAGTAGAAAGCAGAGTCAAACAATGTGTATCTTTTTGATGGCCCAGCTAACATAGGAGAGTCTGTAATGTATTCTTCACATTTAGATACAAGACTTAAACCCTTGTGCCAATCTCTCTTTAAGTCCACCAAATTTGAAGCCCAGATCTACTTAGCCAAAGCCTTGCAGGTGTATGTTTATAGCTTTGACCAAAATACTTAAGAGAATAACTAAAAAGAGGAAAGATTTACTTTCAACTTTTTATGTCAGAGGGCTCAGTGTCTAGTCTTTGTCTCTGCCTGCTCTGGTTCATGGTAGAGCAAACTATCAGGACAGTAGGAGCATGCGACAGGGCTACTTTCCTCTTAGAGCCAACAAGAAGTGAGAGCAAAAAGCAGAGAGGAGGAAGTCTTCGACAAGCAATACCTTCTATCCAAGGTCACACCTTCAGGAGCCTACTTTCTCAGTCAAGTCAAGCTTCTTAATGTTGGCAGAACCTCCCAAAATAGAGCTGCCAGCTCTGTGAAAAAAGTAGTGAGAAATATTAGTAAGTGTACTTATCTTTCTTTTCTCTCTTATTCATTCCATGCCACCCAGCCTGACTCCAGCTCATGGGCTCAACAAATGTTCCTCCCTCCGTTTCCTGAAAGCCAGTTCTACAGAATTCTGACAATATGCCTGGCTCAGTTAGCTCTGACATCATAATCTTATTGCTGCTATCACTGTTCTACAATTTCTATTTACCAGATGCCAAGAACACATACCATTTCATTTAATCATCAAAGCCCTAAGAAGTGAATCATTTTGCAGAAAAACTGCAAGCACAGAAAAGGTAAATTGCCTAAGTCACACATATTATCAGTGACATAAATAAAAATTTGCCTTTGAGACCATGAGACCATGAGACCATGAATTAAGCCTATCATCTTCTTTGCAAGGCTTTATGTGCATACAGTAGTTTCTGTAGAACAATTGTATTAACACATGAGAGGGTAGTAAACATGCAGCTAATGCTGGTAACATTGATATTCCCAGGAAGTCAAGTAAATACATTTATATTTCCATTTTCTCCTAAAACCATTCTTTGGTTCAGAAATGGCTTAGCCTCTTTAAAAAATAATCCTCCAGAAACTCCTCACATTTTATATGTACAATCAAAAACATATATATGGTAAGGTTTCTAAAGTCATAAAAGTCTTATAATCTTAATAATTTAAGCTAAAATAAATCTGTATCTATTTTACATTTTTATAGAGATCTTTTCTATAAACGTTACGATTTATAGGAGATCATGCAAAGAACAGTTGCAAAGGAACTCTTATTAAGCAAAGTTCAACCATTTGACACAAAGAACTCTTGAGTTACCAGCTTAATAGAATGACCGTTACATAGAGGAAGCATGGGTAAGCTGTTATTAATTTTTACTAGGAAAAAAAAAATGTTGCACATCATGGAAAAGAGTAGTGAGATGTAATAATGGTATTATAATTACAAATATAACAATCTGTGGGTGTTAAAAGAAATTAAAACGCATGTACATGCATAATTTAAAAAATTATCCTAAGTATTTGACTCCTACAAAAAATATTCAGTCTTTTCATGGATAAGAAAAGTGTAAAGGAAGTACAAAAGTTCAATCAAATTTTCCAAACTTTTCCCCAAATTCTGAAATATCAAGATATTTGAATTACTCCCTGCCATTTGGCTAACAATTGAATTGGAATCACTTTGAAATCAATTATGGTCAACAAATTCATTAGTTTCCCAAGAACTGGTCAATTGTTTATTTTCTTTTTTTTAGGAACACATTAATAAAGCTGACTAAAAGATGCTGGGAATCATGTTAGTTGAAAATATTGTTGTTTTCCTTGAAATGTTATCGATTGGATCCAAAACATGAAGTCACTCTTTCCACAGTTGAAACAGCATTTTCATTTTGAGGTTTTAGGGAATGGAGTCATGCTCTTCTTCAAAGCAGGTGTTCTTGCCCTGAGTTCCCCCCATCACTTAAATACTAGCTTTTAAACATATTCTCCTAATCCATAGTATAACTTGTAATGCATGCTGTGCTTTCTCCTCAGTCCTTGGACTTTCTCTTTGGACTTCTGCAGCTTTGCCAATTGCTATATTTACCTTAAAATATAAACACTGTGGGGAACGGAGAGATGGTCAGCAGGTGAGAGGACTTACTGATTTTATAGCACAATTTGGTCTTAGAACGCACATGGCAGGTGGCCATAACTCCAGGCCCCAGATATCTGGCATTCTCTTCTGGCTCATGTGGGGACAATAGATACACTTGTGGTGTACATAAAAACATGCAGGCACTCACACATACGCATAAAATAAAGACATTTACAAAAATAAATCAATAAATGCAAAAATATGCTTGTGAATACAAAATCCAATTTTGATACAAAGATAAAATAAACAAAAAACATAGTTCAGTGAGAAGGCTGAACAGACAAAGGTACTTCCCTCTAAGCCTGAGAGTGGGACCTTGATCCTTGAGATGTACATGGTGGAAGGAGAGAATATATCAAAAAAGTAGTCCTCCGATTTCACTTGCAGGATTTGTACTTGTACACACACAAATAATACTTGTAATAATATTAATATTAGCTTTGAAATATTACTTTAAGACATTTTTTTTACAAAGTCAATGTATTATTTTAGAAAACTTAGCACCCAATATTATGGCTTCCTTTTTTTTTTTTAAAGAAAAAGGAAACCACAAATCTGAGAGAAATACCTTGAAAGATCCACAACTTCAGTTGATAAATCATCTTAGTAGATGATTTGATTGTCCCCCAGCTTCAGGAATATTAAGAAAATTTGTTTGCTGCTCTTGTTTGATTTTTGCTATTTGGTATTTTTTAATAAAGAAGTTACCAAATGGCTTAGATTCATTTCCATTGGACTCTTCCTCCCCTCCTCTCCTTCTCTCTTCATCCCTTCCTCCCTCCTTTCCTGTGGTGTGTGTGTGTATGTGTGTGTGTGTGTGTGTGTATCTGTGCCTGTATGTTTGTATGTCTGTGCATGTACACAGGTGTGTATTCATGCATTGATTCAAAACTGGATAATAATGTGTTTCTCTGAGATGTAGCAAAATGACACAGCTGTTGTTTTATTTTGGCCAAAAAATAAAAAAATGTCATTGTCCTCAACTCAGAACTAAAAATAATAGTTCATGGATCTTCTTTTAATTTCTAGTAACTGAATTAGAAAAATGCATTTTATTTTTCATTTATTTCTGCTAGAGCAACAACGTACTATCATTTTTCACTGAAGGTTTTTCAAAGAGATAGAGAAGGCCAATGAAGTGAAGTCAGAAGACTTTGGTTATGTGGTGTTTTCTCAGAAGTCCGTGGAACTAGTGAGGTGTAACATATGATCCTCTAGGGTAGCCTCGAGATTGACAGTTGCCATAGCAATGTCATTGGCACTGTCTTTCATGCTCACAAACTCATATTTACCTACAGATATTATAAAGATCTTAAAAATATAAACCCTAGAAAAAGCATCCACAGAAATGAGAAAAAAAAATTGTCAGAGTGACTTTGCCCTCCAGCATCAAGAGATGCTTTTGATCTACCATGCACCTGATCAGAATCATTTCAAAATTTTCATCATCTTCACAACTACCAAAATCCTCTGTCTTTCTTATTTCTCTCCTTTTTTATTGAAAATAAATTTTCTCATACCATATATCTGAAACACAGTTTTCCCTCCCCACACTCCTCTCGGCTGCCCCACACATACCTCTCCTCTCCCCCAGATCCACTCTCTTTCCATTTTCCTTCAGAAAGGAGCAAGCCTCCAAAAGATATCAGCAAAATATAAGATACAATAAAGCAAGGCAAGCACTCTCATATTGAGACTGGATAAGCCAACACAGTAGGGAGAAAAGGGTCACAAGAACAGGCAAAAAAGTTAGAGACACATCCACTCCAACTGTTAGCAGTCCCACAAAAACACCAAGATAATGTCCCTAACATATGCACAGACAATCTGGTGCAGACCCAGGCTGGCTCCGTGCTTGCTGCTTCAGTCTCTGTGAGCCCCTTTGAGCCCTGCTTAGTTGATTCAGTGAACCGTGTTCTCCTGGTTTCATTGATCCACTCTGGCTCCTATAATCTTTCCTCCCCTTCTTCTGCAGTGTAGTCTTTTGTGGAAGCAGGGGCGTCCCTGAAGAGGTGAATGGTGGTGGAGTCATTAGTCCAAGACACTTAAACTCCTGGTGCAGATCTACTTTATTGTTAAAGAAGCAGGGCTTTACTAGAGGAAGCAAGGCGTTGCATAATGGAAAGATCCAATTGCTTTGATCCAAGCTTACTAGACACTTCAGTCAACCCACCTAAAGCTTGCTAAGCCGGGAGGAGTGGGGAAGGTGGGGAAAAATCTAACCATCTTCAGGCCTGTAATGTTTAAGCTCTTGGTCTATCAGTTTTGCCAATGTTGGTGATCAAGGTTTCTGTAAAGACAGGGAAAGCAGGCACAGCCCTGGTAGGCTTTTCCATCTTAGGGCTCAAAAAGTGGGTCAGGATCCACCATTTTAAAGGCCTTATGATGTACCACGGGCTAGGTACTCATCCTGGTGCAGATGCTGATACCCATCTTTCTTTCCTGCTATTGGAATTCCCTTTGCCACCAACACTGCAGGGTTCCCCAAACTCTGAGGAGAGGGACAAAATGGAGATCTCAAAAACTTGGACTCTCTCTCCACATAATGTCTGACTGTGGATCTTTACATATGCTCCCACTAGCTACTAGAGGGAATCCTTCCGATGGTGGTAAGGTACAGCACGAGTCTACCTATGAGTAGAGCAGAATGTTATCAGGAATCATTTCATTGTTTTTTTTTTTTTTTTTTTTTTTGGTTTGGTTGGTTTTGTTTTATTGGTTTTGTTGATGTTGTTTTTCATTTTTTTGTTTTTTTTTTGTTTGGTTGGGTTGTTTTTTGTTTTTTGCCAGTTGTGTTTCTTTGTTTTTGCCCTAGGTCTCTGTGCTATCCAGTCATAGACTTTTCTTACCTCCAAATCAATTTCTGTTTTCTCTAAATCATCAATCACACAGTAACTTGAAACAATCATGTGTACATGACTCTGCCTAAGAAAAGACAAATGAAGACAGATAGTGATAGAAATACTAAACTTCCTGGCCATAAAATAATGGTGAAGCCAAGAAAATCTTTATTAGGAAAGAGGCAAATGTGAAATCTGTTTTGAAATTGAGTGTGAGATTGGCTGGATATTCAGAATGTAATCTAAGTCAATTTGAAATACTAGTTTTATATTCATGCAGAGTCTGAGAATGTACCTAAATGCTTATTCTAGGGTCAGTGTGGCCTGAACACCACTCTTGTTCATCCAATCATTTCAGCACTTTGTTGACACTGTTTGTTCTTTAGATTGGTTCTCGTTCTCTATCACTGACTAACTTCAAACCTCAACAATACTTCTGCCAAAGGCTCCAGCATTCTGAGAATATAGGAGCATATTACCTTGCCTGGCTAAGCTCCTTAAGATATTTAAGTTATCACTTCATCTAGAGACGTTCCTATGCTTCACAAACTGTTCATTGGCGGGTTAGTCCTAATCTTCACCAAGATTTTTCAGGAAGTGTGTCAGTTTATTCAAGTGAAGCTATGGTTGACTGCACTATCCTTGTTCCAGGCAGGAGACTCAGAGTGGTCATGCTCAGACCTGTGTGGTCTTGTGTATCTACACATATCACTTATTCATCTCTACCACAGAAGTTTAAGACGAATCAAACCTGTTTTTTTCTAGAAAGTTGATAACAAATTAAAAAAAGACAGAGGATTTAGGTAGTTTTAATGACTTCTCCAAAACAATTTCCATGATGTTAGAAGACTAGGTAAATAAAAACACTGTAAAGAAATTAATAATATCCTGTATTAGATTCCAAAAGGAAACAAAATTAAGAAAGAAAAAAACACAGAAAGTTTTGACTGGCAGTAAACTGTAGCAGATTTGTTCACTCTTGTAGAAGAGTATGCCAACTGAAAGACAAAGATTGAAATTATAAAAGAAGAATGTCGAGACTTAGGGGACAATCAAGAAGTCCTATTACTTAACCTGCCTGGATTTAGTGAAGTACAGACACAGGAATTAGAAAGAGAACAGGCAAAGTTTTTTACTGCCTGTACTGATGCTAAACTTTGTGGAGAATACAGGCTTGGATGTGGGAGAGAAGGCTGGATGAAACATCTGTTCAACCACGTGCACTATCTTCTAGGACATGTCTCATAATGGGGAGTGAGCCCAAACCAGACCTTGCATCCTGTCAGCACACTATGATCCCAGTCGAGCGTGCTGAATACAGCATACCTAGTTTGCAGTTTGCCGACGAAATAACAAACCCCCTTTCAGGAACTGATGGATCCAGAGTGAGGAAAAGGGCAAAATATTAACAGACAATGTAGTGACTAGGTGACTCTACTATAAAGACATGATAAAAGAAAACTAAACAAACCAAAAAAAAAAAAAACATGATCAGGTGAACAGACAGGCTAAAGTGCATGCATGTATGTGTCTGTCTGTGTCTGTGTGCATGTGTGTATGTGTGGGGTATTTTTGTGTATATGTGTACTATGTCTGTGCATTTTCATTCTTATGACACATGTGCCGTGACCCATGGAGGTCAGAGGACAGCCTCAACTGACAGTTCTCATCTTCCATCCTGTTTGAGATAAAGCCTTTCTGTCCTCTGGACACACTAGGCTAGCTGGCTTGTGAACTTCCATGGATTCTCTCGCCTTTGTTTCTATCATACTTTGGCAGCACAGGGATTACTGTGTGCTTACAGTGCTTAGCTTTTACATGTGTTCTGACATTTGTGAGGTAATTGCTTTAACAATGAACCACTGTCCTAGTCAGAGGCTAATTATTTTCTTATATAGTACTAAAATAGGCCCCTCTTAGGAATAAAGTCAAGTACTACTGGTTTTGTCTTCTCTTTTCTCCATATTTACTTCCTTTTACTAGGTGTATCAGTTGCTTTGAGTACTACATTCTGAACTCTCATTGTTAAGTATCACTGCAAATGAATAGAATGAGCAAAATTGGTGAATTAAAATTAAACTATACATGCACATTTATACACTGAGTTACACATATGGTAGGTATGTTTAAGTAGAAGAAGTCAATAGTATGATTCCTTGTGACATTTTCAGACAACTTGTTATTTTATTCTCCTCCCCTCCTATCTTCCTATATTCTCCACAACCAGAGACCCCCTTTTTTCCCCCATTTCTCCATTCAGAGTCCTCCAAGAGCAATAGACTAGCTAACAAAACCCCTAACAACAGTCATGAGAACTCACTTTTGAGTTGTTGGTCAGGATTGTCCAAAAGACTCCCAAAATATTACAGGCTATTGCTATTGTACTTGGTTGGTCCCCAGGTAGAAGGTAAGTCCCTATTGCTGAAGATATACTTCAGACACAGAGCCCAGAGGACCCAAACTGAATCTGACCTGAATGCCTCCTCCATGCAGATTAGCTTTTATGGTACCAGAAGTGCCATGTAACCTTCTGAAGGATGGAAGGATGCAACCTACAGTTCTATGCAGCTATGAATTCATACAAACCACAATGACCACCATGGCATGATACGTAGAAGGATGCAGTAACGGCACAAATATCTTGGTGGTAATCAACAGCTCTCTTATTCAACTTAAGACTGGCTCAATGGAGGGAAATGGTCTTCCCCATGAGAGAGCCTCCCAATTGACTACCTAGTAGCTCCTTAGCTAGTGGTGAAATTTTATGCCCGCCTCTCCTTCTCTATGGCTAGAACTCTTGCATATATTGTACATGTTGTCACATTGCTATGACATCATATGTATAATTTTCCTGAAGTTTCTGGAAAACAATGTTTCCTTGATGTTATTTGACCTCTGTCTCTTACAATCTTTCCACTCACTCCTCTACAATACCCTTAGCCTTCAAGGAAATAGATGTGATGTGTATGCTTCTTTTAAGGCTGAGCACCCCACGGACTCTTATTCTCTGTATGTTGAGCAGTTGGGGTCTGTGTTAGTTGTTGTCCACTGCAAAGAGAGGCTTCTATGATGAGAGCTAAGATATACTTGATCCATGAGAATACCTATAAGTCATTGGGAATTGTTTTAATACTATGACCATTTAGCAGAATAATAATGTTGGGTCCTCACCTAGGTTCTAGGGCATATTTAGTCCCAATTTATTGGCCTCTTTAAACAGGTATTGGGTCTATTGTATGAAGTTAGTCTTAAATCCAGTCAGAAAGTGGCTAGTTACTCCCATAACATCTTTGCTACTACTGTACAATGGATAGAATTGGTCAGGGCAGTCATTGTTGTAGCTTACAGAGTTCACATCTGGGTGAGATTGAGGCTTACTTATCTCATTCAGCAATGTGCATAGCACCATGAAAGTTGATGAAACTTCCTAGTGAGTACCAATTTGACTTGTACATAGGAAGACATCCTAATATGGGCATTGCATTCTAGGAGCTAAATCCTGGACTGAATGAAAACCAGAGAGAAGGAGACAGAGAATTGAACAGTGAATTCACTGTTCTCTGCTGATTGACAACGGGTGCAATGTGACCAGATGCCTGGAGCTCCTTCAGCTGCAACTTCTTCATAATTATGGACCATAACCCAAAACTGTAAACTGTAATATGCCCTTTCTCCCTTAAGTAGCTATTGTCAGAGAACTTTATCACGGCAACTGCAAAAGAAACTGAGACACACGTGATGCAGTTGTAGTCACAAAGCATGTGTTGTTGTTTGTTTGTGAACTCTTACACCATGCACACTCAGAAAGTACAGCCAGTTTTTCTACAAGATCATGGAACTGATCCTTTTGATACTTATAACTGATGACATGATAATTACATAACAAATAAACAGACATTAGAAGCAGAAATGTTTCCAGATTTCAAAAAAAAAAAATAGACTCTCAAATTTTATGTAACTAGTGAATGTGTTCAATACAGTAATAAAATGGAAATATTGGCTGTGATTAAGTAAAATGAACTATTTTCATAAATATTTTTCTGAAAATATTTTCAAATTATTTTACTATTTCTTGCACAACAAGTTTTGTTTACATTTCTGCCTGCATGTCTGTATATATGTGCACCACATGCATGTCTGGTGACTAAGGACTAGGAAGAGGTGATGGGATTCCCTAAGACCATTGTTACAGTTTGTGAGCCACCATGTGGATGTTGAAAATCAAACCTGGGCTCTCTACAGTATCAACAATACTCTTAACCACTGAGCAAATTCTCCATCCCCCCTCCTCTTTTTTTTTTTAAGCTTTAATTTCTGTTGTAAATTAAATAATTGAACAGATAACAAACATTCAAAAGGAAGTGGAATGTTATGATCTGGTTGTGAAATGTCCCGCATTGCCTCACGTGGAACTCTTAGTCCACAGCTGGTGGCAATGTTTAGGGAGATTGTAGAAGTTAGAGGATCTGAAGCCTCACTGAAGGACGTGGGTAAATGAGGATGGGCCAATGGGGCTTCATAAACAGACCCCCACTTCCTGTTCATTCTGCTTCCTGAGTGCAATTGCAATCTGACCAGCGAGCCTCCTGCCTTTCCTGCCAACACAACATCACACAGAACATCCCCACTGCCCCTTAACACCCCCCACATATCCCTTTTTAAGCAATGCCCTCCCTGTGCTGTGATCACTAGAGAGCACTGACCTATGTTTTAGAGCTTAAAAGTTTATCATCTTCTGGAATGGAATGTGCATGGAATAACCTAACATGAGTTATCAGGCTTCTGGGACCTATTCATGTTCCTGCCAATATTAACTCTTTGTGCATATGTAAACACTGTAGTAGGCTAATTAAATATATTTTTTATACTGGGCTTTATGCAGCCCAGGCTGGCATCACACTAAGTATTTAAACCTTGCTCTTAGCACATTTCTTATGAAGTGTGAATAAACAGATTTTTCTTACAATTTTACATTTAAAGTTGAGAGATCTTCTTGCTCCATCATTCTGAGTTCTGGGATTCTAGGCACCATTTTGCCTAGTTTCTACAGAGTTCTGAAACACAGGGCTTCTTAGTACCAACTGAATGACTTACCCAGCCCATTGCTATATTATCCACTTTTCTATTTATACACACACACACACACACACACACACACACACACACACACAAATCTTGACAGGAAATTCACAAAATATTTAAATAAAAATGAAAAAAAAGTTCCCATTTTAACTCATAGTAACCGTCTAATGGTGTGATAAAATACCTGACAAAGGCAAATTAAAGGAGAAAGGATATATTTTGGCTCATAGTTCCAGGGTACACAGTCAATTGTGGCAGAGATGTTATCTTGTGACTTGAGGCAGCTGGTTATACTGTATCTGCAGTCAATAAGCAAAGGGAGATGAATCTTCTTATTCAATTTTCTTTCTCCTTGTTATGTATTCTTGGATCCCAGCATAGGACATGATGCCTCCATCTTTCAGAGTGAGTCTCACTACCCAAATGACTGAACTGAGATATTCTCCCACAGGTATGGCCAGAGCTTGGCCTAATCTAGATAATCTTTCACAGGTGTGTCAGGATGCCTGCCTCCTAAGAGATTCCAGATGCTGTCAATTTGAGGCGAACCATCACACTTCTCTTAATTACAATTAATCGGTTCTGTTCTGTCACTGACAAAACAAATGAGAAGAGGTGCTACAGCTGAAACAAACTGTTTAAGACATACAAATTCTAAAATGCCACCTAGAATAAATGGAGAATTCCTAAACAAATAAGAAACAGAAAAAAAAATGTAATCGAAAGGCAGAAAACTTGAAGAAAAACACTACACAAAATAAGAAAGCATATGACCAAATAAACTTGTAGAAGGTGATCAACATAATCAATCATAAGAAAGTTCAGACCAACTATGCAGGGAAATCATAGAATACACACCAGAAAGGCTGAGAGCTAAAACTGTCAGTCTCTAGGATCATAAAGTGTATGGAAAACCAGAGCTCTCGTGTTGCTAATGAAAGAGTAAACTAGTACAAGGAGATCTGGGAAAGTTTAATGTCATAGTATTTCCTATGCCCTAATTATGCCACTTTCACTGTGTTTGGTTATCACACTTAAGAATTTCAAATATCATTTCTATGGCTCATGCATTTCATCTATACCTAAGCAAAATGGGTGCTTATATCTCAGGAGTTTGGAAAACTCTGGTCCTCTTCACTCTCAGACACAAACCAGAGCCTTCCCCATCTGCTTTGCTTCACAGCGATCACTCACTTTCTAGAGTAGATGCCCACTGTAGAAACCATAAACAGATCATACATTACATGATAATGATTCCTCCTGGAAAATAACACTGAAAGAAATCTATTTTCTTGTTAAGCTTACTCCAGAGGGTTGAAAATTCAAAATGTAAGCAATAACTCACTAGGAAATGAGTTCAACATAAATTTTAAACATTTACTTAGGAAACCGGGGATATATTTCCATGAAATACTTTTTTCTGAACTTATCTTTGTAACATAATATTAACTAAGTCTAAGGTTGAAGGCTGCAAGCAATATATTTTTTTCCAAACTGTGTTTGATAGCACATAAGATGCCTTGTGGAAAGGGCCAGAATAAACGAAATCCTTCAAGGGCTTCTTCTATCAGTTCTTGTGATTATAATTTGCCCTTTGTGTTAAAATTCAACCTTTATGGTGCAAATGTCAAGGAAAAACATACTGATGAGCCCCCGCTCTTTGCCAAGAAGAATAATTTAAGCAGCATTATTTGAACCATAAATTGTTAAAATCTGAAATATGAGGCCTTGGCACTTCATCCACTTGGGGTTTTTTTTGATAATCAAGATAATATAGTCCAATGAGCCTATGCTATTTTCCTGTATTAATATCAATGATATCTTGGACCTTGGTCATTAAGCACATAATAAAGGGGATTGATGGGACTGGGGATATGACTCTGTGTGTACAGAAATCACTGCTATACATACATAAAATCCTGAGTTCAATCCCTAGCACACATATAAAAATGGTAATATCATGGTGCATATTTGTAATCCTAACTCTGAGATTTCTTTTTAGACAGCCTACTTTCTTGGTAAGACCTAGCCCAGCAAGAGATTCTGTCTCCAAAGAAATAAAAGAGATGAACAATCTTGAAAAGGACTCCCAAGACTGACCACTATCTTTTATGTATTCACTTCCACATACAGGAGTGCATAAACACACATAAATAAATAAATAAATGAATAAATAAATAAATAAATAAATAAATAAATAGCATTGTCACTTTATTTTTTTTAGAAAGTAATTTTGATCTCCTCACAGTCAAATGGACACACTGACAAGATCCAGTCTAATAATATATCTGTTTGGCAAGTTCTTCACTGGACTTCAAACATATCCATTCAACCTTTTGTTGCCTAGCCTAACAGAGAATTTTGGATTTAAATAGTTTATGATGATGAAAAAATGGCTCACTGAGTAAAACACTCACTTCATCAGCATGTAGACCTGATTCTGATCCCCAAAACCCGCCTAGAGCTAGCTGTGGTGCACATCTACAAAGCCTGCTCTCCACTGTGAAAGGTGGAAGCAGGAGAATCACTAGAAGCCTGCAGGCCAGCTAGCCTGCAGTATACAGCAGGGAATAACAGAGAGATCCTGTTTCACACAAGGTGGAGGAGAAGATTAACACCCAATATTGTATCCTGATCTCCACACACCATGGCATATATACATATAATAATATTCACACACATGCTCACATTAAACACACAAAGAAAATAACAAAATAGGATTTATGAAATGAATAAAGTAAAGGGTAATTAGAAATCTATTATTTGATCCTTGGAAGAAACACATCATTTACTCTGATATAGAAGGCTCCAGAAAGAAACCAAAGCAAAAGTTCTAGGAGATTTGCTTGCTGCCTTCTGGTTAAAATCAGATCTCTGACTCCGTCTTTACAGTTGAATTTCTGGAAAAGATTATTTGTAATGACTGCAAAAATTACAAGTTCTTAGTGTCCCTCTCCTTGGGTTGTCTCTTTTGAAAGCACCCTCTCTTCATTGTCATTTAGCTCATGGTCAGACAAAACCCTGCAGAATGCTGTTATTAAAATGCCCTCCCTGTCCCATGCGTTAGAGGCAGGTCTCCAGAGTAGTGACCTTGAGAAGTGGTGGTGGTTTCAGGATAATAAGTCACTGATTACTTGAGGAAATAGTGTCCAAAGGGATTGGGGGATTTCATTCTCTTTCTGTTTTGCCTTTTTGACCTGAATTAACTGGTTTTTCTGTGTACTCCTTCTGTGTAACAGTTCCAGAGCACTAATAGCAATAGAGCCAAATGACTGGACTGGACCAAAATGAACATTTCCCTTCATTAAGTTTATTGCCATCACTTGTCATCATCACGGAGGGAAGCTTCCTCACTGTTGTCTCCCCTCATCATACTCTACTACTTCTACTGCCAGATATAATTACATATAAAACTTCAATCAAAACAGAAGGGAGAAGGTTTCTCAGAGGGCAAAAGAGGATGAGACCTCAAACATAGAGTACAATCATTCTCCTTATTCAGAGGATGTGGAAAACCCCTTCATTATAGCAAAACTTGATGTGTTTATGAGACATTAAATGGGTGAACCAGCAGAACTGAAGGTATTAGTTCATTAAGCTGTCTCATAAACACATCAATTTTATCTTTCATTCTTTTAATCTTCCAACTGTCCTGAGGCACCGACCTCATCACTATTCTCCAATAATGACAATAGAAGCAACAACAAACCACAAAACTAAGGGTCATTCCATCTAACACATGGAAGCACTAACAGAAGGGAGAAGGTTTCATAGAAGGCAAAACATAGAGTACAGTCATTCTCCTCATTCATAGGATGTGGAAAACCCCTTCATTATAGTAAAAGCATCATTCTCATAGAAAAATAATGAGAAATCGACCCTAATGTCTTTATTTTTCTCATAATCATAGCAAAAAATTTCATCATCTGAAAGTCAAATAAGAATTTTTATTTGATGCAAGACCCAAGAAATTTGGCGGGATTTCCGGGCAGTTTCCAGAGCTTATATGAGCACAGTGATGTAGAACTTAATAAGAAACCAGTTTTCTTTGTGTTTATAACTTTCTCCAATAGAACTGAAATACTTGGTTAAGTGTAAGTAGTAAGGGTAAAGAGGGGAGGAACAGATAGATGTATGTTCATAGTTCCTTACCCATGATTCTAACATTGAAAACATTGTGAAAACCATAACTTCTAAATTATTTTGGCTACAAACTAATGGTCTGACATGGATTTACCTCTCCTTCCCTTTGGGACTTAATCAGATCCTAGAGGACTCCCCACCAGGGATGCTCAAATAAGCCCACATGGTCCAGAGACCCAGATAGGGTAGCAGCACTCTACTTCCCAGCTTCCCTTCATTTAGGTTACCCCAAAGCCTGGCAAATGCTTGCCAGTTACTACTACCCCCTACCAGAGCTTGGTTCTCCCTTTGGAATTCACTGGTTCCCAGCATGCACCCCACAATGGACTCTCCAGCTACTATACAAGGACCACAATCTCCTTTTGGGTCTCCTCAAAGCCTCGCCAGCTCCCTGACTAGGATCCTACATTTGCCCCATCCAGCCTTGAGGCTCAGAACCAGTCCATAATTCCAGAGAAAATTTGTTCCGTATTCCTTGACCAAATTGCTGAAGGCACAACATTGTAGGTGACAAACAGGAGACCTGAGCTGGATGCTGTATTCCTAAAGACCAGATGGAGGAAATTGAGTACCTAGCCCTACTATAAATTATCCCCATCCCGAACACATAAACACCTCTACTGAAAAGAAGAAAGGCATCTTAAACAAAAAGAAAATCTCAACCAACAAACTAGTCCCAGATGCACAAATCCCAACACATAAATAAGAAAAACAGGAAAAACCAAAATGACATGTCTTGTACAAAAAATACATATGTCATAGTAATGGCTCCAATTGAAAATTACCTGGAAGAAATCCCAGAAAAAATTCAAAAGGATCATTATAAGCAGAGTCAAACTATTCAGAGAAGACAAATATGAAGAGATGTATGAAATGAGGAAGTCAATATAAAACATTAAAATACAGTTTAATTTTAAAAAATAAGTTATTCTAAAAATGAAAAACCAAATAGACAAACTAAAAACCTCTATGGAAAGCATCACTCAGAGAACAGATCACATCAAAAACAAGAAGTCAAGGACCGAGCACAATGCATAGAAACTAGGACAGTCAGTAAATGTCAGTAAGAACATTTTTAAAGTATATTAATAGAACACTGAAGAGTTTGGGGGACACAGTGAGAAGATTTAACCCATAATTATGGGGGTAGAAAACAGAGAAACCAAAGCAAAGACATAGTGAACATTGTCAGTAAAATCATAGAAGAAAAGTTCCAACACCTGGAGAAAGAGATGCCATCCATGTATAAATTTTCCATGAGATATTATAATTAAAACATTTCAAGCAAGGAACAAAGAAAGGGTGTTACAAGATACAAAAGGGAGATGTCAAGTGATTTATAAATTAAAGTCCATCAAAGTAATGCTGAATTATTTGATAATTATTTAATAAAAACTTGAAAGCCAGAAGGGTCTGGAAGTATGTATTATGTGTCCTAGAAGGACCACAACTGTTAATTCAGATTGTTATAACAGGAAAAATCTCTAAACTATAAGGAGAAATAAAGCCTTTCCATGATTAGAAGAGATTACCAGAATCTAACAACTACTAAGCCAGTCCTTCAGAAAATACTAGGAAGAACAAGTCAATCTGAAAAGAGTAAATGTGCTCAGAAAGTCATGGAGAGCAAATAAACAATGACAGAGAAAGTAATCAAAAGAAATCTGAGAAAAAACAAAATCACATGAATGGATATATAACTTTTAATAATGACTAAATGTTAACGGTCCCAATTTCCCTATAAAAAGACACAGATTAACAAACTTGGATTACAAAACACAGTCTATATTTTTGCTCCTTCCAAGAAACACACATCACTATCTTTCTCTTTTGAAATAGGAATAGATATTCTGAACCATTGTATGTTGAAAGAATATAATTTTGGTGTTCTGTTTTTAATTTACTAATCTTTTACAAATTATGGTATGTATTTTTGATTGCTAATGAAATTTACTCTGGATTAACTAATTAAGCATTTGGATTATTTATTAATACTCTGTGGTACTGTGCAAGAAATACGTTTAAGATTTGATTAACAGCTTGTATCATTCACAGATATGTGTGTAAACTCATGTAAATATTGAATTAGCACATACTGAAGTTTGGCTGTCACAGCAAACAAGGTCAATATCCAAAAATTCATCTCAAATATATAGATTTTATACTCAACAGCCTCATACAACTACTCTAGATACATAGAAAAGTCATACCTGTAACACTAATGTTAAGCAGGTATATTTAAATTATTCCACAATCTGCTGCTTCAAGATACACCTTCCCCACTTGCAAATTTAGGTTTAACAACTTTAGCAATTCAAAATATGTCTCCAAAGAACTACAAACAGCTAAGGAACACTAGAGCAGAAGACGTAGTCTTCCCCAGTGAAGTACACACCAATTGGATGTCCAATACCAATCGTCAATCCTAAAACCATACATACATACAAGTCACATCATCAAGATTGAAAAGTTTGTGTTTATACATTTACACTAAGTGTGTGTGTGAGTGTGTGTGTATATGTGTGTGTGTTATGTAAGTAACAGTAACTAATGAAAACAAGACCATGAATTGGAAAGAAACAAGTTATATTTAAATAAAACAAAATGTGTCTCTCAGAACTAAGAATTTAATATTTTTCTGGACCCAAAGATAAAGGACCATGAATACCTTTGGATTTCAACTGCTCAACAGTGCTGTACACTGCACTTTTTTAAATGAGTTTTTCCTTACACAGCCATGAATTTAGCCGCTTTATTTCCTTAGTCATGTTGTCCTTTGTTTTTAATGTCAACAACTCAGAATCAAGAATCACCGAGGAAGAGAAGGTCATTGAGGACTTGTTTGGACTGAATTAGTTTGTTGACATGTCTGTGAGAGATTTTCCTCATTTTTTAATATTTATTTTTTACTTCATTACTTTTTATGTGTATGTGTGTCTATCTGTGAAGGTAAGCGTGTGTGTGTGTGTGTGTGTGTGTGTGTGTGTGTGTGTGCGTGTGTGTGTGCACAATATTTGTGAGTGTCTCTGGAGGCGAGAAGATGATGTTGTAGCCTCTGAAGCTAATACTGCAGTCAGTTTTATGAGAACTTCAACATGAATATTAGGAACTAAAGTCAAGTCCTCTGGAACAACAGCAAGCTTTCTTAACCACTGAGCCATTTCTAACGCCATAGAGAGATTTTCTTAATTGGCTTGAGGTAGGAAGACCACCCCCAATTGAGTGGGGCACCACTTCCTGATCTGTGTCCTATCCTGCAATAGTAGCGGTAGACGCTTACATTTTATCAGTCTCAAATATAATTACAAAATATTTCTCAAAGCAGGCTTTCATTTCCATTCCTGCCACTATGCTCTTCATTCTTTTTCCTCACTTCTAATCGATGTCAATAGCTTATTGTGAATTGGAAAAAAACGAAAAATAAAAACAAAAAAACAAAACCTAATGTCTCAGAACCATGGCGGCCAGAGCTGACACCTGAAAGGTCGGGAATAGCCAACTTTCTTCCTCTCATTTTTACGTCTATGGTCCTCTTGCTCCTGAAAAAAAACGTTAAATAGTGACCAAATGCATTTTCCCTTAAAGACTAAATATTTAATAATTGTCATGGACAATATATTTACCCTTCATAAACTTGAGTTTTCAAATCTGTGGAATGATTATTATAATAGTATTGGAATAATAAGCACAGACTCTATTCCCTGCTCTGCTCTGCTCGGCCTGCTTTTTCATATGTAAAATCGGAAAGCACCTTAAGACCTAAGCTCAAGTGATTTACAATATAAGACTCATTAGAATTTATATTGGATTTCAGATCAAGGCTTGACAATGTTAATCTTGGCCATTCATAGGTTTTTACTCCTCAGTTCCAAGTTCAGGACAGTGCTCATGGATAGAAAGGTTGTTAGACCTCAGAGCTCCAGATCAGTGGGATATACCACATCAAATTATGCTCTGGTCATGCATGAGGCATTCAAGATTCCTAATTGATCATCAGCTTCCAGAATTAGATTAGAATCTAAGCTAAAATAATTTATGTTTTAAAAATAGGTGGGGGGGTACACTTACTGATTCTCTCAAGAAATAGTTGGTAAATCTCTTTGGTTTGATTTGTGTTTTAAAAGGAAATTACTATAAGAGACTGGAGAAATGGCTCAGTGAGTCAGAACAATGGTTCAGAGCATTGGCTGCTCTCTCGGAGGACCAAAAGTTTCATTCGAAGTATCCAATCACAACTGTCTTTAGAATCCAGTTCCAGGAAATCCAACCACCTCTTCTGGCCTCCACAGTCAACAAGCCTGCACATAGTGCACAGACTCTCATGCAAGCAAAACACCCATACAGGTATAAAATAATTTTAAAACATAGTTTTAAGTAAACCACTATAACCTTAATAGAGATGACAGTTAAACACTAGCAACAGTTTTCTTTCTGCAGATTTTAGAAGGAAGACATATCACTGAGTTAGTTACTCGTAATCCAATCCCCTTCTTTCTTGGTTTCTGAAGTTTATTTTTCCCTTCACCTCCATTGTTTTCTTAAAATCAGGAAATGTCTGCAACAAAGGCAGAGCTATTTAGATATAAGACAGGTTAACCCAGGAGCTGAGACGGCAAAACAGCTCTTCATTGAGTTTGCTTTCGGAGTTGGCTTTCATCACTGCTCCCTCTAAGTACCTCCTTATCTGTCTTTCTGAAGAAAGATAAGTGGTGTTCTGGACCCATGGATGAGGTAACGCTGCTGGTTATGAACAATAAGTTGGAAGCGCTGGCAGGTTTGTGGGACAATCCGTCAGTAAACCCAGACAGAGTTCCCCAGGCTTGCTTTGTGATAAGCATAGAGGCTCACTTGATGCAGTGGAACAAGCTGAGCTGGGTTCCTCTGGCACACTCAGCTGTGACTTTTTGACCTTGAACATAGTCAATCTGAGAAACAGAAGAAATGCTCTTGGCAGTTTCCCGGTAGTAACTTATTTAAGCATATGCTTAATTTGGTTTTTTTTTGTTTTTTTTGTTTTTTTTTTTTTGCTATATTTATTTACTTGGCAACACTCTGAATTCCATAAAAGGCAGAAGCCAGTCCGTCTCCCAGCGCATTTGATGGATTGTCTGTCTACAGTACAGCATTCTATAAGCATCAGCATTGAGGTCAGGCTGGGCAGATTTAAAAAAAAAAATCTAGATTTAGAAGTTATTGTTGCATTGTTATGTGAAAGAGCAGTGCAGCCTCTAAAGATATAAATAGTAAAGAAATTGAAGCCAGAAGGCTGGGAGTAAAGGGCTGTCAAAGTGAATCCCAGTCAGTGAGGTGCCGCAGCTATTTATAGGATGAAACAGATCACTTAGAAACGGGTCAAGGTGAAGTCAGAGTGAGTCAAGCAATTGTTTGTACTTTATCAGAAAGCCGTTTGCATATGGGCTGAGGATGCAGCTTAGTGGCAGATCACATGACTGGAAAGTATTCCTTTCCCTCCAATCAGTCAAAGTCCATGTGAAAAACATCATTGGTTAGGGGAAACTTCACCCTTGCACTGGCTTTCACCCTTGCACTGGCTTTCACCCTTGCACTGGCTTCTGCTGGTAAAGTCTGAGGTTTTCCTGAGAGACTACAACTCTAAAATCTTCCAACAGGAAGCAGTGATACTTCGCTGATGGTGTTTCGGCATGGATCGAACAACAACTCCTGAGATTTTTGCTGACAATGCCATGTTTCTTTCTTAATTTTATCATGAAGTTTTTAATCCTATGGTTACAAACTGCTCTGTATTCTGAAAGATTTCATACTACAAATAGTGAAAAATAAATCCAGACTTCTACATAAAATCACACACATACACACACAGAAGCATGTACACACATGGGCACCACACACACACACTCACACACACACACACACACACACACACACACACACACACAATTAATTAAAGCCTAAGTAGAAAAGATAAACATTATATGGAAAAAACTTGATAAAGGGTCTCACTATGTGACTCTGGCTGGCTTAGAATTTGCTGTGTATAACAGAGAAATGTTACCACAATGTCGTGACAAGAGTCTTATAAAGAAACTGCAAAGACAATATCAAAACTACAAATATAACATAAGGAATGATAATTCATTACACCAAAATTAGAACGCTAGTCAAAGAATCTTAATGAAGTTTCAGGGTAGATGACAAGATGGCAGATGTTTAAAATTTCTCAGAATATTAAATAAATAATGACACAGAATTTCATGAATGAACAAGGAAACAAAAATGTTCCTGGGGTGAAAAATGTAGAAGCTGAAAATTTTGAAAAAGAAGAAACATGGAAAAGTATCAAGACATTAAAAAAAAAAAAGACAACCAAAACCATTAATCATTATTCATGACCTAAATGTAATTAACGTGGGATGCCACTTAACACCTGTTAAACATCTTAAAAAAATATATGATGTGGTGAGCTGGGGAAAATTAGGGTACATAGGACCTGTCTTGCTGTTAGTGAGAAGAGCCATGTTATAGATCAAATCTGTTTCATAAGTGGGATTGAAAGGTCAGTGTTATGCTAAGATCAGCAATTTTTCTGTGAGACACATCAAACATCCCCAGGAAACCAGGGAAAGGTATGTGATGTTCAAGGCAATGTAAGGATTTGGAGGCAATGAGCAAGTCCACCCTGAAGAGAATAGCTAGATGAATCCAGCATACAGTACCACTCAGTAATTGCTAGCAATGAATTCTTTGTTCTCAAACATAATGGATGAATCTTACTTTTTTAATGAAGCAAAGTTGAACTTTACTAAAAAACAGTATATAATACAGACTTAAGTATAAGCACTGAGAGGGAGATACAGGTACATACTGTAAAATGGCTTAGGACTTCTCAAGAAAAAGAGTAATCCATTATACATCATTTTAAAAAAAAGTGCGTGTGTATATGTGTGTCTGTGTTTTGTGCTGTTGTGCATGTGTACATGCTCTTCTGTACAGATAAGTGCACATGCATGTGAATTCATGAGAAGGTCAGAAGATAACTTTGGGTATTATTCCTTAGACACCATTTAGTTTGTTTGTTTGTTTGTTTTAGACAAATTCCCTCACTAGCCTATAGCTCAGCAAGTAGGCTAGACTGGCCAGCTAGTAAGTCCCGAGTTATAAGCTACAAGCATGTGCCACCGCACCTGTTGTCTGTCCAAGTTCTAGGAATCACACTCAGGTCCCTGTGCTTACAAGGCAAGCAGTTCACTGATGGAGCCATCTCTCAACCAAAACCCTAAGTTCAGTGGAAAAAGTAGAGATCCCTTTGAACATGAGACATTTCATAAGTTAAAAAACATGCACATGAAATATGCTTATATTTCAGAAACACTTCTGAAGAAAGTGCACATGATACACATTTGGAAAGCTGCCTGTGGGAACTAGAGCTAGGATTAGGGAAAAATATCACAGAGACTAAATAGATAAATATTAATTTTAAAAATAAACAGGAGCAGTGTAACATGGGAGGAAAATCACAAATTGAAGAAGGATATATATAAAAATGTTTTCCCTTTGAGTGACTCATTCTGGCTTTATGTTTCTAGATTATGAGAATCCACAAGATTCCAGTGTAGCATTTACATAAACCAGAACCTCCTTGGCAACTTGTCATTTGGAACATAGTCACTCTCCTATCATCGGATCCTTATGTATATCTCTTATGCAGGCGGGGAACTCAGATATCAACACCAGGAGCAAGAAGACAATGGGAAAGGGTTGTTATTGTTGGAGTAGAAACTTAACTATATTAAATAATTAATGCTTTAAAAATGAAGAAATGGTTGGGGAGATAGCTCGGTGGCTAAGTGCTTGTTGTACACGCTGAGATAAACCTGCATTCAATCCCCAGAACTCATGTCAAAAAAGCTGGGTGTAGTGGCATGCACTAATAATCTCAGTACCAGAAGGGTGAAGACAAGAGTATAGCCAGCTAGCTACTTACTCCCTAGTAAGTAATCTCCATGCCAATAAGAGGCCTTGTCTCGAAAATAATGTGAAAAATATTCCTGCAGAATAAATAGCACCTGAAATTGTCCTTTGTCCTTCACATACATACGTACACTGCACACAAATACATACACAGACACACAAAAGAAAACCCCACAGAAATACACAAAGCATACTATCATCTAGAATGTTCTAGTTTAACGTTTTCTATCATTAACAAGATACCATGAAGCTCTACTTGTCAATGGATTCACTCACTGATGGACTCATAATGTAATAGCATTATTGAGAGGTGGTAGAAAGTATGAAATGAGCCTCATTAGAGGAAATAGATCACTGAGGTCTATGACCTAGAATGATATACCTTGTCCCCAGTGCCCCACACCTGCAACAGTCTCCCTGATTCTTAGCCACCCATCATCAGAAATATCTCCTTATGTATAATCATTGTCACTTAACATTTCAATGGAGATCATACTCCATCAATGACGGTAGTCTCATAAGGTTATAACAGAGTTAAAAAGACCCTGGTGAGGACCTCTAGCAATGGGGGATGGGAAGCATGAACAGGCCATATCCTGTAACCTGGCAAGGCTCACCATACAACCATACCATCCACAAAACCTTCAACCTATAACCTATTGTCCATACAGGATCTTTTGGGACAATGGAAAAGCAGAAGCCCACACCAAAGGAGAGAACTCATGCCTGATTTTACAGAGTGGGCTAGGTACTAGAGTCAGGACAGCCAAGAGGACAGGAGATGATGTCTAATGATATCCTGCTCTACTCATAGATCTGTACGTAGCACAATCTTCATCAGAGAGGCTTCCTCCGGCAGCTAATAGGAACAGATACAGAGGCCAAACATTGTGCAGAGCTCCAGAAAACCAGCAGAAGAGATAGGGGAGGAATTTGGGGGACCAAGGGGGTTCAGGATACCAGAAGAATAATCCCCATGGAGTCAACACACTAGCACTCTTGGGGTCCCACAAAGCCTGAGGTTGCAGACATAGAACCTCCAGGGTTTCCTTGATATGTTAGATTGGTTTGGTGTTCTTGCACAGATCCTATAGCTATAGTGTATGTGGAGGTTCTCTGATGTTTTCACCTGCCCTTAGGACCCATTACCTCTTTCTGGGTTGCCTAATCCACCCTTGATGTAGGGATCAGTGTCAGGCCTTGTTCTATCTTGTTGTGCCCTATTTGAGCAGCAGAACTGCTCCTTTCTATGGGAAGAAGCAGGGGTAGGGATTAGTGGGTGAGGGTGGGGAAGGGTAGGTTAGGAGGATAGGGGAGATGGGTAGAGCTGGGAGGAGTAGAGAGAGGGGAGGAGAGATGTCAAGATGTATTATATGACAGAAAAAATTAATTAAAATAAATAAAAGAAAAAGAAAATTCCTATCACCTAATAATATGTTGCCATTGAGATGTCTTGGTGCAGTTCACTGCTCAACCACTCACAGTGGTGTGAGAAGAGCTACCAATTGTCAAGCCTTCCTCACTACAATGGACCCTATTTCCTTAAATGTAAACCAACACAAAAAAATAAAAATAAAAACAAAACCAAACCTTCTTCCATTAAGCTGCTTTTGAGATATTTTTATCAAAGCAACAGAAAGTATCTAGTAAGTACATTACTGAATTATTCATTTTCTTTGATTAATATACTTGTATTTATGCATTATATTAAGAATTTCATATACACATATGCAAATCCTCCCCTCTGCCTGTTACTTTTCCCTCCCAATTTTATATGTTCTGGTTTTATATCCACTGAGTCCACTTAGTGCTGTCTGTGTGTGAACAGCTGTAGGATATTCCACAAAAGCATCAATAACCTGTTAGGGACTGCATCATTGAGAAAAACTGACTGTCTATTCCCTAGCATCCATCAATTTCCAGTAACTTCTTCGCTAGGGGTAGGACTTGATAAATCCCTCCTCTTTTCAAGATTGGATTTTGGCTGGCTTGAACTTGTACAGATTTTGTGAATTCAATCACAGCCACTGTGAGTTCATGCGGGCATTGTCATGTCCAGTAAATACTCTTACACAGAAGATGTCTATAATCTCTGAGTCTTCCTGTTTTCTGGCTCCTCTTAGTGATGATCTTTGAGCCTTAGAGTGAGAGATGTGAATTAGCTGTGCTATTTAAAGCTTAGTATTTCACAGTTTCTTAGTCTCTGCACAGTAAACAGTTATGGGTTTCTGTATTTCCAGCCATCTACTGCAAAAAGAAATTTTTCTATTAAGGGTTGAGATATTCAGAGATCTATGAGTAAAACAATAAGAATTTAGGAGCAGTTTATAACTGGGTCCAATTACCAATATAACAGTATTCAGTTTTCCTCTAGGGCCTATGAACTAGCCATCCATGAGTTTCAGGGGAAACAAAAAAGAAGATAGCAAATATAGAAAGCCCTCCCAAGTAATAGATCAGGAAGATTAATATTGTAAAACTGGTCATCCTGCCAAAAGCAATCTGTGGGTCAAGATTAATCCCAATCAACATCCCAATGCAATTCTCCACAGAAATTAAAGGAAAAAACTCCCAAATTCACATGGAAACACAAAAGATACAAGATAGCCAAAACAATCTTGAATAATAAAAAGTTTGGGAGAAAGTTATATTATAGAACCACAGTGATAGCAGTATGGGAGTGAATAAAAATGGACACATTGGTCTTGGTACTAGAATGGAGAGACTCCCTATAAACCCAGGCTCCTACAGCCTCTGAATTTTTGACAGACAGCCAAATATACACACTTGGGAGAAAACAGTAATAATTCTTGTGTTTGGTATAGATACTTACATACCTGCATGTTGTAATTTTCAGAATTTTCCTGCAGAAGATAATATAATACTTTCTTTGGTGAATGGGGAATGGCACATACCAGGGAATCTTCCTACCAAATGTCTTCCTTTATTAAAGGGTAATCATTCAATAATTAATTCTCCCTCTCATTCCCACTCTGAGCTCCTGTGCTGGTTCTGGTGAACATTGAAGATGTGGTTACCCCAAGATTCTGTGGCACTTACTTGGTTTCTTTTTTGTGTTATTTGTGTTTTGATGAGTATTTCCTCAGTTCAGTTGAACACCCAGAAGACATATCTTGATATTAACTAGAGATCCCTGTAGTACTGTTATGGCTAGCCCACTAAAGATGATCACTCAGGCAGTTTAGAGCCAAGGAAAATCTTTACTCCAGCTAGATGGGTCTACACACATGTAAAGGCAAAAACATACCCTGGTATTTCAATCATCAGCTGCAGTGTGAGGTTTTAGACAAGCAAGCAGTTTAACAGAACTTAAAATAAGCAGTTAGCTGAAGGGGAAACTTCTGCACAAGCAGGCAATTTAACAGAGGGTAAGATAAGTTAGCTGGGACATCTTGGCCTTGGGTCTGAGAATAGAGTTGGGTAATTTTCCATAGGATTCCTCATAAAGGAGATCAAATTCTAGTTAAATCTGAAATGGCCTTAGCAAGTACAAGATGGAGGAATCTCTGCATTGTCTTACCTTGTCATAGTACCTATTTTTTAGAAAGCAAATTTCTAGACTTAATTATCTATAAATGTTGCCTCTTTTCTCTGTGATATAAGAAGACAACATAGAAATGACATAGTGCATGAAACGGTAAAATTGTAATCAGATCATCAGAACTACTGTCAGTTGAATTATGCCCCAAACCTGAAATTCTCTCAAATATGGGTATATGAATTTATATTCACATATTTCAATGTATACACAATTATATATCAACATATTTACATACAGACAAGTACATAATGACATCCTAACAACCAACCCCAGAATGTGGCCTTATTTAGAAATAGGTCATCATGGATATGATTAGTTCAAATTAAGTCATACTATATGAGGATAGGATCCCTCTAATATGATTATTACTCTTGTAAAATGATAGGCCTGTTAAGAGAAGGAACAGGACAAGAACTTTTTATGAAGATGGCAGCATGGATTAGGGAGTTGGGGATGCATGTACCAATTAAGGATTTGCAAGGATGGTTAGAATTCAGCAGAAACCAAAAGAGCAATATTGAGTAGATCCTCCATAAATGCTTTGAAGTGGATCCAGCTATAATGTCTCTGAACTAAGACAGAGAATATTTTTGTTGTTTAACACTCCAAATTCTTACTATGGCCATGGTAAACTAATACTCTATCTAGCTCAGTGGTTCTCAACCTTTTGGGGGTCAAACTACTGTTTCACAGGGGTTACCTAAGACTACCTGCATATCAGATATTTACACTACAATTCATTATAGTAGCAAAATTACAGTTACTAAGTAGCAATGAAAATGGTCAGGATCACCACAACATGAGGAACTGTATTAAACAGTCACAGCATTAGGAAGGTTGAGAACCACTGCCTAGCTCATAAAAGAAATCTGAAGGCAGAGACATTACTATTGAATTAAGAGATTACTTATTTAAATGAACAGAAAGACTAATAGCAGTGTGAAGATTGAGTTGAAATATTCAGAATACGCAATTGTTCCTTATAATATTCCAACTGAACATCATCACTTACGAAGAACAAATATTTTTCTGCAAAACATATTTTCCACACTGTAAACTTTAAATATCACATTATTAAAACTTAACCTTCATATACAACATTAAAATTCTCAATATGGTATTGTATACTCTTTATTTAATGTTTACACCAAATAACAAAGAAGAAAGGGGGAAGGAAGGAAGGAAGGAAGGAAGGAAGGAAGGAAGGAAGGAAGGAAGGAAGGAAGAAAGAAAGAAAGAAAGAAAGAAAGAAAGAAAGAAAGAAAGAAAGAAAGAAAGAAAGAAAGGGAGAAGAAAATTAAATGTTCGTTGATTATCAGGTTTCTAACTATTTCAGTATTACCATGCTTGAATCATGCTTGAATATATATAGATAAAGATGACTATATATATATATATATATATATATACATATATACATATATATACGCGTGTATATATATGTATGTATGTATATATATATATATATATATAAATACATATGTGTTTCTATCTATTCCCTTTTTCTCATCTATTTGGTTCAAATAGCATTCACATGCATAATACTGTGCAATTTGATTATACATAGAGCATACATTCACTTTCTATGTATTTGAATTAATTCTCACAGCCTTCTTTTGTACTTCAAACTCTCTGCTGGATGTAGTAATCTGTAATAAGAAATCTGTGAGCTACATTAACATGCAGAATTTTATGATTACTTCCTACACATTCATTCCAGCAGCCTGTTCTTAGGAGCATCCCTTAGTGACAACACTGCAATAGCTAACATTCTTGATGTTTCACTATGAGCCAGTCTCTATGCTAACCATTATCACAGTAGATAGCAAACTCAACAGGAAAAAGTACTGACTCCCCAATTCTATCAATGTTGAATTGGAGCCATTTCAAACAACCCAATTGATATTAGAGTAAATATTTTTAATATTCCAATGTGTTTTTGAGATGATTGAGAATACCAGACAGTTTGTGATTCCAAGGCAGTGTTTGTTTTGCTCTGTAGACATGGTCAGACTTTTACTTCAACAAATGTGAGACTTGGAATTCTTCTGAGCACTAAAATCATTTTACAATGTACAACTGCCAATAGCTGGCAGTAACATAATTTTGAATTGATAGTCAAAAACACTTGAAAGTTTTGTTCAAGAATCATTAAGTATAAGAAAAATGTATATTAATTTCCTCTTTTCCAGAAGAGTTTGAATTTGTTGCATGGTGACTTACAAGGAAATTAAATGACAATGAAATAATCTTTTTCTAAGATTTAAAAAGTATTTTGGAATGCTTGCTTTGTTACTACACAAATGTGTCAAAGAAACATATATGTTAAAGGATAAAGAATCCTGACACTGACACACATTTGAAGGAACTGTCTTTCCGAGTATATACCAGAACACTGTCATAAAATAGTTTACCTCTAGTAATTTACCATTAGCAAAGTTTGCTCCTGAGAACCACATGAACAAATAAATATGGATAACACATAAATATTGATAGTCAAGTTTGTGTCTGGGTTCAAATTAAGTTATAGGACAGATCTTAGCAGTTTTGTTTCTCTGTGGCCTGTCTCAAATTCTCCTGCTTGCTTACATCTATATCTCTTTGACTCCAACTGGATAAAAACAACAGTATATCAGTTTTCTGTAGGACTACTGGAATTCTGATAGGTGTACAATATTTCCTAGGTTATAAAAGTAGATTATACTTGTATTTTGTTCTCACACAATCTTTTCCTCCCACCAATGAGGGACAGAAAAGTTGGGGGTATTTTCACCCAGTTAATAAGTATTACACCTGGAATGTGAATTTGGTTTTGATCTTACTGATGTGGTCTTTACATATCTTGTGTCTTTGCACCTATGTTAGCCTCCAAAACACAGCACTAAGTTTTGTTCAATTTTCAGAACTGGGATTTGACCCAAGTGCTTTAGGCATGCTACGCACTGAGTACGCCTTGCATGGAGCAGTATCCTCATTCTATACTTGTGCTTTATCATAATTCTTTTTTTTTTTCAAAAAAACCTCTTGAGAATAATAGATGACACATCAATATCCTTTCTTCTAGCATGTAAAATATACTTCCTTGTTTTGGATGATATAAAAGTTGTGGTTGGTATTAATTAGTATGCAATGAAGCTGAGGTGTTTCATGCACAGTCAATGGTATTTAGACTTAAGAAAAATAAGCAATGAAGCTGAGGTGTTTCATGCACAGTCAATGGTATTTAGACTTAAGAAAAATAAGAGTCAAAAGAAATTTTGTTTCAAAGGTAAAAAAATATTTTGACTTATGCAGGCAATATACTGGATATTTTGAGACAAGAAGGCACTCTAAAGTGTCAGTCTACTATTATAGAAAAGTAAAATATTATAAAGTTAGGAGATCAGTGCACACTTACTGTGACCTGATCCTTATACATGTATATACATATCAGAACACATAATTGTATCCCCAAAACATGTACAATTATTTCTTAATTAAAAAACAAATAGAGGCTGGAGAGATGGTTCAGTAAGTAAAAGCACTTGTTCTGCAAACACAAGGACCTGAATTAAATCTCCAGCCAACCATGACCACACTTGCTTACAAGTAGATAGAAAGAAGCAGATCCCAAGAATCTAATAGCCAACTAACCTAACTAAAAGGGTGAGTTTCTGTTTCAGTGAGAGATGTGTTAAAGGACAGATGAAAAATAAATAATTTTTTAAAAAGTAAGGTAATAGAGCAAGAACTATATGACACAGGTAACCCATAAGCAGAAGAGATGAATGAGACCTCCAGAAATAACTCATTTTCTAAGGTCATGCTGAGTCATCTTAAGATTTCATGACATCAAATTTATTACTTAAAGTCTACAATTATAAACCAGTTAAGTAATATGTAAGATATAACACAGACGTACCACCTATATCACTAGATGTCAACTTTGTAAGATAAATGGCAAATGGGTACTAAAAACAAATTAGCAGAAACAACTAGAAGTTAATTGAAGATCAATATAGACCCTTCCAAATACTAAACACTTTAAACTGTGAATTAAGTTGACTTTCAAGAAAATAAGCTTCGTTTTGTCAAAGT
Organism: Cricetomys ansorgei; assembly: GCA_026225945.1. Lineage (NCBI taxonomy): Eukaryota > Metazoa > Chordata > Mammalia > Rodentia > Nesomyidae > Cricetomys > Cricetomys ansorgei. The sequence goes on from JAMJFZ010000199.1 coordinate 29,332,147, forward strand.
TTACACCAAAGACAACTTGCTTACAAAGATGTCAATAATAATCTTTAGACTAAAAGCAAGGGGCTGACTCAAGAATATGTGTGTACCCTTGAAACATTTACAAATAAAATATATCAGTGTCTAAGACCCAACTGCACATATAATAAACTAACATGTAATCCCAAGAGTGGTCTACACCAGTCATAGACTCAGCCTTAGGCTACAGAATGATTAATGCCTCTCAGCCCACTTAAATATATATGATGAAATGAACACTCCATGACTGTGTTGTAGTTAGGGTCAATAGAAAGCTGTCATGGCTAATTTAAGCCATAGTTATGAAGAATGATCTGATGGAGCCATTACCAATATCTTTGCCTAGTAAGAGGACAGATTCTTTTTCTTTCTATCTCCCTGTCGTAAGAAGACTGTCTTCACATCAAGAGGTCCCATTGCCAGACCCTGGCAATGCTCGAACACTAGTCTCAGATTTCCAGTTTCAAGCATTATGAGAAAACACGGCACAAGCCTACAAACTTTATTATGTTAGCCTGAGATGAATATTATTATATGATTTATGGAGATAATACCTGAAATTCAGCTGAAGCTGATATAGAAAATACGTACCACTTGTCCTGCCTTCACTTGGAATTCTTAGGTAGGACTTTGTGTGAAAAGAAATATGCAAAAACAATCTCTCTTCACACAAATTTTAACCTAATTCAGCTATAATCATCACTAAGGTTGATCTGGCCTACTGAAGACATCGTGACTCAAGGACCCATTTTCTGTGAGGTACAACCTTACTTTCTATTGTTGTCAACCATGTGGGTACTTTTGTATTATTGAGATCTCATCTCCTGCAATGAATTCTTCCTCATTGTATCTGACTACCTAGATTCTTACTGTTTTAAATATTTTCTATGGAATCAAAAGTAAAATACAAATAATATTTTACTTATTCAAACACTGTAACTTAATATATTCAAGACATTTTAAATCATTCTTTAGTTGAATTGTTAGAGATGATAACTTTGTCAAAATTGCATCATGATTTTGTTTCTTAATGTAAATTATTTATTTTATATGAAGACTCAATAGTCTACAAGGCTGTCAGGAAATGGCATTTTCTAGTCCTCCTACTTTATATACAATAAGACTGGAAAAAGATGGTTCAAATCAGGCTCTACTTCATTGTTGCTCCAAGTAAGTTCAGACTGTCTAAGCTCTATTTCTTCTTTCTCATTGACACCCAGGAGAGTATTAATTTCTCTTCATTATCAATAAGCAAATAAAATATGCATTGAATTAAAAATCATCTCTTTTACATTTTCTTCATGAGATAAAATAAATTACTTATTCTAAAAGGTTATTTATATTATGTATTGAAAATTAAAATTGCTCTCAAAAAGGGGTTTATTGTAAAATATTAACCAGTTCTTTTATTTTTATACTTCTTAGTATATTTATTTTCATTTGCCCATCATATTTCCATTTATTTACTTATTTATTTATCCATTTATTTTCTTGGAACATAGTTTTGTGTGGCCCAGGCTGGTATCAAATTGGCTAAGTAGCTAAATATGACTCTGAAAGCCTGACCTTCCTGCTTCACACTCCTTGTACTTTTGTACCCCAACACACTCATCAGCACCTCCTCATGAAAGAATCGACTTTTCATAGCCCTGACACCTGAAGTTTTTACTTCTGCCTTTTGTTTTGTTTGTTTCCTTCACACTAATATATCAATCACTAGTCTTCATTATAAAACTCTGAAAGTAAATTCATAGTCCAAGAAGTCTAGGTGTTGTAGTGCTCAATTTATATTAGGTCTTATGGAATAATGTTGATATTAAGTAGGTCAGTGGGGTAGAACATATATCATCATGGGCTTTTCTTAGCACCAACTATGTTTCTCTCCACTAGTCTCTTCTGGCCATAAGAGACCATGCTTTCCTGCCTTTCAAATTTAGCAAGTGCTATCTTTTGCATCTGGAATCCACTATATTTATCTGTTTCAACCTTGAGCTCTCCATATAGCCAAATTGTTTCACTAAAGGATACTTTATACTGTAGTCATTCTATACTGATTCTCTCCCGGATTCACTACCTGACCCACTCAGACAAACTCCCTTAAGTAACCTCCTTGCTTCATCAAAAAAGTGTCTGACTTATGTTTACTAGTGCCTTTACCTATATTTTATTAGAAAAGGAGGTTAAACGTGAACAGAAGGACAGAAACGTTTTGTTTTGGTTGGTTTTTTTTTTTTTTACTCTTTTGGGAAATCCAGTTCCTGTAAGTAAATAATTTTTATACATTTACTAAATGAAATACTAGCGTACTGAGGGATGATGAACTCATTAAGTCATAAATCTTTATTGGTGCAATTTTTATTTCTTTGAGATCACCCTAATCTTGCACATAAGAAAGCTACAAGGTCTATGCAATATGTAGCTAATCCCAAGAATCAATTTATACCCACAGATACTGTGCTATTGTCATAACAGCTATTCATTATCTCTCAAATCACCCATTTATTATTTATTTACCTTGTCCTGCTTGTTTATATTTTCCAATAATTCACTTGTTATTCTTTGTGAATTGGAGTCAGCCATATCTTTTCCACCAAGCGATAGTTCCCTTCTTTTCAATTTTTACTTGTCTCAGCTTTGATAATTTAATTATACTTTGCCTTTACTTTTCAACACATAGGGGAAACTAGGATATAGCATCACCAACATGTAAATACATATAAATCTTGTCATATTAATTAAATGATAATTATCTAAGAGATAAATTATAACACATGACAGTCTCTTTGAACTAACAATGTTGAAAATAATATTTTATATACAATAGGCATCATTATTGAATGAATGAATCATATACTGAGTTACATTTTTTATATCCAAGCTCAGAAGCTAATAATTACATTATGCCTTTGTCAAAATTTCCTGTAGGCAACTATGTATCCTTGGTTACTTTTCAATCAATGGCATATTGAGCATCTCTAGTAGTTTATACCAAGTAAGTAACTCTATTACATCTTTTTGGACATCTCCAAGGATGTTTTGGTTATTGTAATACATGAGAATATGATTCATTAATGATGCTGTTCTTTTCTTTTGTCTTTACTATAAAACAAGCAGGAAGGCATGTGTGCAGTACTTAAGCCAAGGAATTGGTATTCACTGTGCTGGATAGGCTACAAGGTTGTCTGGGTTGTATGGCTAGATCATGGAATCAGGACACCAAGATTCTATTTCTATTTCCAACATTTAGAATACTCAAATGGAATGTAGCTTTGAAATATGAAAATCAATGGTTCAGCTAAATGAATGTTCAAGTTGGCAATTTATTGTATTCAGCCTGCTCAGAATTGAGGAATTTCAAATTGTCTAGACTATACTTCAGACAGTGAGCTACAAATTCCAATTTGGAGGCAATTCTGTGGTTGTAACTTAAACTTCTTCTCCCAGAGTCAATGAAGAAAATTACTATATTAATTAACATCTAATAAAGTCATAGATCATCATATAAAGTTTACCCATAGCCATATAGTATGATAGATGACCAAATGCAAAAGACTAATACTTCTAAGTGCAGTCCCACAGAGTACATGAAACAACCAATCAACAGAAACATTATTATACAGCAATGGTTCAATAACTATATACCAACCATCAAATGTTGCAATTGAGCCAAAAATAATGTAAACAGTGTTTATTGAGAGTACCCATGTTTATGTACTGAAGAATTCTCATTTTTAGAAAGGGCTAGAAAATTTATATTTATATATTTATATATATATATTTCCTATTCTGTAAAGATAATGCTAATTTCTTTTTAATGTCATTTTCTGAAGAGTTGAAATAATTCTTTTATGCAACTCATTATATATATTTTGCCTTTAATAGATCAGAAAATAGCATGTCCATGTCATCAAATGTTATAGTCATATTATTTATGACAACAGGATCTAGTAAGTGCCACAGAATTACTAAGAACTCACTCAAAAATAAAAAGTAAATTGAAGCATTATTTTCCAGTAGAAGAACAGATCACTGGGACTCTTTCTACTCTACCAAAAAAAACATTCTCAACAATAAATCTATCCAAAAAACTAAGTTCCAATTTCATAAGTATATATATGAAAGAAACACATACATATATATTTGTGTATATATATGAAGTCTATGTGGATAATTAGATTTTTTAGACTATGCTAAATAAACTGTACTGTAACCCAATGACAAATTGAATTAAATTATTTCACTACTCTTTCAACATGAAATAATATTACATGAACATCTATATTGAAACTTCATAAGGAATAAGGAGAGAAAACATCATATTTTCTCTATGATACTGACAATATTTATTTGATTTCTCAAAATCATGCCACAGAAGGAAGCATTGTCTTCAATGACTTTTTTTTCATGTACTTTCAGCAGTGAAACAATCAGGACAAAGTCTCCTTCCAAGAAGCATTACTTAATGACTTTTTAAAATAGAAAGCAAAAATAGCTGTCTAGTAAGAATCAATTTGCTAGTGTGCTCTGTGCATTAGAAAAATTGATGCTGAAATGTTGAATAAAACTCTTAGTACATCCATTATTAGAACATGAACTGTAAGTTCCTATTCATAAAACAGCAAACAATTTTGTTCCTTTCATTCAAGAGGGACGTAGTTGCAATTGCAGACTCTGGTAAATTGATGGATATGAAACAAAACTACTGACATGCTAAATTGATTATGGGATTAGTTTATTTAATTTTATTATTGTAAGGAAAATATAATATTAAATTATCTGAGATTTTGTGGCCATATGATGTTGATAAGAATTTCATTAGACAGCAGATCATATGAAGGAGCTATATTTCAAAGTCTTATCATGCCAAACACAGTATACAGTCATTTCTTTCCTCTTTTCTTTTTTGTTCCTACACAATTTTCCAAGAAGAATAAAAGATTTCAGAAGAAAATTTTGGATTCACTTGATTTTTATAATTTTGAACAAACTGCTGATTTCTCTGAAGGTAACTTCTCCTCCTAAAAACCAATATATCAGGACAGCAGTGCTAAACACCTTTAATCCCAGCACTTGGGAAGCAGAGGTAGGCAGATCACTGTGAGGTCAAGGCCAGCCTGGTTTACAGAATGAGTTCCAGGACAGCCTGAGTTACAACAGAGAAAACTTGTCTCAAAAACCAAAATCAAAACAAAACAAAATCCAGTATATTCACATTATACAATAATGGATTCGTAAGGACTGTGCATCTATAGTTACATGGTATGTTAATTTATTATTAAGACAGAGATCCTTTGCCAGAATTGAAGGCAAATGAAGTCTACTCCTATTCTCCAGACAGTTCACTTCAATATGAGACTCTGTAAGTCTGGCCTTTTTTCCTCACATTCCTATCAGCATTCAGTTGTTCTAGGCTCCAAAAACATTAGCATTATGTCCAGCATTCTGTACTTGCTTATCCAAAATTTTTAAATTCTTCCCACAAACCCATTTCATAGGCTTTCTAACCACAAGTGTAAAACCTCTTAAATACATCCTCCTTGGCCTCAATGTGAAACATGTTCCTTTTCTAGCCAGACAGCATACTTTAACAGTTTTTTCTGTTCTGTTTTTTTGTTCTGTTTTCATGTAAATTTGGCAAAATGCAGCCAGTAATAACCACACTACTGCCAGAATGCTATGATTTCTTGACATTTTCTTTGAAAAATTCATAATCTTTTTGCTTTCAAATTCAGCCTCACTCTAATTCAAAGGAAACAAACAAAATGGTGGTGAATTCTTTGCCATAATTTAATGTAGATGATGTCTAATATTAAAGGAAACAAAGAGTTGTCATTTGCATCTGAAACCATGTGGGTCTGGCTTTTACTCCCTATAGTCACTGGGTTTTATTTCCTATACAATCAGCATTTGGGTGCTCTGAGCCGCAAAAGCATTAGCTTTGCTCATAGTATTTGAAGTCCTTTCTCATTGTCTTTTCCAAACTTTTCAAACTCCCCCTTCAAACTCCTTTATAAGGTTTGTAATCCATAGCCCCACTTCTTGTTACCAAATTTTGTATTAGCTTATATTACTGTGTAAGAATACTTAAGTAGAACAACTTGAGGAAGGACATTTGGCTGAATTTAAGAGGTTTCATTGTAAGCTAGGCTGTCTACGTTGCCAGTAGGCCCAATAACGTTTTGTCAACTTGGCACTGCCAAGAGTCAGCTAGGAAGAGAATCTGTAAAGCAGATAACCTACATCAGATTGGCCTCTAGATCTGTCTCTGTGAGACTGTATTAAATTAATCGGTGTGTGAAAGCCCAATCAACTAATGTGGTATCATCCCCTAGACAGATAGTCCTGAACTATGTAACAGTAGGGAAATCAAGCTGAATGTAAGAAAGCAAGCAAAGAAGCTAACTATGTATGCATGCACTTCTCTCTGATCTTGACTTTAGATGCGATATGGCTAGCTGTTTGGAACTCCTGTTTCATTTATACAATGATGAACTTTAATCAGAAACTGTAAGATTAAATAACCTCCTTTGACCCTAAATTCCTTTTTGTCAAGATATTTTATCATAGCAGCAGATAATAAACTAGGATAGGTCTTTAGCAAGGCAGAGACATAACAATGGAAGAATATAGGACATAGTGAAAGAAAAGGTATTTACTTTGTGGCAAATGGGACACAGAGAGACAGGAAGGAACAGTGAACATACATATTCTACAAAGGCATGCCACCAATGACTTACTTTGTCCAAATAGGTCCTACTTTCTGATATCTCATTCAGTATTTACTCACCAATGGGTTAACTTACTAACAAAATTTGTGCCTTTTTAATCCAATTATCTCTCAATATTGCCACCAGTTTAGGGCTAAACTTTTGATGAATGGGTCATTTTAGAACTACTTTCTATGACCTTCACAGAGGTCAAATGAGAGTTTCAGATCCCCTGAAGCTTAAGTTACAGACAGTTGTGAACCCCCATGAAAGTCCTGGGACCTGAACCCAAGTTATCTACAAAATAAGTGCTCTTAACTGCTGTGGTGTCTTTCCAGCCCCCAACGTTTTCTCTTAAATGTTACTTTCGTCATTCTAAATTATTTCAGTTTCCACAAATGAAATTTTAGTACCCTTGTAAGCACTGAGATGCTCTTTAACTGTGTCCTGGTGACTCATTGTTATGTTGAAAACATCCATCAGAATTCATTTAGCACAGGTAGTTTACTGAGCATCATGCAGACATGATATACTCTAAAGTCCATAGTTTACCTTCACGTGACTGACTCAGAGACTCAGATGAGTGATGTTGCCCAGCAGCTCTGCACAGTAACAAATTTCATATCACTGTGTTAGGGAAGTGTTAAAATTCAAACAGTGTCTTCTGCTAAATGTGTGTCATTTTTCCATCATTCTCTGATCCAAAATCTGCAAGCTGAACATCCATAAATCAGGGAACATCTGTATTTCTGCAATGCATTCCATTAGAATTATGATTTGATGTGAAAATCTACATGCCCTTACAAACACTTAGAGAGGATGTTGACAAATCAGTGACGCATCCAAGTGAGTTACCACGAAATGACTGATCCACTCTTTAAAACAAAAATTTTAATGTGCGGATACACTCAAAAATGTGTTGTTCTCACAGTGTCACCACCACACAATGAAATTTTCCTCATATATATATAAGACTATATCACATTTTTAGAGGTTCAGGATTAGTATTATAATTATTTAAGATACATCTATTTTTCCCCCATATGACACATATTAAAAATATATTTGATTTGCCCCTAAAATAACTTTTCTCCAAGGTACGGTGTCCTCCAGGAAGACATAGTATGACACTAAAAGAAGTTTAGGATAAGAGATACAAGGTAACAGATATGCATAGATTTGAAAGTACTTCCTAAATTTACTTCCAATGACATTGACAAAATACAATCAATAAAAATAAATAAACCATACAGTTGTGGTGCATTTGTATTTCCTTGTTGTTTTTATGTTGTGGCTCAGGTATCTTTTAAAGTTCTTTGAGAACCTCCTATAATGCATTTTTATCATATTTGTTTCGTCTCCCCACCCATCCCAGATATACCTGCTCTTTACTACCTCTCCAAATTTGTGTCCTTTTCCCCCTATCAGTCTAATGTGTGCTCCTCATATATTCTTAGATATGTGGGCCTTCACTAAAGAATAGTCCACCTACTGTATCTGCCAGCAACTGTATCTGTAAAGAAAACTCTCTCACCTTCACCTGGTAGCTATCATTAGCAGCTTCTTAGTTAGGTCTTGGAGTTTGTGCTACCTCTACTCTCTATGCTGGCATTTTGTCTCATCCCAGCTGCTGTGAATTCACACATGCACCTGCCTTACCCTCTCTATCCAGAAAACATTATTGTTTCATAGCCATCCACCATCTCTGACTTTTTATAGTCTCACCACCTCTTCTTCCACAATGATTTCCTAAACTTGGAAGGATGAGTGTGATATAAATGTCTTGTTTCAGGCTGTGTATTTCATTGTCATTTATTCTCTGTACCTTGTCCAGTTGTGGGCCTCTATGTTAATTAGCATATATTGCAAAATGAAGCTTCTGTTGATAGATGCTCTAATCAGTAAGTATTAGGAGTTATTAGGAGTATTATAAAGTAGTTATAAGTCATTTGAGTCTGTTTAATATTATATCCATTTAGCAGAGTAATAGTACTAGATTATTCCCTAGGACCTATAATCTTATCTAGTCACAGGTTCTTGGCCCAATAGTGGTTCCCAGTATGGGTTTCAACTTGTAGAGAAAACCCCAGATCTAATCAAAAACTGGTTGGCTACTCTCATCTCACTACAGCAACATTATTTTTTGTCAGGATGATAACTGTCACTCACAGAGTTCACAGTATGAGTATGATTGGTGATTATTTTTCTCCTCTATTAGCATGTGTAGCATCTTCAGCAGTATGAAAGCTAGCCAGTATGGACAAAGCTATCTATCCTCTTTATTTCTCTGTGTTCCAGGACTGAGGTAGGTGGTGTTTTCAACAACCAGGTCTTACTATCAGGTTCTGAAAAGCAGCCAAGAATGATGTAATCTTTGGGGGTCTATGGGACTCCGTTCGTCAACAACCAAAAGAGGAATAACTCATTCCTGGCACTAGGCTTTTTATTTGTCATTTTGTGGAGTCTATTATGGGAATTGTTTTCCCATCACAGGACAGGTCTATTTAGACATTTATTGTGTTTGTAGATATTTTAGAAAAATGCCTAGAATGTTAGTTATCCTGTTCCATACTCTCTCTCCTGCCTTCTCCTTCTCTCTTGCTCTCATCCTTCCTGTTCCATTATTCCCATTTTATGCTTTATACCACCGCACATTATCTCCTACCCATTGATCTTTGGGGAGTTAACATCAATTGAAGTAAGTGAGAAGCTGATTAAGAAAGCATAATAAGAAAATGTTGAAATGCCATGTCCACTAAGTTTTGTAGAGCTCAGGTATATTTCTGAGACACTAGGAGACCATGGCCATAGTTTGATTCTGAAATGCTCCCATAAGTTCACGATTAGATAGCTTGTTTACTAGCTTATGTCATTATTTTTTAAGACTGTGGAACCTTTACGATTTGGTTCAATAATAAAGGAAACTGGGGGTAGAGACTCAGGAACATGTCATTCTCACTATCCATTTCTTACCTTGCTGTTATCTTCATGGTCTGCCATGATGTGAATACCCTCCACAACATACTCTAGTCACCATGACCTGAGCAGTTCTAACATGCCTTTCCTGCATGATGAACTGAAACTCTCTAAAACCTGAATACAAAAATACACACACACGCACACAATCTCCCTAAAGTTGTTGTTATCAGGTAACCAATATGATAATTTACAAATGCAAGCTATATGTACACTAAGGAATGAACTTAAACTGTTCTAAGCCTCATAAGTAGCTGGTTTCTAGACTTTATTCATATAGAAAACAGTAAGTGACTTACTAGTCGTAAAGTGTCAGAGCACAGAACACAGAAATGTTTGACAAATGAGAAGAGCTCCTCAGAGATGTTGGAGAGAAAAATCAGCTCAAGGACATTTGAAAAATGAATTACCAGTAACCAATTACATGACTAGTGACTTGTGTTTTTGCACATGACAAAGAATGTAGACTTTAGAAAAATAGTTACGGGACAACACCATACAGAACAGCAAAAGCAAAACTTTTGGGAATCAGAATCTGACAGAGTTCTCAGAATATGATGTAAAATATTCAGATTTCAATAAGTAGTAACTTATTCAGAGAAATGGGACTATATCTCCTAACCACAAGAGACAAAAAAAGAACCAACATAAAATGAAGTTGAGGGATCCCAGATTTTGGATTTATTAGACTCACTTAGATCATTTATTCAAAATATGTGTAAAGAAATGAAATGAGCCTGATGGTTCAAGCCTCAGACCCCAGCTCCTCCAGAGGCCAAGGCAATAGGATCTCAATTCCAGCCACCTTGGATTACAGAGTAACTTCAAGGCAAATCTGAAGAACTTAGTGAGACCTTGTCTGAAAAGTTATAAACAGACAAAGTGGCAGGGGATAAAGCTAAGTGGTAGGATACTTGTTTATTATGTTTAATCCCTATGTTCAATTTACACACACACATGCATGCACAGGTACATACATGCATGCACAGGTACACACATGCATACACACACACAGGAACTAAAAAAAACTCATTAAAAATAAATACTTAAGAACAATGTTTCACCAAAATAAACAACAATGATGTGACAAAGTAAGAAAAAAATTGAGAGACTAGAATGATAACTAAAATATAAACCATCACTACAAAAGCATAGTGGCACATTTATCTTAGCAGAAAAAAAATTAACAAAGGCTATCCTTTCTGAGGAAGAGAGTCCAAGATATGTGGAACATCAGCAAACACATCACACATAGTAGGAGTTTTATGATGAAAGCAGAAAGAGAAAGAGAAGTTATAATTAAAAAACACAAGAAATCCAACAACATTAGAAGAAGTCTATATCTGTCATTAGCATTGATCATGCTTCTGCATAAAGAAAGTGCCCAAAATTAATGATGTAAGCAAAACTGAAAAACAAGTGTTGCCTATCCATGATCTTTTGTGTTTCTCTGTGAACATTAAGATATTTCTTTATTTCTGTCACCAATAGCTTTCCATTTGATGGGAATTCCATTAAATCTGTGATGGCTTTTGGTAAAATAGACATTTTTACAGGATGAATTCTTCTAAATACATGAACATTGGATTTCCATCCTTGACATCTTCTCATGTGTTCAATTTCTTTCTTTGGTGCTTCAAGACTCCCATGTAAATGTCTTTCACTTCTTTAGTCTGAAAGTTCTATGTTTTTAGAATTACTCATTTCTTCCTCTAGGTAATTTAACTTGTGGAATTATAATATAGCTATCATTCTTGTCTCCTAATAAGCCTTTAATTCTCATGGCTCCTGTTTAAGGTCTCTTGCATCTCATTTTTTAGAATCTTTATTCCTTTCTTTTCTTCCTTTCTTCCTTTGGTTTGGTTAACAGTTTATGACTTTTGATAGTCCTTTCCAACAAACAGCTCTCTAGTTTATGTTTAATTTATTTTATTTCCAGGTCTTCTGTTTTATCTCTTCATATTCTAACATTTATTTATTTATTATCCTGCCAATTTTGTCCTTTCTAGTCCCAGGGGTATAAAGTTAGGCTTTCCAGGTTCTGCATACTCATTCCTATGAAGTCCATTCTTGGGGTTGCTTTCCTTTTCATTTGTGTAATGCTTCTGAGCCTTTTGATACTGTAATGTTATCTAGGCTATATGCAAAATGTTATCTGGCCATGAATCTATCAGAAGCTGTAAATTATTTATTTAAACATATTCTGATCCTCCCCCCATCCTCCTTTGAATGCTTTCAGAGGGCACATGTGCATTGATCTGATGAGCCAATACCATCCTGAAATACAGTACCATCGCTCAATGCAATTTTTTATTGTTTCATTTTGTTCCTTTTAGCCTTTTCCACCAACTTAATTATTCAGTATGTTTCTGACTTTATGCCTTTCTTCTGTGTCTGTTTTCAATAACTATAATAAACTTTTCTGTTCAATCATTGTATTTTTCAACTTAAAGTCATATATATATATATGCACATATTTATTACTTCTCATTAACATATGTGGTACCATGTGATAATATATTACGTGCATATGCTGTTTTATTTTTATTGACATAGTAATTACACATGCTTATGTGGTGCAGTATAATAATTTAATATGTGTATAAGCTGTTTAATGGTCTTAGCAAGTACTTACCATATATGATTTGTTTCCTTTGGGAAGATTCAAAGTCATCTATACTAGTCATTTTGGAGTATACAACCACTTATTTCAGATAACTGCAGTTATCTACTGTTCTATAGAAATTGTTCTTCTTACCAACTTCACCCTAATGTCCATTTAACAGTATTCTTTCCAAACACTCTAAGAGCTACATTTATCTATGGAATAAGTATAAATATATAGAATGTATTTAGGAATTAGGCTGGTTTAGTACAGTGGTGGTTGTAAGTTCTCCTCCAGAACCCATGACTTCACTAGTCCTAGACAGTTGGCTAGATTTCCAGGCCATGATTTTGCCTTTCTAATAATAGGCATTCTAGCCTTGAAGAGATGAAGTCTGTGGTTTCGATTTGCATTTCTACCATGACTATCAATTATCAATGTGAGTGCTGGATCCTATGGAAGAGCAGCAAGCACTCTTAACTTCTCAGTGTCTATCCCACTCCAGTCTGTTTTTTTTTTTTTTAAATATTAGTCTTATTTATATCTTCTTGATTTACTTTATTTTACTAAAGTGACTTCTCATTTTTTTTTCTTTTCAATGTGGTTCTAACTGCTTGTTGAAGGATAATTTTAGATGACTGCATTGAATTTTGGACCCTTACATCCTATTATCTCCTTCACTTAGTATTGGCATCCATTAACTATATTTTTGCATTCTTTTAGTAATACTCCTAGTTGTCAAGATGAGTGACAGTCTTAGTAAAACCTGAACATTTCTGGCATGTTTTATTGGGCTTCCTGTGCAGGGATCAAAACTACGGCAATTTGAAAGAGGGTGTGTAGGTATAAAGGTGAAATTTCAGATCTCCAACTTGAGTTCCATTAACATTCAAAGTAGAGAGAGGCTCCTTTTTACTATTGAATAAGGGGTAGGGGAATCCATTTTACCATTGATCATTAGCATATAGTAAGTATCCTGGTGAGAAAGACTAGGTGAGCTCTATTACCTTTTCTGGTGTGTCCTTTATAATACCACAGATGAGAATGTAAACAATGATGAAAGTCCCAAATCTTTTCTAAGTTTTCCCTGGCACCATTATAAAGAAAATGTGGATATTGTCTGTATTGTTGGGTGAGTATGAAAGCCCAAGTTCTCAAAGTGGTAATCCCTAGCACCACTAGGGCTTTCCTGGCACCATTAGAAAGAAAGTAGGGTGATTCTCTTATGGCTGGGTGAGTGTGAAAGCTCAAATTCCCTTAGTGGTAATCCTTGGTGCTAGTAAAGATGCCAGGGCAGCTGATCAGCCTTAGCAGGAATGAAAATTATAGCTTCCTGCTTAGCTTTCTCTGGCATCTGTCTTGTAAAAGTTTGGAAGACATTTTTACTTATTAGTAAGACAGGAATGGAAGTCAAGTCTTTCTACTTAGCTTTAGCTAACTACAGTAGGGAGAAGGCTCCACCATTACCTCTGGTATTGGGCCAGAGAATAGCAGCTGTTATGTTCTTTTAAATACAGCTAGTACGATTTTTGATGATTTTTGAGAATTCTAATCCTTTTTAACTCAAAGTCTCAAATAGATGCAACAGATAGAAAAATAAGAGAACTTATCAACGTTTTATTCTTGTAGTTCAAATCCTAAATAGCCTGGCTTCTCTATACCTTGCAGCCTTTTAGTGATTATTTTGTAAATAAATATCTGTTTTCAATTATATTTCATAGAAATGTGTCAGCTCTTCCTGTCTGGCTGAAATATTTCTTTTGAATAACACTGATTTAAAAAAAAAAAAATCCTTCCTGGACCAAAAAAATGACTGAAATCTTAGATAACATTACATACACTATTCAAAATAAGGACCTGAAGATAATGAAATGATCCATGTAAGAATAAAAAGGATGGGACAGTTTTCTTGGCATAATGTGATCAAATGATAGAAAGCAAGATTTAAAATTTAAGAATCAAAATAAAAATCAGCCTGTGATTCCATACTCCAGACTCTGTACTCCTTCCTTAATTCTGTCAGGTATATTCAAATTCCCGGTTCAGTGTCATCAATGTCATCAACACTGGCGTATTACTCAGCAACATTTGGTAGTAGCCTATTTGTTCTGTGTTGATTTCATCTGCATCATGAACTGTTTGTTCACTCTACTTTTCGATTTTTCAACTAAGGGGGAAAATAAGCATTCCAGGATTGATATGGATATGGAAATACATGAAGCCAAAGTATCTTGTACAGATGCTAAATAAAGTTTAAGGAAGAACAAAACCAAAACGCTATTGTAAATCCACTTGAAATTTCTAGTGATTGTGGTTACGAATCTGGGTTGAATAATCTGTTCCTGATGTGTGATGCTGCATGCCCTAATTCAGGACAAGAACATGTCTTAATGGACATAGAAAAATACCTTAAGTATATTTGCTCAGCTAAACATAGGCCTATTACAAAGAGGAACAGATTTAATGATGACTAGCTTCCACACAACACTCAAAGCTGAGGCTTCAATTCTCTCTACTGAATTATAAAGTAAATAAGGGGGATATTTTTCACTTTCTAAGAAGAAAGAAGAATAATTCACTAATATTTAACTTGACATCCGAAGAAATGTGAGACTTTACCTCCCTGACAAAGAGTGTCCACTACTTAAAAGTAACTACATTGGTATTTTTAAGTATTTCTTTTCCTATTGAAAACTTGTTTCAGGTAAAAATTTGGCAAACGCAAAGCACATGGCCACAGTTTTCAAAGATATGTTCAATAAATGTCATTAGTACTCCAAAATGGTGAACAATAGCCTTTAGAAAATGAAATGAATTGACATATTTACTTTTCTAATACAGACGTGGGAAAGAGGAGTGTCTGAGGCACATAGACATAGGGCCAGTGTTAGTGACCCAGAAACCAGAAAACAAAGCCAAATTCTTCCACAAAAGAAGGCTAAAAATCAAAACCATTTTGAATGCTAAAATTGGGTCATGGAAAATGTCTAGAAAGTCTTTCAGTAATTACTTTTGTTGATAATTTTATATGACCCTAATCTTAAGACTGAACTAAAGAACAGAACTTTTCATTTAGTTAGTCCCATGAGTGATATTGTGTGGTTTTCAAAACCACGACCATAAGAGGAGGAAACCCATTTGGCATTTATATTAGTATATTGTTAAACTCTAGAGTCCATTACTGAACACTAAATTTTGGAAAAGTAGCATGTCGTAGTATATTCATTATGAAAAGATATGAACTTGAGTTTGAACTACTGCTAGTGGCATAACACATCCTTTCTGAATCCTGCTTTCCTTGATAGTAAATTAAAATAAGAATGATAAAAATGTAAAGTAGTTCTTAAAAAACCTCCAAATATAACAAATAAAAACATTATTTCAAAAAGATAAATTCACATTAAAGTAGTAAAACTTTATTCAGCAAAATCCAAAGTGATTTTAACCATCTCTGGAGAATACTATGTGGTTATTCATTAAGCTGGAAACCAATTTGGTGGTCTTTATTTGGAAATTAAAAAGTACTGTGTGTTGGTATAAAACTGACAAAGAAGGATTGTAGCAGCTATTTGTGGTGTCTGTTTTCATGTTTCTGAATCACAGTGACTCAAGAGATATACTAGCTAAGATCTGAATAATGTAAGTGATGAGCTGGTTGTTAACATTAAAGTTGGTGTAGTGTGCCAGACACTTCTGCAGCTTGCATATGTTATTACTGATCTGTCGGGTATCTCCTGGGCGTGAAGAAGCAACCAGACCCACAGCTCTTTCAGATTTTGTCAGTTCCTGAACTCAAGTCTCCAGTACACGTGTTCCAGGTGAGAGTAAGTACTCCTTTATTACAAAGCAAGCATGTCATAAAATTGGAAACGAGACACAAAGAGCAGCTCCAGTTCTTTCCATAAATTCTCATTTGCCTTTTGTTGATTTCCTTTGGATGTTTCTCTGTGACTTTCTGTCTAACTTCTCTTGTCCTAGTTGTAAAGATGCTTAGTATCTTCTATCTTAACACTAGGCACACTGGCAACAGCATGCTGTAAGCTTTTCCTCCAGTTCCCACAACCATCAAAGTTTTCCAATCTGTGGAAGCTCCATTTCTCTAATTAAATGTGAACTGATATGCTATGATAAAATAAGGAGAAATATCAAAAGAAACACAACATTAGATCAAGAAAGCAATGAATCTATCCACTTAAGGAACTTTTGAATTGTTATCCTAGGATAAGAGCTGTGCAGGGCAGAAAGTAACCAGATCATCTACAACAAAATGACATGAATTTAAGCAGAAAGATTGCAGGCAAAAGGACTCTATAGAGTAGAGAGCACGGCCAAGAGAGAAGATGAAAGCCAGCATCTATAAAAATATAAATTAGAAAATCTAATTAAAAGAAACTTCCACATAAGCAATGATAGTGCACATGTTAAATACCTTCTCTAAATTAGACTAGAAAACAATGATGTCCTAGAGGCAAAACAGAATCTATTTTAGGCAATAAATAGAATGAACAAAATGATAGATAACATCAAAAACCTGAAAAAATTCGAATGAGTAATTTCCTTAAAAAGATAAAAGCACTTATAAATTCTAGAGAGTATTAGGAAATCATGGTAAAAATGCAAAGGAATTTATAGTGAATTTTGTTTTCTAGAATTTGCTACAAAGCATAAAATGAGAATAGAGTTGAACTCTCCCTGTACATGTCAAACAGGTTGCCTCAATGACTCAACAGGGAAGGAGAAAAGCAGTATCAACTCAACAATTGAAAAACGTATTTACGACAATACACCTGGTTTAATTTACTGTTGTTCACCTTTTCAAAACAACCTATATAATGTCTAGGAGACTAAGTTATCACAATGTAGAAATCAAGGGGAATTAAAACTGTGAAAATTAACCAAATTTTGCCTCCCAAAACACTGCAAAAACAGAATACCACTTCATACTCTTCACATGCTATCATCTTTTTATCAGAAAAGAATCATAGAAAAATACAGGATGCTGTTGGGGTATGGGGAAAAGACTGTGCAGTTAAGAGCATGTACTGCTCTTGCTGAGAAGCCAAATTTGGTTCCCAGAACACACGTCAGGCAGCTCACAACCACCTGTAACTCCATTGCTGGAAATCTGACTTCCTCTTCAGGCTTCTGCAGGCATTGAACATACATGATGTGATGTTGTGGAAGTTTATTTTTAGTTGTGTATAAAATAATTGTTTGGTGCACTGTTGGGTAAAGGGCTGCCTAAAGCCTTGGCATTTTATATTATCTGCAGGTATCGGATTTATGTGAGGGATATTTGATTGCTCATGATCTGCCCATGCTATCAGTAAATCACGTGAGGAATTCTGTATCAATAAAAACACCTGAGCTTGGACACTCATGGTTCCAGTATGGTGCTGGCCAGGATAGTGGTTCCTTCTGCTGAGATCTTGCAAGGTTTGCACAAATGAATATGCCTCCATGTCATCCTTGGTGATGCACCACTGCAGAGATCTTTGCCTAGAGATCTTTCTGCTTCAGATCCATGTTTTTCTAATCCAGCAGAACTGGTTATTTCCAGATTTTTCATAGCTATTATCCTGCGCCAACATTTTAGAACTTTCTTAGGTTGGTCAGTCTATTAAACTCTAAACAATAAAAAATAATTTAGCATTGGTTTCCTGTGATACTTGAGTTTTTAGATTTCATTGAGGGTGACTCAGAGGATCTTATGAAACAAATCATCACACATTTCCCCAAAATTCATGTAGAAACCCTTATTCTGGTGTTATTACATTTGAAGAATAATCTTTAAATAAAATTAATTTATAGCAGGGAAAAAGAGTGAGGCCCTTATATAGTATGACTTATGTCCTAAAAGAGACACCAGAGAGCAAGGCATTTGTTTTCCACTGAGGAGTGGTCATGCAAGGGCAAAGCAATAAGACAACTATTTGCAAGCCAGAAAGAAATACTCACCAAAAGTTGAGTCAGATGAATACTAAGATTACATATATATATATATATATATATGTGTGTGTGTGTATGTATATGTATATGTATATGTATATACATATATATAATTTATATTTGCATATGTTTATATACATTTATATATGTGTGTATATGTAAATCTTAACCTATATCAAACATATCCCTATTTATTTTCATGTTCTTACCAAGGATGGCATGTTTTCACATATACTTATCTCCAGGGAACTTTTTTAATCCCTTTGCTTTCTCTTCCTCTACTCCTTTCCCATAACTTTTCTAGATTAGATTTGGCTATCTTTGTCTGTATCCGCAGATGCTCACCAATAATTTGACTGTGGTGAGGTAGGGCAAAAGAAAAAAAAAATGTATGGAATCCAGTTGCCATGGTTGCACTATGAAAGTGGTTTTAATGAAAATCCAAGTAGAACTGAGCCCACATGTTTACCTCCATGTAGAACTGTGTAAAAAGCTGGGAGTGGCACCTGCTCTGAGATGCCATTTTAGCCCAAGCGCCGTCATAGAATGTACAAATAACTCTCAGTTTCATTTTGTTTTTTCCAGATTTTTGCCTTCCACTTCTTTGTGAAAGATATCCAAAAACTGATCTTCACTGGAAAACAAGACTAAAGTCAAGCAGAAGATTGTTTTGGCAAAACACACTGAACTGATAAAGAACTAATTAGTACATTTGAGGTCAGACCTGGGGTCATTTTCTTCAATTGTTTTCATTTTTATCCATAACTTAAGCGTACTTCTTTCATTTTTGAAACACATGCTTCCTTTGGAGGAAACTGCCAAGATGTAAAGGAATAAGTTATATCTGAAGGATTTAGATGTTTACTATGAATTGCTAGTAACTCTCTTAGTCTCCTAACATTATAAAATCCATCAAATAATTCAGGAAGATATCACGCTTTAAACAGAGTTGTGACCACTTTAAGCTTGATTGAATTCAAAAAGTACCTTACTAGCCCTTGCTTGAGAGGTTTTGTAATATAAATCAAATCACATTACTTATAAAACATTGTGTCTTGTTTATCTGCGCTCTCACATCTTTGGGCGTGTTCCATGCAACAGTGGGATGGAATTTACTCACATATTCAACAAAAAGCTGGGAGGCTGAGGAAGGCACAATCAGAATGAAAGGGATTTCTTAAAAATCTGATGAGAGCATGTTATCATAAAGAAAAGAAATAACCACAGATAAGTGTAGTCTCCATTTCTCATCAAGGAAATTTCCCTCCACAGCACAGAAAGACCATTATAGAAAATCATAACCAATCAAAACACAGAATTATGGAGCCCAGTCCCATTGTACATATTTATAGAAATCCTGCAGCTAAGACTCTGGGAACATTGAGGAAGAGGGTCAAGGGGTTGATTATAAAAACCAGAGGATCCGGGAATCTTTTTTGGGAGACAGTGTGTTCTTGTAATTTCAGAGGCTATACCCATAAAGTTTCATCAACATGAGTACCTAAACATGAGCTGAACAAAGAAAACAGCCATAGACTTGATAAAGTGAATGGGGGAAAGACTAAGAGGCCTCAACTCCACACATGCACACACAAATAAAAACTATAGGCAACTAGAGAATGCACCCCACCTCACACACACACACACACACACACACATAAGATATATATATATATATATATCACATACCCTGAACTTTAGCTTCAAGAGCTATGTTGTAAATGTATCTGTGGGGGCTTGGTTCCTCATAACCTCTGAATAATTACCAGGCATGCTTTTCTATAATGGTCTCTGCCTGTTCCCAAGCTTGATGTGAGGTGATAGCTACATTTATCAGCAGGCATAAAGATAAGGTTTATAATACAGTTAAGAATTATGCTGAGTCAAAGTGGTGGCAGTAGGCTCTCTTCCAATATGTATGACTTCACTAGTCATGGGTAGTTGGTTAGATTTCCAGGACCAGATATGATTCCCTATCACTGAGTATACCCTAAATCCAATGAGACAGCAGTTGGTTACCACCAAGATGTGAGTTCCAATATTGCACCTTTAGGGATAGCTTGGCATGGTGGTCAGTGTTGTGGTTCATAGGTGTCACTACTGGATAAGACTATTGATTGCTTTTCTCCCTTGGTAACCTGCATAGTACTTTCTAGTACTAAGGAAGCTAGTCCACTGGTTAATTTACAATTATCTGAATCCTACATCCTAAGGGTGGTATCTTCAGTGACTGAGACTTATTTTCAATCTCTGGGAGACATCCAAGGGCAATAGCATCTGCCTACATTATTTGGGGAGTCACTTGGACTACCCTGATCAGTCATGAGGTTACTCATGACTGGTACTGAGGTTTTTTTTTGTTAGATATTAAATTGTCAAAAACATAGCCCTGTTAATAGCGTCTAAGTCTATGGTTCTGCTACCAGATTTTTGCCTTTTTATAAGCATTTAAAATAGAATAGGAGATGTTTATAGCTATTCAATGGCAGTAATTATTTTTTTTCCAAATCCCCCTAACTTTAAAGTTCCCTTTCTGACAGGTTTTACCATTTCAAACAAGTAAATATTTTACATGTGGCAAGGCTTTATAAGAACTTTTATTACTGTAATGCTCTCAGATAAATTCAAGAAAAAATTTTCATGTCCTGAATACAGGCATAGTCAACACAGATCTCAAGTTATAAATTTGTAAACACTGACAACGTAGAGTATACAGTCTTTACTTTGTGGTTTTCCTCCTAACCATAGACATTACATTTTTTTTTTATTTTAGAGATTTAATTTATAAGCGAGGAAATCTAATGTTAACATAGTTCAGTCTATGCATAAAATCTCAACTGAAGTGGTACTCCAAATGATGTCTATTAAGAATTTGAATATCAAAACAATTTCAACACTCTCTTTAAAAAGGTAGATTCACTATTATACTATAAGAAGAGTTCACTAAAAGACCATTATTAACTTTAAAAAGGTATAGTACAAATAAAAAGTCCTTCAAACTTTTAATTTTCTTTAATTATTAAACCAAAACTGACAGAATAGGCTTTTCATAAGATTTATAGTCTTTGCCTCTTACTCTAAAAATTTGGGGGCTTGTTGTGCATCTCCAATTGCTATTAGTGCATGTTAGCTACTTTCAAGCAACTTACTAAATTTTGAGGAAATTAAGTCAAGGTTCTTTTGAAAAGTCATTCTGCCACCTTGCGTTCTGTAGCATCAGGCAGCTATATGCTTCTCAGAAACCACCAGAAAGTTCTTGCCAATAGGAAAGTTGTAACTCTGAGTCAGAGTTCTAGAATCATCCCAGGCTCCTCCCCCTGTATCATTACTTCCAAGATTTCATGAACCAATCACGGACACTTGTAACTTAATATGTTCCTATGCCAGAGAAAGGATTCATTCCTCAGGACTTTTACTAAGGTTTTTTTAAAGACAATAACAAAACTTTAATTGAAACCATATGTGATTCTGTTAAAAAACATTGTTTTCTTAAATATTTTAAACTGGATGACTGAAACATGAAAGTATAGATATTGTATTTTACCATATTTTAATAAAGCAAAAAAAATGAGAAAAAGCAAGCTTATATTTTTAAATCCTTCTTGCTTTTATAAGTTGAGAAAAGCTCTGTGCATGTTGAACTCAGAAAACTAGGGAAAGCAAATATCTAAGTTTTCCTAAAATAAAAGAAAAAAAACCACTAATAGCAATGAATTCACATGAATTTAGTTGCCATCAGTTACCATCACCACGAACCTACTTTAGTTCTGGGAGCATGATATGTAGTTTCAAGGCTACCAATGAATGGCATCTTAGTAATGGTTGCACTTAGTTTCTTTAAGATTTTCTTCCCTTCATATGGAGATTGCTAAACTTTTCATACCTTTCTGTTCCCTCTGAGTACTTCGTCTTGAAGGTCTTGGAAGAACTATATCAGAAATGTATAGATATGTCAGTTGGGGTGACAGAAAGAAAGTGATATAGCATTGATCAGATTCTTAAAGGGCCTATTGCCTCCCCTTCCAGAAGGAATTTGACTTACAGGAAATGTTGATTTATGCAACTACAGTCTCTCTGATGAAATGGTAAATGTAAATGGTGTGCTACTGCCATCTTGTGTCTAACAAGTGTCTCTTGATGCTTGTGGAGTGCTAGTTGGCATAGGGACTTCAGAAACACTCTGCATCCATTCCTCAGGCTTCTGCAGTCAGAATGTAGAATATCTTTCTGTGAAGATCAGGGGTGAAACTTCAAATTGTGGGTCCCATGAAGCAGCATTAGAACCCCAGGATAAAGGATACAAGATACAGGATACAGGAGCTTTGATAAATCACAGAGTGCTCACGATTAAACACTGTTCTCTGTGGATTCTTATCCTGAGATGATTCTTCTATCATTCAGAGCAGAAATTGGAAGTGGGAGAAAACAACAAATATCATTAGAAATTTCTCATTAGAAAGTGTGGGAAATTTTCAAATGATAGAGCCGTAACATTTTCTCTGAGTTTTTGTGTATTTATCCAATATGACCAATACTTGTAAAATCTGTTTTGGACACTATGATATAGAAAAAGTTTAAAATCATAAACACTTTTAAAATGCTGCAATTCATTATATAAAATGGAAAGCATTTTTGGTATTATTTTTGCTAATTGTCAAGCCAAACTGATGAGGGGGGTTGACTATTGCACATAAATATTCAAAACGTGACTTTAGTTCTTAGTTATTCTCAAAATCTAAGCAATGTAAGATTGATTACAGATGTTAGAAAGAACACAGGAATGTCCCAGTGTTAACCTGCCAACCCAGCATAGACTTCTGGTATTCCCAGCAAGCCAAGTACATGAGAGAGAATTCCTCCACTTTGGAGAAATAAATGTGTGTCCTGGATCACATTGAAGAGAAGAACTAGAATACTTCTTTGTCACTCACTACTAAGTCTATAAAATTATCTCAGCCATAGAGGCGATACTAGATATTATGGGAGTGTTTCCAGCCATCCCATAATTTCTATGTATGACAGAATGAATCTAAAATAATCTTTTGGTTGAAAGGAGATGTTGAGAACTGGTCTTGGCTCAGAGTCTGAATAGCATAGACAGTGATAGGGTGGTTTTCAGGGCAGCAACAGCCTACTGATGTGCCTGCCTGGCTGCAAACTGCTCATCTGCAGTGGGAGAATTGGGTCTTTCACAATGAATAAGCCAAAATAGTTTCTTTAAAGTAAGTTTTGGTCATGGAGTGTTTCCGCCAGGCTACATGGACACTTGAGGAAGCAGAGACAAGACAATGTGTTGAATTTAAAAATCTCTAGCTAAGAAACATTACTCCTATTATATGATTCAATCTATTTTTGCTTTTAGACTTTGATCCCACAGTCAACCTCCTGTATGACAGGCTTTGCTAACACATCTAAAATGGACTGCCAGTGGAAGCCTTGGTTAAAAGAAAATTCATGAGTTTAAGACTGGTTGTGACCCACACCACTCCTAACAAACACCTTTGAAGTCAGGGCCTTGTACTTGTTCTTTTGGCTACTCTGCCAGAGAGAAAGCTAGAATGCAGAACTTGCCAGACATTGGCATCCTGCATTGTTCTGGGTTTGCCAATCTGATATGCCTATCTCAAAGGAAAAGCTGCAGGAACAGATAGAACTTCAGAAAGCCACGCTTCCTTCATGTTTCTTAACCAATTAAACCGATTAAAATAAAGCACATAAACTGAAAAATGATTAATCTAATCGTAGGGATCTCAGGTCTAAATATCTTTCATTTTGGAAAGTAGAAATTTTGTAGGTTATATGACACCCACCATCCCATCACCAGATTTGCTTAGAAATCACAAAAACAGACCTGGAAAAGACTGCAAAAGGCCATATGTCCTGCTTCCTGCATATTTTATGTGCCCCTTGTTTCCAGGGCCACAGGACACTGAAGCACAGATGTTCTCTTTGGAAGAAGCTCCTTCTCTTTCCCTCTGGGGGAGGCTGGACCGTCTGTGCTCTTCAGGAATGGGATACCCGGATCCTACCCTTGTATAGCACTCTCTTCTCTCACATTAGCTGCACTTGGACTTAACGCTTGTTTTGTTCCCACCATGATCTGATACTGATTTGATACATGCTTCCATTGGCATGATTCCCAACAGATTTCCAGATGCTACCAACACTACCATTTCCAGCTAAGTGAGAACCTCCTTCACTAAGTCAGTATTTACCTTGTATAAGTAAACTGGACAGCTTCCTTGTTTACACACACACACACACACACACACACACACACACACACTCCTCACCAAAAACCCAAAGAACTTCCAAAGGTATCTTCTGTTTCCATGTGCTGTGGTCAGGATCAAATAAGTCTTGGTAGCATCACTGGCAACCTCATTTCTTCTTGGCTCAAGGTAAGACCCCAACTCATGGAAATCATATTGAAATAGCCTTTGCCATCACTCTATAGGATACCACGTACCTGTTTTCACATTTTAAAACATTTAAAAAAGCATTATATGAAAGGAGAAAAAATAAATTTTAAAAAGAAAAAATACGACTTGTATGTGTTTATGCACAAATTTCTGATAGTAAATGAACATAGCCACCAGCACTGCAGTTTGAGTATTCCAGTCATTATTATTATGTTACTCTGTCATTACGGTTTCAATATCTGTTCCAGTAACAGCATCTGCCCTATCCTCTCTTCTGCCTCTGTTTGTCCAGTTATTGAACATGTAAATTTAGTGTTTGTAGTGAATGACTAAAGAGGGGATTTATGTGATTAGTATATACCTATTATGGTTTCTTACCAATCTTTACCTAAAACTATCAGACTTTTTATTTTATGATTTTTCTTTATCTTGAGCATTTCATGCATGTATATGGTGAAATCTCACCATACCCACATCATTTTCTCCCATGTAGTTTTCCCCCAACAATTCCTTCTCCTAACTTCATGTCTTCTTATTTTTCAATACTCGCTAAGTCCAGTTAGTGCTACCCATATGTGCTTGATTCCTGGGGCTATCCACAGGAGCATGGGAAACTACCCATGGTCACAACCACAAAGAAGAGTGATTCCCCTCCCTGAACAAGTAACAACTTCTAACAGCTCATCACTAAGCTGTGGGACCTGAAAAGCAGCTCCAAATATGACATAATTGTTACTTTATTCTGTGCAAGTTGTGCAGGTGACCGTAGCTGCTCTAATCCATGTATGCAATGCCCAGGTCATGTCCAAAAGATATTTTATGGCACCCATCCCCATTATCCAGCTCTTCCATGCTGTCTTGTCTTCCACAATGTTCCTGAGCCTTGTTGTTGGGTTAATATAGACATTCCATTTAGAGCTAAGCCCTCAGTCTTTTATAATCATCACTTTGGCCAGTTTTGACTCTCTCCATTAACCACTGCTCACTTAAACAAAAAAAAAAAAATGAAGCTTCTCTGACCAAGGTTGAAGGCATTTTAGTTCTATACATATAAATGTAAATATTTAAAATGCAGCTTGGCGATATTTCATTTAGAAAACTACATCATTAAGTTCTTCCCCAGGACCTATGACTTTCCCATCCATAGTTTTTGTCTGTCTTTATAATATTAGGCAAGAGATTCCATCCTGTGGAGCAGGCCTAAAATTCATTCATAAAGTGATTGGTTATTCTTAAACAGTTGGACCACTATTGCATCAGTAAGCACATCTTGCCTGGCATGTCAGTATTGTAGTGTGTAGGGCCCACCCCTGGCTAAGACAGACCTTTTGTGTCTTTTTCTCCACCAGCAGACTGCATAGCACCTTCTCTCACTATAAAAACTAGCCAGCAGGAACAGAGTTTTCTGATCAGTTTGAGATTGACTTTTTTTCTATGTCCTGCAGCCAAAATTTGGTGTCTTCAGCAATAGGGTCTTACTGTATAGTTATGATGGGCAGTAGCTCAAAAATTATTCTTTTATTATTGGCTGACTTTAAAAAATGACAAAACTGTCTTTGAAAAACACTTTTTCAAAGATTTATTAGTAATTCAAAAATAACTGCTTTAAAAAAATCCCGATATTTTAATAATAAAAATACTTTTTCTTGAGTGAGGTATATCCACCACTGTGATTTTTTTGAATTGATGTTATTTAATAACTGGTCATAGTAATATAGTAAATGTTTTTAAATTTTCATCATGTTTCCCATTGTGACATCTAATATACTTAAGCTAAATGTTGTTTGCTTGTTTCTCATTCACTTGGTGGATTCAAACTGAAACTGTGTTAGGATTCTACCTTGGGGTCAAAATGTCTAACACAAGTAACCTGAGAGAAGAAGGATTTATTTGGCATGACGTTGGTTGGATCCATTGCAGAACTTTAATAACATGGAGAAAAGAGCATGTGGTAAAGAATGTTCACATCATGAAGCTAAGAAAAGAATGGTGACAGGAAGGAACAGAGCACAAGAGGCACCAACATCATACCACCACTGACTTCTTCCAAGTATATCCTACCTACCAACAATGTTATCATATTAGCAATGTATCTGTGAATGGATTAATCCATTGATGAAGTTTGGGGCTCTTGTGATGTAATTACTTCTGAAAATCTCACCCTCAAATACAGGTACAATAGAATACCAAACTTTAATGCATGAGCCTTTGGAGAGGACTAAATATTCAAATAATAGTAGAAGTCATACAGTGTGTTTATCTCAAGAAAGTTCATACATTTCATGTGTCATGTGTTTCATGACAAGATAAAGTGACATCTCATATAATCTGAGACTAAATTCTTAAAATTGTTATATCTGTAAAATTTCTCCTTCTAAGGCTCTTATATAAAATATGTGGATCTCTGAGTAACCGCATCTAGAAAGAGAAAATGCTGCTAAGAAAGGGGTTATTAACATGTTAGCCCCTAACTGAACAAAAAATAGGTTGTAATATGCTGTTATTTAAAGGAAAGAGTAGGGATTAGAAGAGATGAAACAATAAGATGATAAAGGCTACACCAGTTTAGGGAAGCAGAAGAGGTCTGTACCAGCATATAACAAACTTTCAGAAGACACTTTGCTCCAAATACTAACCAAGAAGCAATGATACTAAGAATCATGTAGTAGCTTTACAGTCAATATATTAAATGTCCTCCAAATGCACTAAAGGTTAGGCTCCCATCTTGGTGTGAGATTTGAAGAGGTATGATCAGGTAGTAACTCTCCTGGCCACGAGGAGTATGCCCATAACAGACATTGAGAAACCCACTCTTGCCAGGAGGTGCAAGTATTTAATTCCAGCACTTGAGAGTCAGAAGCAGGCAGATCGCTGTGAGTTCAGGGCCAGCCTGGTCTAAAGAGTGAGTTCCAGCACAGCCAGAGTTACAACAGAGAAACCCTGTCCTGAAAAATAAAAACAAAACAAAACAAAACAAAAATAAATAAACGAAACTCACTCTCTTCTTCTTTCCTTTTGTATCTTGACCATGAGGAAAACAGCTTTATCATGTACTACAGTGTGCTTCCTCAGCATAGGCCCATAATCAATCAGACAAACTAATCAAAGACTAACAACTACCTTCTCTTTTTATAAGCTGACTCCCTAGGGAATTTGTTACAGCAATGATAACTAATGCGCATAAAACTTTTCTTTTGGACATTGCCAGTACATTACCCAGATAAGTCCACACTTTTCTGTGATAATCTTGATAAATTTGTTCAGTACTCAGAAGTGGACAGGGGATTCCATTACTTTTAAAGCTTTAAAAATGCAATCATGCTTTATATTATTGACATTGGAATGAACTATATTGCCAACTGACCTTCAAGTAAAGAGTTTAGAAATGTTAGGTACTCCTTTAGAACTTTTAGACAGAAAGTTTCTAATATAAAAATACTTTCCTATCTACAAATACCCATAATAAAATTATAGTAATGAAATATGTAAACATATAAAATAAAATTAGGTTTTGAAATCTGTAAGAGTTGAAACCTTAGTGCTATAAAATACTACTACTTAGGTTAATCCCAACTTCTGAAAATATGACCAGATGCATTGTTTCTTTTTCTATCCATTATACATATTATATGCTGTCATGGTTTGGATAAAGTTGAATTTGTTAATAAGACTTTTTGAGGAAACTTGGACCATAGTGTAGCAACGTGAAAGCTGCTGGATGCTAAGATGAGATCAAGTGGGAAGTCTGAAGGTCATTGAGGTTTTCACTTTCAAGAATGAATATGGGTCATAGGAGACTGAGTTGATGTGAATGCATGCACTAGATCCTTGAACCCTTTGGCTTGAGAAATGAATTCTTCATTCTCCACACATTCCCAGGGCAATTCCTCTATTGATACCCAGTTTATATTAGAAATATGTGTTGGAAAATTCCAGCAATGTGAATTAGGTAGACCTCTTCTTGATAAAGTGAGCCTGCCATATGTATTCAAAATGACATATTTGAAATAACACTTTGGACAGTTGACTTCTTCCTAGTAGATAAATATTTGAAATGTAGAAGAAATAGTCTAGAATAGAAATAATTTTTCAAAGAAAATTACAAATTTATTCTAAATTTTACCCAGGCATATTATTTCAAATTTACAAAAACTTTAATTGCATGTCTTCAATGACAACAACAACAATAAACATGCTACTGCAGACAGTGTTGGGAAGAGGGGTACGGCAGGAGGCCTCAACCCTACACACCACACACATACATACAAACTACAGGCAACTAAGGGATGCTGAGAATGGGAAGAAATAATCTTCCCCAGAAAAGAGCACACCAGTTGGTTATCCAATACCAAATGGTCAGCCCTGACTTGGAAATATATACACAAGTAACATTATACAGACTGAGAAAGTTGTACATATGTATAATTAATGAAAAAGAAGCAGTGAATTTGAAAATGAACAACAAAGCCTATATGAGAGGGTTTAGAGGAAGAGAACCAGAAATCATACAGTTACATTATACTCTCAAAAATAATGGAAATAATAATAAATTGAAGCATTTCTTATATTTACTTCCTCAGACATCTTCTAATTTTGCATTTTAGTGAGACACTTAACATCACATTAAAAAGAAAATAGGAAGCCTTAAGGAAGTTTTAATAATCACATTAACTTGGAATTGCACAACACACTGGATTTACTGAGGTTACTTGATAAATACATTTTTTATTATATTTGGGGTCCAATTTAATCATGAAGTTAGATTGACCCATAGTAGTGCCATATTCCATAAGAAAACAATAAATAGGATTTTGTTTGATCATATCCTAAGAAATTGGGTGTGGTTCACTGCTGAGTGGAATCTTGGATTATGCTCATTAAGAGCTGGAAGATAAGATGACCAACAAGAGATCTAAGAGAAAGCAGACTCTACCATACAGCTTCTAATTGATTGCCTTTTGAAGTTCAGTGAGAGGGATCTGAGATAGCACAGCTATCTCCTTTGTCATCAAAGATTCATCAAGGAAGAGGGCAGAAGCCATGGGTTTGATGTGTTAGACAGAATTCATGAAGTCTAAGCCAACATGTGGGGAATGAAAGGATCTGAAAGACTTTCAGTTGGGTTCTGGAGGTGCTGAGTATGTTTCCAAGTTAGTCCATCACAGGATAAAGCCACAAGAGTCCTTCCCATCCACAGAGAGCTCCATAAGCCAGAGCGCATGTACCTGGCTCATCTAATCACATTCAGTTCTGATTAGCCCCTTAATACTCATTCAAACTTCAATGCTGGGCTAGAAACTGTTTACGTAAAATTAATCTACACAAGGAGTAAAACACTGTTCCTTTAAAGCTTTCATTCCCTGACAGTTAGCACCACAATTAGTCAATAATCATTTGTAGGTTTATTCTTTTGTTTTTCCTTTAAAAATTTTTGCAGTTATGTACTTTGAAAAAGTCTGTAAATATTTACTCCATCCTGAACTTAAAATTTCAAACTTGAAATTTCAAAAAATATGTTATAAAATTTAAGTTTAATATCTATTTGATTAAAATCAACTGAGGTTCAAAATCTTACTTTAAACTCTGAACAGCGATTATTTTAAAAAGAAAAATTAATGAATCAGAAATATTAATGAATCCTACCTAAGGTATTTTTGTTCATGAATTACCTTGACAACAGCAGATATTATCTTTCTAAAATTTAGAGAAGGGCTCATTCCTATGAATAATCACAGTAAGAGAATGATACTTCCACTGTGATGATCAACATCC
Organism: Cricetomys ansorgei; assembly: GCA_026225945.1. Lineage (NCBI taxonomy): Eukaryota > Metazoa > Chordata > Mammalia > Rodentia > Nesomyidae > Cricetomys > Cricetomys ansorgei. The sequence continues at coordinate 29,362,593 of JAMJFZ010000199.1, forward strand.
CAATGAACAGTATATTAGCACCAACTATTAGTTGTCATCACAGAGAGTGGCTCATTTAAAATACAAATAATGCCATTTATTGCCATAAAATTAAATGATTAAATTCCTATCTAGAAGAAATATATGACAACACTATAGTAAATTGCCTTAAGTACAGAGAACAGTAAAATGAGTCAAAACAATTTGAGATACAAATAACTGGGGCTGACATCATACCCGGTGGTTCTGTCTTCTTGTTACTCTATGGAGTCCTATGTACATGTTACTGGATGTACAATGTAATGCCTGTGAACTTCTGAACTATCATGTCTAGTTATTGCTGGATTTCCTGGAAGAGAAAGTCAGAGTTTATCTGACGGGGATGAACATGGAACAGAAACAGAGAATAGCACTCAGGAGAGAGGAACAGAAGAAGAAATCAAAGAGGTTATGAAAACATGTGTGAATTTCACTCTTTGACTCCATCTTACTTTTCCTCGTGATTTTTGAAAATCATCTGCAAAGTTGCCTACGGGTTATGCTTTGTAGTTTCAACAGAAACCTGAGCTCCAGTCTTTTCCTTAACAGCTAGCAATTTAAGTCTACAGGAGGTCATCATTTTTGCCATCCTTGGTTCAAAATGCGTGTTCTCTCAAGAGAGAAAATTACTTTTAAGAGTCTTATATCCAGCACCTTTCACCAACTCAATTCTTTGAAAATGTTAGAAAAACAAGACTTTTTTTTTTTCTTCAAACTTGCTCTAAACTGACTTGAGTTTTCCCACCCAGGGAGCAATTCAGGAAAGATTCTTGTTGCCAACCTTTTGTGGCTGAATTTCTCAAGCATGACCTAGGTTAAAGTTACCTCAGTCCTGGGATGATGTTTTTTTTTTTTTTTAATCCATTTAAAGGTTTCATTTTTTTTTTTTGTTTCATCTCTGTTGGGAAAGTGGTTATGGGTGCGGGGGAGGGGAAGCATCAAAGTGACCCTGCTTTTTCTTAGAGCACATGGTCTCATAATGGTAATCCTGTCACTTTAAGATGAAAATGCTGACAGCTAGGGTAAGGAGTCCAAAGAAATAAATTAACACTCTTGACTGGTGTTCAAAGCTATGATTTCATAGGAGTGTGAAAATGATTATTCCATAGGAAGACAAGAGCTCACTCTGATGAATGACTTAATAACCTCCAACAATTATGTGAAGTTCATTTATTAAAATGGTGAACTGCTGTCTGGGTTCTTCTAAAGACAAAAGACAGAATGAGAACAGAGAGGCAAGAGTTATATACTCACAGCAGGATAGATGTCACTTAGAAATTCTGGATTTCCGAATCACAGTGGTAGTTACAAAAGGAAATCAGCTGCTAAAACAAAGACTGCCAAGGTGCTCCTATTAAGAGGAAGGAATCACTGGGGCTAGAGATCAGTTTTTTATAGAAATAAAAGTATTCTTGATAAATTGGGCCTTTCATGTTGGCAGCAGTTTTTTGGGACTCCATGTTGAAGATACTGAAGTTGATCTCTATTACATGGAAGGAATATGCTTGTCTTTCACTAGTGTGTCTACAAAAGGATTCTGTGTTCCCCACATTTATATCAATACCAGGAAACAAAAAAGTACACAGTTTGACATTTGCCAAATAATGTATATTATGATTTATGATAAAATTCACATAATGCCATCTGTCAAGAGTTCACTATGCCTCTGAGATCACATGTGTTTTGTGTCGTCTGATATTTGGTATCATAGCAAACTCCTCAACCATAGCCTTGTCCCTGACCTCACTCTGTCCCTCTCCTTACACTATCATTCAGAACCTTCTGTGTGCATGTGTGACCATCAGAGTCAGAGGAGTGATGCTTTCTAGTAGCCCTTATAAGAGCCTGTGAGTATCCGGGAAAGGTACATTTTATTCCTGTGCACTCTGATTGCTATGAAAAGCCCCTTCCCACATTCTTTTTTCAAAAGAAGAATGAAGCTTTCCAATGACTTTGCAATCAACCACAGCTCATTTCATGACATGCGCTCTGGGTAAAGCTATAAAATCAGATATTCACGCCAAAGAAATGGTGCAGGCATTAACTTTGGACTGATTTCTAGTGCTATATTCTTAACTTCTTGACTCATTTCCCCTACTGCTCCATCAGAGAATTTAAAGGATTTTCTAAAGACAATAAAGCTGAAAGTAATGGGAAGGAAACTTGGCCAGATAAAAAGAAAATAAGTATTCAATATTAAATCCTTTGAAAAGAAAGGGGTTACATTAAATATCAATTACAGTGCAGTAAGGAAATGATACCAGGGCTGGTAATCTCATCATGCTTTGGGAGAATTATATATGGAACAGCAGAGGCAAAACTTTTGACACAGCAGAGAGCTACCAGGGCATTAGTGTCTGGAGGAAGACAGAGGCAAAGACCAGTATATGGAGATCTGTGTGATGACCATTTGCTGGGGTCTCATTTCTCTCTTCTGGCCCTTGTTTTCCAAACCTAGACTATCCTTGGGACATCTGAGAATAATTTTGGTAAACAAAAGCATGGAACCATGTTTTTACTCAATGATTTTCATGAACCCTTCATCGGATTGAAGTGCTAAACAATGTGGGCAAGGGAAAAGAGTTATCAACCTCCATTGCTTGTTACAAGTCAGCTGTGATTTCCCTGATGAGTTCTCAGTTGCTCCCTCTGAACTTCCAACCCAAATCAGCCTAAAAGTGATGATGTTTATGTACGCTTTGTCTGTACCTTGTACACTGGTATTTGTCTAGTTAATTTAAGTCTTTCTTTGATTTCTTTTTTGTTTCCCTTTCCATTCTTTTTCCTCTCTGCTCCTGATCTTTCATTCATTCTCTCTCTATTTCCCTGCCCTTCAGAGGAACAAGGAATGTTTTTACCCATGCTTGTGTTACACCACACGCATCTAGCAAATATATATTGAGCTCAACAAAACTGAAGACTTAAGTAGTCATTCTTAAGGCAAGAGGAAGTGAGGGAAGGATGAAGAGAGAAGGGAATGAACAAATAAATGAAGGAAGGAATAAAGCAAGAGAAGAAGGAAGGAAGGAAGGAAGGAAGGAAGGGAGAGAAGAAATGGAGTAAGAAGGGATGAAAGAATGAAACTATTCACTTGCAAATGTGCCTGTTTTATAGGGTTACTGTGTTGGTTTCAACATTGTACCATATACTGTTGTGTTTTCTGGTAAGCAGCTGTGTTACTGCGATTATCAAGTGTTTTATGATTTCACTCATTTCAGTATTAGCACTCTGTGAGATCGTGTTGTTATTATTCATAATTGTTGAGTTCCCACATGAATTTGGGATGAAATGCTGGGGACTTGACTGTTTCTAATACTCAGAGTCTGAGTGATGGTAGAAAAGAACCCAATGCCTCTCCTTTCCATGCTAGCTCTTCCCCAAGGATACATTCACCTCCATTTTCAATGCTTTTTGCCTCTTAGCATGTTTTTCATGTTTTCTTAAGGAGACTTCCCTGATACATATGGTTTTCATATTAAATTTCTCGACCTGGCTTTAAAATGAAGCTAGCTTACAAAACAGAAAAAACATGTGTGCTGAGGAAGCTGGTGGTGGACATGTTGGTAGATGAGGAAAGTTTTTCTCAACATGGGAACTCCACAAATTTTGGTATCTGGGGACAAGTGATTCTAATATATTTTGCAATAGAGAACTCCATCCAATGCATGTGGAAGACTGATTTAACTTTTGGATGTTCTTCCGTATAGCTAGTAATAACCCTTGCTTCATAAAATGAAAGGAAAACAGGAAACAGAATAAAACAATCTCCAGTGTCTGTGATTATAATTGCATTGGATAATAATTAATTCCATATTTTTGAATTGTTGTCAGGGTGAAATATCAGAAGAGTATTTACATTGTTTTATAAAAGAGAAAGGAGGAACATTTTGTTCTGATAATTGGCATTATTACTTCTACATACTGTAAGAGGGAGCACTTGTCTACTCTATTTTAACAAATTGATTTTGACTTCTAGTAAATAACCGACATGCTGACAGTTGAGTATTCTGATTTTTGTCTAGGAGATCAATTAGAGTTAAAACACACACACACACACACACACACACACACGAGAGAGAGACAGAGACAGAGACAGAGACAGACAGACACACATACAGAGAGAAAGAGAGAGAGAACACATTATCCTACAGAGATGAAACAGTTCTCATCCCACCTCCTCAGAAGAAGTGTAAAGCCTGGTATCTTTGCTGAAGTCATGCTATGATCTATAGTTGGTTTTTAATATTTATTTATTAAATAAATTTGTCCTGGGAAAAGAGAACTGGCATTGTGTCTTTCTCTCAGATTGGGTGAATTCTAATCCCAGAGTGTATCCATCAGCTCACTGTTTACTTCAGATTGACAAATGTGACTACATGGTCTTGAGGTCCCAATGTTAGTTCTCACATTTGCTTCTTCAAGATAAGCATTCTCAATCTCACAGCCATTCCAGAAGGAAATCAACACTGTCTGTGCAGCAAACACACCAATGGATTTCATTTTCTTGCAGTAACAATAACAACAAGAAGTCCCTAAGTGTGTATGTACAAAATGCTAAAAGATATACGTTAGGAAACTGGATCACCCTTGGAAAAATTGTTGCTGCTTTGAAATGTTTCTCTGAATATTTTATTTTGGTGCTCTTTTCTGTTACAAGAGAAGACTGTTTTATTCATAGAAATTACTATGTTAGGAAAACAATGGTTGAAGATAAAATGATATACTCAGTAATCAGATGGAGCAGGACCATGTCCATGAAACTATCAAGGTCATGGTAGAGATAAACAGAGTAACTTGGATGCCAGCATCCCAACTATCTATGTCCAGCTGACATACTTCAATTGTTTCTGAAACCTTCAGATTTCAACCTTGCTTGTACAATATAGATGAACGAATCAAATGACTAACTCTATTCAACTCCCTTTTAGTTCAGGGGCTGCTATCATAAGGAATTGTGGATCTATCAATTCTTGAGGACATGGACAATAATTTGCATCTTTACTTAACACACATTCTGCTGGAATTGGATCATGGTTTACTAAATTTTGTTCCTCATCTCATCCACTCAATTTAGAATGTATGACATTTCTATTTGTAAGTTTGGGGCCATATTCATATTGTTTGATTATGGAGATATTATGATTTATATTTTCTCCCAGGGTATAAAACTTTCTTTCCTCTTCTCTATGTTCTCACTAGTAGTCATCACTTTTTTAATAATCGTTTTTTGTTAGCATTATGAGTGAGATGATAGTTCATTGTAATTTTTTTGCATTTCCTTTCTAATTAGTGCTGTTGAACACTTGTCATCTACTTTCTCTAATCATGCATATACCTTCATTCGAGAAATTTATAATCAGAGCCAGTAATGGTAGCAGGCACTTGTAGTACCAGCACTTGGGAAGTAGAGGTAGATGGATCAGTAGTTAAGGGGCCAATGTGATCTACATAATGAATTCTTGATTATTTATTTATAAAAATAAAAGTAAATGTGTGTCAAAGTCACATTCCTATTATAATAAAATCACTTAGTCATTGTTCAATGTTATTACACATTATATACATATATGTGAAATATATATATATAGGTATACACACACACACATACACACACATATAACACTGTTTGCCATAAATACAAATATGCATACCATCATATGTAAACTGAAACTGAAGATGATTTTCATGAGCCAAGAAAGGAGTAAAAGGCCAATTTAAGTTTGCTTAAAGAGGAACAAAACATAAACTGTGGAGGAAAATAAACTGACAATAGTGGTGAGGATATGGACATTTTCTGGATGGACAAACCCCTTGTGACAGGATGACATCATGTCACACATTCCTCTCTTTTTCTCTTGACATCAGGCACATTCACCAGAATCTTGTCTTCGTCATAGAATAGTGTTTTAAGAAATATAATACAAATGCCATGCAATGCCAATTTCCATATCAAATTTCAAGACATGACTCCAGTGTGTCCATCTTGGTCTGAAATTATTTCTTAACCATTTATAATAATGACCTTAGCAATCTGAAAGAGTCGCTCATTTGTTACAATCCAAATCATGCCATTGTGAAAGAAGGTTAAGGGATAAGAGAGATTGGAAAAGAAACCTTTTGTCACAAGCTTAGCATCTCATTCAAAGACTTGGCTAACCATCCCATCTCCCAAGAGATATTATGGCCACATTTACTTCCTGGCCATGTTTCCAGAATTAGTACTCTCTTTTGGCTGATCTACTAGTTCACAGTGATGAAAGTTCATGTGTGAAGGGATGCATGTAAAAACAAAAATATGGACATCTTCTATTCACCCATTGAAGGACAAGGTCCCTTTCTGAATGTGTGCTTCCTAGCTCTATCCAATAAAAAGAAATAAGAATAAAAAGGCCCATTAAATCATCTTGACAACTCTTTTGCTTCATTTCCGAGTGTTGTCAAGTGAAAGTGTCCAGTTTAGGGCATCTCCAAGGACAAAGGTAAGGCATACCTCTGGAATTTATAGAGATACCAAGCAAGCCCAAGCTATCTACAAGAGTCTATGATTCCAGATTAAAAATAGAGAAAGAAACTAACAGTGTTTATAATCACACATCCTGCTGTTTCTTTCTCTTAAAATCAACAAAGAGAATGGCACTGAATGTTAAGGAAAAGTTTAGTTGTGGGTGTTTTGGTTTTGTTTTCTTAAACTGGAAGAGTAATACTGATACAGTCTCACACACACACAAACACACACACATCCTGTGGGGGGCGGGTATGAGGAAAATTTTACCTTCTGCTACATCTGACAACCCCGCTGTGCTGTGCTAATGAGGCCTAATGTTTTTCACATATGTTGTTCATGACTGAACTAGTTGAGGCTTATTCCATCATGGGAAAAAATGCTCAAGTTTATGTAATGTTGGATCTTTGGTTAGCTTAAATACTCTGTTGCTCTGTTCAGCATTACACCTATTATCAGAATGCTGGCGATGTCATCCAAATCCCTGTGTTTTTCATACAATTAAAAGACCTTTCTGTTTTAAAACACAGTCTAAGAGATACTGGGGCAGGTTAAGTATGACAAAGCACCTTCCACTGCAGTAGCCACACACAGTACCTGACTTACACGTTAGCGTATACTGTAAGCTTTAGAATCCACAACAGAAGGAAATTCTCCTGTCTAGTTCTCTGGAGTTAGTTTGCTGATGTTAGCATTCTGTTCAAAGTCTCAGGATGCTGTTCTGGAAAATGTTAAAGTATCAAAAAGGAACTCACAGAGACTCTACTAAATCCCCCAAAATTAAACATTCACATAAGTGTGCCAAGTTTCTCAGTATTAGCTCCTGTCAATAATCAATAATATCCTCACTTCATACTCCTAATTGAATACAAGGGAATCACCTGCAGCCTCCATGCTACACCTGCGATGGGGGTTAGAGTGTGTGGTGGCTCCTGAGCTCTGGCTGTCTTCGTGACACCAAGAGAGTTTTCAGAAGTACTTATACTGTAGATCCCTTTCTGGGAGATTCTGACTTAATTGGCCCAGCAATGAAGCCAGATATTAGTATTTTTTATAGTTCCCTAGGAGATTCTAACAGGCAGCCACTAAGCAAAAGCTCAATTAAGCTGAACTATAAATGTATTATATATTCTAATTGCCTATAACACTTTACTAGCAAATTTTAGAAGACAAACCATCTGTTTGAAAAGAAAAGGAAAAAAAACTATAGGTTTATCTTGGTGCTAAGTAGCAGAGCCAGTCTCCAAGATGAGACAGAGAGGTGAGGGAAGGGAAATACGAGAGGAGGAAGGGAAGGAAGGAGAAATGGTTGAGTTTTCTGTCCCAGAAGGCTGGTTGTCTCAGTCCTCTACTTAAGGTGTTCTGCCTAGCCTAGTGATCAGGAGCCTTGGCATAAAGGAGCATATGAGAAAGAGATTCATGTGATGCTTAAGATAATGGTGTTTACCTTTGTGGCTTCAAATTCTTACTGTTGTGGTGTTTAGTGATGATCTTGGTTCAATTACTTAGTGCCCCTCTCCCTGCACTTTCTCTATGTGAACAGTTAACAGCTATAGTTGAAGGGACTGAATGACTTAATAGGTGAGAAATACTCACATTGCTTCCTGGCCCAAGGGAAGCTTTACATAAGTAAAGTGATGTATTATTAACATATGTCATTAGTTGATTTCATCATCATAGTAACATGAAAAAGTGTACTTATACAAGTCTGGGTAGTATCACTACTATGTACGTAGCTATATACTATAATCTCTGGTATATGTATAGCTTATCAATGACTAAAACGTGCTTGCATAATGAAAAACTGCATTGACTATTACTACCCCTAAACTACCACTGACTTAAAAAATAAGAATAAAAGGCAAAAAACAAAGTGGCTAATATGCAAATAGAACCCTTCTCACAAAGGCTGGCTTCCTTTCTCTACTAAAGCTCTACCATTCAGTACTCTTTGTACATCTTAGATATCAGCCACATGGATCACTTTTTTTTCATGGAAAAGGCTCCATACTCATTTTGCCAGTATCGGAAATTTGGTTCAATATAATTATGTGTTTACTGACAGCATTTTTGTAATACTATGAAAACTATAGTCTCCCAGAGGTTTTGTGTACTTCTATAGCAGTTATGATGCTATTTGGAGCATAAACAGTATGCAAGGCTGAAATTTAAATTTCCATTTGTACAGTAACAAAACTGACATAATGTGGATTCAAAGTGGCAGGAAGGAAAAGAAAGAGAAAACAATGAAAAAAAACTTTTGTGTAAACATTAACATTTCTAACTATTGACTTCATGATTTGACAAACACCAATGGAAACTATCACTCATACCATCAGTCCAGCTTGGATTTTGCAGTGTTGACCCTCATGTAATCTTTTACTTTTATTTTCTCCAGTGTGACAGAATAAAGATTTATATCATGTGAAGAAACAGAAAAAAAAATCTCTCTTGCTGTTTGAAGAAAATACAGATGGCTCTACTTACGAGTAGCCAAACATGAAGAAAGTTGACTTAATTTACCTTTGTTTTGACTTAACTTCACTTAGTTCACTCCTTCTTGGTATTTAGTACACCTGGAAAATGCTTCTGTTCTGTAGAGAAAGATATAACAAAATTGCCCTATAAATATCTGATGTGTATATGTTTAGGCTTTGTGGATCTGTTAGAAATTCTTGATTCTGACATTGTAGTCAGAAGTAGACATCAACAGTACACAAACAAATCACATTCACTGTGGCTAGCTGAATAAACATCAACACAAAAATACCATGTAAGAATAGTGGGGACATGTGATCATTGCCTTACATGGCAAAAGAAAAGTTAATTAAGTGAAAAGTCTTAAAGTAGAGATATTATCCTGGGCATCTAAGTGAGTGCTAAAATAATCCCAACTGTCCTTAAAGAGAGATATGGAGGGATTTTTATTAAATGCTTCATGTTTCATTTTCTATTGATTTCTTCTTTAATTCCACTGTGCCAAGAACTATATTTGCTGTGAATTTACTATTTTTACATTTTACAAAACTTTTTAAATCACACATGCACACATAGGAGATTTTATTACCAATAGCGTTGGCTTGGAGATGCTCTAAACATGTGCTGGGTCTCTTAGGTCTGTAATTTAGTCATGCCTTCTGGGTCCTTATTCATCCTCTGACTAACTAGTTGCCCATTATTGGAAATGGTGTGCTGATGTCTACAACTCTTGCTGCATGACTCTCTCTTTATTCCTCCATTCTCTCAGAACTATATAAAGCATAAGTTACATGATATATATTATATATATATACATGATATACTCATTGACTAATTCTAGTTAAACAAAAACAAAACGGACTAAAATGTTACCTAGGAAATTGCAAACACTTGTTTATTGATATCATGTTGAATTGAAAATAAATGGAAATGGAAAGACTATTTATACACAATTAGTGATTAAATATTTATCAATTTTCTTCTTTGATATTTTCATACCTGTCTGCAATGCATTCTAATTACTCTCACATCAACCCTCCTTGTCTCTCATCCAACTAAATCAATCCTCTCATTATCCATAATATTATTTATATTTATGTGTTTATATTTTGTTTTGAGATGGAACAAGTTTAAGTAGACCCTTCTCTATAACCATGATTAGGAACTCTCCAATATATCCTGATGAGCTCACTAAAGGGTATACAACAAATGACAATGGGCCCTCATTCTCAGAATCTATCAGTGGCCAGTAGATCAGAACAGGGGAATTAGGGGCGCCTTGACACCCTCTTGCACCTACAATTGGTTGTTCACTGGCCCATTATTATTTAAGCTCAGTGAAGGCAAGCACAGTTTGAGTTTATGTTTGAATGGCTGTATCATGCCCAAAGGAATACATTTCAAAGGTCCTCTTCCTATATTTTGTATCTTACACTCTTTCCATCACATCTGCTGCAGTATGCCCTGAGACTAAGAGGGGGTAGTAGAAATGTCTTGACTATGGCTAAAGACTCAAGCTTCACTTACTCTCAGCATAAGGAGCAGTCATATGTCCCTTCATTCACTGCAAAGAGAAGCTCTCTGGCTAAGGTAAAGAGTAGCACTTGTCTTTGGGTATACACATAAATAATTGAAGGTAGATGAACAATGAAATTCACTTAACACAAGTGGGTTACGTCCTTGGACCATTACTTCACAGTCATGGAAAATTTTATACATAATTTACAGTAGAAGAAATGGATTCTCTCTTGTGAAACAATCCTGAAGTCCAATAATAAAGTACTTGGTTCCCCCATAACAGTTGTGTCAGTATCGCACAATTGGATACATCTTGCCTGGTAGGTTTGTATTATAGTTTATAAAATTTACAGTTGGGTAAGATCACTGGTACCTTTATCCTCTAGCAGCTTGAATATTAATCTGTGCTTGACTATTGATCTATATAAAGTTTCAAACAATTGAAAAAGAACAAACAACTTCAATAATAGAGTGATAGATATAATACATTAGTTTACTGAAACAAAAGTACAAGTATCTGATCAGTATATTAAATCAGTATATTAAAAACATCTGATTTTAATTATAATCATAGGAAATTAATCTAAATGATCAGGCTCTTTCAAATATTGACACATATCACTACAATCCTATTTGAGATCATATGAAAAAGCTAGTACTATCATTCATACTATATTTTATCCAAAAATTTCAGCTCTATGAATTTGCTCTTACTGAAAGTTTAAACTGAGATGTATGCAGACATTTATTTATTTAATGTTTGTGCAAGTAAAAAGTTGAAATCTGAAATCCTGAAAAAGATTGTTTTAAATTCACCAAAAAATATATATATATATATATTTTTTTATATATATATATATATATATATATATATATATATATATATATATATGATAGTAGTTATGTAGTTATTGACATGCCATTACAGATATGTATTTATTTACATGGTAAGATATTAAGTAACTATGAAAGGGAAGGACATACTGAGAGTTACAGGTTTAAGTGGGTCTTGGGGGGTGAAATATGGGGGAAGGAGGGATAGGGCTATGGTAACCTCATGTATATCAGTTCTCAAATCTCTCAGGCAAGGCTAAGGGAACAATACAGAAGAAGAATCATAAAGAATGTGAGAGCAGGAGAATAGAGAGTTGTGATGTGAAATGCTTTCTTCAACATGACATGGCTGCTGAGCAGATGAACTCATAGCAGCGATGATTACCCACATAAAACCTACACAAGATCAAGCCAGTTAAAAATTCCAGCATTGAGAAGAAAGAGGTTCCCATGGCCCCACACCTAGCTGAGAATTTATTAGCATTTAATGCTTATTAAGTAGGGAGAATCATTCATATTTAGGAGTATAGCTATAGAGACTGGTCAGTTCCTAATGCCCCAATGGTTGTCCTCACATTATGCACGTATGGACAATGCTGTTGGACTCAGAGGGTAAATAAATAAAACTTGCAAAAGGAAAACATGAAGATGTGAGAGAGATGTAATGGGGAATCCTGGGGATAGTTGGAGAGAAGGGGAGATGATCGAGATATGAAATTCTCAAAAAATAAAACTAAAATAAACAAGTATATATGAAAACAAACATATTTGTACAAATAGAATTTGTACTATGTTACAAAGCATAGTAATAATTGTTTCTATATTACAGAATTTAAAATCTCTGTGTGTGTGTATGTGATTTTCTGTATGTTAATTTTTTTTGTTCTAAAATGAGATTTGTTAATTTTGTTATTAGAAATAAGTTAGTTGCTTTTAGTACAAGTGCAGAATTTCCTCAGACACAGTTCTCTGCCTAAACTGAAAACATGAAGGATGTTTTTATTGGCCGGTGGTAATCCGAGTTGTACATACAAAGGTAGGAAAGGGTAGAAATAGTGTTTATCCAAATTCTTTTATGAGAAAGAGATAACTTACTGCACAAGATACTTTCAAAGCTTATTAGGTGATTAGTAGTCTAAAGAGGTAAAGACTCAAGACTGCAAAGTTGTAGAGATAAAGTTTTAAAGACTCATTAAAAGGATGGAAGGTATAAAAGAGAAAGGTAAATGATCTATAAGGAGCAAGCCATTAAGCAGCATTCCCCCATGGCCTCCATTTCAGTTCTTGACTCCATTTTCTTATCTTTGAGTTCCTGCTCTGACATTTATCATGGTGAACTATAAGAAGTATAAATAGAAATAAACCCTTTCCTCCCTAAGTAGCTTTTGACTGTGATCTTTGTTACAGCAATAAAGAGGAAATAAGGCAAGATTCTTTACAAGATAAATTTTTCTGTATATATTTACCTGACTAAGCGTTAGCTTCTAGGATAGTTTGATAAATATAAACCAATATTCTTGCAACATACAGAAAAATATGTGTTTCCATATGGTACATGAGAGTATCAAAGGCACTGTCCAACCTTCAGGTACTGCCTCAAACAGGCATCCACTAAGGGAAGACGCCTACCACCCTTAACCATGACTTCCATTAACTTCTTTTCCTTTGAAACTGATGATTAATAGTATTAAACTACTCATTTCCTTTATTTAAATTATTTCTTTCATTTAAATGTTCAAGACTTTCCCAAATCGAACACTGAATTGGTAAAACTGATTTGGATAATCCCCGGGCTTTCTTTTGAAATACACTGGCTAAGATTCTTAGGACTGTTTTCTTTGTTTTCATTTTTTTGTTGCCATGGTTACCATTAATCAATTAAATGTTCAGAAAGGTAACCAAGGAACTTGTATCATAGCTCATTGGATAGCAACAAATTCTTATTAAGTAAATTCATATCCTATCGATGAGTCTTTTCCATTTCTCAGCATCTCTCAAATATGTGCTAGTCATTTCCCTTTCAAAATAGAGTAAAATAACATGTAAGATTGAGTTGGAATTCAAAAATATTGGGCGTCATTTAAAAATTTCTGGAGTCAAATAGAAAAAAAAAAATCCCCACTAAACATTATTCCAGGGCTTCTTGCTTTAAAACATATCTGCTTATTTCTCCAGCTTCCAGAACAAGATACAACTTTGTACCAAGTCTGTGGCCTGTATGAATGAAGCATAGGCCATGCCTTCCCGGAATATTGAGCATCAGATATGAATTCCAGTGGCTACATTTTCTTTGATACACCCTCTCAATGAACTCTGCAGAACAGTTTATGTTCAAAAGTGTTCTAAGCAAATTTAATTGACAGTCATTCAGAACACAAGAATTCCATTAAAGCATGTACTTTTTGCCTTTTACCTTTTGCCTTTTTGCCTAGTCATTTTTCTGACTGTTCTTTCAAGATGAGGCGATCTGGGTTTGCTCAAATAAATGCTGTGGTACCTAAACCACCAAAGAACTCATTTACATATGTAACATGATTCTTTGGCAAAGTCAGAGTTATTTAATAATCACAATCTGGTTTTATAAAATTTTTGTTTTGCAGAAAATACAATTTGGTGACCAGTAGAGCAATTAACTCAAAGATGAACCTTAAAGTATTAAATTTGGCTAGGGCAGTTATACAATAATTAGAATCCAGACATCATCATGCGCCACACAAGCCTACTTATTCACATATTAAAGGACATTTTAGGTCCAGAGATGAAATCATGTTAGGCCTCATTTAAAAAGAGTAATGGCTTATTGAAAACCTGTGGATTCTTGGTACACTATTTGCATTGTACTAATCTAATATCACCCATTCATTGATGCCGCTGGCATTTTAGACAGGCTGAAAGAACCACATAATAACACGTGTGATGTAAATTCACTCCATCAAGATGACAGCTAATTTGAATTTAAACACTGAAACAGTTTTATATTCCTGAGTCGTATGAAAACAGGCAGCCTCATAGATACTTGAAAAAAATTTTTGAATGATTGAAGGAAATGTTAAGATTGGATAAAATATGTCTTGCCTTTTCATTTCTAGAGCATTTCTCTTTGCTAGGCAAGGGACATCTTGTAAGATGCCAAGGAGGATAAAATACGATTTTGCTTCTCTAAAAATTAGGTTCTAAACGCCATGGTTCGGGAATATTCAACATGATTAAACTCTTTTCATAAGGACTAAAAGGAAGCTTAAATGTAACCAAATGAATTGTCCACATCCTAGAAAAATAAAGAGAGGAAAATCTTAAGACAAATATTTAGATATTGAATGTAAGTCCAGTATACTATGCTTTGGCCTTTCTAATTCTATTATCTCTTTGATAAAGCCAATTCTACCATATTTAATCACAGTCTTTATAAAAAACAATTAATTAAATGTTTTTTCTTAGAGATTTTTCCATGCAGCTGTATGTATAGATGGATTTTGTATATGTGTCTGTGTGTGTGTGCACGCACATGGATACTCATGCACAGGAGTGAACCCACTCACAAAGTCTGAAAACAAAGCTATGAAACTGATTCTACATTATGCTAATACAATCTTCTGAAAGACAAAAATTCTACCACTCATTTATGTGGTTTATTTGACATCAAATAATCAGATCAGCTACGTTTTGCATTAAGCTTACAAGTTCTAGGTAACAGCCCTAAGTTACATAAACATGATTACTTTTTAAAACAAAGATAGATAGCTATTTTGGTTTTCTTCAAAAATACTATTAATAGATACTATAAAAGGTTATCTCATCACATGCCAATAATGGTGCCAGTATTCAAAATATTGTTAATAAATGCTTCATTTCCAATCTTCCTCAAATTATCTTTATACATTTGTGTTTCCTCAATGTGTACACTGTCAATTTTTAAATTATTATCTTATTTTATCCTCACCTTGTGGATCCTGTGATCCTTCCTCTTCTGCTTCTACTAGGAAGCATAAAGTGTGCCATCATTAACAGAGACATCGCTATCACTGTATTCTCTTTACTCTGCTGCCATGGCTACAGGACTACACATTCTGTAGGTCTCCACAGCAACTTCTAATCCACGATGGTCAGTGGTCACATCATGCCGATGCTTGAAGGATAACACTCTTCTTGCTCACCACCACCCCACTTTAATTGGACTCTTAATACCCTTTCTTCTCCTTCTGCAATGTTCTCTGAGCCTTCGGAGTGTTGCTGTGTGTGTATGATCCTTTATGTGGGTAATGTGGCCACTAATGGCACAGCAGCCATTGTTTTCTCAGAACTTTGATTGTAAGTCTCTATCAGTGACCATATCCCAGTGAGGAGGAGCTTCTCCTTATAGTCAAGTAAGATAGTACCAGTAATACAAAGGGATATACACAAATACAAAAAAGACATTTGTCAGACACATCACATTTATTTGACAACAGCAATGGCTTCTTCCCTGGAATCTATTATTTCCACCTGGTCATATGGAGGTAACCCCAACACTCATGCTGGAATTTTGACCAGTAATCTTTAAAGATGAAGGGTGTGTCTTTTCCACCCATTCAGAATATCTTTCCTCAAAGTATCTGACAACGCTTTCTGCTCATCTGTTTTCAGATGTTTTCTGCAAATCTATAAAGCATGTAGAAGTTAGTATTTTATATGTTATGTAACCTTTTACAGAGAAAGGACAGACTCTCTGAAGGCCCATCACCCTTGATTCCAAACCAATGACAATTAACAACTGGCTTGGAATACATATCTCACAGAAACTGGAGTTAATTGAACAAGATAAAGTTAGCCAAAACTACAGCATAGAAGAGATTGGTTTGCGTAGGTCCCACCTCTAACTAATGAGCTATCAGCAGTTGACGGCTGTGTAAGAAGGGAAAATCATTCTTCTTTGGATATTTGACCTTTAGTAGATTGTTGTCCATGCTCCACTGAATGGCCCTACATCCATGTGCATATGAGAAACACTAAATGGACTTAGTAAGATTTTTCAAAATAACAAATGAAAAAGAAACATGGAGTTAGGATGTGGATGTGTAGGGGGAGACCTGGAGGGAGTTGGAAGGACAAGGAGGATGTGGTATAATCATATTTCACTCTATTCATAAAAATTCTCAACAAGTAAAAATGCCAAAAAAAAGTCACTAAATAGGTAAACAAATAGAAAGATTCAAGATAGTTTGTACAGTATGAAAAGATTCCATCACTTGTGCCGATTTTCCTCTTAAAGAAGTGGTATATTTGGCCCAGTAACATGGATAAAGTCATTACCTTATTCACTCTTCATGGACCATATTGTCTCCTTATCCAGACACACTGTCATGAGGCCATGACACACCACCTCATCACTATAGGCCACTCTGCAGTATAGCATTTCTCCCCTACACCTCTCTGTAGTACGCCACTGGGACTCTGTGGATCCCTCCATGTGGAAGGAATGCCACCTCTGCCCTGCTTGCCAGGCTCAGCCTTCCTCATCTTGTCTCCTCTGGGCACCTACCAGTCTAGCTGCCTTATCCAGACATGGACTGATTCACAGGTAGCCATAGCAGCAGGCAGGCAGAGGTGAGGACTGGACTGCTAGCTGCCTACTCCCAGCCCAGAATGGCACTCTGCACTGCCATCTTTGCTTCTGCCATAGAACAAACTTGACCTTTCTTAGCAGCCTGGTCCCCTTACCAGCCTGATGCCTCTCTGAGGTTGCTGCTTGGCTCCATAGCTAGCCTTCTGAGGACCCCAGGGCCCCTCTTACATCTCCCTATGCCTACCATGAGCCTGAACCAGTGGTGTCAATAACCACTGGGGAGCTGGAACATTTAGTTTGCAGGAGTCTGGCTCTGTAAGGCCAGGGAGCACTTGGACTTGAGAACCCCCTAGGAAAGATCCCTCTTAGGACTACCAGTAACCCCACATCTGAACAGCTGTGGGGTCCCCCAAACTGACAGAGTGATACAGAAAGGGCTCCAATTAACAATAGTGTCCAGATCTGTGCCCCTTGACCACCCAGACTATTCAAATAGGTTAAAAAAAATCCCACCTATCACAGGCCACCCTGGAAAGCTCCCCCCAACACTATATAAAGAGTATTTATACACTCTTTATATATTATATATACTAATATATGTAATTTATATATATTCTGCTCAGTAGGGGGAACAGAATCAGCTGATGCCTTCCCCCTGAGCAGAGGCAGCCACACCAAATTAATCCCTTTTGTGAGATTTGCTGCATAAAACTGTCTTTGTTGATGTCTCTAAGCATAGAATTGTCAAAGCCAAAAAGCCAAGAAGAACATCTCAGTTTATCATAGAATATTCCCCTTAGGGAAGCAACATGGGGAAACATCTTCCCCTGAGTGGAGCAGAATAGAACTGTCACACTGTTAACTCCAGCTCAGCTGGGGATGCTTACCCAACTCGTAACTGTGCAGGTCCTTGGCTCCTGACTGCCAGGGCTCCTTCCTGTCAGAGCTGTGTGGTTCCGGGCTCCAAAATACCAAGAAACCTTTCCACTCTGAACATCTTCCCCACCTCAGAGCTATGTGGTCCCTGGGCTCCGACTGCCAGAATACCTTCCTGTCGGAGATGTGTGCTTTTTTGGCTCCTGGCTGCCAGGGTACCTTTCCCTCTCCATCCAAGCTAGAAAACACACTAATAATCAAATGTATTTAGTATGGGGAGCTTATACTACTCCTGACTACAGGTCATGGCCACACTCTGCCACTCCTAGTGCTGGTTCCAAGGGTCTAATGGATTCTGGTATAGCACTGTGGCTCCTGTCTCCTCACTGGCTACATCTGGCTAATGGAAGGGCATCAGGCTGGATAACAATTTCCACACGCACACAGTACACATTGAGTAAGTAGAGAAATGAGCATAGTACATTGTGAGGAGATAATTGCATACCCTGATGAAAAACTCATTCTTGAGCTGATACTGAAATGTTCTATCTATCCTGAGCTATCCACAGCCCCTAGTGCTTTTTGGAACTGTAAAAAGCATCCTCAAAAGCCCAAATATTCTGCACATTAGCATGGGACCAATGAATCTGCAGTTAAATTAGAGTTAAAAGTCATTGTCTATGGCACAGTAGGAATAATTAGCGTCTCCTGTGGTCCATATCTTTGTTGAAATGCTATAAAGCGATTAAACCTTTCCAAAGTCCCACAAGTACAGCCTCTGTTTTTCTATTCCTGAGAGAACTCCTCTTTCCTCTTGCTTTAGCATTTCACAAGCCCAAATGACATGCAATTCATATTTACACTAATTTGTCAAAAGTCTCTTTTATCTAATAAGATTATACCTACCACGTGGCTCATCAAAACCACTAAAACTCCACACCAGATCTAAGGTCCCTGTTGAATTAACTTCTTTCATAGCTCCATGATAAGCACAGTAGTCATATTGAAACTAGTTAATTTGGTATACAGCATTAGTCCAGTCATGCATAGTTCCTGATTCACTTCCATTTCTGTCATATTCTCATTAACACTGAGCTACTGTCCTATGCAAGCACAGCTGACTTAGAATTCCAACCCACACTTGACTTTCAGAAATTGCAGTATATACTCTGGTTCATCAGTGGGCTCTCTTGGTAGGCCCCATTTGTCAAGGAGGAACATCAATACATACTGCATAAAATAAGTGGCCCCACCAAAATTTCCCCAAAGATGGCTATAATGATGTTCCATATGTGTATACATCTCAGCCTTTGTCTTTACTCCCATAAGAATGGAGATATAGCTGTCACTACAAGAAAAAGTCATGGCTTTCTATATATAGAAAAATGAGATTGTCATTGTGGATGTTCCTCCCTCAGAACACCCTCAGTTATATCTTACTAAGCAGAGTAGGGACTATGACTGCTCTTCCAAAACTCATGCTTCTGTCTTGCCCTTCAGTTGTACCCCAATTTGTTGTGTTACTTTTTTTTCCAGGGAAGTCGAGTACAAATGTCAATTTTGTTAGTGTTTGCATTCATTTTGAACAGAGATGGAAAAGTGGCCTGGCATTCTGGAGTCCAGGGACCAAATAACTCTAAGGTGGGGAAGATATCCTGACATTTGGGAAGCCAAAAACCACACAGCTTTGGGAGTTCTGAGGCAGGAAAGGCTTCCCTAGCTGAGGTGTAGTGTTAACAATATAACAATTCTGCTCATCTCAGCTCTGCTTTGCTCTGAGGGGAGAAGCTTTACCAGTATTGCATCTCTAAAGGGAAATACTCCCAGCTGAGCTGAGGTGTTATGACTGAGCTCTTCTCTTTGTGGCTCTTCTCTTTCCTTCCACTTGGGAGGAAGACAGCAGCATAAGCAGTGCCCCATACTGAACAGAGTGTAGAAGGCTGCTTTTTATATAGTGTTCCTGAGAGGTGGAGCTTCCCAGGGTGTCCTATGATTGGTGGGATTTTTTACCCTTATTTGGTTAGTCTGGAGAAGGTTGAGGGGCCCAGCTTAGGGCCATGTATGTTAGTTGGGGTCGCTTCTGTGCTGCTCTGCCAGGTTGGGGGACCCCACATCCGGCTGGAGTGAAGTCCCTGCTTATCCCAAGGGGGGAGCTTATGGGAGATTTCAAGTCCTAGAGCTCCCTGCCCTTGCAGAGCAGAACTCCCACAGATGAGAAATGTGCCAGCTACCCACTGGTCCTCAACACCATTTAGAGCTCATGGTGGGTACAGGGTGTGGTGGCCAGGGCCCTAGGCTCCCCAGAAGGGTAGCAAAGGAGCCAAGTAGAAGCCCCAGAAGGCTGCTGGCAGCAGGAGGGGCCAGGCTGCTGGGAAAAGTCAAGTTTTCTCCCAGGTAGAAACACAGATGGAAATATGGTGCTATTCTGGGCCAGGAGCAGGCAACCAGGAGCCCAACTACCCACCCACCACTCAATAAGTAGAGAGGGCTTATTGGGAGCAGAGCCCTCCACAGGGGCAGGAGTCCCAAGCTGTGGACTCCATAGAATATGGACTCCACAGACTGCAGACTCTGCACACTGTGGAGCCCCCTACATTTTTACCTTATATAGGATATCAACAAACAATCCCTCTCAAATCCAATCTCTTCCACATCCAACTTGGTAAACCAAAGAAGTTATTGGACTTCTGACAGAGGCATTAGTAACCTATAGGATGTGGGGCACTTAAAAATAGCTGAATTGCTGAAAGTCAAACACATCATTGATAATAGTCTTAATCTACATCATGGAGCCCTACCTTAATTTAACCTTCTGTCTCCTATGTGCTCCAGCACTTCTCAACATCATGTGAAGCTGAAGGTTGGCAGTCAGGAGTGATCGCTAACATCCCAGTGGAGGGTCCTGAGATCCTTTCAATCCTCTCTTCTAGGGAGCATCTTTCCCATTATAGATCTACCATCACTATATAGTGCTACTTCTTCTGTTGTTATGACTATGGAGCCAGGAACTCCTTAGGTTACCATAGCAACCCCTGTTACATGATGGCCAATGGCCATATCCTATCTATGCTCTTATAAAATTGATTTTCCACAGCAAATACTATTGCTGACTCTGTAAAATTGGCACAATGATCTTTTCCTCTTATCTTCTTTCTTTTATTTCAAAAATAGAGGTATAAAGTGGAAATGAAAAGGCTAATTTTAAGGGATTTAATGAATAAATCCCTTATGGAGTCATAAGATTAAGGAAGAAGCACACTATTCAGCTTACAAAGTATTTGGGTATACAGTCATTTTTTTTTCACTCATAGTTATTAAAGATGCTTATTCAGCATGCGTTCACTTATAAAGCTATCCTATCTAAAGAATATTTTCATTTTATATCTCTGGAGAAGGTAAAAAGCTGATAGACCCTCACATTCATATTTAGACAGTGTCACAAGTAAGAACTTGGTTTTATTCTTTTTGCTTTCTCCAAAATAAACTTCATACAGAAAATTTTGTTGGGAAAATTTTTAAAAAAAAAATCAGGGATAGCACTTACCAAGTAAATCAAATATAAAAGCAATCAGAGTCAACATGAATAGGGATGGTATAGTTCTCTGAAGCTGCTGTAACAAATCACAACAAACATTTTTGAACAACAGAAATATATTCACTTATATAAATCTGGAATCAAGACACTGGAAATACGGCAATCCCTTTGAAGAGTAGAGGAGAACCTTCTTTTGTCTCTCATAGTCTTTTGCTGCTAGCTCTGCTCATTCACATATGGTCACAGCTTTCTTACTCTCTTCCCATATTGTGTCCTGTGAATCTATATCCTACTCTAAGGATACATAATTAGATTTGGAGCAGACCTATATAACTAGAAATGACTATCTCCTTCTTAATTAAGAACTTTCACTTAATTAGATCTTCAAAAATTATTCCAAGTAAAGCAAAACTTACAATCTCAAAATTAAAGTACATACATATATTTTGGAAGGCCACATCCTGAACAACTGCAGAGTGTATATCTTAAATCAAAAGATTTCTTATCAAATGTTATGATGTTGGATGTAAATAAATCCTCAATTTTTATAAAGACCTGTCTTCAAATGAGAAATTAAGATTATAAAAATAGTTATTATTTCTTATTAGGTTATGCTGGGTTTGTTGGTATAATGATGCTTGCAGAACAGGAATGTCATGTATGTTTCCACTGAAAAATAAGTATTACTGAGGCAACAAAAGATTTTTCTCAAAGAACTGCTAAGACAGAATCTGTGAGCTCCAGCTTGATGAAGCTTAGTAGCAATGACTATAAAGGTTTAATGAACTAGATATTTGATTAAGTGTTTTCCATGAATTTTCAGAATAATCTGCTAGAAAAATAGTCAACGTTGTGTACAGAGTCTCATTTGTCATTAGAGGTCTGTATTCCTTTCTAACTAAATTCTATTTCTCTTCTCTACTATCCATTTTTAACAAGTGAAAATATTCCATCAATTCAGCTGGGGAATCCTAACCTCATCCTTACTAATACTTTGAACAGAAATAGGCATAGAAACACTATTATATCCAATAACTTTTGAGGTCTGATGAGCATGCAGTGAAATAAAGTTTCCTTACAAGATATATTGAGATTGTCAAGTGTACCATGTAGAACACAGCATATGTAGTGACTCTAACAGAAGTAGATGCTAGAAGCTCAAGCATGGTTTTGTTTTCCTGAGACTCTCTCCTTAACTTATAAACAGCCATCATCTCTTTGTGTCTTATATACCCTTTTCTCTGTCAGATTTGTCCTAGCCTTTTACTTTTGAATGTTTCTTTGGTCTGTTTTCTGCCATTGTAACATACATTGTGTAATTTATAAGAATAGAAGCCTATTTGGTCAATGAATCTGGAAACTAGGAAGTCAATGACTATGTCATATATCCAGTGAGAGTCTATTTAGTGACTTTTCTCATTGCTATAACAAAACACATGACAAAAGAAACTTAAGGAAGAATTCACTTTGGCTCCTGGTTTGGGGGTATAATCTGTCATGGTGGAGAAGGTATGGTAGTAACAGCAGTTCTAGCCACTGGTTAATCCCACATTTTAACTAAGGACTTAGATATACGTCCATGGGATATTGAAGATACTTAGAAAAAAAATGAAAAATGTAGGAAACAGAAGACAACTTTGAAAACAAAAGAGCCATGTTCATAAGAAATGATAAACTGAAATTAGAGAGTAGAAATAGGGGGTTCACAGATGCCATGCAATTCAGAAGTCCAAAGACCTGGGAGGATAGAAAGGATAATGGTCCACAGAGTATTAGCAAGTGAGGATGTCCCAAGCCACTAAAAATGGTCAAGGACAAATGACTGAACTTGCAAAGCTGTAAGAGACACAGCTGACTTCCTCACACGCTCTGAAAGCAGGAAGCAAACCAAACTGGGTAAACAATTGAACTAAATTATCTTAACAAAGAGTTGTGTATATGTAATCCTTACCACATGGAGAAGAAGCCACATTCTTGAAGGAATAGATCAGTTTACTAATTGCTAAGTCCATCTGCTTGCTAATTATCTTGTGGGCTATAGAAGTTTACATGATCTGGGTAAATGTTCCCTGGAGGTTCATGTGTTAAGGGCTTGATCTCTAAGGCAGTGAGTGGTATTGGAAAGAAGTGGGACATTTAGGATGTGGGCCTTATGCAAAGTCTTTAGGTAATTGAGAGTGTTCACTGAGGATGGATTAAGGAAGCATATTCCAAGGATACCTGCTGCTAACTGACGCATGAAATGAGTAGTTAGTTATACTGTACACTCTCAATTACTGCCAGTTTGTACCCTACCAGTGGCCCAAATCAATAAGAGAGACAAAACTTGGACAGGAGCTTCCTGAATTGTGAGCTAAATAAATCCTTTCTCTTCTAAATTAATAACCTCTGGTATTTCACTGTAGTAATGGAAAGCCCATTAACATAGATGTATTCTTTCAATGCAATGACAGCAGGTACAAGAATACTATAGCATGAAGATTCTTGCTACTGGGACTGCCTGGTACCTTGCTTCCTTTGACTTCCAAGACTGTTGTTCACTTCTAAGGCAGAGAATACAGAGCTAACCTCAAGAACTACAAGATAAATCATTATTTTGTAATTTCCTTACATCTCTTAAAAATAAAATATTATCTATCTAGGTCACTATCTGTTGTATAAAAAACTGAGCCACATATTGGAGGAATGAAAGGAAATTATTTCTAAATATCAAGAAACTTTGTCAAAAAAAAAAAAAAAAAGCCAGATAGTGGTGGCGCATACCTTCAATTCCAGGACTTAAGAGGCAGAGGCATATGTGAGTTTGAGGCCAGCCTGGTGTACACAGTTCAAGGACAGCCAGAGTTACAACAGAGAAACCTTGTTTCAAAACAAACAAACAAACAAAAAGAAAAAAGAAAGAAACTTTGTGAACTAAAGACATTAAAACATTTGACAAGTCATATATAGAGCTAATTAATTAAAAAAATATAAAATCCAATGAATACTCAAGGTAGTATTTTTACATGAAAGACGTGTTTGTGAGTGTGTGTGTGTGTGGGTGTATAGATTTAAAGAGTCCTATGACATAATAAATTTTATTTTGTAACATGTCATTATCTTTCTCCTTTTCCTCTAAAAATAACACTTAACATTCTAAACATGGGAGCTAAAAATTTTTGTTATAAAACTGTTTCACTAAATATATTATATTTCCTATGTAGTATTCTTAGGCCTCCAAAAAACTGAAACCTAACTTTTGATATAATATATAAGATGTCTTTGTTATCCCAAATTGTTAAGCATAACTATGTTTGTGTTTTTTGTTTGATTGGTTTGGGGATCTAAACTTCTACTGTTATTGATTTTGTGAAATTATCTGGCTATATATCTAATAAAATTATTTTTAGACATAGTATTTGTAGGGGTGTCTTTGCAACCACCAAGGCCAGCAGAGTGTCTACTCATGTGAGGTAAGAAGGAAGTAGAGTTCCACACAACTCGTAGCTAGTTGTGGTTCAAACATCAAAAGTAATTTATCTTAGGCACAATTTGTGGCGGGGGGGAGTATTCTGGTGATAATTAACTCAATCCTGTATGCACAATGACATTTGAGACATGATTACATTGAAACTTATTTTAAAGTATGTTAGACTTTTTTCATAAGGATGGATCCTATAGATTGACTACATGTAATATCTTAAGGGTCTAGGGGAAAATCTCGCGTGGTCTCAGTTACACAGATAGTGCAAAAGTCACCAGGTTTTAACCACCTCTGTTCTCATTTGGAAGTGACATCTCCCATAAAGACTGTTCTACCAACTGAGAAACAACACTCAAGGTAAGTGTCTGTGGAGGATAACTGAGATAAACATAAGAGTCTGGGGGAGCCAGATACGGTTTGGCCATACAGATAGGGCAGAGGTCACCACGTTATTAATCATATCCATTCCCAGCCTTATGGGTAGAAAACAGATTATGCATCTTTTCCCTTGAAGAGACAACCCTACATGTTTAACATTCCTGGTTTCCCCAGTGCTGATCTGTGAGCACAAGCACCTATATATGCCATGTAAATTAAAATAAACGTCTTGCACTTCTAAAAAGTGTCTTTTATTGTTTGGAGTTCTATTTCTTTTTAAAATTTGTTTTATTAAAACTTTTTCAGAAATATAGTTTGACCATTTACTCCCTGCCCCAATTTTTCCTGTATCTTACTCAACAGAAAAGTTCAGCTTTCAATACAAAAAGACAAAACTGCAATATTCTCAGTATTTCCTTGTCTGTTTGGTTCAGACCAGTGACTCCTGAGCAAGTGCTCTTTCCTGAAGATGTTCAGTCATCCTGTTCAGTCATCAACAATAATCAGGTGTTGTCATGGAAACCTCTAATGTTAGCTTGGGAATATGCTAAGGAATATAAATGTGATTGTTTACAGAATATAAATAATATAATGTATTGTTTATAACATAAGTATCTCTTTTTCAGCAAACACTGAAGCAATTGAAGATTAAAAACCCTAAAGCTGAAAGATCATGGGAGGCAACAGAGGGTTCTGTGGAGCCCTTTATAAGCCAACAAACTATCATCATGTCAGAAGTCTGAGGAAAGATATTTCTCACTTAATATCTTTGCGGTTAGTATTATTCCTCAATAAATTTCTCCAAAATTTATTTCTCCAGAATTAAGTAATCAACTTACAAGAAGCAAAATCTGGGTTGAAAGTTAACCATTACATAATTCACTTATCCATTGTTGGGCAAAGACTTCATTTGCTTGGTAGAAATTATTAATGATATTTTGCAAAATGTAGATTAAATATAATCGAGCCATTCAGCAAAGATATGTAGCCATGTTCAGTTGTATAAAGATAGTTAAAACAAGGGAGGATTAGGCATTTTTCTAAGTTCAGGCAAGAAAATGAAAAGAGTCAGCATTTACAATGAGGTATTTAAATTAGTTATTTTCATACAACAAAATCACATAATAAGTGGCATGCTTTGTATATCAGTTTGTGTACACACACACACAAAAGAAATTTCCCTGAGACTTTCAGATCTTCAAATCAAGAAACTACCATTTGGAATTTCCTACAGAGTGATTTTCTTTTCTATATATCTAAATAGCCTTGATCGCTAAGTGGCGAGAGTAAATCTAAGCTGCGTGTCTGCTTGAGTAATGGCTTAGGCAGGCAGAAGATAGATAAGAGGATGGCAGATAGATAAGTACATATAGATAACAGATGGTAAAGAGATCATATAAAAGTAAAATGGAGTTAAGGTCACAAACTCATTCTATGATCCAGTTATTTCTTTAATAATAAGTTCCTTTAAGGAAATATATTCAAGGTTATTTGACACACCATGATCATATTGGGCAAGGGCTTTTCACTTAGCAACACACACTCACTACTTCTTACCATCTTGTTACTGAACTACAATTTGAGTGAATTTCTGTTGATTAATAGGCAATAACAAATCCAAAGTCTTTGAATGCATCCACCGTTTCACCACATCCATAAAATGCTCTTGACTTAAGAACAAGTCAGAGTAGAGGAGTCAGGCTTAGTTGACATTTCAGATTTTTATATCTCATTTTCAAGGGCAGAACAGTCAATGTTCAGACTTAAAAATCCATGGTATACATAGAATCAAATTTGACTAAGAAAGAAGAGGTGCAGAGGAGGGGATTGCTGTGCTCTGTAGAGAGGAGTCCTCTGGTTTCAGAGTCTGTCTGTTGAATCAATGGGATATTGACCAGCAACTCTCCTCACAATCCCAGTGAGAAGAGGCTCTTGTATTTCTCCCTCTTTATCATCCTGCCCCTCGATGATATATAGTACTAGAAATACTCCTTGTGCTTCTGGTTAGTTTGTAATATTCCTCTGAACCTCCCACCTATTCACGCAGTAGATCACTTTGTTGGTACCAATCCAAGAAGGTCACCATGTTATTTCTGCATAAAATTCCCACAAAAGTTGATCAATATCTTGATTTTTACTGCTTTATATGTAGTTTATGCTATTTGTATGCTGTTGTATAATATTATATACTATTTATGATTTGTACTACTTCATGGTCATTCACACTACAAGTGTTTAGAACTCTTCAATAATAGAGATTTTTTTCTCATAATATCTCTTTAAACTGAATTAGTTTCAAGAATATGAAAGTGATTAAGTGCTTATGCTTTAAAACCCATCCACATTCTCTGCAAGTCCTCATTCAAGATTATGGTGTTGACATAAGACCTATGCATAGCTTTGTACCTTTTTGCTTGTCAAAATATAAGAGTTGGCTATAGAAAATGACAAGAGGGATACTTCTACCACCAGTAAGAATGTAAGCATAGAAGAAATAAGGAAAATGAAATGATTGCTCTTGACAAAAGAGCCTATCTTTTTCCTAGATAAATATCATAACTGAATTTACTAAGCCCAAAAATCTGACTATTAACATCAAAACACTAGATATGCTAAGCTGATTATTCAAAGTACTTTGTGAAATCACAGAAAGTAAAAGTAGAATGAGATCTCTTTTATACCTTAGAAGGTAAGATCTATATTTTAGTGTATAATACATACATATATATTAATCATTATCATACTAGATATTATTAAATATTAAATGTAACATTTCATCAGAGTGCAAGAAAATCTCTAATATAAAATATATCATCTGTGTGAAATCTTTCCATGCATCTAGAAAAATAAATTTTAGAAGAAACATATATCAATAGTTGTAAAAAAGCAAGTATCTTTCTTTAACCAAAGGAGAATGCCAGTCCACAGTTATGGTAGGAAAATAATATCTCCCCCTTCCCAAAGATGCCCATGTTCAAATCCCCAATACTACACTACATACACTACTATACATACATAATACATAATTTACACTACACACTACAAACATATCATTTACACTACATACATAATTTACATGACACACAAAAATATCATGAGTCATTCCAATTTTGTGAAAGAAAACATCAAAGA
The DNA here is from genome assembly GCA_026225945.1 of Cricetomys ansorgei. Classification (NCBI taxonomy): domain Eukaryota; kingdom Metazoa; phylum Chordata; class Mammalia; order Rodentia; family Nesomyidae; genus Cricetomys; species Cricetomys ansorgei. Next base: position 29,390,869 of record JAMJFZ010000199.1, read on the forward strand.
GGCTATTATTGTACAGGTTTGAACTACCTCTGAACAAATTATAAAATCAAGTTAATGAGCCATAGTTATAAAAAATATATATTCAGTACTATATAGTCTATAAAAAAGTAGAATTCCTTGTAATAGGATATAAAATAGCAATAACTAGAAGCTTGGGATTGAGGGTTTATATAGATGTGGGTCAAAAGAAACAAAATTTCAAATAAATAGGATAAATAAGTTCAGGAGCTCTGTTGTAGGGTATTATGACTATAATTGATAACACACTATATATTGAATGTTACTGAGAGCAGATTTTGCATTGCATCACTTTTCCTCAGGAAACACATCTGGGAAACAATATATATCTGAATACAAAGAAGTATCTGTTTTATGCTATTTTTCTCTCAAAATGTTCTTCATCCATTATGTAATTGCTTTGGTATGAGAGTCTTCTTACACAAATTAAAATAAAGTTAAGTGTTTCAAAACCACGCAAATAGAGAAAAGGAAAGGAATTGGTTTTTGGATTGAAGCATGGTTTATTTTGCAATTATTATTTTTTCTAGGAAATTTAAGATATTGTATCTGGAAAATAGCGATAAGAGAATGAGATCAATAAATCACATGCCCATGAAGGATCTACTGTTACTGCCCTCTACATGAGAGCAACGCACTGGAGAGTTAAAATTATGGAATAGTAAAAGAAATAAAGAAAGGCAGCCACTCTCAAGTAACTCTAATGTTGAATCCAGTAACTAAAACAATAAGTAAGAGAAAAGTAACCCAGTTCAAGATAAAGAAAATAAATATTCCCCAGACATAACCAAAGAAGGATTTGCTTTTCAAATTTTTCAACATGGAAAATCCATCCTTAAGTTGTCATATTTAGATACTTAAATTGGTTTACTGATGCTGTCCTTAGAAATTGTCACAAGCTTAGTGGCTTAAAACAACATAGATTTATATTCCAGTAGCTCTAATGTTTAAGGGTCTACAATGAGTTTCACCAGAGTAAACTCAAAGTGTTAGCAAAGCCCCTTGCTTCTTGATAGTCCCAAAGGAGAAGAACTTAGTTATGTTACCTCTGAAGCATCTATGAGTTACCACAGATTCTTCAGACTGGTTCCTTTTTCCATCCTCAAAACCCAAAACATAAGATCATTTTGTCTCTCAGACTCTGACCCTCTTTACACATTCACAATAACCCCTGAGATTATATTCGCTCCACCTGAAGAAATCAAAGTAATCTTCCCAACTCAAGACGTTCAACTTAAACACATTTCCAGAGTACCCTCACCAGGTTAACTAACATCTTCATGGGTATTGAGAATTAGGACGTGGGCATCCTTGGAGAGGGGGAGACATTATTTTCCTACCAAAACTGTGGACTGGAATTTTCCTTTAGTTAAAGAAAGATACTTTGCAGCTATTGATTATGTTTCCTCTAAAAGTTATTTTTCTAGATTCTGTACAAGATGTTTTATAGATGCATGGAAAAATTTCACACAGATGATATATTTTATTTTAGAGATTTTCTTGCACTCTGATTAAAATTAAATGGAATATAGGATCTGTCTGTTCTGTGACCTAAAAATGACAAAGGCTCAACAAAAGCAAACAAATACAAGGAAAGTCTATGCCCAAAACAATAAAATCAACTATGGCAAGCCCACCTGAAATGCTAGTAAAACAAAATGTACCTGAACTAAATATAAAAAGAAAATGCAAAGTTCTGCCTTGTATACACTTGATCTCTCAGGTGAAATACAAGAAGTAATAAATATGACACATTACATTTAAACAAGGATTCAGTCAAAAGTTATATGGCTTTAGGAAATTATCTTGTTAGGTAGAGTAGAATTGTAAATTGCATAGAGATGGATATTCCTGGTACATCCAAACAGGAAAGTCTCCAGAAGAAATGAAACCAGAAATGTGTTTCTCTTATTAATGTTGCACTCGATTGAAGAATGTCTGCTCTAAACAAAAGCCCTGGTAATTCCACATGATCTTCTTTAGACATGATAATTCATAGAGGCCACAAATCAGTGTGAGATAAGTGTGTAAGGATAGGAATCCAAATTCAGATAAGTAGCAGCAAGTTACTGTGTCTGATACCTATTGATGCATACAAATTATTTTAAAGCTTAATGGCTTAAACCAGCAAATACTTTGTCATGTAATTTCTATGGATCAAGAATATAGAAGCAACTTGACTAAGCAAGGTGTCAGACACTGATTTGAGATGGATACAGTTTTCTCAAAGGGCAGTCACGTGGCTGTTCACATACCTTAAAAGACAAGTTCTGCAGTGACCTTTCCTGAGCTTCTCAACACAATTGACAAGATTGACTTCTTCTGATATGAGTCATCCAAAAGGAGCTAAAACACTTTCAAAATGTAAGTCATAGTTTTGTATAGACTAATCTCAGAAGTGACATTCCATAATCTTTGTCATATTCTAGCTATTAATAGTGAGGTAATATAGCCCAGCCTATCCACTGCCTAGTAATTAAATATTTGTATAAAACTAGGATATGGGGACTATCGATAACTCACTTAGAGAATAATGACTGTAATCTTGTGAAAGCAATAACTTACTTTCACTTTGATGAAGGGGTAGAGTATTTCATCATTTAAAGACTATGATTCCAAAATTAATGCTTAAATCTGTCAAAAATATACAATGGCAGACTCTAAAGTGATAAAAAAAAAAAACCCTGATACTAATCAGTAACATGTTGTTGCCATGAGAAGAGGATCCAGCATGTCTGCTACCTCAAAGTTGGGGGTTCTTATGAGTTCTGGAAGATGAACCCCTCTCCTTCCCTGAGGTTACACGTTAAACACATGAATTTGGTTCTTGACAGGACTCCTAAGCTGTGGGAGACACACACGTTCACAGCTGTTGAGATCTTTGAGTAACTGCTCTGAGACAGGATTCTCAAGGGCCTATTGTCAGGTGTTGGCTGGAACACACAGAAAAGACTTTGGGTTGCTTTAGCCTTTCTCAGACAACCACATTGATGAGAGGATTGTGAATAGTCATCCCAAACTGGGAAGCAGACTTCCAGTTAGGAACTATGTTAGTATTTTTAACTTTGGTAATGTGGGGAGAAGAATGGATGAAGTCATGTTGAGAGACTTTACTTTTTACAAGCCAAGGTTGAATCTTCATCCAGATGAAGGGTTATCAGGACTACGGCTGGAATGTGGTCAGGGGGTATGGAATAGCATCATGTCCATTTCATCTGAATTTAAAGCATTCTTTACAGAATCCCCATTCACCAAATGCAATAACATACAAGTCCAAGCATACCTGAGTCGTTTCTGGGGAAGACAGGCATCCTTTTATGTACTCAGATCTTCACTGGTGACTAGACTCCCTGGGCTAATTTATGAGCTGCTTCTTTACTCCCAGCTTGGCTCGTGGTATGCCTCCATGACTCTTGGTCTCCCCCAATGTAGAACTGGTTCGTCTGCCAACTTGGCTGAATGAAGAAGCCAGCTGGCTCTGCTTACTGTTTGGGGGACCAGGGAGAGCCCAGAGCACAGTTCCTCCAGAGCCAGTCGGGCAAGCCCCAGAAAAGCAGCCAGAAATTTATGAATATTTCCAGAGCTGGCCAGCTATGCCTGACATCTGTGCTCCAGAGCTAAAGACCTTCAAGCCTCATTCCAAACCCACAGGACCAGCTCCTGCCCTTCCATGTCACTTCCATTTTCTGTCTCCTTCTAATAGTGTTGCAGGTCCATGTCTGGCTGGTTGTGAGAAAAAGAAGCAGACTATTCTGTTAAAGTTTCTTTAGCACATAGAGTTCAGCACACTTTTCAAGCCAGAAGACCCCTACTAACAGCACTTCGGCAAGGCTTAGATTTCCCAGCATTCATTCTGTGGAATGAGTACACACATAGGTAAACATCAACTCAGGATAGAATGTAGTGATGTCATCATCTCCATTCCTTTTCATGTTGATATTTCTATTTTCTATGATATTTCTTTCTGTTTTAGCTTTCCAAATGTTTACTGAAAGCAGTTGCTTTGCAAAAATAAAAGTATTTTGTCACTTTTAGAAATAAACTTGGGAACAAAATGATTTTAATAGAGAACAACAACAACATTGAAGCATTTATCTTTAAAACACATTTAATTGGAGAACAGAAATCATCTATATTAAAGATGTACAATGTGATTGATAGTGTCATATACATCATAGGATTGCGAATGACAAAATAATAATGAGCATGGCCCTCTCCTCTGTAACTCTCATTGTGTGTTGCTAGGACACTGACAATGGACGCCTGTAGCAAGCTGTAAGTAAGGAATACAGAATTATCCACGACACTCATCCAGGTTTTGTGTTAGATCCTGGAACTTAGTCATCTTAGAATCAAAATGTGTATCTTTGATCAATATCTCCCCGTTTCTCCACACACCAGCCCATGACACCCACTTTTATAGTCTCTCTAGACTCATTGTAGACCCACAAGGCCAACTTCTAACCACAATGTCTTCATTTGAGATGTGCTCCCAGGTATCTCCAAGATGCAATTTCCTCATCTTTGAGTAACATGCTAGTATTTTGCTTCTCTTGGGACTGATGTGGGTAGGAAATAAAATAACCTACAGGAAATCCCTGCTACAGAATCTGCTCTAGGACAAATATAAAATTATTGTTTATTCCTCTTGAAAAGGAAGTCATTAATATTTTGTTCTTTGAGTTTTCTTTGACCGACGATAAACACTGAAGTCTTTGCATGTCTTAATCTTCAAACTGTCTCCTCAAGATATCATTTCAGATCAGAGTGTGAGCATCACTGCTGTGTGTGGTGAGAAGGAGGTGCTTTTCTTTGATACTCATCCAGATTGTATATTAGATCCCTGAAGGTAGTCATGTCATAACCAAAAACTTTTATCTTTAATCAGAATCTCACCATGTCCTGAAAGGATGACTTAGCCTAAAATCACAGTTTTAAATTAAAACTTGCAGTGGAATTAATAATCACTTGGTAGTAGGAAGGGAAATAACTTACACTGTTAATATGATAAGATTCAGTGACCCCTATATGAAATGTATTAAATGCCTATTTTTCCCAGGATGTCTGCTGTCATTCATTCTTTTTATTCTTTTTTCTCTGGAGACTGATTTATATTCAAGATACCTCCAAATACACTGACTAGAAAGAAAACGTTCTAGTTTAAGCATGTTCAACACCATGTGTAGGAGATGGTCTAAAAGTGAGTGAGTCGTGACATAGTTTGTATAAAAGGAGGAATGCCGCCAAATCACTTGGGAAATGGAGCAAAGAGCAGATGAAGAAATGCCAGGTCTAATGCAGCAAGCAAGATTAGTCAAGCCAGTCTAAAGCACATGGCTTATGTATCAGAGCAAATGACAACACACTTCCTCATTCAGCAATTAACTGTGTTCTGTCTCTGGACCTCTACTCCCAGACAAAAGGCTCTGCCAAATTTTTCAGAAGAATTTTCTATACCCATTATGTGTATTTCCTCTCCACCTACTTACTCCTTTACCCTAGTAATTTGCTTTCCACTCAAACAATGTACCTACAAAGTTTCCGCTTGTAAAAGTCACCAATGACTTTAAGTTTGACACATCAGGTGACCATATTATAGACTATATTTTGTAGAACTCAACAACACTTGGCTTTCTTTTAACAGTTTCTTTTTTAACCTTGACTTCCATGGTCCATCCTTAGTCTTTTATTTCAGCTTTCTCTTCTTCCTGACCATTACTAGTTATTTTATCCACTTTTCTTCCCCCCAAATATGTGTGTATTACTAAAATATAAATATCTGCTTTTATGTGCTTTGTTTGTATGTAGAATATGTGTCTTGGAATGTAGTAGTAACCCAAAATTTTCCAGGCCTTATCGAATAATGTTGTTGGAAGGCTGCTTGGGTCAGTGGCTTGTCCCACAGCAGTGTACAACACATTCATGTCAAGCTTCCCACTTCTCCCTGAATATCACTTTCATGCTCACACCTGACAGCCTCTTACATTCACTTGTTGTCCTCAACCCTCTGACCAGTGTGGAATTCCAAAAGGAAATAAGCACGTGATGAAGTGATTGACCCTGTCTCATCTTGTATGCACTCTTGCAGGAGCCTCTCCCCACCTAGAATGAGTTTTCATGCTATGGATCTTTGATATCTGCTGATATCTTTAATGCTCAGTTTAATTTTTTTACTGTGTAATCCCTACCTCAGTTAAGGCAATTGTATCTTTTTTTATGGCTAGAGTTGGCTTTGAAAGTTCTGTCTCCCCTTTCATATTGTAGATACATTGGAATGACAATAATTGCTTCTCTCTTTTATCTGCCTCCAACATCCAACATAATTTCTAACCTATAATATCAAATCAAGCTCTCTTCATTCCATGACAAATGATTAAAGCACACCAGAGAGCTTTCCAACCCACCTTTCTCATGAGTTCTCATGTCTTCTCTGTTCAAGTTATTCTTTGTTGTGTCCAGTTCTCTTAATCTTAAATCTGCTATATTCAGTTCTCAAACATTACTACATCTTAGAATAGAGTTCTGGCCAACAATTGTTCATTCCCTAAATGTTTCCATTAAGACATGTGTCTTCATGGCTAAAGAGATGGCATAGCAGTTTTCATCAGTTGTTGCTCTTGCAGAGGATCCAGTCCATTTCCTAGCAATCATATAATAGCTCACAATCATCCTTAATTCCATTTGCAGAGAAATGATGCCCCTTTTCTGATCTCCTCAGGCACCAGTAAAGCACAAAATGCACATATATATATATATATATGCAGGCAGAACAATCACATATAAAAGAAATAATTCTAAATAGAAAAAATTAAAGAAATGTGTCTTTTGTTTCTCACTGGTGCATGAACTCCTTGAATGGTGGACCCATCTGGCTTAGAGTTCAATAGCCAGCAGAGACTAAGATTGAGACATATTTGTACAGAGGCTTTGAATGTGATTTTCCCTACCTCACCTCCTCAATTCTAAGCTGACTGAGATCCCAGATAACTTTCTCATAGCAAGCATGCATGGCTGTTTGCTAGAGTTGTGATGCCCAAGGCTAGGACCCAGACTTCATTGGATATGATAGGCATTTGAGAAAAGTGGCTAGACTCACAGAGAATAAGATAGCAATGGAGAAGACTGGGGTCCTATTTTACAAATTCTTGCCCTTTACTGGAAAGATGGTGTCTTGGATGTTCTCAGTGTTTTGTCCCAGAAATCCTGTTCCATTATGCACTCCGAAAGGACCAGATGAGAGGAAGGACACTGATGAGCAACCCCAAATCCAGTTAGATGACTAAACTGTTGAACAGACTTCCAAATCCAAAATCACAAAGCCCGAGGGTAACTTACCCTAATGCTTCCTACGAAAACATGTCTGCTTAATAACACTGTAACAGATGAGAGCACCAATCATACAGAGAGAGCTGCTTCAGCCCATGTAAAAGGTTGATGATAATTACCAGACTAAACAAATCATTGAAATATGTTCCTATCTCCAATCTGGGCTTTAAAATACTTATGAGTAGCTTGGGAATTGGGTTTCAGTTTAATATGTATCAGGATAACTAATACCAAATGATTAAGCTACAACTCTCCTTTGAAAGTGTTTTGGATTTTTTTTTAAATTTATTTCAGGCCAAGTCAGATAAAATTTGAGGACACGTATTTGAGTCCTTCTGAAATGTTCTTTCATTATTTGAGGATATAAATGAAATACAGTCTATGTATCAAAATGAACACATTATATGCAATGTAGGTGCAAAATTACTGTGAATATTTCAAGAATCTTTTTATTTGATAAGCAGAGAAAAGAGCATTTACTATCCAATTAAAAAAGAAATAGGAAAGAAGAAAATCAATCTATTTACTTGCCAATAAAATAAGGAAGGAAGGAAGGAGAGGGAGGAAAGGAGAGATACAAGAAGGAAGGGTAGGAAGAGAATGCAGGCAGGAAGGGAAAATAGAGGAAGTGACAGAAAGAAGGACAGAAGAAAATTGACCACTTCAACTGGGAAGCGAACTTCCATGGTCTGGCTGACAATAATTTGCACTAAATGCTATCTGTAGCTTCAACTCCAGTAAAAGTGATGTGAAGTAAGATTAAATACAAAAAAAAAAAAATGCTTCAAAACTTGAGCGTCCTTTGAAATAATCCAAGAGACATAAGAAACTGTTCTTCCATAGGGAATGTTTCACTTTGAGGCTTTTGTCTCTGCCCTTTCAATAACCTGTACTATGTGGTTTTCCTGGGCCGTTTTTCCTGGCTGAAATGCATGCTAACAAGAATAGAATTGGAAAAAATAAAAGGTGGTGGAGGAGAGTTGTTATGTCACGAGTAACTTCAAATGGAAGAAAAATACTGATTCCACATTTCATCTTGCAAAGAGAATAATTGGAAGATTGTGTTCATCAACTCTCCTTTCACATCTATAGTCAACCAAGGATTTGTGTGTGGGAATACCCAAACATTTCCAACTAAATCTTTTTCCTTCAAAGGAAATAATGGTAACTCTAACACACAATGAAGCTGTGAATTCTACATCTCTTATCATGCTGGATCTCATATTTCATTGCATATTAAAGAATTATGTTGTTCATTTCTCTAAGGACTATTCAGGATTTTTGAACTAAGAATTGACATTAGTTGATTTTCTCATTGCTGTGACTAAAGAAACTAACAAGAAACAACTCAAGGGAGGAAAAAATTATTCTCGCTCACAGTTTGAAGGAATAGTCTATCATGGTAGTGAACACGTTGTGGCAAGAGGAATGTGTACTATCTGGCTCACACTTGGACAGACTTGGAAGCAGAGAAGCTAGGAACACAAGCAAAGCTGTGTTATTCATAATCCTCAAGGTCCACCTTGCAATTACCCACTTCCTCCAGATAAGCCCCACCTCCTAAAAGTTCCAAACTTCCCAAATGAGTGGCCACTAGCTGGGAGATAAGCTTTTATATGAGCCTTTGGGGGATAGTTTACATCCACACAGTAACTCTACCTCATGCTAACTAACATGTATATCCTTCCTACTTTCACCGACTGAGTTTAAGTAATTCCATCTCCCACTAATAAAACAAGCATGCCAATATTTCTAAATCTGATTTAACTAGTAGTTATATTTGTTTCAGATAATTTAATTTCTCTCTAGTGATGTTAGCTAAAATACCTTTTTTAAACATTAAGTCCATTTGGATAAATCAGCTGTAAGTGGCCCTCTGTGAATGTTGTCCTCTACACTATGTGTTATTATATCCTGAAATATTCAGGGATACAACTTGTAGGAATTTTTTTCTGATGGACCAACATAGAAGCAACAAATGAAAATAAAATATTAATTAATAAGAAAGGGAATTGCCAAAGTACTTAATATGAAGCAACCATTCAGTGGATGTTAGATGTTATCATAATTTCTCTACTGCATCCATTTTCAACATATGTGACTTTTATGTTCCTGTAAACTTGTTTTAATTTATTTCTTTTCTGGTTGCCAAATAGAATTCTCAGTTTCAGGCTTAAAGATACCGATCACATAATACCATAATTCACCTATCTTCTAGTTGTGATTTTTATTGTAAACAGTATTTTAGAAGAAAGCTTGCTATTTTCGTTTATTTTTAACAGTACCCTTTATAGTTCCCAGAGGAAAAAAACAAAAGCAGAAAATAGACTGTCTCAAATGCAGAAAATAGAGCACCAGTGTTTAAATCATTACTGCCAGAACTACTGTATAATGCTAGCTTCCCTAAGAGCAGGTCAGAATTCCTGAGGAATAAGCATGACACTTTTCTTCTCACTGGAATAATCTCAGGTATAAGTCACTGCTCAAACTCTCTAACATGTTTTCCATGTTGAAGATATGGGAGCTATAAATTATGCCAACTAGAGCAAGACATTCTCAAGCAACCTCATGACAAAGTGGTTGATAAAGAAGGCTAATGGCCACATTCTTTTTATTAATCAAGGTTTTCTACAGGGTCAGAACTGAGAGAATGAATCTATATATATATTAAAAGGAGACATATCAGTGTGTCGTATTGGCTGTGGTCTGGCTAGTCTCATGATGGGATGGCCAACAATTCAGTAGTATTTCAGTCCACGAGGCTGGATGTCTCATGTGGTCTTCAGTCTGCATTGGAATCCTGAAGAAGTAGATACTAATGCCTCCACAGCAGGAAAGATGAACTTGCACTGATGATAATGGCAAATAGCAATAGCTTCCTTCTTCTATGGCCTTTTATTGGCCATGGAATTTGAATTAGGGTGGTTCTTCTGACCTCAAATGAACCTATCAAGAAAAATCTCTGACCGGTGTATCCAGCTGATTGAATTTTAGTTGGTTCCAGATGTAGTCATGTTGACAACAAAGACTAGCCATCACATTCTTCTTTCAGAGAAAGAAAATAAAAACACTCAATTGCAGATCCAAAACCAGGATCTATATGAACCACTGTGTCCTCCATCCATCAGACCTACTTCCTGATTTTGTTTGTCCAACATAATCCCCACTGACATCTACAGCTTTCCTAACTGTTATGCCAGAGCAAGACAATATATAGGGGGAGTTAATAATTGCAGCCCAGGTCTGCAGAAGTTTCTACCTATAGGTAGCTAGCTCCACTGTTTCTGACCTATAATAAGGAAGGACATCCTGTGTGAAGGATGTTGTAGAAGAGCTGCTCATCTCTGTAGGCAAGATACCAAGAGATTGTAATTCAAGGTATATCTCTGTAGCATGCTCCCATGACCTACTCCTTCCATACATGGATTAATAGAGGGATTCGCTCACTGATTAGATTAGAGTTGAGGAATCTAAGCATTATTCAGTTGAGGATCCAGCCTTTAACATATTAAGTCTTTGGAGAGACATTTCATGTCCAAACGGTAACATTAGCCAATAAAGATTAGCATATGCTATGTCATTCAACATATTACCAGTGTTAAGACTAATGATAATGTGTGAAATTTCTTTGAGTTTTTTTTGTTTATGTTTCATTTTGTTTTATTTATTTATTTATTTATTTTATTTATTTAATTATTTTAGGTTTTGAGATAAGCTCTTATTATATAAGCCCAGATGACTACGGGCTTGCTAAAAGTCAAAGTTTGCTTTGAATTTTTTAAACCTCATGCCTCCATTTCCAAAGTGATAGAATTATAGTTGTGAGCTAACATGCCTATCAGTGTGTGAACTTTTTTGATTAGCTAGGGAAAGAATATTACACATGGTTTTACTAGCATCATATTCTCCTCTTGTTGATACTGTCAGCCTTGCCTTAAGTATTCTTCTTCTTTGGCTTCAGTCACTTTTGCTCTGATATTTGTTCCCTCAGTGAGTGTTACTGAAACATCCATGATGGCAAGCACATAATAAATGATCCAGAAATCATTTACCCCCTAAACAACCTCTTGTAACTCTGGGCAACAATGGTAATGAAATAAACTGCCCATCCCATATGCCCAGGGACTAAAAGAATTCAGGGTGGGCCTGATGGAAATTACATCCAGGACCTAAGAGAAATCGAATATTCACAGCCTCCAGTTTCCTTTCCTTTGGTTTACATGGGAACTGTGTTTGTAATGGAGTTTTGGGTGAGCCAGCTGTGGCTAGAATCCCCATTGCCTGTTCCCTCCCAATGCCATGAACTCCTTTTCCTAATGTTTTTCCAAGTCATGCTGTATGCTTTGATATGATTTTTAATTAATTTCAGTCTTTCAATATTAAATTTCAAGTGCATGAAGAGAAAGGCAATGCTTGTGTATTTGGTTTGGTTTGGAATTGGACTGGTTTGAGTTTATTTATTCATTTTCTTCATGATCTGTATTCACTCTATCTACCAATGCTTTAGAATGAAGGTTTTCTTTAAAGACTGGCTAATTCATTAATTAAGTTTTATTGCTCCTTTAACGTTCCCCAAATGAGACTGTTTTCCAATATTCATTCAGTTTTCTTTATCTGATCCCTGTGCTATAGATCAAAAAATTATGTTGGAAGCTTTTGACATATTTTTTCACACACACAGAAATCCCATAAAAACCCCAAAACAGAAACTAAATATATATATATATATATATATATATATATATATATATATATATATATATATATATATGGCTTGTAAGGTCAAAACAAACAAACTAACAACATCATGACACACAAAAAAATCTTCGTGCAATTTGTATACCCAGTGAGACTCCACTGGAAAAGCTAAGTTTTCATTTGTGAGTGGTTTATGTTCTTCATATTCTTAATGACAGAAACCACCTTAAACATGCGGACCACATTGACAACCCTTGTTCTTTTGTTAAGGAAATCCCATGCCTATTACATGTTTTTGCCTACTACATGTTTTCCTCTTATTTGTAATTCCATGTTGAAGGAATTTATGCAAATGACAATTCTCAGGGTCATTTTTTTCTTTCTCAAATGTGAAAGCTTATGCATTCTTTATTGCAATAACTCTTCTGCTCTTCCTCTTCCCTGCCTGTGTTTCTACCCAAAGCTGAGAAGCAAAGGTGAAAGATTATGGGTTTTCAAGTGATTTATAGTAGGAAGTACACACAGAGACGTAAACTGCACTGTTATGAGAGAATTTCTAATATGGCGCTGTACTGAGTGCTACCACATTGAAGGAGACATATCCAGATCCATCAAAAGATATCAGGAGTGTGTGACAGAGGAAAACATTCACTGCATCTCTGAGACTGGCATCTTTCTATTTTCCTTAAAAGTATGCTCACATCAAAGCCCCCACAAGCCCTGTCTCTTAAAAGTTTTACTGATTTACAATAGCACCAATCCTTTAATGTGTGTTCATTTGTAGAGCATTCTGGGTCCAAACTGTAACAAAACAACTTAGCAGAGTCTGGTTTTTTTATTCTCTAGAATTTTTGTTCTATTTATCAGTAATTGCTGGTCAGTTTATATTTTGTGGTGACAAATAATTCTTCTGGATAGTGATATTAAAACCAGAACAAGTTATATAATAAATCAAATAGATGTAAGAGTTAATCTGAGGAATTGCTGCTCCAACAGAGTTTCTGGGGAAGACCAAGCAGTCACATTAGCAAGACTAGATAATGGAGTGAAAGATTCTGAGACAATTTGAGGGTACTTAGTAGGGTACAGAGAAGTGGCAATAGGTGGAGATATTCAGATGAAAACAGAATTAAACTGTCATAAAGAGTCTGGAAAGCAAAGTAAATTATTTTCATTGTTTATAACATCTCCTCTTAGGAAGGCACTTATGACGAGTTCTAGAAAGATGCTCACCAATGTGGTGGTATGTGAGTCCAAAGCACAACAATAAATAATGCCAATGGAATATAGGGAATAGAATCACCTAGACAAGAGTTAGATGAGGAAGCAGGTTAGGATTTGAGTCTTTCATATTTAGCAGGAGTGCAACAAACTTTACAAAGACTGACGATAGCAGCAACTGGGAGCAGGTCAATGATACTGGAAGAAGAGACAACTTTTGTACTAAGATCCTCAAGGAGTTGTAAAGAGTAGGCAGCAATAACTTTAGAGCACACTGGATATATCCTTGCTAAGAGTGAGCAGAGGGCCAGAGGAAAGAGTGAGGAAAAGAAGAAGAAAACTGAAGTCATTCACTTTCAACAGGCCTTAATAAAAACAAATGCAAAGATAGCAGTGGAATTGGAGAGACAGAAGCTTGGAATCACTGCCTAGGGTGTACAAAACAGAAACAACCAGGTTTGGGAAAAAGAGTTGTTTTGAGTTCACATCTTCTGACACCATATGACCCTGACACAGTGTGACATATCTGACCTCAGAAGACATCATCTGCAGGCTGGAGTGGAGCCAGAGGAGGACAAGGGCTAACTCTATCTTACAAAAGATGTGCAGACAGGAAAATCTTCAGAAGATACACATGAGCAGGTAAAGTACGGGAAGCTCCACATTCATAAGAAAGTGTCCACAGGAGGAACAGAGACTCAGTGACATTTCTGAACTGCCTTATTTCTGCTATCTCTACTACACTAATAACGTTCTCCTTATCAGACCCAACTTTTTTTATTGGTGTCATGCTACAGAGCAAGCCATCTTGTTCCCAGGAAATATTTCTTCTGGGAAAATATGAAAGGAATCTGTGTGTTCTGAGCTGCCCTGGCCTGGCCACATAGTTGTCCCCCTGTTCAAAATCAAGAGGAGGTTCACATGTTTCTATAAGATAGAAAAACAGATACTATGTGTATCTAATAGATTGTTCCTATAATGAAACAATCACACATAGTTCTCTTATTACAGGCTACAACTCTTCTAAGCATTCTGGAAATATCAATCACATTATTTGTTCACAGAACAACCCCCCTGAGGTCAAGATTGTCATCCTCATCCAGAGGGTGGTGAAGCTGCAATCTAAAGAACTTAGGTTTCTTATCTATAGGATCAGAGGATGTAAGACTTAAGGAGGTATCTGCACCAACTCACCCCTGAGTCCAGATACTTAGCCACCATGCCAACCTCCTTTAATAATAAAAAGCTAAAAATTATGAGTTTCTATGGAGGACTTTTTAGGCCAACTGAATTTTCTAATTTCAGACATTTAAAAAATGGTTGGCAACTGAATACTTACAGTTTTGTTATCTTCCTTTCAGACCAAGTAAAATGAGTACTGTAGCATAAAGGTGTCCATTTTTAAGTCAGTGAATGTGGTTTTTTTCTTCATTTTAAAATACCCTTATTTTCATTTCAATGAGTCATGGTACTTATGGGCTTACTGGATGTCAGCCCTATTCCAGCTCCCTGTGTTTCCAGAGCAGGTGTCTGCAGACTTGGTCATAGTGACCTCTGTTTATTTTGTGAGTCTCTTGGTATTAATAGAAAATATTCAACTATTGGCCAATATTCTACCTGGCAAAGTCACATATACGCAAAGACTTTTTGGAGGTATATATGTCTATACAGCAAATCTGATATTCCTTACCCTTAGTCCTTTATACATATGTGAGATTACAATTAATTGTTCTGGATCTGATTTTCCCACTGTCCTATATATGTGCATCTGAGTCTGGAAATTATTAGTTTGTGTGTAAAATTCAAAGACATTGTGTTCTTAGCTAATAATTTACTCTGTCTTCACCAAAATACTTGAGGTTTGGGAAGTTTTGTACTTTGACCACTGAGCCAAAATCTGACTACAATTCTTATGTATTAACCTCCCCCCCTTTAATCAAAAGATAAAGCATTATATTGATCTATAGACTTTGGATTTCAAATCTAAACAGAAGAATGTGTAGATTAGCTGATTATTACATACTTCTGACTTGGCTATTTCTTTATCACTACTAATACAAAAGCACACAACTCAAAAATGCTGTTTCCTAGTAACCAATTTGTAAGAAATGAGAATTTGTAGATCTATTTTTATCTGTGTGTGTGTGTGTGTGTGTGTGTGTGTGTGTGTGTGTGTGTGTGTAAGTGTGTATATATGTATACCACAGAGACCAGATAGTATGTTGAATACTCTGGGACTATAAGTGGTTGTGAGATACCTGGACCCAAACTTAAGACTTTTAGAAGAGCAACAAGTGCTCTGAAGCACTAGCTATCTCTCTAGATACTAAGAAATGAGTCTTTAGTATAAATGAAATTTTTGAGTGTGTCAAATAATGAAGACAAAAGTCTGATAATAGAACAATTAAGGTTTAATTTAGAATAAGATGTTATTTTGTATGGTATTGAAAAAAACATGAAATAGTAATACACTTTTAAATTAAACCTGAATATAAAAACAAATCTAAAACACAAAAATATTGAAGTTTTATTAATGCACTCCTGAAGCATGATGAACATATTTCCAAGGAGTTCCAGAATCTGGTGCTCATGCCCACTGCTACATATGTTTTGATAACATTGCTTAGAAACGACTTGTGACTCTAGAATATCTACAAGAATCCCACTAATAATGATTAATGGCATGAGTGCAATAATTTACATTATGCAAAGGCATCCATTCATACAATTAAAAGCTATTCCTTGATCATCTACAATGTGTCTGACACTGACTCCAGTGTTCAACTACTATGACCTTTATTCATCCTGAATGTCCTCTCTACCAAACATGACATGTAATTGCAGATGAGATTGCATGTGCTATGAAAGCTTAAGGGAAAAGTGTTTCGGTAACAGATACAAAGCAGAATTTACTTGAAGGGTACATAGAATTTGCATACTTACAAAAGTTTAAGAGGGAAAAGGAGGTTGCCTGAGAAAAAGCTCTACATCAGTCTAATTTTAGCCTTCCTTACAGTCTGTGTGTGTGCTTGCCTATTCTCTTAGCTCTTAATTCTGCATAGCTCTTAATTCTGATCACTAAGTGATCTTCATAATATGCTGGGGAGCCATACTGTTCCACAGATAAGCCAGTGACTCATCATGATTAAGATTATGAGCTTTATAGGGACAGGTACATGGCTCTAAAAGTTCATACACAGTGTCTAGTATGGTATGTTACATAGATTCAGTATACAATGAAAACTTTAATTAGGATAAATCAATTTGAAAAGTATTTAAAGTGAATTGAAAATATACTGATTAGAAAGAAAAATGTAAGTCTTCTACATTCTTCCTTCACTTCTACTCCAGTAACAAAAATGTGATGCAAACACCCAATAAATTTGCAGTCTGATTTCCAGACTGGTTATCAAGGAACCATACAAGAAACATTAAAAGCATATTATTGAATAGCCATAAGGAATTTTGGTTAAAACATATTTTAGTTTAGCAAAATTGTTCAGAATGTAAAAGCACTTGCCATTCAAACCAGATGACTTGAGTTTGATTCCTGGAACCTGCAATGGAAAGAGAGACTAAACTCCCTAAGGTTGCTCTCTGACCTCCACATATGCACTTCACTGTCTCTCTCTCTCTTTCTCTCTCTCTCTGTCTCTCTGTCTCTCTCTTTCTGTCTCTGTGTGTGTCTCTCTCTCTCACACACACACACAATAATAATGATAAATAATAGTAATAATCTAAATGAACATGTAGAACTATTCTGAAACCTTCAAATTCATTCAATTTTTGCTGTTCATGCCAACTGTTGTTAACATTATCTTTCTCCTTCTAGATATTGGTGATGTCATTAACCAGCATGGAGGACAAATACTGGCTTTGTAAAGGTGCTCTAATTCTGTGGCTTTTCACCTGGTCAATCCTATTAGCACCTCACAACACTCATGAAGACGAAATGTCCAGCTTGTTGAACTCTGGTTGTCTGAACTGATGGAACTGTCCAGTTATTTTGGCCAGGAAGACATGAATTCAGGCTTCCCCCATAAATACAAATTACCATGGAAACCAAACCAGAACACAGAGTATGCTCATTTTATTTTAAGCCCATGAGCCTTTTCCTCTGTCAGTCTGGCTTCTCCAAGCCAGTACTTTGCTTCATGGCTGGCAATTGTTTGAGCCATCCCTTCAACCAAATTCAGACAGCACTTGCTTTGAATAGGCTCCAAGGAGTTTTCCATGGAGAACTTAATGTCTGTTGAACTGTCTGCTTACTCAGACATTATAAACCCTTTGTCTGTGCAGACAGAAAAGGGAAATTACACTGTTACTATCAGATTTGTTGAGTATTTTTCTATTTTAATAACTTCATAGTCTTCTCTCTCCACAGGGTATCTGGAACTTGAAATTTTATAGACCAGTTCAAGGAAACCAATGAATTATATCCTAGTCAAAATCAAATTAACCTTTGTTTTTCTTTAAAACTCAGAGGATTATAGATTGGCCAAAGACATTTTATTGTTAGAAATCATTATCTGATTTGAAATCTGTGGTTTAAGTGCAGTAGTTTTTCCCATATTTAGTGGAGCTGGAAATGAAGGCATAAATTCAAATTGATAATATCAATCACTAATAAAAGTGAAGAATTACTTCATGATTCAAAGATATATACTTTTGATTTCTTACTTCAAGTACTAGGAGAAATTCAACTCAATGCATACAAAATGATACTGTTTCCTAAAAATATGCAGACTTAACATAGAGAATATGTTGCTTACAAAGCATTGAAAAGTTTCAAGGAACAGCTTTCAGTCTCTATCCCTAGAGTGACTTCACCAACAACCAAAGTTGACCCACTGAAACTGTGATTATACAGAATAATCTCCACCCCAACATGGATCCCGTGTCCTCTTACTGTCTGAGAATATGAAGAATTGAGCTGTAATTTTGACATTAGAACACCAGATAAAAGACCACCACCTCTGTCTGCTCCTGCATCCTGGCTGCTGGAAGCTGGAGAATGGACAGAGAAATGCCCAGTGAAGAAGATCTCCCATCTCTGTGACTCCACCAGCCAGAAATAATAACTAACTAATCCCTCCCAAATATCTGTGAGTTGGTATAATGGGTAGATGCTCACTACTAAACCAATGTCAGGAAGATCTGAGAGATGTGATTAACAATGAAGCTTTTTACCAGCTATTAGTCAAAATTCTAAGTATGGTATGTAAATAAACAAACAATATAAAAAAGTAAAATATATATCTTTTTTATCTGGAGATGGGCAAATACATTACTAATATATATATGTGTGTGTGTGTATATATATATACACACACATATATAGATCCTATACTATATATTTAAATCATGTATAGATTAGTATGACTAATACATTTTAAATGTTAAATGAAAATCTATTGAGAGACTAATGACAAGAAAAAATGTGCATATTTAGTGTAAATACAGCTTTCTCCCCCAATATTTTCTATCTACACACAGTTGGATGACTCTGTGAATATAGAATACATATATAAAGGAAATCTACTACATTTTTATTTTTACATGTTCATATATATAATACAAACATGCACATATAAACACATGCATGCACACACATAAACACTCATCTTGAACTGCTTCAAGCCTAATACCACCAATTCATTTTCAGACACAAATATTAGCCGATGGCTCAACTCATATTTCTTCAGGAAGAGAGTCAATGATTACCCAATAGTAATGTACCCATGTTTCCAGTTATTTTTGTTTTCCTACTATTCAACTTGACATAGATATCTAGGTTTGGCTTAAAAATTGCATTGGCTCAGTCTTTGAATTTCATTGTTTCATAGAACAGCAAACTTCATACATAATTAAGAATCATAAAGTGAAGTTGTCTTTTAGCATGCCCATTCTTATGAATATATATCATTCACAACAAAAATAACTGATGGCTCAAAGCAAATCAAGCCACTTTATGATGTGGCTTAGTGGTTTTATTTCAGCCTCTTCATCAAATGAAGGGACCACAACACAAGTCTTAAGAATAATTAGGCTCTGTTTCTTATTAAATACATTGCTTAGAGCCTCAGCAAGTTGAAGGGAGAGGCTTCACTGCTAATTCAAATAAGCAGTATTTTAATGGGCACTTTACATAATGAAAGCTATGAGGATAGTGGCAAAAGATAAAATAAATATGTTTCAGCTTGAAATACAGTTTGCAAATGTTTCCATTCATATTTCCCTTGTTTTGTTTTGGGGTTTGTTGTTGTTGTTGTTGTTGTTGTTTATTCCATGCACCCAGGAAATAAAACAAATTCTAAACAGCAATTATCAAAGAATTATTACAGATGTAACTAAAACATGTTAAGCTGAACACTGATCTCAGAATTGTTAGTTATTCATCTTTAAAATTACTTTTAAAATAAATAAATGCATTTGCTACTGACTGAAAATTGATTCCACCAAAACCCTTGGTCTTCACTAACTATGCATCTCTACTGTTTCCTTCAAACCTTCCCACTTCTTACCCTACAATCAAATAATATATTATAAGATCATTAGATCTTATGCATGAAATACAATGCTTTTTATACTTAGTCAAATGCTAAGTGTCTCATAAGAACAACTGTGCAATCAGTTACTTCTTGATAAAAATCTTTGTAGAACATTTGTAAGGATGAATACATATTTGTGACTTTTAAAATATTCTTATTGCATTTTATGTGTATAAATGTTTTCCCTGTATGAGTTTAGATGTATCAAGTGTGTGCCTGGTGCCCATGGAAGCCAGAAGAGAGCATTGAATTCCCTGAACTGAGGTTATAGTCTGATGGTTGTGTCCTACCATGTAGATGTTACAAACTGAACTCAGGTTATCTGGAAAAGTGGCAAGTGTCCTTAACCAGTCACTGAGCTATCTCTCCAGCTCCTGTATATTTGTGTTTAACTTTCTGCTTTAGTTTGTATCTTGAATGTCTTGTTGGTTGAAAGACTGGTTATCGTATATAGTGCTATGGAAAGTGACAGAACCTTTCAAAGATGAACCCTAGTATAAGTTAGTTATCACTGAGAGTGTGTGCCTGAAAGGGATATTGAGGTATGAGTCCATATGTCGTTTTCTCTTTCTTTCATGGCTATAATGAGGTAAACATTCATCCTTTGCCCTAGTTTCCACCATGATGCATCATTTACCACCACATGTTCAAAGTAACAGGGACAAGTGACCATCAACTGAAACCTCTGAAACCATAAGTCAAAATAAACCTTTCTTAGTTTCTTTCTTTCTTGATTGTTTCAAGTATTTTGTTATAGTGATAGGAGACACACTAACAGTTTCTACCTAAATTTTCTGTAATGGTACAACTTAGTCTTCTAAGTTATGGCCAATAATTTTGGTGATGATACTAAGCCTTAATACACAGCACTTGGTGTTGGTACTTTGGAAATAACATTTCATCTGTGACAGTTGACTATGTTCAGTGCACAGAGAAATTTATCTTGGCACCAAGCTTATCATTTGAGGCAAAATACTCAAGCAAACTTCATTTTGTATATCACAATATCGCTATGAGTTAAGACTCACCATATTTTTGAGAGTAGGACTGCAGTGACCTAGGAAAATCCCATGGGCCTCATATTCTAAAGGTCTAGTCCATATTTCAGTAGCATTACAGAAGACAAAACCCTTAAAATGTGACCCTTTGGAACATAGTCTCCGTGTTTGAACCATAAAATATGCATGCTACCTAAAAGAACCACATAAAGATCTTCTATCATTTCAGTGTAACATATTTTTTAAGTTTTAATTGCACAGATAAACGTAAAAAACATGATTGACTTTTAATATTTCCTCTTATAATTTATCATGAACATATGTTTCTGCATTCAAAGCTGATCAAGATTGAAACAATAGGTCACGTATTTGCTATTGTTATAGACTGCTCTCTAATAAAATGGATGAAAGATTGATTTACAAAGTTTATTAATTTCAGGGTTGGCTCCTTACCATGTCTAAACTTTATGAATAATGGATAATGGACTTTTTTATTTCTATTTTCATTTAACAAAAAAATGAATTATAGTAGAAATTTATAGTAGAAAATTATAGTAGAAATATAGTATAAATAGTAGGTCATCTATCACTTTTGGCTAGCTAATTTGTTAATTCAGTCAGGCAGCTGAGCAGATGACATATTGTTTAATTTATCAAATTAGTAAATGGCAAACAAGTTCACACTGTATTTTGTGCTAGGAGACAGATAGAATATTAACTTTTCAATCTACTCTTATCCATGAAATGTATATAGAAAATGTCTGTCTCCAAGGCAAAAACAAAAACCTATTTAAATTGATGACAAATGTATGTGTGTGTGTGTGTATTATATATTTTAAAAATACATATACACACACATACACACACAAAAACACTGTGACTATAGAACAATCAGTCAAAATATATTTTGCCACCACATAGGGGAAGTAAGGGGTGCTAAATTAGTGCATAGGAGCCTAGGACAAGTTCCTTTGTTGTGAAATCAGATCTGGAAAGAATTCCAAAGTACCTAATCATGAATTATGATTGTAAATGAGGTATCTGTTAATATGCTGCCCAAGGAAAAGGATGGGCTACCCTTTTCAGGGTGACTCTTGTGCTTCATTTTGAATAAATGACCAACTGTCAATTGGGGAAAAACTTGGGCTTCAGGAGCTCTCTACTACTTTAATAACTACAACCGTCAACCTCAAAGTCAAAAAAGAAGGAGGAGGGGGAGGAGGAGGAGAAAAAGGAAGAGAAGGAGGAAAAGGAGAAAAAGAAGAACTGCAATCCAGCAACTGTTAGTGGTAAAATAGTAAGAGTGAATATAGTCTCAAAAAATAAAAATAAAAAATAACACACAGTTCAAAATTTCTGGAAAGGTTGACACAAACATCGTCAAATCACAAAAACTTAAATAAATAATGATTCCGTGTGCAAAGGATATCATGTGCCAGCAAGTTTCATTAATTTTCAAAGTGACTTGGCTTTAATAGTCAAATAAAATAAGTCACCAGAAATTAACAATTTAGCAACCAATATGTGTGAACTTTTAGATGTAGAATTCAATATAATTGTCTTTTTTAAAAAAAAAAAAACTCACTGATCTTCAAGGAAACAAAGAGGAATAATTAAATAATCTATCTGAGAAATTTTAAATAGATATTAAATAATTTTCAAATATTAAAGAGAAATCCTGTAGCTGAAAAAGTATATTAAATGAAACTGAAAATTAATTAAAAGTGTTAATATCATAAGATTAAACAGGGGGAAAGAGCTTAGAGCTTATAAAAAAACATAGAAAAGAAAAGTGAAAATAAAAAGATGAAGAGAAATGAAGGCAACTAATAAGAACTTCTGGACAACAATAAAAGAGTAGACATTTAGATTATTGAAGTTCAAGAGGACTTGCAGATGGCATAATCTTGTTCAAATAAGTAATTTTTGAAACTACTCAGTTCTAAAGGATACAAATATCCAGATATATAGACATCAAACTAGTTATAGTCATATCAGCCACATCTCAAGATTTATAAACAATGCTTCAAAGATCAAAAACAACATTCTCAAAGCCAGAGGAAAAGTAATACTTGAAGTAATAGAAATTATGTCATCAGAAATACTAAAGTCCTGAAGACAACAATATGTAATTGTCCACAACGTTAAAAAGAAAGTTAAAACTTCTGAGCAATATTCACGATACCAGAAAAGCTTCCTTTTAGAAATTAAAAGATAAAGCTGTTCTCATACCAAAAGAAGAAGAAAAAAATCTGAAAAAAATATCACCATCAGACTTCTCTTCTCACTAATAAATGCAAAAGAGATTTTTTAAGTAAAAAAGAAAAGTATTAAAACTTAAGAAAATGTCAGAATAACTGTATATATTTAAAGTGTTCTGATATTGTAAAAGTAAGGTATAAGATATATTTGTCAATCTATCATCTTTAAAATATTTTAAAATTAAAATGTAGGTGTATCATTTCTTGCTTTACCTTTCCTCCCTCCAATCCTTCCCAAGTTCCTACCCTCTGGCTCCTTCTGGAAATCATGGCCACTTGTACTTTGGTTGTTACTGTTACATAAGAACATGCATATTCACACACACACACACACACACACACACACACACACACACACAATCACACAATCACACGTACCTAAATATATAAATACAACCAATTCAGTCTGTATGCATATTAGCTCAGGGCTCACCACTTGGTATTAGACAACAAATTAAGGGGCTCATCCTTGGAGAGGACTATTTTTCCTGCATTTCAGCATTGCCTGTAGTCCTTTGTCTATGGGTGATATTCCGTGAGATTTCCCCTTTCTATATTAATATATCTATTGATGTTGTAGATAGCCTTATACATGAAACAATTTTAAAACATGATGGGCAGAGTTCCTATTGGTCAAGAGACTGAAAGGCAATGGTCTTTTTTCTTTGGAGCTAAATGACATAGAATATATTGAAAGACCATTTGATAAGGAAAAGCATGTTAAAAGAATATTTCAGAGGGTACTATCAGCCAGTTTTGGCAGTGTGCAATATAAGGGAAATAAAACAGAGATTCATATATGCTTGTGATAACAAGAAAGTAACCTGCTTTGGAGACCAGTAATTTCCCTTTGCTGGGAAAAGAACTCGTGTTGGGAAATTGGGACACTAAACAGAGAAAAGGGCTACACATGAGTCTTTGTTTCCCTCAAAACACTTCTGTTGACATAAGTTGTGTTTCATTTCTCCCCTCAATGTAGTCACAGTGGGATAAAGCTATATCATAGTTCTCAACAACAGGAAAATTAGTACATACTGTGAGCAACCCAGTCTTTAAACGTGTTATTTTCTGAGTCTTGAAACTTTATTTAACTTCCTGGAAAGAATAACATATACAAATCTGCAGCTTCTAAACTACAATGTTTAAGCTTTTAAAAAATGTTTAAAGAACTGTTAAAATAGTTTTAATAACAATATGCCAAACTAATCTCTTCAACCCATGGTGCTTATGGGTGCTTCTGTATCACCAAGTCACCTTTTAAAATGCATTAGAGGAAAAATAAACAGAAGAAACTTTAAAACACATGCACTGGAGTAGCTTTAGATTACACTATAATTATTTTAACAGTGGATTTAAAGTTCAACATGCAAGTAAGCATTATTCTAACCTCTCCCTTTGTGAGAAGATAGATTAAGCAATACACATCTGTGTGAATCCAAAGCATCATACCACTGACCATTGTCCAGGTAAGAGAAAGAAGTGTAGTGATAATCAACCAGCCTTTAATACCACTTAGTGATAGAGTAAATAGCTCTGGAAAGTTATTTATGTGATTATTTATATTCAGAGAAAAGAATAGATTTCTCATGTGTTTGGGCAAGCATTTGTGACTTCAAACAAGACAGAATTTCCTGCCTTTCCCAACCTCTCAGCCCTGGAATACATAGAAGGCAAGAATTCACTACCCAAAATATCTATGACAAAGGTAAAAGGTATCTTTTTAGTGATAATAAACTACAAATATTATATAAATACTTACATGGCAAGAGAAATAAAGCAAAAAAAAAGACACAGTATCTAATGAAGAAATTCAGAATAAGATAGAACATATTGTATAGTTCAATAATTTTAAAACAGATTACTTTAGGCAAGGTAACATTAATATCATTTAAAAATTAAAGTATTTATCCTACATATCTTACAAACAAAAACTGTCTAAAAGTTATGAATGGTCTTCCTGTGAACCAAAATTACTAGAGTTCATTAATATTGCATTCCTTATTAAGCAAACAATTGCACCTCTATATCTCTTCCCTCTTTTGTCCACTTCTCGACACACTAACATTTATTGATCAATGATTTAACAATCATTTGATGCACATTGCTATAGGCATTAGCAGAACATTTGACTGATTCCTAACTACTCCAAATAGGGAAAATCTGATACAAACAATTTCTTATTTTTCAGATTATATTTTTACCTATAACTCAGTGAACAAGGAACATCTATTAATCTATTAATAAACATCTAAACATCTATTAATAGATCAATGGGAAATGAAAAATGTGTATGTGTGGCACATACGCATAAAGGAATATTATTCCACTATAAAGAAAAATGAGATCATACAATTTTCAGGGAAATGGATGGGCTTGGAGATTATATTAAGTGAGGTGGCTAAAACACAGAAAGATAAACAGTCATGTGTTCCTTCTCTGTCACATGTATATCCTAGCCTACAACATATCCATACACATAAGGAAACAGAGTGTAGGTATAGCATTACATGTACAAAAGGAGGCCAAGTAAGGGTAATATCAGGTTATGAGGAAGGATATAATGCAGACATAAGGACACATGAGTTAGAACAAAGAATATAAAGCTACTTTTTTCTAATTTCAACTCTGTTGTGGTTTATTTTTCTTTTCTGTGATAGATAAATGACAGGAAGTAAAACCCCAATCAAAGTTCCATTCACTCAAAATGGCCACCCTAACCATATAGTGCACTGAGACGCCTGAATTCTGGGAAGGTACATGTGTTTGATTCCCTTAAACTTGCTTTGTGATATTTTCATTTGTTAATTCATTACAATAAAGTGATTTCAAAAAATGTTTTTGTCAAAATATCAATTATAAGTTTTTCTGGGTAGAGAAAGTAAAGGTTACCTTAGGTTAATTGTTTTTGGTTTTTTTTTAAATTCTTTTAAACAAGCATATATTGCTTTGAGAAAATAATAATAATAAATACATCACTTGAAAGAACCAAGTAGCACAGCCCCAGACTGCACAGAAGATTGAGAACTGAGTATCAGTGTGTGGGCTAGCATCAATGTGCTGGGACTAAACATATTGGGGACTGGGTACAGCTGAGCACGATGACACAAGATAGGGCACCTATTAAACGTCAGGCAGAATAAACCTTCAAGAGATTATTTTGGTGGTATCAAAAGAAAAAAAACACTTTCTCCCAATAACAGCTGGGTGTCCCTGTTAAATATCATGTAATTTTGTAACTTAACTACAAAATGTTAGAGAATTTAGCTCGTTGTGATCATTTTGTTCAACAACAGGAACTACAACAACAACAACACACACACACACACACACACACACTGCCATGTGGTAATCATTTAGTAATCTGGGAGCATGAAACTTCTTTGAAGGTCAAAGTTAGGTCACCAAATGTCAGGGAGGTTTCAGAAAATTTTGTGCTACAGATTTAGAACATTGAAGACTAAATTCAGAATTTACAGGTAGGGAAGAGGAAGCAAAAGCAAGAATGAAAGGGAAAGTCATCTAAAAGCAGCCAGATACAAGAGACTTCAGGAAAATATCTGGCAAATAAAAGGAGAGGCAAAAATCAATGAAGTGACAGTTAGGAGTTCCCTTTGGGGCCGGGATTGCACAGGCCAAAGAACCCAAGGCAACAGCGGCCATCTCCCTTCGGTCAGCAATTTCTTGTTAGTCAGAGTCATGTCATGTCACCACGCAACTCACTGAATCCTATCAGCCGTAAGTCAGGAGCTGGAAAACGGAAAAATGTCTTAAAAATATAATAAGTTGAGTAGAACGCCAGGAACACAGGTCACAGCTACAAGAAATAAAGATGAGGGAAGAAAGCTTGGAAGAGCTGAGTCACCGGTGAAGGAGGAAAAGACAGGGACAGCCACGGAACACGGAACACCGTGAGTCAGTCATCCTCAGGAAAATAAGCACACAGCCTTTCCATGCAAGAGCTGTCCTTTAGAGGAGTTCTTGCTTAGCCTTCAAATCCTGCATCAGCAGTGACCGACAATTTGAAAGTTGCTTCCTGACCTCAAGATTTCTAATGATATCCTGTTCTACTCATAGATCGGTACCTAGCCCAGTCTCCATCAGAGAGGTCTTCTGCTTGCAGCTGATAGAAACAGATGCAGAGAGGCCCAGAGCCAAACATCATGCAGCGCTCCAGAAAACTTGCAGAAGAGGGGAAGGAGGCATTTCGGAGATCAGAGGGATCATGGACATCAGAAGTGCAGACCCTACGGAGTCAACGGACCAGTGCTCTTGGGGTCCCTTGAAGCCTAAAGCAGAGGACTGGGAACCTGAAGGGTCTCCTAGATATGTTATGTAGTTGTCTGGCTTGGGGTGCCTGCAGAGAACCTGCAGGCTGGAGTGTATGTGGGGGTTCTTTGATGTTTCTGCCTGCCCTTGAGACCCATTTCCTCCACCCTCCTCCATGCAGGGACTGGTGCCTGGCCTTATCTCATTTGTTGTGCCCTGTTTGAATGGGGACCCTGGGAGAACTTTTCTATGGGGAGAAGTGGGGGCAGGATGGAGATGGGGATGGGGAGGATACATAATAGGAGGAGAGGGAGGATGGGGTAGCTGGTAGGAATGGAGGGAGAGTAGGAGGGGTGTTGACATGTATTATACAATAGAGGAAAAATAAATCAAAAATAAGTAAATAAATAAATAAACGGGGGGGGGGGGTGTGGGTGTGACAGACATGGAACTCCAATAGAATTATTTCTAGAAGTTTTTATATCCTACCAAAGAGCAAGACAGTTTAGATATTACTCCATTTGTGACCATGTGATAAATAAGCAACTTGAAATAGCAGGTGGGCCCAGGTATTAGAAGATTAGAAATAAATAACATCTTCCAGGAGTCATTGTGTAGAAAAGGAAGGAGTTTCTACTGTGCTATGAACCTCTGCTTTATTTGCATCTTAAATGCCTAATTTAATTGTAGTAATATTTCAAAATCATATGGCCTCATCAAATGTGTGTCTTACAACAGCTATGATAATGCAAAGCTAAACCATCAGTCATAAAAAAAGAATGTTTTCTCCATGAATCCCAAATTGCTTCCTAATTTATCAACATGTATTTTTGTTTGTGTATATGTTGCAGCAAGTTTGAGAAACACAAGAATACCACACTTAACAAGTTCCTTTCTTCAGATCTAATGCCATTTTAATTTCTGAGAATGGTGTGATCTATTTTTAGTCTTCTCCCAGAATTCCTGGTCCTGTAAGATTTGTCCTTGAAATGTCTACTGGCATCTTTCCTGTACGGCTAGTACTCATTTAAGTATCTCTTGGAAGATTTTGTTTTCATTTACTGTTATATTCTGAAGAAACAAATCAACTTGGCTGATGCTGTTCACCAAATGGGGACGGGGCGGGGGGAGTGAAGCTAAGTAGCTGTTTGGAACAGAATCTACCATCTCCCACACTGGCAAATTCCTGGTGTTATTCCTAAGAAAATGTTCCACACATAATATATTTAAACATTTTCTGGTGGGGAACAATGTCTTCCTTTCAGGATTCCAAGACAACTTTGGCTTTTTCCTTCTAATTATTATTTCCAAATTGTATTTTTTTGGTTAGACATAGAAACCCATGTTTTACAAACTGTTTATTTTTCAATTAATATAATATTTGAGAATTTCATATATGCATACAGTATATTTTGGTCATATTCAGCTCCCACTACTTCTCCTAACTCCTCCCAAATCCATCCTTTCTCAATGTTACTGGAACATTGAAGGCCCCTCAAGGGAGCTATTGCCTACTGGCCAAAAGAATGGTACAAACCTCAGAGTGGAGACACTGCCTCCTTCTCTAAGGTTTCATCCAGTTGGACAAGTCAACAAACTGGCCAAGGACTAGTCCTTAGGAAGGCAGACTCAGCTTAAGCCATGCTAAAGAAGTAGGAGGAATAATTGGTCCTTTAATTAGATGCTGTACTAATCCTCCCCAGAATTCCCACCTCCTCCTGTTGTGTTCCTACTAGCTAACATGAGGTTCTGCTAAGTCTACCTGCCTTTCTGAGCCTTAACTTTTCCTTTTTCTTTACCTATATCTTTCTTTCAGATCCTGGCCTGAGCTTGAGTATGATTTTTGATGGTATTTTGAAGCTTCTCACTTTCTGCAAACCTTCCCTTCCCTGTTTTGTAGCTGCTTATCTGCCGTTTGGCTGACCTACATGACAGCTTAATTCAAATGACATCTCTCTCTTTTTCCCTCATAAGTGCCAATCTGTGAATCTATAATTAATTTATCTCTAATATTGACTGACCTTATCTAATCTACGCATTTTATTCTTTGAATTCTCAAGTCAAGAACCCAAATGTTATTGCCTAGGGTGGCTTTGGTAGCTATTGAGATTCTAGGACCCTCAGTTACCAAAGAAGGACTCCAAAGGCACTCCAGTGCTCCTACATCACCAAGTTTATGTCCTTTCTTTTTCTTTTATAACTGACCAAGTCCAGCTTGTAATGCTCATATACTCATGACTGTGAGGGTTATCCAGTAGAGCATGGTAAATATATCAGGGGCCATACCCTTAAAGAAAACTAAATCCCAGTTCCCTGAAGCCATGGACTATCAGCAACTCCTCAGCTGGGGGTAGGGGAAAAGAGAGATCCTGCTCCTTTCATTGTGGAATCCTGACTGGCTTGACCTGTGCAAGTCTTGTGTAGGTAACCACAGCTTCTGAGTTCGCAAATGTAGAGTCCTGTCACGTCTAGAAGACACTGTTTCAGCCTAGCCCTCTCCTCCCTCTGGCTCATCCAGTCTTTCAAACCTGCTTCTGCAATGGTCCCTGAGCCTTGGGAATAAAGAAGGAACATAAAATAGAAAGGGAGACTATTTGGGATAACAGGGGGTGGTGAGAGGGGGAGGGAGATGAGAGATAGTATAGGGAGATGAATGGAATTACTAAGATTGTATATAAGTATGATATTATTGAAAAGACCCTTTAGAAAAAAAGACAGTGTTTGCAGCTAAAATATTTTTTTTAATTTTTCTACACTAAAATCACAGTCAATAAATAGAATATATAAAATTCTAAATTGACATAGTGGAAGGGTACAATTGACCTTGAAAACCCACTGTGTTCAGCTGTGTAAATGATTGGGGCAACTCCCCCATCCACCTCTAATTCTTGAAAGATGTAGAGATTTTTCCCCCTGGCTGTTCTGTTACTTTTCAAGGCATCTCATAAATGTCTTATATAACTGATTGATTCCCACTGTTAGTTATAATTTCTCATCTACCACATCTGACTATAAAACCGTAACTGGGAAATGAAGGAAAAGAACTGGATACCAAGTTTGTGATACAAATATAGAGTCATCATTGACCTAATTGCAGCATCTGAGTGTATCTTATATTACTCGGAGAATTAAAAGCATGGCCTTGACGCAGAAAGGACAATAAATCAAACACATGAAATTTTGAGTTCATTCTTCATTTTATTGTCACTTAACTGGGGTTCTAAACCAAATTCTCATATTTTCACTATAGCTCATGAAGACACAAAACCTAAATATAGTTTAATCGCTTAACTATGGTTGCAGAAGCATCACAGTTAAATAGTAAAGTCATGTGCTAGAAGATGTTGACTTTTAAGTCAACTTTTACCTGACTTCTAAAGATGTTATTGATCAGTTAGGACTTTTGCTTTTCTTTGGTTTTTTCTTTTTGTTGTTGTTGTGTTTTTGCTTTTTAAATATTTTGTCTGTTTATATGACTCTTAGAAAAACTGTCAACATTTATAGCAGAAACTTAATTGGAACAATATATAAACATAGCATTTGAATTGGCTGAAACAGTTTTTTCCTTTTAAAAAAGGAATAAGTAGATAAATACAAGCTAGGGAAATACCAGAACCAATATCTTTATATTTTACAAACATAACCTAGCTATTTGATTTGGTCCAAGCCCCTGATTTATAAATCATTATAAACAATTGGCCAAAGCAACAGACCACTGAAGCCTCTTCAAAAGAATGATGAAATAACAGTAAAAAAAATTAATACGTAAAAG
The DNA here is from genome assembly GCA_026225945.1 of Cricetomys ansorgei. Classification (NCBI taxonomy): domain Eukaryota; kingdom Metazoa; phylum Chordata; class Mammalia; order Rodentia; family Nesomyidae; genus Cricetomys; species Cricetomys ansorgei. The sequence goes on from JAMJFZ010000199.1 coordinate 29,421,980, forward strand.
ATGCACACATGATCATTTTGTGTAACTGGCTATGAGTACATGTGTTGTTTTGTTGATGTCTGTGTTCCTTTCACACATTCTGCCTTTGTAGCTATAGGTATCCTACAAAACTTACCATCATAAAGAGGCTTGGAACTTATTGATAAGTAATGATAACAGAATTCAAAAAGATAAGCATTCATGGTTGGAAAAGGTGTCTTTTCTCTCAGCAATATAGCCCTTTTCCTTAAAAAACAAACAATTGTGGAAAAGTACAAAAACAAAAAAAAAGAAAAATGGTAGCCTGCCAGGACTGTTGTGCTGGAATAATTTAATGAGCAAATCAGTTCCATCCAATGGCTCAGTTTTGTTTTAAATCATTTTCTTCTTATGTATCAAGAATCATTTTCCAGACAGAAAACTTTTGATTGACACTGACTAGGCAAGATCTCCACTGCCTACAAAATTCTATGTCTTCCATGTCCAGCTACACACAAAGCAGTAAAGAATGAAGATTCAGCTCAGGCTAAGAAGACAATGTTATTGGATTGCTCATCTCTATCTTAAAAAGAAATAAGTACAAGGTATATATTGTTATCATGCTATATATTCATATATATATATATAATTTTATATATTACACTCTATGTTGTTATCACCCTTTATTCACTTGTAAATGCTAAAAAAAAAATACAGCATATGTCTGCTGGGTTCCAGGAATCTGGAATAGATGGTAGAATTGCAAGGATGAGGTCCACAGCATCTGTTTTCATAGAACTGGTGATTTCCTGACTAAAAGTTCAAGATTAGATTATATTTAAATTAGTTTTGATCTCCAGCTGTTGAATAGTCTAGATCACTGGATGTGTTCCTTCAAATAGCTACACCTAATTCCACTCCACAAGCAATTATTCCTTTTATGTCTGGTTATATCAGAACCATTATTGCAAGCACATAGAAAGTATGGGAGAAAAAAGTTCTCACTGTGACAAACTAGGCAGAAGAGATATACATATGGCCTTGGAAGAGATTACTTATCTAATAGAGCTGGTAAAGTTTCCATATGGGGAATGACATTTAATTCTGCTCCTAAGGGACAAATACACATTTCTCAGACAATCAAAAGTAAAAAGGCTATTTAGGAAAGTTACAAGATCACATTAAAAAAAAAAAAAACATAGAAACACACACACATACACACACACACACACACACACACACACACAATGGTAATGCATAATCCCTCACAATGAATCCTTTCTGTAAATCTGAGGACAGGAGAGTTTTCTGCTGTGCATTTCACCCACAGGGATATCGCTTTCCATGCACATGAATTTATGCTTTTTACTAATATAGCTAATAAGAGAAACAGGAAACTAGAAGTTGGGGAAAGGAAGTAGTCATAAATATCCAGGTAGAAGAAAATAAGAGGAGATGTAATGAAATGGCAGAAGAATGTAATGAAATGGCAAGAGAGAGAAAGAGAGGGACTGATATAAGAAATAAGATTGAGAGAAGTTTTGCAACTGAGTTTCTAACTTTTGGGTAGAAACGCGCCTGAGCTTAAAGGTTGATGTGGGAGATCACTTCACTATGCGTCCACTATGTCAGAATTAACACTATTGAGCCTTACACTGTGGAATGAGAAATTAAGACTACCTCTTATTTGATGTTCAGCTCAGACTGTCTGTATTAATACAAGAAATCACAGTTTTAAAAGTAAATTAAAGTCATGAATAAAAAAGCCCTAAAACTCTAAGTGGTGTATGAACACAGGGAACCTTTGTAAATGCTATAAAATACACTTCGGCACTCTGAGCTAACAGCATCAAATTTACATTACTAATTTACAAGCAATATTTAGAAAACAGAGAAAGAAGACATTGGAAAGGTCCCAAATGATAAGTGAATATGTACCCAATCTATGTGTTAACCCAGGAGGGAGCATAGACGGCTTCAGTATTCTCATTGCCTGAGGGCTATTTCCATGTTTTTATTTTAATAAGTGTATCTATACTCAACAGAATATTGTTACTTTTGCTCAAGTAAAAGTATTCATTTCTACATATTGAATTATAAAATTCTCATTTAGGGGTTTCAGAAATCTCTTTAAATATAGAAGATGTGTTAGTCATTACATTCAGCTAATACTAAATCTACTTGTTTATACTCATATGCATATGCTCTTTAGAGCACTGCAGAAGGCAAGCTTGGCACACTGAAAACAAAGAGTTTCAAAGCATATCCTATACATAATAAGAAGCCAAGGAAAAGTCTTAGGTGCATTTGTTATAAACAGTAATTTCTTGATTACTATCTGTGGTAGTTTGAATGAAAATGGACTCCATAGGCTCCATCTCCAGCACCACATGTGCCTGTGTGCTGCCATGCTTCCAGCCATGAGGATAATGGACTAAACCTCTGAACTGTAAGCCAGCCCCTTTATAATATGTTTTCCTTTATAGGAGTTTTCATGGTCATGGTGTCTCTATACAGCAAAAGAGACCCTAACTAAGACACTATCTTAGTTTTACTCTTCTTGAATAGGAGATTTGATTTGCCTTCTTTATTCTTTTTGCCTCCCCCCCAGCTTTGCTCCTTCTTTAAATATGGACAGTCTTTCTCAAAACATTGTGGAAAATTTAACTTTTATTGAGAACACATGGCCTATGTATAAAAGAATGAATTCGCCAACTTGGAGGATAATCTACATCTGGACTCCTGCAAAAGCAGGTACTATTTTTAACTACATCTATCTTTTGGTGAGCTAATAGAAATTAGGTAATCTTGACAAAAGTTCAAGATCTCATTTCTGAAACACAGTACCATGTATACTTAAGGTACAGAAAGAAAACAGCTACAATCTGTCCATGCACAGAAACCATAAGGAAGCCATGTACAGTAGCTTCTTAGAGCCTGAAAGACTCAAAGTCACACTAGATCAATTAATACCATGCTCATGTCTTCGCCAAGTTTCCTGATTTGTTTCATAACCATGAAAAATATGTTAAATTTTTGTTTAGTGTATAAAGCCATGGATTTAATTGTGTCATTTTCATGCATATGTGTCAAGCTATTTTGTTCTCATTCATCCCCTCCTGCTCTGCCCACCTCTATACTACCTAGTGCTTCCTTTTTGTCCCTTTTCTGTACTAAGTACTAATGTGACTTATCTTTTAAATTCTCCCTCATATCTTTGAAAACGAATAGAATTCAGTGCTCTGTTAATTCAACAGTAATAGAAATGAACATCAAGACAAACTCTCTATGCACAGATAGATGGCTACTGTATGAACTTGTCTAGTGACTAGTTCACTCAAACACTCACTAGAGAATCATAGTATTCTAGGAGTAGATAATTTAAGTCAAAATTAACAAGTGATTTTTAAAGGCATGAGTCAAACCAACAATAGTAAGAAAAATAAGAGCAAATAATTTGGGGATCTGGGGAGATAGTTTGATCAGTAGACTACTTATTGTAAACGCATGAAGATGAAGACCTGAGTTAAATTCCCGTGGAGGTATGAGGCTATAGAAATTGCTCAAATCTTAAGAGCATGTAGTGCTGTTTCAGAGTTCATCTCTCAGTACCCAAATCCATGTCACAATCATCTCAAGATCCCAAAGACACCTGAATTACACACATACACACACACACACACACACAATATTTTAACAGGTTAAATTATGGTATGGGGTTATGTGCTTGTAATTACAGCACTTGGAGCATAGAGATAAGTGGGTCCCTGGAGCCTGATGGCCAGCCACCCTGCTCTAACCCAGCAGTTCTAGGTCCCAATGAGCAACACTGTCTCAAAAAGCAAGGTAGATGGCTCCTTAGGAACAACATCTGAAATTGGCAATTGGCCTCCAAATGTATATGCATATACATATACATGAATAAGAACAAGCAAACACACACCAACATACACATGTGTCTGAATACACAAAGACACACACACCAAAAGAAAATCCTTCTTTTAAGCCTGATAGACATTCAGACATTTGTTACTAATATTAAAATTTTGTCTCCTCCAAAACTCATGTTCAAATTTAATTGCAATTCCAGTAGCATTAACAGTTGAATCTTTAAGAAATGAAGGCAGTATGAGTCCTTCACGCAGATAAGTGCAAACGATGCTGTGAAGAGAGTTGTAGCCCATCTTAGTTCCTTTCCCTTCTGCCTTCTACCATGCTCTGACTCATCAACTTGGAAGATGCCAACTCCTCAGTATTGGATTCCCCAAGCTCCTAAATGATGAGTTAATTAATTTCTATTTATTGTGATTTATTCATGATGTGGTATTCTGAAATTGCAACAAAAAATGGAGACAGTTTTCCCTTAAAGTCTGGGACATACAGAGATGGATTCTGACAGCAAATGGCACAAAGAAGACTTCCATGTGCTTATATGACATGAGTAGATGCAGTTCTCTTCATTACAATCAGTCATAATTTCCTGTTGGTCGTGGTTGTAAAAGATTTATTGCCATTCCCTTAACACAGCATTGGAAATGCTGCACCAAACTTACTCTAAACAAAAATTAACAGGAAAATACCACGACAATACCATCATTCCTACAAAGCATCACAAGATGAAGCAGAAGTCCAGGATTGTCCAGCATGATGCTTGTTGTCTCCTTCCCCTACCCCATCAACAGTAATTCTATAATGAGACTAGTAAGAAAATGGGTAAGAATATTCTCATTTTATATTTATAACATAATATATATATGTATATCTTTCATTTTACTTTTATATTTATCAATATCTGTGAGCACAATTTTAGCTTTCATAGTTGCCTAGGAAATATAACCTCTTAGCCAATGGAATGAGAGAACAATACTTGTGGCTTGACTTTCCTGAGTACTAAAAAGGAATGATACACAGGTTTTGGGTTCAGTCTCCAGCAAAACACATAGATGTATGTATATACGTGCACATGCACATATCATGGATGCTCGACATAGGTCAACAACCTGTCATTAAAATGAAGACCTATCCAAGGAAGCAAATCTGAAAAGAATATTTACATTTTGTGGAAACTTTCCTTTAGTATATTTACAACTGGTACACAATGCTTTGGACATAATGAGAATAAGTAGATATGTGTTGTTACATATTTCTTTCATCAATCATGTGTTTAAGAAAAAATATAAACTTATCTCTTACTTATTTTTAGAATTTTGCTCATCTAGTTAGCATTATTTTTTGGGGGGAGATCATATGATTTTTAGAAGAATAAATTTCATCTAATACTATAAATAGATTTAAATCAGTAAACAAATATTAGAAGAAAAACTGAAAGAAAACCTTCTTTAAAGATTGCTAGCTGAGTTGATATACTTTATCCTCTTCCCTCTCCGTATTTCTTTTTGTCTGAAGTACTTCTATACAGATACTGAAAGCGATAGCTCACTGTATGCTATGACTGTCCAAGACCAGAAACATCTAACAAGCCACTGGTTTTAAAAACGTTATCTCTTCCTAGTGCTTGAAATTTGTGCAAAATCAATAAAAGTCTAACATAACATGGTTCTGTCCTATTGAAGTTAAGTTTGCTACCTTCCCCTGTAGCTTCTATCACAGCTACTCCAGGAATTCTGGGACTTTTCCCAAAAAGCTGCCTCCAGAGTGGCCTCTCCCATATTGGAAGCCAAAGAACATCAATCAGAGACAGATCATAAGACCTAAGACACAAAGGCAGTCTACTGCAGAGACACATTTCTTCCTTGCTTGCCCATTTCTTGAGTGTATCTTCTCATCTTTATTTTATTTTAGATCTTCAGACTGCCTTCACAGAGAGAGAGGACATTTGAGTCATTGGGAACTGATTCATTTTATTTCAAGAAATCTAAACACCTGGTTGTGAAATGCAACCTTTTCAAATCTGTCCAGCACTCATAGAATATTTAACACGATCCACATACTGATAGCAGTTTTATGTGGACTGTTGCACGGCAATGAAATTTCTCAGATTACTCGTTTTTAAAGAGTTCTCCCATGTGCGTCAGTAGCAAGAGATTCATTTTCCAAACCTGTATCGTTTCCTTAGTGAGTCAGTCTCGCAAAGCTTATATTGCCGTCATTGTTTGTATTACAAAAATAATGAATCCCCAAAGTGAGAAGGAAAGCCACATATAGTCTCTATGAAATTCCTAGCTTAAAAAGTCATTTCAAGTGCTTTGCCTTCTGAAGTATTGCTTAATGTCACCTAGGAGCAGGACTGTGCAAAAATATAGAACACATGGGATCAGATGGGCCAACCATGAAACTTGGAAAAATCCATATATTGGGAAAATATATTTAGGTGAGTAAAAAAGAAAACAAACTTGAACACAACAAAGAGAGAGTATATAAGAATTTGGTGTGTTGTGTTTTTCTAACCATGTGGCATTATTTAGCAATGTAGAGGCAGTTTTCCTTTTTTTCCATTGTGATGGTTTGTGTGTCAACAGACGGTGCTTGACCTTCTCAGGCTTGATGCTGAGTCAATGATTCGCTTCCAAACCACACATACAAACCACTTTTCCCTTAGAAAGTCTCCATCTGGTGACTTAATAAAAAGCCTTTACTATCAGGAAGGCAAACAATTGTTTGCTTATTTTCAATTTATAGCTATTTTAGACTTTTACAAAATATCTATGGCAACATCATTTAAAAGAGGAATAAAGAAATAAAAAAAATGTTAGGGACAAAATCTCCCTACTACTGTGTGATTCATAGCTTTCCTGTCACTGGATTATGCAGTGATGCAGAAAATGTAAAATGGAAATGACAGTAGAGAGTGTAGCACAGGTGGCCAGATCTACAGGATGCTGACAGCTCATTTTGAGGGTAAGTTTCCATATGATACAATGAACAGCCACCAAATAATCTCAAGATGAAATCAATTAACTGATGGTTCTAATCATCTCAGTCAGTTCCTGTAACAGCAGAGTGAGGAATCTGGGAGATTGGCACTGAGGTCATGAATCACAATCATGACCCCAGTGACAGTAATAGTTTCTGTCTGGCAGTGACAGTAATACTACTGTTTGGCCACTAAGTTAAGCACTGTGTGCATCATATCCTTACTGCCACAGGAAGTCCTTTTCTTTTTTGAACAGATATGGAAAATGAAGCTTAAATTGAAAGGGATAATAAATCATGGAGTCAGTAGGAAGAGCCTGATTCCCCTCCTTGTTTCCAATACTGTGTTCTAACACACACTGCCATTTCCATGCCTAAAAAGGGGAAGTTAGGCTGGATTATGTGAAAATTCAAGAAAATCACTTTCAAACATTAAAGACCACATAAAAACTCAAAGCAAATTTAATGCTGGTGTTCTGTTCACTTTCTCATTTTTATGCAATCAGGGACCATGGTATCATGCTGCCCACATTCAGGGAAGATCTGTCATCCTCAGTTAAAACTGTCTGGAAACAATCATACAGAATGCTGGAGAGTCTGTCTCCAGTGTGATTCTAATTCCAGACAGGTTGAAAATGAAGGTTAAATATAACAAAAACAATTGAAGAAGTCAAGACATTGTAATTCTTAATGTCATGGTTTTCATTCATCCTGATATGGCAATGTTATGACAGTGTTATGTCAATGTGATGGTAAATATTTTAAAGAATATAATTGTTGAAAAGATAACACAATAACAAAATTACACAAACTAGTAAAGTTTGGTCAATGGGACTGTATATGCATGCTCTATGATCTTTCTGTTCTTAAATAACTGATAACCCCATTGAAAATAATTCAATCAAAAGTAACTTTGTCTCTATGTTTATCCAAGTTGGTGATTCTCTGCCATTGACACAGTCACAATTTTAATTGGTTTCAGACACAAGATGAAACTCAGGAGTTATTCTTTGATAAAGGAAATCACATACTAGCATGTCTTGTGTCCTCTAGAACACAATTTCTTCATCACTTCCATGATTCTAAGCACATAATACTGGACCATGAGGGTATCTCTTGTTGATCTTTTAATCACTGGATGAAAGCATCCAATAGCATAATTTGTTCTTATACTACAGCTTAAAAAAATTACCAGTGTTACTGTATTTCTGTTTATAAGAAGGGAAGGAGGTTGACACTAACCCCGAAATCTATTGAATTCTCTCCTACTCTTGATTTTTAAGAATTTTCCCACTTTATTTACCAATTTATTTCATAACCCTTAAGAAATCATGCATAGTAATTATTTCATTCCACTATTATTTCCATTATCGTGGTTAATCCAATAAAAGTGGGCACACAACTGAGGTTTTTAGATGTCAAAAGATAAGTGTTCTCTTAATCTACTAGAAGAAAACATAGACAATACACTACATGACAGAGCTGTAGGGAAGGACATTGTTAATAGGACTCACTCAAGAATTAAGGCAAACAATAGACAAATGGGACTTCATAAAACTAAAAAGCTTCTGCACTGCTAAAGAAACAAGCAACTGGATGAAGAGGACATTCACAGGCACATTCACAAAGAGGGAGAGAATCTTTACCAGCTATATATCTGACAGAGGGTTAATATTCAAAATATATAAAGAATTCACAAATCAAGGAATAAAAAAAATGCCCCAAGCGGTGGTGACACAGATCTCTGTGAGTTTGAGGCCAGCCTGGTCTACAGAGTGAGTTCCAGGACAGCCAGAGTTGCAACAGAGAAGCCCTGTCTTGAAAAACCAAAAGGAAAAAAAAAAGGATCCATTCAGAAAATGAGCCTGGGAAGTAAGCAGATAGATCTCAAAAGAAGACAAAATAATGGCTAAAAATATCTCAAAAAATTTTTCATTGTCCCTAGTTCCTAGGGAGATTCAAATAAAAACCACTTTGATATTTCCTCTTCCCCCAGTCAGAATGGCTAAGATGAACAGAACAACTGACAACAAATGCTGGAGGGGATGTGAGGAAAAGGGAAGCCTCATTCACTGTAGGTAAGGTTGCACACTGTTGTAGTCACTATGGAAATCAGTATGGAGAATTCTAAAAGAACTAAGCCTACCATTTGACTCAGCTATACCACTCCTGGGCATATGCCCAAAAGATCTGACATTGTACTCCATGGATATGTGTTCATTGCTGTTCTATTCTCAAAAATAGAAAAGTGCTATTCACTAGATATTATTATTGACTGAGGTAACCCAGACCCAGAAAGACAAACATCACATGTTCTCTCTTGTCAGAGGCTCCTAGTTCCAAATCTTCAAATGTCCTGATGTAGCTGCAGAAAACATGGAAGTAAAAAGGAATAATTCCTGGGGTAGATGGTGGGAAAGCAATAGAGAAGAGAATAGTAGAATACAAGTCATTTGATATAATAACAGAGGAAAGAGGTTTCTCTAATCAGGAAAGGCAAGGGGAGATAAATACAGACAGGCAGGCAGATGTACACACACACACACACACACACACACACAGGGCCCGCAAGATGGTTCAGCAGGTAACCAAGCCTGAAGACCTGAGTTCAATCCAGGAATCCAAATGAAGGAAGAACAGAACTGATTCCCACAAGTTGTTCTCTCTGATATCTATATGAGTGCATTACCACACACACTAAGTAAATTAAACGCAATTTTTAAACACTGAATACAATCTGTCTTCCTTTCTGTGAAAACAATAATTTCAAGAAGAAAATCAACATTGTTGCTTTAATTTTTGCTGCACAGTCACTAACCAGAAAGAATGACCATAATCCAGGAACATATTGCCACAGGCTTCCCCAATCCAAGTTGCCTCAAATTCGTCTTCTCTCTTTATGCTTCCATTTCTTGCGTTCATGTAATCCTTTGCGCACACTCAGGAACCAGAGTCTTCTCAACTTTTTCTTTGTCAAATAAAGTAGGCAGCTTCCCCAATGGAATATGAGTGCTTTACTGTTGAGGTAAAATAGCAATCTCTCACTAGAAGACACTGGGCCTTTGAGTTTGGTGTACAAAGTTGTTGAAACATCTCATCCCTGCTCTCATCTAAAAGAACCTTAAAACATAGGTATTTGTTAGAATATATTGACTGCTGTAAACACGTCACCTTTTCCCAATATCTTCCTTTAGTTCATTGTAGTCTTCCGACTTATAATTATACTCATCCCACATTTTCAAATATCAAAATGTTTAGCCCCGGTAGCCCCTTTAGGAAGCTGTAAGTCGCTGTGCATTTAGCAGTTTATATATCCAAAAAAGCATCTGTTGTATTATTCCACATTTTATTATTGTGTATGTAACTGTTATTGTAGCTATTAAAGTAGACTTACGGTTACATAAATAATAACAAGTAAAAGGGTCCAGGAAAATGCAAGCCACAAATCATTCTTCAACCTCATCATTTCATATTGAAAAATAACACTCTTGGGAAGAAAATCCCCATTTGCAAACAGCAACAGTGTAATTAGCCTCCACTTTGATTTCCTTACCAGGGATGCAGCCCTTCTCCTTTCCACACACTGCCACACATTGTCATAAATTGACATTTGCATAATGGATTGGAAAAGCATATAATCCAAACATCTGGTCTCTTCCACATATGGCTCATTAGCTGTTGCTGAAAAAGCCAATATGAACTCCACATTGATACAATTAAATGTGACTGGAAAAATACATGCCTCTCACATTCTTAGTTATCCATATGTATATGGTTGGCAGACAATTCAATATGGTCACAGGAATTTTGAGAATAGCAAAGCTTTCTATAGCTTGGTCTGCTAACCATCAATATACTACTTCCTGGAATCTGGGGGGGGGGGGGGTACCGGTGGGATAAGGCAGAATGAGTATGAGTAGTTCTGGGCTGAAAGCCACTGCTGCACATTGCCATAGTGAGAGAATATCTAATACATAAATAAATTCAGTCAAGGGTCAAGATTTCATGTCTGTTCTTCATGAGGGTCAGAACTGGTATAATTTCAGATGGTTCAGAGTGGTAAGAAAAGGGTCTTTATCTAACTTTTCTTAACTTGCAAGAAGACAAAACAGGTGACTTCTGGCAACTCCCTTCCATTGCTCTCATCTTACACCAGCCTGCAACGTGTGTGGCCTACCCAGAGTCAAAGCAAGAGCACAGCTCGTTAGCCGTAAGGACTGGGCAAGCCTGCCTGGAGTAGGAGCCAACAGTGAGGGAAGGCAGTGAGCAGCAGACTCTGGTTCTTTAGCTTTCAGTGCTGCCTTTCCAGTGCCGACCTGTGCACCGTGAAGACACAATAGTCCATCCCTGCCCTGAGGTGGCCTTTTCTTTCCATATTTCAGAGGACATCAGAGCTTTTGGAAAGGGGGGGCACCTTCTCATGCCTTACTCAATAATTGTTACAAAGGGAGAAGAAGCACTCCCCTCTGGCCCCCTTGATTTGATCTTCTACTTTGGGAAGATACTGAGTTGTCTAATACCTGTACTCTTCTTTCTTGCATGAAAGCTCATTCCAAAGCCAGTGAATCTGAAACCTAAAGTGGGATGTTGTTGTTGTTTAGGTTGTCTAAAATGGAATAGGAAAGTGAATTGTTGCCTTGTCTTTGGTCAGATTTATCTGTCTGTCTTTTTGGAGTAATGTGTTTGAGTGATGCAAGCAAGTATTCATGGAGATAAGATACGAACTGTGCTAAGTTGGGATGTTTTCAGAAACCCTAAATGAGACCAATGTGGCAGACTTTTGAATTTTTAAACTGAACCACTCACCAGATCCTGACTTACCAAGGCAGTATGAGAACACAACTTTGAGTGAGAGAGTCATTAGCAATTCTTAGGGAGAGGCTCAGCTAGTCTCCATCAAAGCCTACAAATTCAGGATTGGAGAATGAGTGTCTTTTCTGGCTTACAACATTTTCTACTACAATCAGGCCTCACTTAATAAGCGTGCTTCTGCATGGTGTCTGTGATAAGTTTTTCTCATTTGGGGATTTCTTTGGATCCCAGTTTCTCTCATCCTCTAATATAACTTTCAAGGAGAACGTTATCCATCCTTTCAATAAGACCTTCTCTCTACACTGCAAGTGATCCTCAATTTTACTGCCCATTGTACACTCTCTGCCTGCTTCTCTGTTGGTCTGATTGTTTGCCTGTTTTGGTGACCCTGTGCTAATCACTGAGGAGTTTGAGTTCCTCTTCAAGATGTCATTTGTGACTTGTGCTTGCTGTTTGTCTATTGCCATCTTATCACAGTTTGGAGAAGAGAATCAAAGGGAAGTATATTAGTGGATCAGAAGTACTTTGGATGTCAAAGAGCAGTTCTTTCTATCCCTGATACTAACTTGCCATCATCTCTCCTTTTCCTGCCTGCCCATTTGTTTTTTATAAAGATCTCAAATAAATAGGCAGCCATAGTAGCTGAAAATTAACATACCCTTCCATTGTATACCCTGGTGAAAGCTTTCACTTCAAGCAGTAGGGACTTTCAGACACAGGGAGCCTAATATTGAAGAGAAATAAAGTTACTAGTACACCAAGTGGATTATAGTAGTGACAGGAAGCTGAATCACCCCACTTCCAGGATCATATACTCTTATATTTCACCTACTTGTTCATATAGTATCATTAACTTTGAATATTTACCATATCCTTGAGAATAGAGCCCCATCCTTGCAATGTATCAGTATCAAGCTGGCTTATTTGTTGCGCTACAAAGTAGGTTTCTCATATCTTAAGTCCTGCAGCTTCTAGCTCTAATAGCATATCCATTGCAGTTGTACAGTTGGCAATTCAGAGCAATGACTGCTGTGTGACTCTATGAAGCAACCCAGACCACTGGCATCCTGACCTGAGCTAGCATTCCGCTTATTACTCATCACCCCCATAACTTCAGCTCAACAGTTGGATGAAAATGTTCTTCGGTTCCTGAGTATCATGGACAGCTCATTTATCATGTCTTCATCTTTTCTCTCCTTTATGAATATTGTTCAAAAGCATTCATATACATGTTTGTTATATAATGTGTGGAGTCATTACAAGACAGATTTTCCAAGTTACAATCTTTCTTTGGGGGCCATCTTTCTCTTCAGTGTGAAAATATATTCAATTATATGCATGCATCTATTGATTTCTGTGTTCCAATGGGTGTTTTTCTAAAACAAAGACAATCTCTTTGTATATGCTTCAATTATAATCCGTAGGAACCACGGTAACTTATCACAAATAAAATATGACACAGGAATAATACTTCTCAGAATATAAGTAACAAAAATAAATCATGCATATCATTTGAACTGTGAACAAAATCTTAATCATACATCTATACTTACCTCTACTTATCTTCATTAATTTATAGATATATTCAGACATATACAGATATATAGCATTTCCTAATAGTTGGTTGTACAGTATCATTTTACTGTTTCCTGGGGCAAAGAAAATAACAGCCTGATGAATTACATTTTCTGACACTCCAAATTCTCACAGCAATGCTGTACTTACTTGTTACAAAAGAAAGAAAGAAAGAAAGAAAGAAAGAAAGAAAGAAAGAAAGAAAGAAAGAAAGAAAGAAAGAAAGAAAGAAAGGTAGAAATAAATTAAGCAAGGAAGGAAGGAAAGAAGGAAGGAAGGAAGGAAGGAAGGAAGGAAGGAAGGAAGGAAGGAAGGAAGGAAGGAAGGAGATATTCACCAGTTTTCTATTATACACATACTGACCTTATTTCAGGTTATATTTTAAATAATGATGTGTTTCCTACAACTTTTAAAGAGAGCTATGTAGGCAGTCTGTCTAAAGTGCAAGTCTGTTGCTGTCTTAGATGATGGAGATAAGGTTTCTGTTCAATGTGTAGCTTGGTTGCATTTCAGATTAGCAGTATAAATGTTTTCTCTAGGAGTAAAGTAACCAGGCATCTTCCCAATTACAAAAGATTTAAGTTTCTTAAGTTCAGAGTTCTTTCCTCTGTCCTGTTGGCAATCCTGCACAGTAAATTCAGCCTAGGGAAGCAATACAAAACTGCTAATTCTATGGGACCTGCTACTGTTATAGATAATAAACTACCTTCCTCTCTGACCTAGAAGTCTTTGTCTCCCACCTGAATCCATGAATCTGTGGTATGTTACACTGATAATTTGCAAGATTAATATGAAAAAAAAAAAACCCTTCCACTCTCCAGTGTTTAAGACACCTTGGGATGCCGTAATGCAAGGATGTATCACATGCTTACCAAGCAGCATTTCAAGAAACACTGCAATGATTAAATTACAGTCAACAACATTACTATTGCTTGGTGAGAAAAAGAAGATACTAACAGGAAATATCTCTGTTCCCAAATCGTAAAAGTACTTGCTGGTAGAAACCAATGCTAAATTTTGCTTGACTTACTGTATGGTTACAGACTCTCTACACAGTGTGATTCCAATCACTGTACTTCACAGGAAAAAAAAAAAACACCTTATGGAGTTTTGTATTGGGATGTATTTTATATAACTGCCCTGCTGTTTGGACTAATGACTTGAATTACTGCTTTAGCCTGAGTTTTTCCAAATCAGCATCTGAAACAACAGTTTGCACATGAAGAATATGTATGCAAATGGAATTCACTGGGATTTGGACAGATGTCTAGGAACACTGAACCCAAGAAAGAGGGAAAAACAACACAGAGGGCCAGCTGTTGCAGCAAGTCATGCCCCAACCCACGGAACCTTCTATTGAGAATGATTAAATACAGCTTAGCACTAGAGAAAATGCTGACCTGAGTGCACTTGTCCCTATGGTAATTCAAAAGCACTGCAAGAGGCTTCAGCTCCTCTGAGTTAACCATGAATGAAGTCAAGTAAATTCCTATAGCAGCAACTGAGAATCCAACCCTGTAACAGGAAAGAGACCCAAGGACAGATGCCATCAAATTGCTGCCCATTTGTCCTGCTGTAACAAAATACCAAAGACTTGGTACAGGTCTAAGTCCTTTTGGATATTGCTATAACAAAGTACCATATACCAAGTCTCTTCTAAACAATGATTTTATTTCACAGATCTGGAGCTCTAGAATGTCTTGGATCAAGGAATCAACAAGTTCAGTGTCTGGTAATGGCTCTTCCTTCGAGCTTTATAGATGACACTCTCTACTTGTATCTTCACATGCAGGAACAATTAGGCAGCCCTTTGGACTCTCTTTTATAATGGGTACTATGCCCGTTCAAAGGCTCCTACCTCCAAATACCATCACTTTTGGTGGTATTTCCAACACATGAACTGAAAATGAGCTACACAGATACTTAGTCAACAACAACAAAAATGGTGGTAGTCCAGATGCTCTGAGGAAGTGCCTTGACAGTATATGGGACTGGGAAGATTTTGTAATATTCAAGAGTCACATAGGTACCAGATCATGACTAGTCAGTACCAGAATAGGTAGGCAGACTGTTTGCTCAACCCTCCCACCAGAACACCCTGCCTCCCCAAATCCCCCAATCCACCGTCATCTTCCCACCACCTGTATAAACTCTTTCTACTGCTGCCACCCATCCAAGACCAAAATATACCAACTATTTTGGCCAGATATATCCCACACCAGAATGAGACAAGGCAGTCAGTCAGAACAGATAGGGAGCCTGTGAACTCTGAATCTTAGTACCCCACCTGGGCAGAGACTCTCTGTTTGACAAGGGGCCACAAAGAACAGAAGACCAAGGAGAAAATAGAAACTGAGGAATAAGACACTCATCCAATAAGAGCTCAGAAATTTGGCACCTAAACCTAGAATCACCCAAAGGCCAAATGCCAAAATGCCAATGTAAGAACAAAATCAATAATCAGGGCAATATGGTACCACCAGAGCCCAACTGCCCTTCTACAGAAACTCCTAAACACTCTGACACAGGCAAAGCAGAAAAAAAACCCTTTCAACCAAATTTATAAAGATAATAGAGGTCCTTAAAGAGAAAGTGAATAAATGTCTCAAAGAAATAGATGAAAAGACAAACAATTTTTCCACACTTGTACCTGAAACTTATCTCTTGTTATTCAGACTGCCAGGATTCAGGAAGTCCAGGATTCAGGAAGTCCTGTGCACAAGTTATTTTAGTGGCTTGTTAATTGCATCATGCTTTCTACTCATTCAAAACTCTTATAAGTTATTCATGTTGCCTGCAATACTATTGCTCTTGGATCAATATTACTAATCCTTCAGGGCTCAGATTCTCCTTTCAGGGGAAACCTTCTTAAAGCTCCTGAGTCAGAGCAAGTTATCTTTCCTCTGTGTTCCCATGACATCCCCTATTCCCTTGTTGTAGCACATAACTCCCAGTATCATAGTCACCAGTCCACATCTGTTTCCTCACTGCACTTCATGCTACAAAGCATCTTTCATCTTCATCATTTGTGCAGTAAAGGCACAAAGTGAACCTTTAATGTCAGTAGAACAGAGAAATAACAGAAAGAATAAGCATATAAATGTATGAGCAACTGCATGGTTATATATTAATATACTTTCTATTACTGTGTTAGAACACCATGATGGAAAGAAACTTAACAATCTCACATCTCAATCACAGTCAATCACTAAGGGAATTCAGGGCAGGAATTTAAGCAGGGCAGAACTCTAGAGGTATAGTTGATGGAACTGAAGCAGAGGCCATGAAGCAATGCTGCTTAATAGTTTATTCTCGATGGCTTACTCATTATTCTTTCACCAGCACAGGCCCACATTGAGCCTGGACCTCTCACATCAATCGTTAATCAAGAAAATGCCTCCACAGACTTACCTATAGGCCAATCTGATGGGGAGTCATTTCATCAATTGACGTTTCTCTTTCTAGATAACTCCAGCTTGTAACAAAAAACCTAGTTGACAAAAACCTTGCCAGGGCAGGCATTAGAAAGGACTAGGTAACTGATTTGTATGCATGAAATAACTTCTCTGAGCATTCCCTTGGCTTTTCACTTCTTTTCCCTATTCCTACGACTCCTTAGAATAGTGGTAAATTACAGAACTCATGGCTAGAGCTCCTAGAATGGTAGAGCCACCTCTCTCCTCTTACATCTGGTCACTCAGGCCTCCTACTGAATTTCTGCTAAAGCTTAACAGCCAGGTTCAGCTACACCATTCTTCCTAACAGAAACCATTTTTCCATTGCCTATTGTTGGCTCATTTGTAGTTTGTGTATACTTAGGTGTCTCCATATTGCCTGGTATGTGAATGACAGTCAAACCCAGGGATACAATTGTAATTGGAACATGCCTGAAATCTCACCTCAGTATCTCCAAGTAAAAACATCACCCTTCTTCATTTACATAGTCAGTTTCCTTTATTATTTAGCCAATCATTTTTATTATAATGTGATTGTAACTCCAAACAATGCCTCATTGTGGATGAGCACAGACATGATATAACAAAGAGAATTTCTACCTTTTGTCTTGTTAACCTTCTTGTCACTCCCTAAAATCTTCTCATGAAGGTTCTTTCCACAAACGAATCCCTTTGCCAGCACCTATTCCTTTCCTTGTGGTTCCTAAACAGTACTCTTTCTACATCTGTGAGATTTTTAAAAATATATTCCATGTTTTAAATTTATCTTGTGTGTAGAAGTGAGGAACATGTTAGATCTCTCCTTCCCCCATGTGGGTCCTGAGAATTGAAATCAGGCTGCTAGCTTTGGAAGTAAATGCCTTAGTCACTGAGACATTCCAAAGGGCTTAAACTGTGATCTTCTTCAATTTTAAGGCATGTGTCTATAAACCAAACATAAGGAATCTGACTCAAGAAGATCACAAGTTTAAGGCCACCCTGTACTACATAATGAGATCTTGTCTCAAAGCAAACAAAAGCAAAAGTAAAGAGTTTAGATGGAGTTACTCTATAATGGGGCAGGCAGAGGAAACAATGCCTCTCCTAGACAACATAACCTACCAAACAAAAAGCCCAGCATCAGAGATGGGTTACTACTTCTGGAGTTATTGATCAGCAAGGTTCTATAATCATCCAAACATTACAAGCTAATGCCAGTGCTCTTGGTTGCCCTCCATAACATGACTGTAAAATCTTATTGTTGAAGACACCCATACTTGAGTCATAGAACATTGAGAAATCAAGCTGGAAACAACCAGAAGGACTCAACCCTGTTATTTAGTTTTCAAAGTATTGAAAGTTGCTATTTATAATACCAGGTGAAAAAAGATAATCAGCAGTTTTAATCAGCTTACAAACTATAATACTGACCAGCCTGGGAAGATATGTCCACTAGTGTAATGGTGGGCAAATGTTACAGATTTAACCAATGACTTTCTATTTAGATTTAAGGCCTGCTTCACAAGATCAAACTCATCATACTTGCGAAGAGTTTGTAAATAGGTATATCATAGACTTTAGGGAAGAACCTAGTACTATTATAATGATAAATTAATATAATACTCAACTAACTCTTAGTAACCTACCATTATTCCTATAGGTTAATGCATCTCTCAGCCCTCACCAGAGAAGCTTGAAGTGAATGGCAGTTAACACAGAAACTCACAACTGGTCAACATCCATAGAATAAGAGACTACAAGTGCTCATACCTAGATGAGACATCTACATCATACACATACTTCCAAAGGCTCTGGAATCATTTCAGAAGAGGAGAAAAGAGGATTTAAGATGCAGTAGCAATAGATGACTACAATAAAAGATTTTTGTGTGACACAACAGAGAAGTTGCACATATCATCTTACAGTGTTCGCAACATAAATGGGACCAGCACAAGATCAAGCCAGACAAAATCCCAGCATGGAAAAAGGAATGGTTGTCAATACATGGCTTCTGAGAGAGGGAGAGCTTTCTACAAGAATTGAGACCCTGTGATACTACCAATAGTCCAGTATTTAGCCTTATGTTCATGCATGTAATGGCAAAACTAAGTAAACTCCTTGGCTTTTTAAAAATGAAATTGAGAGAGAACAGTTGGTAGTGGGAATATTAAGGGATTGAAGGGGAAGGAATGAGGGTGAGTTGATCCATACACATAGTATTCATACATAAAATTCTCAAGCAAATAAAAAATAAAACCGTAATTTCTAACCAGCTGGATTATGACTCCATAATTGCAGAAGACTGCAAAGCAAATTATCCTGTATTGAAAACCTGAATTTCATTGTAAATACTCCCCAGTGATTATTGTGTATACTTTCTATTGAGATCTACAAATCTGATTCCTTCTGATTATTTTCTAAGTCTTTTAAAGATGATAGCCTGGATATGACAAAGTCCCTATATGCATCAGATTAAAGATCCGTTGTTTCCTTGTGTGAATGGCCTGAGTCATGTAATCGCCCATGTAGAGTTTTGTACATAAAGATCAAGTAGGTTTAATGAGCCACATGGAATTGAGATCACACTGACTTAAAGAGTTATGGACTCTGGCATATGATGTGGGTCCCAATCTGAGGCCAGAATTTATAGGCTTCTTAAACATGCATTTTTAACTTCTAGAAACTGAATGTTTTCATGGTAACAAACACAGTTGGAAGCCTTCAAAAGCTTAATAAATTTGGTAGCCTTGGCAATGGATATGAACTGTTACTAATTGTGGAGAATTCAAAGTGGAAGAATATGGCTTTTGATTGCATTTGAGTAGAATATAGAATTAATAAAGAAGTGAGAAATGTTCTGAGCACAGTAATATTAATTAGAAATTAAGCAGATATTTGTTTCCTGAATAAGAGAATATTTAAGTGATCTCAGGACATATTTCCTCAAAAACAAGCCATTATTTTCTTACAAAGACAATGTCTTTACTACCAATAAACATATTTCTTCATCTAGTTTTTTTTTTTCTATGTTGCTCTTGAGTTAACACTATATATGATCATTGTGGTCACTTGATCTTTCTAAATAAGCATAATTAATTGTACCTAGATATGGTGGTAAAAACTTTCAAATGAAATTCCTTGACTAGAGGTGGTGCTTTACAATGGGATAATGTCTACAAGTTCTTGCTCCACAATGAGAAGAGGCATCCCATCATCTTTTATGGCTATATTGTTGAGCACTGGGGCTGCAGAAAAAAAATTTGTTGAAGGGACATAAAGTCTATCTACATGAAACCTAGATATATCATTCCAACTGAGCTAGTGTGGCAATATGTTAAGATCTGGATCAGTAAATGCATTGCTATCATCGCTTGACTTGGTAATGACAATGATACTGACAAAGACATGAGAAATTCGACCAACCAAAGAAATTCACTTATTATAGCGTATATATAATAAATAATAATTAAAGTTATATATCCTCACAGAATTGCACATTAATATAAACATGCTTTTATTCCTCCTTTAAAATACTTAATTAAATGATAAGGAGATATGAAAACCTGGATATAAGGTATGCTACACTGAAAGAAAGGCTGATCTTTGAGCTGTTAATTTTTACTCATTCTTTTTTTTTCCAGTGATTGTTATTAACTATTTATATGGGTCTAATGCCAAATGTAATATCAGTAACTCAAAGAGTCATAATCCAAACATACCTTTGCTTCACATAAATTTAGATTTCATAGGAAAAAGTGAACATGAGCTAACAATTTTAAGAAAGTGTGCATAATTGTTAAAGCACCAGAGTGTTTTCACATATGTAAACCTTGGAGTTTTCAAATATATTTCAAATAATATTGGCTGAACTTAATCTTACCAGAATAAAGGATGCATGTATAAGAGCATTCATACTGGGGAAACTGGAAGTGATGGTCCATACTGACTAATCCATGACATATCCAGGCCCTGGGACTGGCCAGGAAATTCAGGGCACATTTTAAAAAAATCATCAAAAAATAGGGCTAAACAGAAATGGAGAAGTGTTGCAGAAGTTTATTTTTAGTTATGTTTAAAGTAGTTGTTTGTACATTGTTCGGTAAAGACTGCCCAGGCCTTGGCATTTTATATTGTATACAAGTGTTGGATTTATGTGGGGTATGTTTCATTGTACATGATCTGCACGTGCTATCAATAGAAAACCTGAGCTTAGATATCAATAAAAACCCCTGAGATGAGATGCTTAGGGTTCCACTCTCCTGTATGGTGCTTGCCATCATAATGGTACGCTTTGCTGAGACCTGATAGGGATTGTACCTATAAACATGTCTCTATGTCTTTCTTGGTAAGCCCAAACAATGGCTAACAACTACAGAGAAGTCACCATGACCCTCCACAAAACAAAAGCTATTCACAAGAACTATCTTCTAAATATATAACAAATTTTCTCAATAAAACGGGAAATATAAAACTCTCCATCAAAGAAAAATATTTGCTGAAAATGAATGCAACTATAGGACTACATTCTTCTACAAAGTTTGACATTCCATTTTACAGAATCACAAGCCTTGCTTGCTTACATCATGGCCAGTTGGAATAGTTCACAGTTACAAGAACACTAAATAGAAAGGAGACAAACTAGGTCAGTCATGTAAGTCACTCATCATCGGATGTTATCCACCGTATTTTAAAATTTTGAGGACTAATCCTTCCAGTATGTGGAATTTGGGGATTGCCTTTTCTGCAAATCTTAGGTTAATGGCAAAACATAAATAAATGTAAATCTTTGAAACTAAATATTTGCATGAACATTGGACATTTCAGCAGGTGTGGTCATTCATCGGCACAGTCACTGATGTCATATATAATCAATATTCACAAATTTTTACAAATAATGACAATAATATTATAGTATAAAAGGGAAGTTTTACCAGTTCCTTTGACTTCTGTTCTTCATCCTTCCCACTCTAAGGTACTTGACTCTGGCAAACAGATCCTAGGAAAGCACCTTGACAGTTAACCAGAGAATAATACATTATGTTTTAAAAAGGGGAATGTTATTTTAAAAAAGAGTGATAATCCAGGAAGAGTACAATTTTTATACATTTTTTATTTTAAAAAATGTATACTATAAATTATACTATATTTTTAAAAAGATATTTTAATTATACTATAATTATAATTCTCCCTTCCCTCCTTCTAAACCCTCACATATACCTCTTCTTGCTCTCTCTCAAATTCATGGCCTCTCATTTCATTAATTGACATTGTATGTACATGTATATATAGGTATATACATGTACATATTCATAAAAATAACCTGTTTAGTCTGTATAATATCATTTGTATGTGTGTTTTCAGGGAAGATCATTTGGTACTGAATACAATTTCTTAATCTTCATATTCCAGAATGCGACATCATTTTGACTTTTTAGAATTTTGTACCATGTGTTCCAGAAAGCTTCTCATTTGTGATGAATTTAATTACCATGACCATATGTTATGCCAGCCTTATAAAACACGATACCTTCACTTTTGGGACATTGTATTCAAGTAACTGTAGTGTAGCATGAAAAATAAAATACAACTGAATATTCTTAGATAATTGCTGGAGGTTTTGTCTCATCTGTGTGTGTTGTTTACTACTTTACACAGACGGTGTTGAGTGCTAAATTTAAGCAATAAAAAAGACATTATTGTGGTTAGGAAATAAGTTACAAAACCCTTTTAAATGTGTTGCTCTGAAGTTCCAGAATAACCCTTCGGCTTGGCACTGATGCTGGAGTGCCTTAGAAGTAAGAAATCTGCGTCATTACCCATCTGTGCGCTGACTCACTCTTGGCCCTGCATTTAAAGTCCCTCAGTGTGAAGAAGCTAGCTCTTACTACAAGTTAAGTTATGTTTCCAGTAGAATCACTGTTGTCAAGATTTGGTTTATGGTTCAATATCCTTCGATGATAATAATTTAACAAAGAAGTTAACTGGCTTCATTCTTCACTTACTAATAAAATAAGTTCACATACTCCTAACCAATTCTCTTCCTCCCAACAACTAAAAATAATAAAATATTATGTGTACATTTACCTATCTTCAAAGTCGCAAAAGGGCTACTGACATATATAAGGTCTCGAGGTCTTAGAAAAGGGAAGACCCTGAAAATTGATTTTTCTACCCTCCTAGTGGTCAGATATTAAGTGAAGCAACTGAAGATAGGAAGTGAAACTGAAATTGTAACATTCTCATGGGTTTGGAGACAATAACAAAACAGTTAACTTCTTTGAAGAAGTCAGGAGGTCTTTAATCAATACCTGTAATACATGCTATAATACGTACTCAGAAATGAGCCTTCTTTTCTAAACAAAAATTCATCTTCATACCAGTTCATTCCCACTATCTATTGAGGTACTCTTTATCTACTCCAATTCTGCCAAAAGAAACAAGAAATTCTCACTGGGTGGTGGTAGCACACGCTTTTAATCCTAACACTCAGGAGGAAGAGGCAAGTGGATCTCTGAGTTCAAGGCCAGCCTGGTCCACAGCATGAATTCCAGGAAAAAATTTTAGACACACCCCAATAAAATTAATAGCAATGTCTCAATTCTACATGGAAGTACTAGAAGCATGAGTCCAGATTCAGGACCAATCTTAGAAACTTAAACAAAGGTTTAACTGAAGATATTTACAAACTGCTTAGCACTAGACCCACCTAGAGCAGAGAATTCCCAATTTGGATGATTGATAAAGAGGAAAAAGCACTGAAAGTAACCTACAATGCTTTAGCAGGTGATTTGTTGCATTGGGAAAAAGGAATACAGTGACTGATAGGAGCACGCTCTGGTGTGTTGGTAATGTTCTACTACTTAAAATGAGTGGGTGTTATGAGGAAAAAAATTACAATATCATACAAATAAGAATTGATGAAGCTTGTGATTTATGTACAGTGTTGGTTAGCATTCCAATAACAAAATGAAGATACAAGATAATCAGCATATAAGAGAGCAATTTGGTGTGTTTATTTAGAGGTTTCTGATCACTGTCAAGCTGACCCATCATTGTGTTGGTGCGCAACACAGCTCATACTGATGACAATGAGGGGAAGGGGCAGAAAATCATGGAATCAGTCTGTATTCAATGTCACTAGAACCAAAAATGAGAAAGTTACATATTGACAAGATATGTGCCACATATCTTGCCACAGAGTAAATACCCCCAACCCAAAAGGGAAATAAAAAGAAAGGATTGAGAAAAAGCAAGACCAAAACCAGCAGAGGAACTATTAAGTATTAGGTCATATGTCTGGCATCTTGGTATGCTGTGGCAGGATGTGGACTCCTCAAGGCCTATTGGGTCCATATAGCTAGCTGTGCTACTCGCTTCCTCTCTTTGGCTAACTTTATGCATTTCCTGCAGCTATTTTGAGCAAGGGGGTTCATGGTTCTGGGATGTCTAGCAATCTCTCCCACAGCTCCATCAATCACCCACTCATAAGCTGTTAACAGTAGTGACAGTCCTGCTATACAATGTTTGGCCACCCAAGTTTTCCTCTGAGATTTGGGTGAAAGCCTCCATGACCTCATAACTCTTGCATTCTACATGCCTCACACAGACAAGGCCAAGGTCTGCCATCAGCATGAGCCATTCTGTATGTCTTGAGCTAAAAGAGTATTTGTTGAGTTTTAGATCTATTCTTACTCATGAATGCAATTGACCCATGAGCATGACAGTAGGATTATAATCACATTTTCCAATTTGAAAAACTACAGCATTATAAGAGAATATCTAAGAATAATGTAGTAACTTACAACTTCATCCACTATGTGGCTAATAAGCTATTGTCTATTAACCAAATTGAAATCACAGCCTACAAATTTAAAAGTCCAGATTGTAGACACTGTAGTGTGAGTTTTTTTCATTTGGAAAGAGCTATTAAAAGTGGAAAGAGCTTTGCTTCCTTGGTATCATCCATCCCCACTGGCTTTTACAATTTTTCTGCCTCATTTCTCCAGAGTTCCCTGAGCCCTGAAAGAAAGGATTTGATGAAGACATCTCATTTAGGACTAAATGTTTCAAGGTCTTTCACTCTCTGCACATCATCCAGTTGTGAGTATCTGTATTTGTTTCCATCTGCTGCAGGAGAAGGCTTCTAGGATGATGGCTGAGCCAGGCACTGATATATGGGTGTATTGGAATGGCATTAGGATTAGTTTTATCATGGAATGTACTCACTTATATGTAGATACTAACTGGTAAGCAAAGACAAAGGTACTACAGTCCACAGACCCAGAGAGACTATGCAACAAGGAGGGCCTCCTTGGGTACACATGGATCTCCCTGGCAAAGGGGAAATAGAACAGATGGTACACATGGACTGGGAGAGGATGGGAATGAGAGCGGAGGGGATCAGGAGCAGGAAAGGGATGAAGGGAAAGAATATATGGAGAGATGACTGGAATGAGAAGACATTTGAGCAGGAAGCAGGAGCCCTTAGGACAGTGGAAACTCTAAAGAATCCATGATGGAGTCTCTGGTGAGGACCTCCAGCAGTGTGAAATGAGGAGCCATCTCACATAACAGGGAAAGGTTCCCAGTGGTGGGTATGGGACACCATCCCAGCCACAAAACCATCGACCCATAACCTATCCTGTCTATAGAATCCACTAGGACAATGGAATGGCAGAACCCCATGCCACAGGTGAGACATCATGCCTGATACTGCAAGGTAGGCCAGGAAGAAAAGACCAGATAGCCAGGAGGTGGTTTCTAATGATACTCTGCTCTGCTCATAAATAGTTGCCTAGCCCAATTGTCATCAGAGAGGCTCCCTCTGGCAGCAGATGGGAACAGATGCAAGAAACCCAGAACCCTGGGGAACCCCGCAGAAGAGAGGGAGGAGGGACAGCGTTGAGGGGAACCAGAAGGGTTAAGAACACCAAGAGAACAGGACCGGCAGAGTCAATTGCTCAGTACTCCTGGGGCCCACAGAGCCTGAAGCAGCAGACATAGAACCTGCAGGGTCCCCTAGATATGTCTTGTGTTTGTCTGGCTTGATGTTCTTGCAGAGTTCCTACAGGCTGGTGCGAGGGGCCGGCTCTGACTTTTTTGTCTGGCCCCTGGAACCCCTTTCCTCCTGCTGGGTTGCCTAGTCCACTCATGATGTACAGATCAGTGCCTGGCCTTATTACATCTTTTCCTGCCCTGCTTGAGCAGTAACCCTGGGAGTAGTGCTTTTCTCTTCAGGGAAGAGACAAGGGTGGAGCAGAGGGAAGATGGGGGAGCTGGATGAAGTGAAAGGAGGTGAAGAGGTATTGTTGGGATGTATTATATAAGAAAAGAAAAATAAAATTTAAATTTAAAAAAGGAATAATTTTATTGCTATTTAGTTATTTAGTCAAACGCTGACATTATTTATTTTGCTTTTTCTTTGCTCCTTCTTTTCCATTTCTTTGTTTTGTCATATTGTGTTTTGTTTGCTTTAATTTTATAATATATTATTTAATTATGTTTTTAGATGTCTATATTCTAATGAGAGAAAGAAAGGGTGTGAATTTTGGGTGGGTGGTGAAGTGAGTAGGAGCTAAGAAGAGCAGGGGGAGGGAAAAAGTATTCATAACATACTGTATTAAAAAACTACTTTGAATTTTTTAAATGTAGTATTAAAAAAAGTGGGGAGGGATGCTGGAGAGATGGCTCAGCAGTTAAGAGCAGCTGAAGTTCCTGCAGAGGAGCAAAGTTTGTTTCCCAGCACCCATTCAGTTATTTCACAGCCCTCTGGAACTCCAGTTCCAAGGGATCCAATGTCTTTTTCTAGCCTCTGTAGTCTGTCACACACATGTGAGCCTATACATTGCAAAGACACATACATACGTGAATTTAAAAAAAATAGAACTTCTAAAAATAAAAAAGGACAATATGATATAAAGACCTTTTAAATACAAGTCTCCTTACAGATGAGTTTACCTAGCTTTACATCAACCTTTGATACTTTGTCTTTAGTAGATTAAAAACAAAAAAGAAAATGGAAGAACCTTTAGAAAAGACTAGAAACTTATGTAATGCTTAAGTTTTATGTAAACTTGGCTAGATCATAGTAACCAGAAATTTAGTCAAACATTGATCTACATGTCCTAGTGGCACATTTTTCAGGAAAAAAAAATTAACACATAAATTAGTAGAATTTAAGCAAAGAAATTGCTTTTCATAATTTGATGAACCTCCCCCAATCAGTTAATGGCCTTGAAAGGAAGGAATCTAAGGTCCACTGAGGCAGAGAACTCTGTTGGAGATGGCCTTCACACTCAAGCTACAACATCTTCTCTTCCTGAATCTCTATCATACGTATCCATCCTATAGATTTTAGACTGTCTAGCCTCCACAATCCTTAAAATGATACATGATAAATAAGCCAATGGAGATGATTATAACACCAGGGCTCTAGTTCAATGTGTACGTGAAAAATATGTTATATTCCTTAAGCATATAAAATGTTCATAATGGCCATGCAGCTCACAGGGGACAATGAAAGTAGCTAATTATATCACAAAAATGTGAGGAAAATAATTCATTTTCTGGACAAGCATCACAATTAAATGCAGAAAGGTAGAATAATAATATTTGTTTTCCAATAATTTTAATAATTCAACATGAAATGGAGAGACTTGGAGTTTTTTAAGATTTTATGCATCCTTATTTTCTGTATATGGGTGTTTTCCAAGCATGTGTATCTATATATCACATGCCTGCTGCGTGCCCACAGAGGCTAGAAGAAGGCATTTAATACTGTGGAACCAAAGTTAGAGATAGTTGTGAGTCAGCCTGCAGGTGCTGGGAATTGAACCCAGGTCCTTTGGAAGAACAGCCACTGCTTTAAATGCTGCGCCATCTCTTCAGCCCTGAGACTTAGAGTTTATAATACGCCAAATACAAAGACTAAATAAAAGGTACATGGATAAATTATTTTAATGCTCTTAGTTTCTTCTCTATTGCTATGATAAAGTATGCTGACAAAAGCAACATAAGGAAGAAAGGGTTTTTTTTTAACTCAAAGTTCAAGGCACAGTCCATCATTTCATAGGAAGTCAATGTGGCAATAATTTGAAGCAGTTAATTGTATCAGCACAAGAGCAAAGATTAATGAATTAATGTGAGTGTGCTAATGTTTGACTTTCTTTTTTTTTTCTTTTTTATACAGTCCAGAACTCCAGGCCTAGGAATGATGCCCCCCAGAGTATTTGAGTCATCCCACATCAATTGAGATAATTAAAATAACCCCTCACAGGCATTCTGACAGGCTAACCTTCATCTAGACAGTCCCTCACAGGTACACCCATGGGCGTCTTCCTAAGTATCAAGTTGACAATGTTGTCACAGACATGCACAAAGATTCATGCCAAGTACATATAATTTGTCTAAAGAAGTTATCAAGTAACTGCCTATGCAACAAGTTGATTTGATTTTCATTTTTAAGAAAAAAATTCAAATAAAAAATGAATAACTAGATAATGTATGTTTACTTGTAAATTAAATATATATTACACAATCACTTTTTGAAGAAGTCTTAATATTTTGGGTATGAATATGTCTTAAATATCTAAGAAAATATATCAAAGACAAAGTATAGTAATTCAGCAAAGACTAAATTATGTTTGTGTCTGTCATTTGCGGTTCATCATAGGTAATGTTGATTGTCAGCTTGATGGAAACTAGAATCCCATAGAAGGTGCACCTCTGAGCTTGCTTGTGAGAGATTATCTTGCTTATGGTTAATTGAGGTGGAAGATTTGACCATTGACAGCACCATTTCCTGCTTGTAATACCAACCTATATAAATGGAGGGAGAACTAAATAGAAGCAGACATACAGTGCTCTGTTTTCTGAGTATGGATATGACATCATCAGTTGTTCCTGCTGCTGTGATGTTCTCAACATCATGGACTGTACCCTGTCACTGTGAGTGGAAAAATTACTTTATCCCTCACATTGCTTGTCCCGGGGTACTTTATCACAGAAATAGACAAAACAAAAAACAAAAAAACTAAGACACTATGACAGAATACAAAGTTTAGTCCATGCAAAATTTTCATGCTAAACCTATGCATACAAAAGATTCTACATTTAAGAACTTCTGCTGAATGTATGCCAAATAACATTTCATTTTTTAAACCACACCAAGTACGTTTTTGATTAGGTAAACAAATGCAAGAAATTAAAAATTCATTAATCATTCAGACTAACAATTTTAATGACTAAAACATTAGTAATTCATAACCTCAACACACAAAAATGCATTGAGGAATTGAGTTTAGGAAATAAGTTAAATGCATCATTAATTTTACTCTTATAAAATAATAAACTGCAAGACATTCAAGAAGAAATGTAATGATCACCGGGCATTTATTTAATGAAAATTATCATCAACCACTAAAAAGAAAGAAATATCATTTATCATTATCCAGATAAATTCAAAATGTACTTTTCTTTTTTTTTTCAACATAAGTTATCATAGTATCATTATTCATAATCAGGAAAGCTAAATATTTTATTACAATTCTCCAAGAGGAAGAACATAATATGTTGTAATGTATACATCTAAAACTCGACCTTGTCTTCTAAAGCCAAATACCCAGTAGAGATAGCACAGTCTCTGGAGACTCCCAAACCTTTGAAAAAGAAAAGTGAAAGCAAGAAACAAATAAATCCTTTACAGCAGTGGTTCTCAGCCTGTGGGTCACAGTTCCTTTAGGGGTCAAATGACCCTTTCACAGGGCTCGCCTAAGACCATCTGTATATCAGATATTTACATTATGATTCATAACAGTAGCAAAATTAAGTTATGGTTGGGGTCAGCACAACATGAGCAACTGTATTAAAGGACCACAGCATCCGGTAGGTTGAGAACCATTCCTTTAGAGACTCCCAGAATAGTCCCAGCCTTTCCACATGCTCTAACTTTAATGACAATATGAGACTTTCTGAATTAAAAGGGGAGATTTTTAGACTCTTTCATTTTACCTCACCAGTAGGGGAAGTAAATATACAGGAAACTACCTCTGCATTACTTCTCAGAATTTATGTGGTCTAACCTAAAGGCAAGCTCTACAACACTGTTAAGTTTTCAGTGGGAGACAGAATGGTTGAGGAGGAGGAGAAAGAGGATGGTTGAAGATAAAATTTCCTCAGCTGTAGGTATGGCCTCAGAGAGAGACAGAACACTGTAATCGTCCTCCTGTCTTACACAGAGGGTGCTACATTAGAATCTTCACTGGTGTTAATCCCCAGACAGCATTGTGGTCTGATGAGTACAGTATAGACCTGGCTGCCCTCAGATTCCAGACTCCCTTTCTGTCTATTTCTACCATAGGTCTTCCATTGGCTGAACTTAAGAGGAAGCTATGAAGCCAGATGCAAAGAGGCTGGAATTTCATCTACTGAGTTACAGAGCACAGTAAGAACAAGAAGATACAATAGTGAAAAGAAGAGGGGAATCTGGGTTATCAGTCTGCTCCTCTTTGCTTTAGGGAGAGTATCCAACAGGGCCAACATTATTACCAACCTTCCTATACCCTCTGCATTTGGCCATTGTGGTTCCAATTCCTAATGGAACCCACTATCCTTGGAGTCTAGTGAAACTGTGCCCTCTTTAGTTCAATGCTTTTCCTTTATATCCAGCATGAAGTTTCTCAATTCATTTGGTTTTTCAGCCATTTTATCATTAATGTAATTACTCCTTATTAGTGAAATATTTTTGGTTTTAACATATAAAGTAATTTCTATTCTTCTTAATTAATATGATAGAAAGTTGTGAGTTTTGTGGATTTTCCAGTTAGAGACAATAGCTACACATGGAATGGGTAATTTCTTTCTTGTATGCTACAGATAACAACTTGGGACTGCAAAAACAAGATATAGGTACCATCCTCATAAGAGAAGGATGTCAAACATTGTGTAAGAGTCTTAGATAGATGGGCTGGGAGTTATAGTAGAACCACAGCCTAAAGCAAGAGATAAGAAAATACTCAAGTTGCAATGCTGAAGCCCATTTACTTCTATAACAGGAGTGGTTAAGAACAGAGCTGATAGAGGCTGTCTCAGTTACTGTTCTATTGCTGTGACAAGACACCATGAGCAAGGCAACTCTTATTAATGAAAGCATTTAAACTGTAAGCTTATATTACATCCTAATCCACAAGTAGTACACAGAGAGAAACCCTGACCTGGTGTGGGCTTTTGTTTATGTCTCCAAAGGATAGATTCACACATCAAAACTTTATAATGAGTAATACTATGCTACAATGACAATGCTTAATACAACATCATCCATAGAAGGAATTTGACAATGTATGCATTTGGGTGTTCTTTGCTCTGGAGCCAACCCCTAAAGATAGTGTAAACTATCTGTATTTATTTACTACCATTGGGACTTAACACAAGACTTTGTAATATCCATACTCAGAGCACCAAGCACACAGTTGGGAGACACCATGAATAAAAAGACACACACAATAGATAGATAGATGGACAAAGTGTGGAATATAGACATCTATTATTTTGGGAAAGTCTAAAGAGGATGAGATGTAAACTGGGTTTACAGTAAGAGACTTGACTTTTCTACTTTGAGAAAATAAGCAGTAGTCAAGTGCCTTATGTTCCCAAGTATGCTGGTTAGTTTTTATTGTCAACTTCACACAAATAAGAGTCACATGAAAAGAAGGAACCTCCATTCAAAAAATACCTCTATCAGATTCACTTGTGGGCATGATGTGGGAGGGCTTAGCCCATTGTGAGCAGCACCATCCCTAGGCAAATAAGTCTGGGCTATGTAAGAAATCAAGCTCAGCAAGCCATAAAGAACAAGCCAGAAAGCAGTGTTCCTCTATAATGTCTGCTTTCAAGCTCCTGCCTTGAGCTCCCACCCTCACTTTCCTCTAACATGGAATGTAACCTATAAGATGAAATAAACCTTTTCCTCCCCAGCTTGCTTTTAGAAGTTGTGTTTGTTACAGCAACAGAAATAAAACTACA
Source organism: Cricetomys ansorgei (assembly GCA_026225945.1). Classification (NCBI taxonomy): domain Eukaryota; kingdom Metazoa; phylum Chordata; class Mammalia; order Rodentia; family Nesomyidae; genus Cricetomys; species Cricetomys ansorgei. The sequence goes on from JAMJFZ010000199.1 coordinate 29,453,650, forward strand.
ACACAAAGTCTTCAAGTCTAATCAGGTTAATTCTTTAATGCATTCTTTCTTGAAATTAAGATTGAAACCTCTTTGTGGTGGTTCGAATGAGAATGGTCTCATAGGCTCATGTTTGAATATTTGATCTCCAGTTGATGTAACTATTTGGAAAGAATTAGGAGGTATGGCCTTGTTGGAGGATGTGTGTCACTCAGGGTAGACTTTGGAGTTTCAAAAGACTCACAGCATTCTCACAGTTATTTCTTTCTGTCTCTTGTTTGTAAGATGTAAGCTCTAAGTTGTTGCTCCAGGTGCCTGCTACTGCGTGCCTTCAATCCATTGAAACCATAACCCTCTAAATCCATAAGTCCAATTAAACACTTTCTAAGTTTCCCTTGGTCATGACCTTTTATCATAGAAACAGAAAAGTAATATAACATTTTTATGCATTCTTCCCCTACTATTATTTTTTTCTGACTAGTTTTACAAATCCAGCAATTGTGGACCATATTCCTCAAAAACCAAATTATTTTAATTTTAGTTTCTTTTCATCTGAAATCCATAATCAAGATTTTTTACTTCAAAAAGTTAAGAAAGTCAGTCTTCAAACACCCTGTCTCTCTCACACCACAGGGCAGCTCCAGACCCCAGGACACTAACAGGGTGTTTAAGATGGGGCAGCTCTCATTGGCTTGCCAGAGTAAGCCATGGCAGAGGTCTGTGGTTTGTAGCTGACTATGCTTAGTGGCTTTTGCATTCCAGCTCTGGTTGGGGTGCAGCCTCAAGGGCATGGGTCCAAACTTTTTCTGGATATTGCTGTTTTCCAATTCCCTTTGATTCTTCGAACTCCTAATTCTGGCACGACTCTAAAATTGGCACTCCTAGTTTCTCTCCATTCTCCATTCTTTCCCCTACAGAATACTTATCTCAATCTCTTAAGTGGACTTGACCTTTT